>CM069446.1:7215698-7348554 GCA_035610835.1 Ophiura sarsii
GCAATAAATCACATTTTTAAATCAGGAAATTGGATTTTGTAACATTATACACCCTGTGGCTCTAATGTCTCGACCGTTGATGATTATATAGATGTTTTCCCACCATATCGTCGATTTGCTGTCCAGAAGTCGTCTCATAGTAAAAGTTTTTGAAGTCGATAGGTTTTAAGAAAATATGCGCGAAGCGCAGAAAAAAAATGGCATTTACACTCCAAAATAGCCTCTAAAATCACTCCAATCACCACCATCTTTAGTTTAAACAAATTTACACAACCCCCCCCCCCTGTTCAAGAATAAAAAGTTACATAACCCCCCCTATTTTAACATATGAAAGTTACATGACCCCCCTATATTTTACCCACCCCCCCCCCCCCCCCCTCCACCATAAATAATGAACGGTCCCTAAGTAGGCCTACATTGCGAGCGTAGCGATGCGGAAAATTTGTCATATATTTATACATTTTGGGTGATTTTGTGAGTCTTTATATTTCCCCAAAAAAGTTAGAACATCCTGACAAAACGTATGCAACATTCTACTATTGTGAGCTTAGGTGCAGAGCTGAGAGTGAGAAGAGGGTGAAAAGCATGCAAGAAAATACCGTTTTTAATCATATATTGTTGGATTTTGGCCCGGGAACATAGGCCTTTAGGCTAATTAATATGTTTTTATACACCCCATGTTTTCAACCGTTGATGATTATATAGGCGTCTTTTCAACAGATCGTCCAAGCAGATTTGCTGTCCGAAAGTCGTCTCATCATAAGTACATGTTTTGAAGTTGATAGGTCGTAAGAAAATGTGCGCGAAGCGCAGAAAAAATGGCATTTACACTCCAAAATAGCCTCTAAAATCACCCCAATCACCATCTTGATAGTTAACAAAATTACACAACCCCCCCCCCTGTTTAAGAATAAAAAGTTACATAGCCCCTCCCCCTATTTCAACATATGAAAGTTACATGACCCCCCCCCCCCCCCCCCTATATTTTACCCAACACCCCTCCAGCATAAATAATGAACGGTCCCTTAGTTTGAGAAAATTGTTGCTACCCAATTAAATATAAACAGGCATTAAAGCCGTATTTAAACCGCAAGGAAACTCAAACGGATGCGCCGCACAAAGATCAATAAAAAAATAAAAAATAACAAGTAGCAGTTAAGAAAACGCTTTACTATTCGAGAGTGGTAGCAGTCCAATTATTATGGAGAGGAGAACCCCCAGGATATCTGGACAATAATTATTTTTTCAAACCTCTTTCATCTGTTTCAGAACCGCTGAGTCATAACAATATATTGTTAGTAGTAACTTATAATCTTAACATGTTCATGGGTAGGTGCACCCCCGGGACCAATATATGTTAACGATAAAATGATTTGAATTAGTAACCAAATAGTCATAACATTTCTTTTTTTAAATCATTTGCATTGGTTATTTATTCAAGTCTTTTAATATTTGTACCCGTAGGGAGTAGTACCCCCTGACTTAATATTTAGTACTTTAATTCATCCATTTACCCATTCACGTGACCTCACCCGGTGGTCATATCTATTTTGGTTTTCGAGTTATTTATACTTGAAAATACCCAAATATTTTGAAGTGGCACCCCCTGAGTCATAGCCAAAAAAACACAACTAAATACTATTTATTGTAAATTATCCAAAACGCCCCGTCAGTCCGAAGGCCCGCTAGTCCGAAAAAAAATAAAAAATAAAAACACCCCGCCAGTCCGAAGGCCCGTTAGTCCGAATTATTTTTTTCATTTTTCGGACTAGCGGGCCTTCGGACTGATGGGACTTCGGACTGATGGGAAGCACCCGTTGCTGATCAATGTCTAATCTCAATCAGGCTAGAACTTACTTATTTATGAATTTCCGAGTGTGTTGAGATTCAGACCACACTCAGACAACCCCAAATTTCAATTCCCCGCAGAAATCGACAAAAACAACATGTCACCTGATCATTTTGTTATACTTATAGTCGCGAGTTTTGCTCTATTTCGTAAACGGAAAAATAAATTTGGTTTAAAACTGAGTGATGACTGATGTACGAAAAGAATAATCGCCCCCGGCTCAGCAGGTCACGTGCATGTTCAATTCACGATTTTTTGATAATCATACATGTCTGTTTCTGGTGTTCAATTCGCACTTTTTGACTGGTCACGTGCATGTTCAATTCACGATTTTTTGATAATCATACATGTCTGTTTCTGGTGTTCAATTCGCACTTTTTGGCTCTGTACATAGCTCGGCGCATCGTGAATCCCCAGTACGACGGGCTCGGTAAATGCCGTATTCAAAGTAAGTGATTCTAATAATTTGGAGGCAATAGAAGTATCTATTGAAGTCCTAAAAACCTACAGTATACAAAGAATACATCTGTGAGTTCTGCAATTGCAAAACATGAAATATAGCGGAAATTGGAAAGGTAATTTTCCGATAGAAATAAACTAAAGGCCTCCGAATTCGGTAGTCTCGCTCGACATTTCTACACGCGAAGACAATGTACTTTTCAATGCTTTTCTATCTTCTAAGTTACACATAGTCGATCAAAGAATTATATACAATACATGATAATTCTACACTGTGTGGTGAGTGTTTACCGGGGATGGCTAAGGCTAATATAATTGCATTATTATAGTTATCCCACACCGTGCTGCTGTTAGTGTTAACAATATTTTATTTCATACCACAAATATTATAATATAAATTAAATATTAATATGACTTTATTTATGAGGGAAGGGAATGTGCAGCGGTCAGGAATGGGAATGGGATAACCAGGATAGGGCAGAATGAGTAGGAATTGCACAGCGAACTAAGTTCGCTACAATACTATAGGGCAGGGGGATGTCCTCTTCGGTAGGGGCTGAGACGATTATAACTTACCAATGTAGGGGCGTAGGGCCAACAATCATGGGGGGGTTGGGGGTGGGTCACAGGCCCGTCAGATGGGGAGGGGCGACGGTGGCGATCCCCCCCCCCCCCCATTTGAAAATCTTCCCCGGAAAATTTGACCAGGAATCATGGAATTATGATGATCAAAAGTACACATATGAAAAAATTTCGCGCGCTACGCGCGCATAACAGTCACCTCAGTAATATTCGTTGGTACAACCTTGTTTAGTGCCAAAATGTACCTCAATCGTGCCAAAAATAGGTGTAAAATCAACAAAATTCACACGTTACACGCGCATGTCTTGACTCAAAACAATCCTGTCGGTTCGTTTTCAGTTCTCGCCCCCCCCCTATATAGGTACATAGGTGTATAAATTCAACTGTACTCTTGCAGGTTGGGATTGGTATCAAATTAAAGAGCTAATTTAAACTAAGAAAATGTATTTTAAATGAAGTCAAACGGACATTACGTTGCGGAGATTCAGCTACAGTATTTTGAATGTCGAGGAAATTCAGCCATATGTGACATGATCAAGCGGAATGAGTCGGATGTCGGGGAATCCCAAATTGAGATATGGCCAATTCAAAATGGCGGCTTACATAAGTTTTGATGGAAATTCATGTATACAATTTGACATAACTTTGGAACAAAACGTCGTATCGACATGGGGTTTTCAGTTTCTGAAAGCTCTAGGTGTCTTCTTTAAAACTGTATTAAAAACTCATTTTTCGACCAGGGTCGACATCCGACTCATTCCCCTTGATCGCGTCACATATATAGGAGTGAAAAAGATGTGTGGACTGCACAAAGTAAATTTAGGCAACACTGTGTGGTAAATGGCCTATTTGATCTGTTTTTGTTAGTGTATCTTATTTGTAATTTATGCATTAAATATGGCAGAATACACATTTTCATCAACATACCAACTTTGATTTAAGTTTAATTAATATTTAAACACTAACAAAATGTGTATTTTACTTAAAAATGCTCCCTCACGTAGTAAAACCATTCAAAAGTTGAAAAAGCACCCAAAATTGGTCAAAAAAGCGCCCAATTTAACGGCAAATTTCATACGACAACCAAAACATCTGTTAAGATCAATCATGGGAACACCATGTAGTTCATGAAACATGGAAATCACCTACTTTTACCATCATACCTCATAATTATCATTGAATACAACCCTCACTTTGACTTTGAACCGCACCAATAAAGCCCCCAATATGCGCACAATACACAAAACGGAATGCGCCTTGTCTTCGTGAACCGTTTTTCCTGAAAAAAGGCCAAAAATTGTGTCGTCACGCTTAATTTATTTAGGTTGACAACTTAATAATCTTTCTATGCCCCCCAAAAATCAAGACCTGGACCCTTCATAAAAAGAAGAAATATCAGGTTCAAGATAGGCAAAAATTGATAAAAAATGACATGTTTGAATATCGCATAGTTAAAACGCTCCGTTTCGAGCAATTAAAAAAAAAAATTCGTACCAAATTTGTTTTAAGAATAAAATTTGGCCCCTACACTATCCAACAGTATCTTTTTAATATTAGGGGGATTATTGTAGCTCACAAAAAGTAAATTATTGTGACCATGTCAAATTCAAGTTTGTAAATTTCTGTAAACACTGGCAAAAACAAGATGGCCACCGTGGTGCACGCTTTTCTATTGCAAATTTTGGCTGACAGAAGAATCTATCAATTGGGCAAATAGGTAGGTACCTACCCTATATGAACGCCACTGGAGAAAATCCCCCCTCCCCAAAAAAATCCCCCTCAAAAATATCTCCAAAAACTACTTCCGGTATTTCTGTGCGTCGACCAACAAGAAAGGTAAACTATGTCACCATAATGGAACAGAAAAATCCGACGGAAAAAAAAACTAGCTCTATCACTTCCGGTGATTTTCTTTTTGAAAACGCCCCCCCCCCCCCCTTTGAAAAAAGTGTCTTACGGGCCTGGGTCATAGCTTTTTCACACATGTCACATGAAAAAGGTATTGTAACACAATGTAGGTTAAAAAATGATTTTTATTTTTTTTGGTGGTGGGAGGTATTTTTTATGCTTGCACAGTTGTTTGCGAATTTCATGCATCTGCATGCAGCTTCGCAAACAACAAAATATCGAGTGCTTGGAGCACAGATGTCTTTTAAGACATCTGTGCTCCAAGCACTCGAAGTGCATTATATTCATTTTAAGATTTAAACATGTTTGAAAACTAGTCCTTGCTATCAAAATCTATGATTTTGGTACTTACTCAGGCAAGTGTGTAAGGTGGAAGCTAACCATCTCTTGAAACACAGACTTAATCAGACTTCATCAGTCTATAAAATAAGTCCATGCTTGTAAAAAACTAATCTGTGGCAGATTGCGTATAAATCAGCATCCATCTCATCTTGAAGGCATCTGATATTTATGAATAGAAGTTATTGATTGCTCCAGAAATGCCAGAAAAGAAAAGTAGGGATTAGGTCGATGTTAATCCATGCATGCCCAACATAGGACAAACATGACAAAAGAATCAATAAACTTAATAAATGGATGAATATAAAACTAGAAGTAATATTGACCTTCCCAGGAGACTCGATTGCTTTAAGTAGACTATGGGATAATACACAGGTCTATCAATGGTAAGACGCACTATACGACCCCCGGGAGAGGTGCGTCGTGGGTGCGTCGTTTACCAATAATTTTTGATGGAGGGTACGCCAGTGGGCAGCCTTTGGTCAGTCAAAAAAATGACGGAGGGTGCGTCAAGGTCCGTCACTTTACATGGGTGCGTCACAGTGTACATCTGTTTACGAACAACAAAATATGACCTTTAAATAAACGCTATAGGCCTACTATACCACATAACTCCTTGATACCGCCAACCAGGCTCTACTTTAATACCGCAAACATCACTCCGATATTTTATACCGGTCGCATGTTCTAAAATGCCTGAAATCACTCGATCATCGCCAATTGCAATACAAGAGTTTGGCAAACGCAAAAACAAAAAAAAACGAACCGACAGTAGACCAACCGAGAACCTTTCAAGTTTTTAGAGTACATGTAGTATCACGTATAAAATAGGGGATCATCATGGCGCTCTTCCGTACAAGCGCAGAACAATCTAACAACACAGAGGTAGGGGGACAGGCCCCGGAATTGAATTTGGTCGGGGATGTGCGGCAGCAGATTCAAATAAAAAACATACCCATTTCTAAGGGTGTCTACTAACCTCACCCCATTTCTAAGGGTGATTTGTGGAAAAATGGTACCCATTTCTACATGTTCTAAGGATGTTACTTCATTTGTAGACCCCGTTCGCAAATGAATGGGAAATGTTATCGAAATTGTTTCATCCTCATCCTGACGTTTATGATAATCAGTTAAATATTTTATGAATTTGAGACCAGTCAGACATTATTGTGCATAAAAGCTCTCCTCTTGGTTCCGTGTCCGGGGTCTATATATTCGAGGGCCAGGGTTGACCACATCGAATAAGGGCAGATCCTTTAAACAGTCTCTGCCTGTAAGAGTGTACCATTTTGGGGGGTGTTGCGATTCATGGGTCCTCAGATCAACTTTATAAAAAAATCAGTAATACATTACCATACCATTATACCATAGCCAAATTTTAAAATTCCTAACATTTTTTGTTCGGTCGTTAAAAATCACTGAAATTTCAGGAAAAAAACCCAGTAAAACGATTACTACGTTCCCTATAAGTTTATCTATGCGCGCTACGTACATCCCAACGAATGAAAAACATATTTTAAAACCTCCAGTTAGGTACATAACAAAAGTGAAACAAAATCGTTGGGATCTCGTTGGCGTGGCATATTACGCTGACCTTGAACCATTGACAAACAGCGCTCTTATGCAGTTTCAAGACCTTATAATTCGATGCGCCAACAAGATCCCATTCAATAAACAAGTGCATATGAAAGAACTCAGAGCCTTTAACAAATTCAAAAGGAAACATTGTTGGGATCTCGTTGGCGCATGGAGATAATCAAGGTCAAAGGTCAAATATTACTATTTTGAGCCATTTTTGCACCTCCGTACATCTGTGCGCCATCTTTAAAACACCTTGGAAATGATTTCCAGTTGCAAAGATGGGTTACCTTAAATCAAAAATGAAGATTCCAGCTTGGGATCTTTAAGATTTTTTTTTAAAACGATTTTTAAAAATTTGCTTAAGGTCAACTTGCAGTGCATGCGAGTCAATAATAGCCCCACATACATTGTTCAAGCACTTATAAATCAGTGCGCCAACTAGATCCCATTATTTTTTTGAATTATTTGCTTAGTTTGGCCACCATTCAATAGATACCACTAGAAAAAACTTTGGGATTTTGATGGCGCTTAATTCTAAATGAGCGCAAAATTGAGGTGTCATCAGCTTTATTCTCAAGCCTTTTTGAGCCATTTCAGACTAAGTCCCAGGATATCAGATTACTTTGGTGAATTTTGACATGTCATATAGGACATTGTTTTCTATGCATTTCAGACTATTCTGAACACATCTATGTTAGTCTGTAATGTCGATTTCAAAATATGTAAGTCATGTCTTCCGAATTCGACAGGGTTGTTGAATTCTGAAGACATAATATGCAATTTATGAAACATCATGCAACAGATTAATGTTGATGGGTTGAGAATGGTTTAAAATGCATGAAAATCATTGTCCTATATGACATGTCAAAATTCACCAAAGGAATCTGATATTCTGATAATCTGATAAATGGTCCAAAAAGGCTCGAGAATAAAGCTGATGACACCTCAACTTTGCGATCATGTAGAAATAACCGCCATCAAAATCCCAAAGTTTTTTCTAGTGGTATCTATTAAATGGTGGCCAAACTAAGCAAATAAATCAAAAAGTTGATGGGATCTTGTTGGCGCACTGATTTACAAGAACTTGGACAATGCTCAAAGGGCTATTACTGACTCGCATGCAGTGCAAGTTGCTCTTAAGCAAATTTGTAAAAAATCATTAAAAAAAAAATCTCTGAGATCCCAAACCAGATTCTTCATTTTTTATTCAAGGTAAACCGTCTTTGCAAGTAGATGTCATTTCCAAGGTGTTTTAAAGATGGCGCACGGATTTACGGAGGTGCGAAAATGGCTCAAAATGGTAAAACTTGACCTTTGACCTGGATTTTCTCCGTGCGCCAACGAGATCCCAACAATTTTTACTTTTGAATATGTTAAAGGCTCTGAGTTCTTCCATATGAACTTGTTTATGTAATGGGATCTCGTTGGCGCGTCAAAATATAAGGGCTTGAAAACTGCTACGGACGCTGTTCGTCACGGTTTCAAGGTCAGCGTAATGTGACGCGCCAACGAGATCCCAATGATTTTGTTTCACTTTTGTTGTATACCCAACTGGAGGTTTCAAAATATGTTTTCCTTTCGTTGGGATGTGCATGGTGCGCATAGTTATACTTATAGGGAACGTAGTAATCATTTTACTGGGATTTGTTCCTAAAATTTCGGTGATTTTTTACGACCGAACCAAAACTTTTAGGAATTTTAAAATTTGGCAGTACTATAATGTTATGATAATATATCACTAGTTTTTTTAAAAAGTTGATCTGAGGACCCATGAATCACCACATGGTACGCCCTTAGAGGCAGAGACTGTTAAGTAGTTTCATTTTCAGTAGTCTTCGTGTTTTATCCAGTTTAGTCATTGATATTTGACGACGGGGTGCGTCGTCATGGTCCGTCAGAATCCACCAATGGTGCGTCCAAAAATTGACTGAGGGTGCGTATTTGGATGGCAATGGTCCGTCGTTTTTTTGACACAGGGTGCGTCATGGTACATGAGAAGTTGACGCACCTCGGTAAAGTGACGCACCACTCCCGGGGGTCGTATAGTGCGTCTTACAACTGATAGGTGTATCAGTCTGGTCAAGAAAATGGTTAGGTTATTAAATTGGTTCCCTTCAACACTATGCCTTGAGTAAGTACCAAAATCATAGATTTTGGTAGCAAGGACTATTTGAAAACTAGAAACTCTGTGTCGGGCAATGGGGAATTTGAAGTTGCCATCCAATTTTCACCACCAAAAGATACATTTGCACCTTAATTTGCACTTTAGCTATGTGTGCACTAACTCGAGAATGTCAAAGTGTTTTCATATTATGCAAAATCTCAAATTGCACTTAAGACATCAGCGCTCCAAGCACTCGATATGCTCACTTGAACTACCTTGAATTTCATCCGTAGCATTTATGACAGTGACTATAGTCTAGATAGGCCTAAAGTAGCTTGATTTATAAGATTTGAATGTGCGTGTGTGGTGTGTGTTAGGGTGTCGTAAAAGTATTCAAAATCCAAATAGAAATAATGGCACTCGTTTAGGGGGAGGGGGGGGGGCAGTCATAACAAAATGGTGACGATAAATGACTTTTTTGAGACCCCATACCAATTCAATCATATGGTTATTTATTTAGTTCATTGTTGTCAAGTCAGATTCTCAAAACATGATAAAATTGGATGGAATATTTAGCATGATTATACAAATATATTGGTCTTGTTATGAGTTTTAAAAATAAAAATATTGTGCGAGAAGCAAACTCATAGCTCGGCCAATATCTTTGTGTATCGTGGTCAATCCATCCAATGTTATATCAGATTCTGCATTTAATTATTTTAAAATTAGGATTATTTTGATAATCCAAGTAATAATTCAATCATGTTCTACATGTATGTGTATACATCATCATAGCTGATTGATTAAAGTCAGTAAATGAAAGTTTATTGAAAGGCGTTTTCAAGGTGAAAAACCCTGAGACTAAATATACCTAGTTGGAACCTATTTACGTATATATAGTCTCAGAAAGCCCTAAATAAAAATAAAATAATTAAATATTTGGCAATTCTCAATTTTGGACGAGGGCGGCAACAGGTAACTCAAAATTAATTGTGAAGGGCCTAATGCTACCCCTGCCAACCCCCTCCCCCTTGGATACCGCTAAAGGTGGTTCTTGCGCGTTTTTTGCATATTTTTTTTTCCATTTTGGCGCAATAAATTAGCTGAAAATCCAAAATAACCCCTTAGTTTTCACACTTTTATGGGGTTCAGGGTTCTGAAAATCCCTCATTTAAAAACCTAGCACATGTGCGCTACTCCCTGCCCCCCCCCCCCCGATTGGTAGGTGGGGCCCTAACCACTAGGTACGTGATGAAACTGATGTGTGATGTTTTTTATACATTCCTTATTATTCTACAGGATCTTTCTGCCACTCAAAACTTACTAGCCATGAAGAGTTTCCAGTGTAAATTTTGCCACCGTAATGTGAAATCTTTTGATAGATTTAAACAACATGTCATCAGACATCAAAGACAATATATAGGTGTGTACTTCTGTGGTAGTAGACGATGGAACCCTGGTTTTTCCTGCTATCAAACAAAGAAACAACAACGACACGGTGAGCATGCATACCAGTTTAAACAGCCTGACAGGTGTTTTTCAGAGAGCGTCAATGTTAATAGACATATCAGACGTTCTCTCACAGATTACAAACCATACCAATGTACGCAGTGTGGCGAACGTTTTAAAACTAAATTGTATTTAACAAAGCATCTAGAACTTAAAACAGGAGACATATGTTTTCTTGAGTGTGAACATTGTGATCAATGCTTTGCATACAAATCACATTTCACAAGACACGTTTCAGAAACACACCCTAACGACAAACACCAGTGTCCACAATGTGGTCAGTATTTCACTTGCAACACATCTTTGAACCAACATGTGAAACAACACGCAGGAGCCAAATTGTACCTATGTAAAACTAAAAAATGTGGCAAATATTTTGGATGTGAATCCGGTTTGACAAATCATGCTCATAAAAAGCCGGGAAGAGATAACACACCCTTTCAATGTACAAAGTGTTGTAAATATATAAAAGGTAAATGGTGCATGACCAAGCATTTCAAAACATGCAAGAGTAAGACATCATACCAATGCATACGGTGTGATAAGTGTTTTCCAAGTCAATTAGATTTGACCAAACATATTAAACCTTATCCATGTACACAATGCGATAAGTTTTTTGTACACGAGTTCAATTTGGTCTTTCATGTTCACAGAGCTCACAGCAGAGAAAATTCACACCTATGTTCACAATGTGACAAGAGTTTTGCAAATAAATTGAACTTGATGAAACATGTTAGAACAATACATAGGGATAAATCATATCAATGTTCAAAATGTGGAAAACGTTTTTGCAATCAATCAGATCTGATTTATACAAACAAGCTTTTCAAATGTCCGCAATGTGTCAAAGATGAAAGACCATACAAATGTACGCAGTGTGATAAGGTTTTCATTACGAAATCAAATTTAAGTCAACATGAAAGAACTCACCTAGTTGAAAAACCATACAAATGTACGCGATGTGACAAAGATTTCACATGGAAATCATCATTGATTACACATGAGAGAATTCATACGGGTGAACGACCATACAAATGTACACATTGTGACAAAGATTTCAGGGAAAAACCATCTTTGAATATACATGAGAAAACTCATACAGGTGAAATACCATACAAATGTACGCATTGTGGTAAGGGTTACACGAAAAAATACAATTTGACCATACATGAGAGAACTCATACAGGTGAACGACCATACAAATGTACGCATTGTGACAAAGGTTTCACGATGAAACAAGCTTTGATTGGACACGAGAGAACTCATACAGGTGAAAAACCATACAAATGTACGCAATGTGACCAGTGTTTCACGACGAAACCAGTTTTGATTATACATGAGAGAACTCATACAGGTGAAAGACCATACAAATGTACGCAATGTGATAAGGGTTTCATAGCAAAATCATATTTGACTCGACATAAAAGAACTCACCTAAGTGAAAAACCATACAAATGTACGCAATGTGATAAGTTTTTCATAGCAAAATCATATTTGACTCGACATAAAAGAACTCACCTAAGTGAAAAACCATACAAATGTACGCGATGTGACAAAGATTTCCCAAGAAATTCCGCATTGATTATACATGAGAGAATTCATACAGGTGAAAGACCATACAAATGTACTTATTGTGACAAAGCTTATGTATGTAACTCACGTTTGAAAAAGCACTTGAAAACACACAACCCCAACGATGAGAAACCTTTTCATTGTACAAAATGTGATATGCAATTTGCACATAAATCAATTTTCACTGACCATATGAGGGAACTACACACAGGAGCCCAACCAAACAAGGTTCACACCAGAGATGGGTCTAAGACACATCTATGTCAACATTGTGGTAGGATTTTCACACGCAGTTCCGAATTAATGAGGCATTTGAGATATCACACGGGTGAAAGACTATACAAGTGTACCCAGTGCGACAAATCTTACTTCTGCAAATCAAATTTGAAGACACATTTCAGATGCCATACAGGAGACAAACCATACCAGTGTTCATATTGTGGCAAGTGTTTTGCTAGGAATTACCACTGTAGTAAACATGAACAAGTTCACTCGAGTGGTAGACAATTATACCAGTGTATACTTTGTGGGAAATCTTTTAAAACTAAATCCTATTTGAAAGAACACAGTAGTAGATTACATGAATAGCCTTACCACTGAATACAATGCATACAATGCGGTACGGATTTTGTGTGGAAAGTACAATTAACCAAACATATGGAGACTCACAAAGATGAGGAACATTGACACATTCAACTACCAATGGCATTCAGTACAGTATCTAGGTACGTGCATGCAATACCATGTAATGTATGTATGGTTGGAACCTAGTAAAGTAGTCATATGCTTCTTCAAGATCAAGTCTGTCTCATTTTCATGGACTTCGGGTTAGATTTGGAACATTGAGAGATTGCTCAAAAAAATAACTAAGTAGCCTAGATGATATTGTGTAGAAAACCCTTTCAAGAAATGATTTTTTTAAAAGATCAGTAAAAATGAATATTAAATAAAATACATTTTCTCTGCATTAATTAATGGGTGGTGGTGGCACTACCCGGGGGGGGGGGGGGGGGGGGGGGTCAGTGAACATACCAAGCGGGTACGCATCAGCGTCCAAAAAAACGTCGAAAAGGGTCCAGATTTCACCACATGACTTCATTCTGAAAAAGGGGTACTTTTTTTTAGGGGGCATCGCAAGTTGCACTTTAGGGTATCCATTACAGCATCAAAGTATCGACGTTTAGGGGTACTATTGTTTTATGTACTCTACCAAGCGTATGTCCGTATGACCGACCACCAAAACAAACAAACCTTTCCTCATATTAATGTAACCAACAAACCCTAAGCCAAGTAGTGTAGAGGGCAGTGTATATAGGCTTGACAGTGTGCAGACGACGATGGTCACGCGAAACCTAAATTTTGAATTCGTATTGGAATAACACGTAATCGTGAATGTTAATCTTATCACTTTTGAAAATGTCATGAATAGGTTTGAAGATTTTTTTTCCTATCCATAACCGTTGGAGTTGGCTTACCAAGATATCAAAATAGTGCACTCCGAGTGCACTCCCGTTGCCATTATTGGGTCATCTGAGGCACGTGGCTGCGATAAGTCACTCATCGTTGTTGATGTTTTTGAGAAAACAGTTTCTCCGATAGGCTGATGATAAGGCATAATGAATAAAATAACAAATCATGACCAATGAACCATGATTACTGCTGTACCGGGTGGTTCAAAAAAAAGTTGACCCAAGTTCAAGGTAACTTGTCAACTACATTTTATAGTTTCAGAGAATTTGTGTTTACTTAGTCTTGATCAGCAGTAAGTTTTAAAATTATCCTGAACAAATGGTAAATTTAGCTTGGTTGGTTCTTCAGATATGGTTCATTATAGAGAGCATGCACAAAACTGCCTTGTTCACGGGAGCATCCTTTAGTAGAGATAGAATGCACAAAGTGGACTTACACACCCCTGGTCACAAATTGTGAAAAAAGGAGAAAAAGGAGACATCTGAAACATCTGTCTGGTGCATGATATACCTGCATACGTACCTACGTTTCTTTGTTGAATGTGAATGGCACGTAAGCATAGAGATTGGGATACTTTGTCTGGGCGGGCTTTTCAATTCTGAATCTAGAGCATGCTGTTTGTTGAAGACAAAAACTAAATGACGCTCCCGTGGACAAGTCAGTTTTGTGCATGCAATGAACCATCTGAAGAACCAAACAAGCTAAACGCCCCATTTATTCAGGATAATTTCAAACTTACTGCTGATCAAGACCAAGTAAACACAAATTCACTGAAACTATTATTGTGGTTGAAAAATTATTTTGAACTTGGGTCAACTTTTTTTTGAACCACCCGGTACATAACGGGTATTTATTAAGTCAAGTCGTAATCCATAGGAACGCCGCGGAAAGTGCTGAAGTTACAATAATTTTAATGTACAGTAACAACAAATCGTAACAACAGTATGGCATGGGGTACAGTAGCCTAGGCTAAGTAGCCCCCCACAGGACTCGCCCGTAGTACAGTAATGTGAAAAAGAATGTAATCTTAGTATGCATGCAAAATTGATATATACTTGTCAATTTTATGCATTGTCCCCGGGGTGCTCAGTGGTCATTACTAAAGGGGTATCATGCACGTCCAAGGACTTTCAAAAAGTACCCTAAATACGCAATCGTGTTAATGTGAAAAAGCACCCCCTAAACAAGTATGGCACAGTATTTTACATACCCTAAGCAAGTAATATCAGTATTTCCAATACCCTAAACAAGTACTCAAAATATTTGTACACCCTAAGCAAGTAATTTGTATAAACTGCTCACAAAAAGTTAGGAAACTTTTTTTAATCAAGTATATTTTTATTATTTATTACCCTCTTTGTGTCTGTTATATATCAATGGAAAGCTGAAGTGTTCCTCTTCAAAAATATACCACATTTGCAATAATTACATGTTGCTGAACTTGGCCACATAAATGAGAATGAGGCAAAGTCACAAATCAAATGTGCCAAAATTACCGTTATCTGTGCTAAACAGTCAATAGGTAATGCTTGAGAAACATGAATGGTTTACACAATGATTTGCACCAGTGATCACAACACACACAAGTTAACCCTCATTTCTTTAGAAAACCATTATTTGGGTATTTGCAAGACTGGGTCAACAATGACTCCAGGTGAAAGGTCATGAAGGTAAGTGATGAAAGGTTTGGCCTACAACTTGTACATTTTTCTGAGACACGGTAAACGTTTTGCAGTTTCAATATGCCGCGTTTAACAGATTTGGAGAGAGCCCATGCCATTACCTATCACAGATAACGTTAATTTTGGCACATTTGATTTGTGACTTCGCCTCATTCCTATTCATGTGGCCAAGTCCAGCAACATGTCATCATTGCACATTTGGTATCATTTTAAAGACGAACACTTCAGCTTTCCATTGATATGCAACATAATACAAGAGGGTAATAAATAATAAAAATATACTTGATTAAAAAAAGTTTCCTAACTTTGTGTGAGCAGTTTAGTTTAAACCTCAATGCGTATGTCACATTTCTAATCCTTTTTCCTTCCCTAATAAGGTACTAGTATTATGAAACAAATGCCGAGCTGATTTATCAGATCATTTGCGAAGGATACACTTCGCCCATGTATCATGGCTACTTATAATCCTCATGGAGCAAATAAGGACCCTAAATACGAAAGCCAATGATGTAAAAAGTATACCCTTTTTCTTAATTTGGCTTGTTTTGATACCCTATTCACGATACGTACGTAACGTGCCCCAGCTTGAAAAACTACCTTAATTACGTGATTTCTTGGACACGCATGATACCCCTCTTGTAATGACCACTGAGCACCCCGGGGCATTGTCACTAGTGTGGAAATTATTTTGCATGCATTCTACATTATGCATATCACATGCATGAATGTCACATGATTATGAATTAAGATTATTTTGTACATTACTAATTACGCCATTATGGAGCATTATTGAGTGTTGGTAACGCTGTTTAGGGTAGGGTTTGTATGTGTTCCGCCATTTAGGTATCAAAATAGTGTTCTGGTTTACGCCATTTAGGGTCCATTTCAGAGGTGCTTAGATGCGCATGTGTACCCGCTTGGTATGTTCACTGACCCCCCCGCTTGCCCCCCTCAAATGAAATCAAGTACGGCTGTAAATGAAATTTACAAACAAAAATTAAAGTACACACCAATCCCCCCCCCCCCAATAATGACATCGTGTCGGTTGAGATTGGCACTGTCGGTTCATTTGACGAAAGGAATCATGGAATTATACGCGCGTATTTGTCTTCCAAAATGAAATATTCTTTGGTACTTTTATTAGAGCCAAAATGTAGCTGTAAAGTCGAAAATTTTCGCGCGCTATGCGCGCATCTCTTGACTTAAAAAATCTTAGGAGCCCCCCCCCATTTCAAGTCACTGCCCCTTCTTGCCCCCCCCCCCCCCCAAGAAAAAGTCTAGTTACGCCACTGATCAGAACTCCCACTTCAATTGCAGGTATCTTTCGTTTAGTGCGCCATGGTCTTTAATCCCCTGAATAACTTCACATATTTATGCACGGATCTCTGTTCTTGAAACGAATAAGGATGCTCCCTCCAATTACATGATCCTGGCTTAAATACAATATGCACGCAATTGTTGTTTGCTATTGTCCTGAATTTGGCCTTCATTATTTTTAGCTGGGCTAGTACATGAAAATAGGTCCGTTGACATCTGCGCGCATAGCACGCCAAAAAATTAGCTATTTTTACGTTGATTTATGAGCTTTCCGTAAATAATGTCCATACAGGTAAAGCAGGGGTTTGGGGGCGAAGCCCCAGAAAATGTTGAAAACTAGTAAGTGTTTAAACTTTTTTGACCCCTCTGTTGGGGTTTTCAAAAACTTTTTTGAACTCCCCCCCCCCCCCCCCCCCCTTGCAGAGTATCAACACTTTTTGGACCCACCCCTATAATTATCCACCCCACCCCACCAAAGTATTTATGAACATGTCTCCCTTGGTCTACATGTATTACATGATATTATAATTTTGATGACCAATTACAATTTTGCTTACACCTAGCACATAAAGTCCCTGCCAGGTGCTTTGAGGTCGGCTAATTCAAAATATATGATCGGTGCCAAAAATCTGAGATATACATTAAATTAGCAAATTTCTTCTCCGCAGTTTGATACCTTATTCAACAAAATCGAATACTTTTAAAGTTATGGCGATTTCAATGACCGCGCATGCAACAGAAAACTTGCACTAGGTATAGGAATCATTGACTATTGTCAAAAATATTCAAACGGCTGAATATTTAAAAGTTGACCATATAAGGTTTGGGCTTATTTCCTTAATTGAAAGACATCAATTACTTGAAACAAAAACAATTCAGGAACTTTTGTTTCACACCAGAGGCTGGAAATCGTCCGATTAGAGTGGTTTCTAACGGTTGTAACGTTGACGCACTGTTACAACCGTTATCAAAAAAAAGTCAGAAAATGTCATGGAACTCAAAGACCTGACAACATTTCAAATTCAATTTACAATATTCAGGTAGCCTCAATGTGATGAATTGCATAAATAAAGGAAAGCCCACTTTGCGATTAATATGTGCTTCAGGAGGTCATCAACTAGGTCATTTTTAGGTCGTCCGTAGGAAGAGACCTTATGGCAGCATCCTTCGTGTGTAGTCTGTGTCTGTGTGTGTAGTGTGTGTCAACAATTTGGTATACACTTTTTGTTACAATTTGGTATACACTTTTTGTTTTGTCCATTTCTTTTCCATACAATGTCCAATTGCAATCAAACTTCGGTCATAGATGCAACATGGGAACCTTCATATGTTAATGAGGTCAAAGGTCACATACCAAGGTCAAAGGTCATCCGAGGTCAAGATGTATATGTAAAAGTGGCTGCATATGTAAAATTGATTACATTTGTCCATTTCTTTTCCATACAATGACCAATTGTAACCAAACTTTGGTCATAGATACAACATGGAAACCTTCATATGTTAATGAGGTCAAAGGTCACATACCAAGGTCAAAGGTCATCTGAGGTCAAGATGTAAATGTAGAAATGGCTGCATATGTAAAATTGATTACATTTTTCCATTTCTTTTCCATACAATGTCCAATTGCAATCAAACTTCGGTCATAGATGCAACATGGGAACCTTCATATGTTAATGAGGTCAAAGGTCACATACCAAGGTCATCCGAGGTCAAGCTGCATATGTAAAATTGATTACATTTGTCCATTTCTTTTCCATACAATGACCAATTGTAACCTAACTTTGGTCATAGATACAACATGGAAACCTTCATATGTTAATGAGGTCAAAGGTCACATACCAAGGTCAAAGGTCATCTGAGGTCAAGATGTAAATGTAGAAATGGCTGCATATGTAAAATTGATTACATTTTTCCATTTCTTTTCCATACAATGACCAATTGCAACCAAACTTCAGTCATAGATACAACATGGAAACCCGCATATGTTAATGAGGTCAAAGGTCGCATAGAAAGGTCAAAGGTCATCTGAGGTCAAGATGTAAAATTTAGTACACTTTTTTTTTTTTGTCTCTTGTTCATTTTTGTTCACTCTTGTTCATTTTTTTTTTTTGGTCTCTTGTTCATTTTTCCATACAATGACCAATTGCAACCAAACTTGGGTCACGGATGCAACATGGAAACATTCATATGTTAATTAGGTCAAAGGTCACATACCAAGGTCAAAGGTCATATGAGGTCAAGATGTAAAATTAGCTGCATATGTAAAATTAATTACATTTAAACAGGTGAAGTACAATTGCAACCAAACTCCAGGATGTTTATTTTATTTTTTATATCCTGGATCCACTAGTGGTCTAACCTCTTTCTTTCTAGATGCCTGTGGTTTGAGATCCACCTTGTTTTTAATCTACCCATATAAACGGACGACCTATTTGGGACCGCTGTCCCTATTTTTAATGTTTGACGCACAGACATTTGTGCATCAAACATTAAAAATGACACTCTAATTCGGACGATTTCCAGCCTCTGGTGTGAAACAAAAGTTCCTGAATTGTTTTTGTTTCAAGTAATTGATGTCTTTCAATTAAGGAAATAAGCCCAAACCTTGGTCAACTTTTAAATATTCAGCCGTTTGAATATTTTTGACCCTGTTTTACGGTATATTATGTGATCTTTTTCAGGGAACACCCTCAATCCTCAAACAAAAATTGAAAGCAGATTTACATTTCTGCATGATCATAAATCGTACATACATCCCAAGTATACGATTCTTAATTACTTCAAAATCATGGTTTTATAGTGAAAATAAACTGTCGGAGTCTGCGCCGACAACTTATTTTTACTCTAAATTCACTCTAAAGATATGATTTTGAGGTAATTAGGAATTGTATTGTATTGTATAGGCATTTTCCCCCACCCCCCTCCCCCAAATAAGAATTCTTGCCCCCCCCCCCCCCCCCAACAATACATTTTAATTTTGTTAAATTAAGAAAAAAGTAGACAATTTAAGCATAAAAAGGCAATTTTTTCCGCGCTGCGTGCACATTTTCTTCCTTAATTTTAGGTTTAAGGGGGCTGTGGACTCTCAGGTACAGTCTACGTAAACTGCCGTAACTTCTTCAATATTCATTTAATCTTTATAAATGTATACAGTTTTTTGTAGAAAAGGGTTCAATGAATCCAACCATGATAATGAAATTGACCATTTTGGAAAAAATTATAAAAAACACGTTTTTTGACCCATTTTAGGTTTGGAAAAGATAACTCAAAATATATGTTGTTAAATTTTGTCATACTAGTTTTATGATAATCTTGATAACATTCCCCAGGAGCGTTTTTTTATTTTTATTCAATAATCGATTATTTTTTGAGTTACAGACCAAAAAGTGCCAAAAAATGTGATTTTTTACCGCCAAAATCATGAAAATCACATTTTTGGGGAAAAATCTCATTTTTTTGGCACTTTTTGGTCTATAACTCAAAAAATAATCGATTATTTAATAAAAATAAAAAAATGCTCCTGGGGAATGTTATCAGGATTATCATAAAACTAGTATGACAAAATGTAACCAAATATATTTTGAGTTATCTTTTCCAAACCTAAAATGGGTAAAAAAAACGTGTTTTTTATAATTTTTTCCAAAATGGTCAATTTCATTATCATGGTTGGATTCATTGAACCCTTTTCTACAAAAAACTGTATACGTTTATAAAGATTAAATGAATATTGAAGAAGTTACGGCAGTTTTACGGAGGCTGTACCTGAGAGTCCACACCCCCCTTAATTAGACCAAATTTTGACAATTTTAGCATCAAACAGCTAAATTGTGCGCGTAAGCGCGCATTTTCATACCAAATTAGTTAGTAAGAGACCAAATTTGACTACTTAAGCATAAAAAGGCCCAAAAATGTGTTCATGCCCCCCCTCTAAAAAACTCTTGCCCCCCAAAAAAAAATTTTTGAGGCTGGTGCCGCCATTGTGTGTGTGTTAAACTTTGTTTAAAAAAAACCACATATTCGCTCAATCTCTTGTCTGCTATTGTCATGTAAACAAAACAATTCGATCAACCGTACCAGATGAAGGCCAATGGCCGAAAATGTGTACAATAATTAACTATCATGGCATTTTCCACTTTTGAATTCGTTTATTTGATATTATTCTTTTCTTCATATATTTACTGTTATTTGGTATGGTTGTTCAAATCATTAAGATTCTTCAGTTTGATTCAATATGGATCGTCACACATGAGTTTTCACTAGCTTTGTTTCTATATGAGCTAGTTTTGAGGCTACACTTGAGGACATTTATATATTAGATAAAGAAGTGGCCATGGGTAGATTAGCAGTGGCTTAGGGTGCGTTCCCACTGTGGCCAGTTTGATACCAGGACGTGGACTCGATGCTACATCGAGTCTACTTCCAAGCCTAGTGGGAATGCGCAATGAGGGGTTTCGATCCTACATCCAGGGTCGAATACTCGAAGAGGTAGTCTCGCACCTACATGTAGGACGTGGTATCAAAATCGCTAGTGAGAAAATGTTTTACTTATCGTATGTGGACTCGTACGGGTGTCTACTAACCTAAGACCTAAGACCTAAGACCTAAGACCCAAAACCTAAGACCCAAAACCTAAGACCCAAAAACTAAGACCCAAAACCTAAGACACAAAACCTAAGACCCAAAAACTAAGACCCAAAACCTAAGACCCAAAACCTAAGACCCAAAAACTAAGACCCCCTCCCAAATGTCCTAAAAATCAGTTTTAAATACACGAGGATAGTTGATATGTTGTTTAGAGAGGATGACGGATCATTTGAATCCATTTTGGCGCCAAAAATCCAAGGGTCTTAGGTTAGTAGTTGAGAGGGGGGTAAACTACAAACCTAAGACCCCCTCCCAAATGTCCTAAAAATCAGTTTTATATACACGAGGATAGTTGATAAGTTGTTTAGAGAGGATGACGGATCATTTGAATCCATTTTGGCGCCAAAAATCCAAGGGTCTTAGGTTAGTAGTTGAGAGGGGGGTGAACTACTAACCTAAGACCCCCTCCCAAATGTCCTAAAAATCAGTTTTATATACACGAGGATAGTTGATAAGTTGTTTGGAGAGGATGACGGATCATTTGAATCTATTTTGGCGCCAAAAATCCAAGGGTCTTAGGTTAGTAGTTGAGAGGGGGGTAAACTACTAACCTAAGACCCCTCTCAAATGTCCTAAAAATCAGTTTTATATACACAAGGATAGTTGATAAGTTGTTTAGAGAGGATGACGGATCATTTGAATCCATTTTGGCGCCAAAAATCCAAGGGTCTTAGGTTAGTAGTTGAGAGGGGGGTAAACTACTAACCTAAGACCCCCTCCCAAATGTCCTAAAAATCAGTTTTATATACACGAGGATAGTTGATAAGTTGTTTGGAGAGGATGACGGATCATTTGAATCCATTTTGGCGCCAAAAATCCAAGGGTCTTAGGTTAGTAGTTGAGAGGGGGGTAAACTACTAACCTAAGACCCCCTCCCAAATGTCCTAAAAATCAGTTTTATATACACGAGGATAGTTGATAAGTTGTTTAGAGAGGATGACGGATCATTTGAATCCATTTTGGCGCCAAAAATCCAAGGGTCTTAGGTTAGTAGTTGAGAGGGGGGTAAACTACTAACCTAAGACCCCCTCCCAAATGTCCTAAAAATCAGTTATATATACACGAGGATAGTTGATAAGTTGTTTGGAGAGGATGACGGATCATTTGAATCCATTTTGGCGCCAAAATCCAAGGGTCTTAGGTTAGTAGTTGAGAGGGGGGTAAACTACTAACCTAAGACCCCCTCCCAAATGTCCTAAAAATCAGTTTTATATACACGAGGATAGTTGATAAGTTGTTTGGAGAGGATGACGGATCATTTGAATCCATTTTGGCGCCAAAAATCCAAGGGTCTTAGGTTAGTAGTTAAGAGGGGGGTAAACTACTAACCTAAGACCCCCTCCCAAATGTCCTAAAAATCAGTTTTATATACACGAGGATAGTTGATAAGTTGTTTAGAGAGGATGACGGATCATTTGAATCCATTTTGGCGCCAAAAATCCAAGGGTCTTAGGTTAGTAGTTGAGAGGGGGGTAAACTACTAACCTAAGACCCCCTCTCAAATGTCCTAAAAATCAGTTTTATATACACGAGGATAGTTGATAAGTTGTTTAGAGAGGATGACGGATCATTTGAATCCATTTTGGCGCCAAAAATCCAAGGGTCTTAGGTTAGTAGTTGAGAGGGGGGTAAACTACTAACCTAAGACCCCCTCTCAAATGTCCTAAAAATCAGTTTTATATACACGAGGATAGTTGATAAGTTGTTTAGAGAGGATGACGGATCATTTGAATCCATTTTGGCGCCAAAAATCCAAGGGTCTTAGGTTAGTAGTTGAGAGGGGGGTAAACTACTAACCTAAGACCCCCTCCCAAATGTCCTAAAAATCAGTTTTATATACACGAGGATAGTTGATAAGTTGTTTGGAGAGGATGACGGATCATTTGAATCCATTTTGGCGCCAAAAATCCAAGGGTCTTAGGTTAGTAGTTGAGAGGGGGGTAAACTACTAACCTAAGACCCCCTCCCAAATGTCCTAAAAATCAGTTTTATATACACGAGGATAGTTGATAAGTTGTTTGGAGAGGATGACGGATCATTTGAATCCATTTTGGCGCCAAAAATCCAAGGGTCTTAGGTTAGTAGTTGAGAGGGGGGTAAACTACTAACCTAAGACCCCCTCCCAAATGTCCTAAAAATCAGTTTTATATACACGAGGATAGTTGATAAGTTGTTTAGGTTTTTTTTTACAGGCACTTTAAAGGCACTGACCAATTTACTATCATAACAAAACAGGTGTAACTGAAGTTTGACAAATGACCACAGGGTTAATTCCCGGTTAATTGAATCAAATAAACCAAAGATAGTCAATAAACACATGTCCCATGAGGGCTGCACTGGACATCATGGACAGCAAATAAACAATTGAATAGCATGCTGCAAATTGAATTCAAACAATTAACTGGATTCAAATGATCTCTTATCGTCTCTAAACAACTTTCCTCGTGTATCTAAAACTGATTTTTAGGACATTTGGGAGGGGGTCTTAGGTTAGTAGTTTACCCCCCTCTCAACTACTAACCTAAGACCCTTGGATTTTTGGCGCCAAAATGGATTCAAATGATCCATCATCCTCTCTAAACAACTTATCAACTATCCTCGTGTATATAAAACTGATTTTTAGGACATTTGGGAGGGGGTCTTAGGTTAGTAGTTTACCCCCCTCTCAACTACTAACCTAAGACCCTTGGATTTTTGGCGCCAAAATGGATTCAAATGATCCGTCATCCTCTCCAAACAACTTATCAACTATCCTCGTGTATATAAAACTGATTTTTAGGACATTTGGGAGGGGGTCTTAGGTTAGTAGTTTACCCCCCTCTCAACTACTAACCTAAGACCCTTGGATTTTTGGCGCCAAAATGGATTCAAATGATCCGTCATCCTCTCTAAACAACTTATCAACTATTCTCGTGTATATAAAACTGATTTTTAGGACATTTGAGAGGGGGTCTTAGGTTAGTAGTTTACCCCCCTCTCAACTACTAACCTAAGACCCTTGGATTTTTGGCGCCAAAATAGATTCAAATGATCCGTCATCCTCTCTAAACAACTTATCAACTATCCTCGTGTATATAAAACTGATTTTTAGGACATTTGGGAGGGGGTCTTAGGTTAGTAGTTTACCCCCCTCTCAACTACTAACCTAAGACCCTTGGATTTTTGGCGCCAAAATGGATTCAAATGATCCGTCATCCTCTCCATACAACTTATCAACTATCCTCGTGTATATAAAACTGATTTTTAGGACATTTGGGAGGGGGTCTTAGGTTAGTAGTTTACCCCCCTCTCAACTACTAACCTAAGACCCTTGGATTTTTGGCGCCAAAATGGATTCAAATGATCCGTCATCCTCTCTAAACAACTTATCAACTATCCTTGTGTATATAAAACTGATTTTTAGGACATTTGAGAGGGGGTCTTAGGTTAGTAGTTTACCCCCCTCTCAACTACTAACCTAAGACCCTTGGATTTTTGGCGCCAAAATGGATTCAAATGATCCGTCATCCTCTCCAAACAAGTTATCAACTATCCTCGTGTATATAAAACTGATTTTTAGGACATTTGGGAGGGGGTCTTAGGTTAGTAGTTTACCCCCCTCTCAACTACTAACCTAAGACCCTTGGATTTTTGGCGCCAAAATGGATTCAAATGATCCGTCATCCTCTCTAAACAACTTATCAACTATCCTCGTGTATATAAAACTGATTTTTAGGACATTTGGGAGGGGGTCTTAGGTTAGTAGTTTACCCCCCTCTCAACTACTAACCTAAGACCCTTGGATTTTTGGCGCCAAAATGGATTCAAATGATCCGTCATTCTCTCCAAACAACTTATCAACTATCCTCGTGTATATAAAACTGATTTTTAGGACATTTGGGAGGGGGTCTTAGGTTAGTAGTTTACCCCCTCTCAACTACTAACCTAAGACCCTTGGATTTTTGGCGCCAAAATGGATTCAAATGATCCATCATCCTCTCTAAACAACTTATCAACTATCCTCGTGTATATAAAACTGATTTTTAGGACATTTGGGAGGGGGTCTTAGGTTAGTAGTTTACCCCCCTCTCAACTACTAACCTAAGACCCTTGGATTTTTGGCGCCAAAATGGATTCAAATGATCCGTCATCCTCTCCAAACAACTTATCAACTATCCTCGTGTATATAAAACTGATTTTTAGGACATTTGGGAGGGGGTCTTAGGTTAGTAGTTTACCCCCCTCTCAATTACTAACCTAAGACCCTTGGATTTTTGGCGCCAAAATGGATTCAAATGATCCGTCATCCTCTCTAAACAACTTATCAACTATCCTCGTGTATATAAAACTGATTTTTAGGACATTTGAGAGGGGGTCTTAGGTTAGTAGTTTACCCCCCTCTCAACTACTAACCTAAGACCCTTGGATTTTTGGCGCCAAAATGGATTCAAATGATCCGTCATCCTCTCTAAACAACTTATCAACTATCCTCGTGTATATAAAACTGATTTTTAGGACATTTGGGAGGGGGTCTTAGGTTAGTAGTTTACCCCCCTCTCAACTACTAACCTAAGACCCTTGGATTTTTGGCGCCAAAATGGATTCAAATGATCCGTCATCCTCTCCAAACAACTTATCAACTATCCTCGTGTATATAAAACTGATTTTTAGGACATTTGGGAGGGGGTCTTAGATTAGTAGTTTACCCCCCTCTCAACTACTAACCTAAGACCCTTGGATTTTTGGCGCCAAAATGGATTCAAATGATCCGTCATCCTCTCCAAACAACTTATCAACTATCCTCGTGTATATAAAACTGATTTTTAGGACATTTGGGAGGGGGTCTTAGGTTAGTAGTTTACCCCCCTCTCAACTACTAACCTAAGACCCTTGGATTTTTGGCGCCAAAATGGATTCAAATGATCCGTCATCCTCTCCAAACAACTTATCAACTATCCTCGTGTATATAAAACTGATTTTTAGGACATTTGGGAGGGGGTCTTAGGTTAGTAGTTTACCCCCCTCTCAACTACTAACCTAAGACCCTTGGATTTTTGGCGCCAAAATGGATTCAAATAATCCGTCATCCTCTCTAAACAACTTATCAACTATCCTTGTGTATATAAAACTGATTTTTAGGACATTTGAGAGGGGGTCTTAGGTTAGTAGTTTACCCCCCTCTCAACTACTAACCTAAGACCCTTGGATTTTTGGCGCCAAAATGGATTCAAATGATCCGTCATCCTCTCCAAACAACTTATCAACTATCCTCGTGTATATAAAACTGATTTTTAGGACATTTGGGAGGGGGTCTTAGGTTAGTAGTTCACCCCCCTCTCAACTACTAACCTAAGACCCTTGGATTTTTGGCGCCAAAATGGATTCAAATGATCCGTCATCCTCTCTAAACAACTTATCAACTATCCTCGTGTATATAAAACTGATTTTTAGGACATGTGGGAGGGGGTCTTAGGTTAGTAGTTTACCCCCCTATCAACTACTAACCTAAGACCCTTGGATTTTTGGCGCCAAAATGGATTCAAATGATCCGTCATCCTCTCTAAACAACTTATCAACTATCCTCGTGTATATAAAACTGATTTTTAGGACATTTGAGAGGGGGTCTTAGGTTAGTAGTTTACCCCCCTCTCAACTACTAACCTAAGACCCTTGGATTTTTGGCGCCAAAATGGATTCAAATGATCCGTCATCCTCTCTAAACAACTTATCAACTATCCTCGTGTATATAAAACTGATTTTTAGGACATTTGAGAGGGGGTCTTAGGTTAGTAGTTTACCCCCCTCTCAACTACTAACCTAAGACCCTTGGATTTTTGGCGCCAAAATGGATTCAAATGATCCGTCATCCTCTCTAAACAACTTATCAACTATCCTCGTGTATATAAAACTGATTTTTAGGACATTTGGGAGGGGGTCTTAGGTTAGTAGTTTACCCCCCTCTCAGCTACTAACCTAAGACCCTTGGATTTTTGGCGCCAAAATGGATTCAAATGATCCGTCATCCTCTCCAAACAACTTATCAACTATCCTCGTGTATATAAAACTGATTTTTAGGACATTTGGGAGGGGGTCTTAGGTTAGTAGTTTACCCCCCTCTCAACTACTAACCTAAGACCCTTGGATTTTTGGCGCCAAAATGGATTCAAATGATCCGTCATCCTCTCTAAACAACTTATCAACTATCCTCGTGTATATAAAACTGATTTTTAGGACATTTGGGAGGGGGTCTTAGGTTAGTAGTTTACCCCCCTCTCAACTACTAACCTAAGACCCTTGGATTTTTGGCGCCAAAATGGATTCAAATGATCCGTCATCCTCTCTAAACAACTTATCAACTATCCTCGTGTATATAAAACTGATTTTTAGGACATTTGGGAGGGGGCCTTAGGTTAGTAGTTTACCCCCCTCTCAACTACTAACCTTAGACCCTTGGATTTTTGGCGCGAAAATGGATTCATATGATCCGTCATCCTCTCTAAACAACTTATCAACTATCCTCGTGTATATAAAACTGATTTTTAGGACATTTGGGAGGGGGTCTTAGGTTAGTAGTTTACCCCCCTCTCAACTACTAACCTAAGACCATTGGATTTTTGGCGCCAAAATGGATTCAAATGATCCGTCATCCTCTCTAAACAACTTATCAACTATCCTCGTGTATTTAAAACTGAATTTTAGGACATTTGGGAGGGGGTCTTAGTTTTTGGGTCTTAGGTTTTGGGTCTTAGTTTTTGGGTCTTAGGTTTTGGGTCTTAGGTTTTGGGTCTTAGTTTTTGGGTCTTAGGTTTTGGGTCTTAGGTTTTGGGTCTTAGGTCTTAGGTCTTAGGTTAGTAGACACCCGACTCGTACCACTTGTTCCACAATAACCAGCATGTTGTGCTGCATCAGACTGTGCCACCATCAGTCGCGCGCTTCAAATTGCAATTTCATGCGGGGTATTTACGAAGTAAGTATGCACGGCGCATTCGCTTAAACTTCCGAGTATGACTGTGGACTTTCTCTTATGACTGTGGACTTTCTCTTATGACTGTGGACTTTCTCTTATGACTATGGACTTTCTCTTATGAGTGTGGACTTTCTCTTATGAGTGTGGACTTTCTCTTATGAGTGTGGACTTTCTCTATGACTGGACTTTCTCTTATGAGTGTGGTCTTTCTCTTATGACTGGTCTTTCTCTTATGACTGTGGTCTTTCTATTATGACTGTGGACTTTCTCTTATGACTATGGACTTTCTCTTATGAGTGTGGACTTTCTCTTATGAGTGTGGACTTTCTCTATGACTGGACTTTCTCTTATGAGTGTGGTCTTTCTCTTATGACTGGTCTTTCTCTTATGACTGTGGTCTTTCTATTATGACTGTGGACTTTCTCTTATGACTGTGGACTTTCTCTTATGACTGGACTTTCTCTTATGACTGTGGTCTTTCTCTTATGACTGTGGACTTTCTCTTATGACTGTGGACTTTCTCTTATGACTGGTCTTTCACTTACATGACTGTGGACTTTCTCTTATGACTGGACTTTCTCTTATGACTGTGGACTTTCTCTTATGACTGTGGACTTTCTCTTATGACTGTGGTCTTCCTCTGACCTCTTATGACTGTGGACTTTCTCAAATGACTGTTTTCTTTCTCTTATGACTGTGGACTTTCTCTATGACTGTGGTCTTTCTCTTATGACTGTGGACTTTCTCAAATGACTGTGGACTTTCTCTTATGACTGTGGACTTTCTCTTATGAGTGTGGACTTTCTTTTTGTAGGTGTTTTACTTTTGTTAGATCGGGACAAGAGCCATGGCTATGAAGCTACATTTATTGAGGCGTTTGAATAATTTTACATCTTTGGTACCTGTGATGACTACACATTTTATTTTTACATGATATTATTGGCAAGTTATATCTACCATATTGTTACACACAATAAATCCACCTGCTCAGCATGGAAACAATCATTACATGTTATCTTGTTATGTATACTCTTAAATTGATTTTATATAAAAGGTATTGCTTCTTTCAAACTCAATTTTCTGGTTAAAGAGCATTAATTACATCTCAACATATTCAGCCAGTTTCCTCCGCTCACTTCAAAGTGCATTAGGTACCTTTTCTGCCAATGTAAAAGAAGTTTATCAAGACCAGTATTGCTAACTGAAATTGTCCTAAACCCTGGCCGGAAGTTCCGTGTAGATTGTGGCCCAGGACAAAGAATGGCCCAATTTTCCAAAGGTCCAATAGACCAATTCTATGGCCCAGCTGCGAAGTTATGGCAACACTGACCAAGACCATGACTCGCAAAAGATACCTTAAAGGGGCATTGAGAGATACGTATGGAAGTGCGCCCTCAATTATCCTGGAAATCAGTTTTTTGCATCAAAGTAATACAGAGGCATATATATACTAACTACCATTTAAAACAGCTTACCAACATTCGCCGTTTATCATATAAAATTTCATGATTTTCTTAGTTTTGATATGATCATATCGAAACTAGGTGCTTAATTCGGAAGTTAAGCTATCGTGTTACATGCAGCCTTTCGCGGCAAATCTCAACCTGGAAGTGCCGTTATTTTGCTTATTTGGCATTAAGGCGATGTCGAAATTGTGTGACATTTTGGATTTGGGTTATGTTGATCATTATCTTTATGTTATTTGCTCATTTAGTATAGTCGATACATCTCTCAATGCCCCTTTAAGATATGTCAACATGTAAGAACCAATCCACTATGATAACGAAAAGCGCAAATGGATCGTCTTTCGCGACATTCATCAAATTAAAGTGCTCTGTCCACATCCTAGTATTGTCCTTATTTTGCTTCATCTTAATTATAGACTGCTCAAAAAAAGTTCAGAAATTTGTTTTAAATCACCAATATTTCAAATATTTTGTGATAGTCTATATTCATATTGTGTTTCATATAAATAAAAAGCTGATGTGTTCCTCTTTCCAACGATACCTCATTCGTAGCAACACCTGTTTTAGTGCTTCGCTACCTGCTTGTGAATATGGGGAGGTCCCATTCAAAATGTGCCAAATTCACCACTATTTCGTGCTCGAAAGAACAACCATCTGTTCAATGAAGTGTTATATCCGCCACCCAAGGCTCAAGATAAGCGGGCGCTGGGCCATTTTTACCCCTCGGTCCTCCTGCTATAGCGCCCGGTAATGCTGAAAAATGAATAACCGAGCGCTGATATTTTGTCCAAACCAGCGCCCGTTGATGATCGGTAAGCTTGGCTAATAGACATCGAATTTCGATTTGACAATACAATTTAATAAAAAGTTAGCTCCCGGTAGACTGAAAGTGGCTCCTGGTTCTTAATAAATCCCATGATCCGGGCGCTACTTTTTGAAAAAAGTAGCTCCTGGTAAAAAAACTGTTATCTCGGCAAATGCACAAGCACAACCATGGGAGTTTGACAACGGGCCATAAATGGGAGTTATTCTGTTATACCCTTCACAGAGGTATTCATGGTGCATGCTTTTAAGAACGTAAACATAAATGGGTTGTTTATTTTGCTGAAATGATCCATATTGAGTGGTAAACCGTGGAGTGATCTTGACATGTTGCTATATGACTCTTGTGTTGCCAATCCCGTAGGACCTTTTGACACTATACTCTGTTTGGCCATCTCGAGACAGTGACGTAATTGAACAGGCGCAGCTTTTACGCACGCGCGTGTATCTTCCGTCTTTCAACGCTCGTGTTTGTACGCAAGCGCCGCGAGTATGCGCACGCGTTATGTGATGCAATTAGTAGAATACATGTACATGGTTACGTCACTGTCTCGAGATGGCCAAACAGAGTATATAGCCTACAAAACAGTCTGCTACCAATGTATTTTCTATATAGGCTCAGCATAGATTGGGCTACATTCAGTTGCGAGCCGCGGCCTAGAGGGTGCTTGCGCCACTATTTGGGCAGATTTCAGTTGACAACACTGTACAGTACTAACAATGGGAAACAATTGTGCTACTGTAAAAGTCAATATTTTCGCGAGAAGATATTTTCACAAAATGGTCATAACATGCATTTTGCAATTTTTTTATTTTTGCGATTTTTTATTTTTGCGATTTTCAACATTTGTGAACAAAACGGTTAATAATAATAATTTTCGTGAGTTTAGCGGTTGAGGATTGATTCGCGAAAATAAAAACATCGCGAAAATTTCTACTTTTACAGTATTTACTTCGTAGATGAAGTTCCTCCTATGTCTTTCCAGTATTTATGGTCTCAATGGCGTAGCTAGGTTTTTCATATTGGATGTCCAAGAATTAAAAGTGAACTAACAAGATATTATTAACTAAAGAAATGTGTGCTAGCGCGCCAAGATTGAGGTACATTTCAGCTTAAAAAACTTTTAAAATAACTCAAAATCAATTTGATGAGGGCCGGCATGTGCGAAAATTGATATCTATGTACATTTGACCGACATGATTCCCATTGCCAGATTGGTGGGGCGATCGTCCCCCTCTAGCTCCGTAGCAGTCACCCATAACGGGTGCATGGGTCTTTACACTGACAAAATGATCTAAAAACACAACATTTTAAGGACAATTATTAAGTGCCAAAACGTCAGTGTATAGAAATTCAATATAATATGATGCAGCACATATAAAGGGGACTTTGCAGGTGAAGTCACTTTTGAGTTTTATTATGTGTGCTCTAGCATTTTCTAAGCTTTAAAATGACACAGAATATATCAAAATGTATCAAATCATTCAGAATTTACGAGTGAAAATGACTCCTAAATTCTTATCTTTAAAAAACAGCCCCAAAGTCGCCCCTTTTGGTGTGCTGTATCACAAAGCGTTATCGTACTCCATAGCCATTGTTTACATTTATAATTTCTATGACCCTTGCTCTGTAGACTAGATAACTATTATAATCTCCCTGTTATCTATGTCACTATGACCAGCCACCAAGATGGGCTGTAAGGTAGAGATTTAGAGACATACACAGGAATTGTCACAAGTAAACCAGCTTTTACACTTTCCAGGCGGCTGTTAGTTTTACCATAATTATACAAATAAGGTTTTCAGAAACATTTCCTAAATCTATCAGCCTGTACGTATTTCAATGCATTTCTCATGGTGATTCCAAATATGGCAATGAAATTCAATAATTTTGACATTTTTGAAAAATGTTGTGAAGTTTTGAAATGTTGTCTGCAGACGTCTGTCGCGTGGAAAGTGTTAAAAGGATAAATTGCAGGTTCATTTTGCTTGTTACTTTCTAGGGTAAAGTCGCCAGTTTTCGGTCAGCGCCTATTTTCGGTCACTTCGCCCAAATCGTGTAATGAAAATGACCTCGTCATTGTAAACTGACAGCTAAGTAACTGCCGCATAGTTGATTCCCGGTATTACTTTAAAATGGCGACGACCGATGCAATTACACGATTTGAGCCAGTGACCGAAAATAGGCGCTGACCGAAAACTGGCGACTTTACCCTACATGAAAATACTAACTTGTAAATGGTTTATTACACTGATCCAGTGTACAGTGATGTATGTTTTGGATACGTCTATCGCAAGCCATTAGGGTCATTACGTCTTGCGACAACGCGTTGCTTTCCCAAAGCAACGCGTTGCCTAGCGAGCCAATAAGATTACGGCTTTTGACCACGTGTTGTTTTCCAGAGAAGTCCCAAAGCAACGCGTTGCTTACGGAATAAATCCCAATTTGACACCTTTGAAATGATATTGATACATAATTATGATGCCAAAACACTCAGGGGGTTGGTGGTCGGGGAGGTAAAAACAATCATAAACTATAAGTATTGGATAGCCAACAATCTTAAACTATAAATATTGGATAGCCAACAATCTTAAACTATAAATATTGGATAGCCAACAATCTTAAACTATAAATATTGGATATCCAACAATCTTAAACAATAAATATCGGATATCCAACATTCTTAAACTTTTTTCGTTAGTGTTATTGCGATTTATTCCGTTTGCGAAAGCAACGCGTTGTCGCAATACGTAATGACCCTAATGGCTTGCCATATACGTCTGTATCCTGTGTCAACACTGTTGGTATGATCTTGACTCCTCTCAACCTTTTTGCAGTCTTGGAGTTGCAAATTGATTTATCATCTGGGGATATTTGACCAGATGATAAAAGATCATCGAAAATGTGAATTAGGTTGTATTGCCCCTCATCTCAGTTCATTGTTGAGGTCCCTTCCTTTTCATGATAGCCTCTCGGATCCTTTTTGTACTTACCCCAAGACTGTGCACAAAAAGCATTGTGAGTTGTCATCAAGATCATCACTATCAAAGGTGTTGACAAAGACGTATCCGATACATGAGAGTAGGCCTACTTTTCATTGGATCAGTATAATGAACTGTTCATAAACCCTAATCTTATTGTTTATTGCAAGATTCAATGGCCAATTAAGTAGGTTGTAAAAGTAATACATTTATATTATTAGTATTGTATCTATGTTTTGCATACATGATATGCATATATGAAAATAAAATAAAAAGATTCAATGGCCATTCACATCTCAACAATTGCTCTGCTGACTTAACACTTTCCACACAGCTATTAGTTTGACCATATGTGATGCGATCTGTGAAAACCCGCCACATGTCGGGATTTTTCATATTAGAGATATTTATATCATAAGAAAGCTGAATCTGTGCTGATTACAACTGTTTCGATCATTTTTCCACGATCACTACAAAAAAAGTTATGAGTGAATGATGATTGTGATGTCATAAAAAGCTACAAAACAAGAAATCATGTAAACAGGCCATAAAAGATACATAGTTCAATAGAATAACATTATAAGGCTAATTAGAAAAGTGACTTAAGTAAGTTTTTGAAGGTGAAATTTCATAAAAGGTGATGACACAAAGTAATAAAATTAATTTTCTAAACAAAATCTATAAAAAAAGAAAAAACAGTTTTTTAATTTCTTAATTTCTTAATTTTTTAATTTTACCCATAATCCCTATTTCACATTTTGCGACATCCGACGGGTTTTCACAGATCGCATCACATATACACAACAGATTTTTCAGAAACCTTTCGCAACTTTCAAAGTCTATTTCAAGAATTACTGAACCAATAATATAGGCATGTTTGTACTTATTTTAATGCATTTCTCACTCATGGTGATTCTAAGTATGGATGGAGATGAAATTCAATAATGTTGACACTTTTTTAACATTTTAGAACTGTCATCTGCAAACGACTGCCTCATGAAAAGTGTTAACTAACATCCCTTTGTGATAAATGGACACATTTCATAGTTAGCTAGTTTAATATGTCCATATTTCTTTCTTAGCAATCAGGAACAACGTTAGACTCTGGTACCAGTCGTTTTTGTTTGATACATTCCCAGATCCACTGTGTGGTGATCATACTTGGACAGCTGAGTAGTCTTGCCTATTTCCTGTTCAAAAGTGATGATGATAAATTGTATATCAATCTTGTTTGCTACCTATATAAAAATACTAAAAGAAAACTATTACCCCAATAGGTTCATTAACACTTTATATGCGGCAGGTGTCTGCAGAAAGACATACTAAAATGTCACAAAGTAATTTTTTAATTGTTGAAATTATTTTATTTAATTACCATATTATTTGGAATCATCATGAGAAATGCATTGAAATAAGTACAAACATGCCTTAGGCCAAGTAAAACAAAACAACAGTTGATCGTCCCCGCCCGCATCCTTTTTTCGTGCCGCATTGATTTTTTTACTATTACTATTTTGATTTTTATAGTAAAGTTGCTCCAGTAAAACTTTATTAAACTGTATCTGTACATTACATAAATGCATATACAATGTAAAGAGGCTCAGACTGTAAAATCTTTACTTCAAAAAGCCGGCGGCAACTTGGAAAAAAATAGTAAATAGTAAATAACAAGCCCCTCCCGCATCCTTTTTTTGAAAAGTCCAGACGATCAACTGTTGTTTTGTTTTACTTGGCCTTATGTTGGTTCAGTAATCCTTGAGATATACTTTCAAGGTTTCTTAAAAATCTGTTTTGTATATTGGTAAAACCAATAGCCACATGGAATATCCATATTTCTTGCTTAGCAATCAGGAACAAAGTTAGACTCTGGTACCAGTCGTTTTTGTTTGATACACTCCCAGATCCACTGTGTGGTGACATACTTGGACAGCTGAGTAGTCTTGCCTGCTTCCTGTTCAAAAGTAACACAGAAAAGAAAATCATTAAACATTGCTGTAAAAATGGACATTTTCACAAAATGGACATTTTCACACTACAGTCCAACCGCGGTTATCTGGACATGATATGACAAAGCAATGGCCGGATAAGTGACAAATCTGGATAAGCAAATTATGTGTAATACTGCATTGGCTGTCCTGATGTGCTCAAATTGGGACAATACAAGGGTACTGAATGAGGGGTAATACAGTGACAATGTATTATTGAAATATTAAACAGCCCTATCAACATCAAAAGACAGCCTTCAAATGCTTCAGATTGTGAAAATAAGGTGATTAGGCTGTAAAAATGCATTTTCTTTTGGGATCGTTCAGCTGGATAACAGAGTTAATCGGATAAAAAAGGTAGAGGTTGGACTGTACATTTATTTTCGGACTAGAATCAGCAAGAGTGAAAATATAAGCGAACATATTCAATTTGTATGTAGGTCTATAAGAAAGCTCAAAATCACAAAAATAAAAACCTAGCAAAATTGTAAAATGTGCAAAGCGCAAAATATTACGCTCAATTTCCACTTATACAGCATTTGAAAGAGGTTAATTGTGTACAAATTCAATCCAATCTCTCACAAAACGTTTCTCAGGTCTTCAGAAAACATGGAATGTTCTACTGCATAAATTGGAGGCGGTCTACCAGATTCCTTGAACCAGTTGCAATACTGTAAAGCATGAAATGTTTGCGGCATTAACATTTTGTGAATCAACAACTTCGGCCTTTTTCACAGCATGAACATTTTGCGAATGTGTTGAGTAGTCATTACAGGCCTTTAAAAAGCAAAATGTTGATGCATGCAAACATTTCATGCTTTACAGTATATCGTGTTAGTGAAATGGGTAGAGCCTTTAGTACTCTGCTTCAGGAACACAACAAGATCACTAATGACAGATGCCATGGCTGATGCAAGATGCCATTTGGATCAGAAAACATGCAGTTTGTATTAAGGGTATTAAAGGTAGATGTTCCGATTTTCAACTTAAAGTTTTCTATTCTACATGAAAGGTCATCCTTAAAAAAGTTGTGTTCCAAAGTTTGAGTTGCATACCTCTAATGGTTCTTTATTTAGATGCACAAGATGCTGTGAACTGTACCCATTGAGTAGTACACAAACTATATCGGTGGTTACCACCATTCGCGGTAATTCGACGTTATTTCATCGATTTCTCCGTAATTATACCGATTTAGGCCGTCAAATTTCAGTATGATGATGAGAAAAATACGAGCTTTCATATGATATGAAAATCTCCGTATGTTTGAAATAATTCTGTGTTACGAAAATGTGATCGGGTCATCTACCTTTAAGGGCTGTGCACCTTCGGTATAGCCTCCGTAAAACTGCCGTAACTTCTTCATTATTCATTTAATCTATATAAAAGTATACATTTTTTGCAGGAAAGGGTTCAATAAATCCAACCATGATCATGAAATTGACCATTTTGGAAAAAATTATAAAAACACGTTTTTTGACCCATTTTAGGTTCTGCAAAGATAACTCAAAATATATTTTGTCAAATTTTGTCATACTAGTTTTATTATATTCCTCATACAATTCCCTTCTTTATTTTTATTTTATTTTTTGAAAATCTTTATTATTTTTTGAATTTAGAGACCAAAACGTGCCAAAAAATGTGATTTTTTACCAAAAATTGTGATTTCCACGATTTTTGAGAAGTTACGGCAGTTTTACGGAGGCTGTACCTGAAGGTGCACAGCCCCCTTAAAATTGATGGCGCAGCCACTAAGACATCACTGTATAAACCTTTGAATAATTCCTGGTTTTAATATTGTCATGGTTAAAACTTTTGCCCCTGTTGATCTCAAAACCACATGCATGTCAGGCAAAAAATCCAACCCTGTTCTACAGGCAAACGGACCTCTAAGGCAGGGCTGGCTGGTCTGGATCTTTTTTGTCTTCAATATTATCGTGAAAAATCAGTAGAATATTTTCAAAAAAATTTCAAAAAATTTAAAAGAATTTGTCAAATTAGAAAAGAAAAGTCGAGCCTGTTGTGTTTATTCTTTTATTTTGTCAACTCATTGCAGTAAATAGGCAAACGGACCTCTAAGGCAGGGCTGGCCGGTCTGGATCTTTTTTGTCTTCAAAATTATCGTGAAAATTCAGGAGAATATTTTTTCAACAATTTTCAAAAAAGTTTAAAAACAATCTTAAATTAAAAAAAGACACATCAAGCCTGTCGTGTTTATTCTTTAATTTTGTCAGCTCATTGCAGTCAATTTGTAAACCAATACCTTAATGTGTTTCTCCACCACAATGTGTGTTGCATCATCCACTGATCCCAAGTCCTCGCACACATCCCCATTATAAGCAATGATGAATCGCTTCAATTTGTTGAAATCTGCATGTTTAGCAGGTATGAAAACACTGATGCCATTGAAGATGTTGGCTAATCCCTGATGATAAAATGAAGAAATTAAAAAATAAAATAATAATAAGTAAATAAAAAATTAAGCACACAATGTGTTATAATCCATGTCAAGGCATGCGTGCATTGATATAGGAAATAGGCTTTAGCACGTAGCTTTATTCTGCGCCGATGCATTCTTCTTTTTTCCTTTTCTATTTTCCTGTGGTTCTCTGTTAGCTTGTCAACACGAAAATGATATATGCATAATTTAGAAACCGGTCAAAATAAACATGGCCAATAAAAAAGCATACCTCACAGCCAATCCTCTGACAAATAAATGCACAGCACTTAAAACCCCAACCAAAAAATCCTCGTTTCCCATGGAAATGGAGTGATATGTGGCACATATCCATGGTCCACCAGAACATGATGTGTACAGAGTATTTTGTAGTGACAGTTCACCATATCATTATGTAATGAAGTGCTACCCAATAAGGACACATAGGTATAAAGCAAGCACAATTTTTTGTGACATCAAATGTTCATGATGCAGAAGAACCCACATTTTTACATCAAGAAATGTTTACAAATGTACACATTTCTAATAATGTCTAATAAGAAAACTAAAAGCTTGTGAGCATGACAATTTCAATAATCCTAGCCAGTTGCAAAAATGTTCATACACATAAATATTTCATTCAAACCTTGACTATGTTTAGGGACACAGTTGATGTAGTAGACCAAGCATGTGCAACCTTTCCTACCACGCGGGCCGCATTGTGATTTTGAGATCCATTCACGGGCCGCAGTGAATGTCAAACATTCCAAAACACATCCGGATACCCGCTTCTCTTCGCCATTTTAACCAGGGATTTTAACACGCAATCACAAGTTTGTTTTGATGAAAGAAATGCGCGAAATTTTTCGACTTTACACTTATTTTTGCTATGATTGAGGTACATTTCTGCTTTAAACAAGTTTCTACCAAAAGAAAATCCATTTGGGGTACACATGCGCAAGTAGCGCGCGAAACAATTAGGTCTGTGCACTTTTGACCATCATAATTCCATGATTCCTCTTGTCTAATTAACCGACAGTGCCAATCTCAACCGACACGACAGTCAATATTGGGGGGAAATTGGCCCCCTCGCCCCCCTCTGGCTAAATCAATTCGCCATTAGTGTAACCTAGGGAGTTCCAGTTAAAACGGGCCGCATCAATGGGAATTTTGGGATTGCTTCGCGGGCCGCAGATTAGAGGCCGGCGGGCCGCAGGTTGCACACGCTTGTAGTAGACCCTCTGAGCTTTTCAGCAGTATCTGAGACCACAATTGTAATGTGTTTAACATCTGGATTTCTTGGTTGGGCCTTTAAAACTATTTTGGGCCTAATTACACTATCACATTCATTGTGATTTTATTGAGCAACATGATCTTATCTAGAAGAAAAAAGCTGGTCTCAAAGTGGATGTAAATTTGGCATGATTCAGACACATTTGTGGACCCTATTTTATGACTAGGGTAAAGTCGCCAGTTTTCGGTCAGCGCCTATTTTCGGTCACTTGGCCAAAATCGTGTAATTGCATCAGTCGTCGCCATTTTAAAAGCAATACCGGGCATCAACTATGCAGCAGTTTTTTAGCCGTCAACTTATAACGACGAGGTCCTTTTCATTACACGATTTGGGCGAAGTGACCGAAAAAAGGCGCTGACCAAAAACTGGCGAATTTACCCTACATCAGTCTTTGTTTTGCTTAAGAATGTCTTCAGCAAAAAGTTATTTCAAACTTACTTTTCTGATACCGATTTGATAAAAGCATTGATAAATGTGCTACACCTAGCACAAAAAGTCCCTGACCAGGTGCTTTGGTGTTGGCTAATCCAAAATCAATAATCGGTACCCAAAATCTGAGATATACATTAAATGGGCAAATTTCTTCTGCATAGTTTGATACCTCATTCATAAAGATTGAATTGATACTTTAAAGTTAAAGTTATGATGATTTCAATGACCACAAGTAACAACAACAAAGTTGTACTAGAATTGGTTTCCTATGGGATATCATTGATTTGCATTATTGATTGATTTGTCCACTGTGTGCTATCTCAACCAGTCAGGTATAGGGATGAATGGGTCACAGGCATCGGCAGGGAGTCGGTATACACACATTTTCAATGCGTAATCTAATCTGAGACGATTCGTCTCAGATCTAATGAGACCAAAATTAGAAAAAAAATGAAAAAATAAAAATTGAAGAAAAAAATCACTCCATAACCCTAACCCCGAGGCACCTTTTCCAAAGATTTTGTTTTTCGCGGCCAAAAAGCGAGGGGAAAAGGGCGGCAGGGCCCCCACGGCCCCGAGGCTAGAAACTTGAACCTCTGGGTTCAGAGGCAGACGATCTCCCGCCAGGCCACAGAGGTCAACCATACTTGGCTCAGTATACTTCGCCAAGTATATACCCTGGGGCCATTATTTCATCGAAAAAATGCCGAACCGGGTGACACAAGCACACCGCATCGTAGTGTTAGGGCTAAGCAAGGATATCCCATTGAAACCCACTTTTAGTGCAAGAATTGTTTTGGTAGTTGTGGTCGATTAGACAATCATAACATCAACAATATCCACTCGATTTTTGTGAATGAGGTATCAAACTATCTCAGATTTTTCGTATCGATTATTGTTTTTGGATTAGCCAACATCAAAGCGCCTGGTCAGGGACTTTTTGTGCTAGGTGTCTTTACTATTTTCAAAATTATCCACCATCCTTACCACTAATAAGTAATGGTTTGGTTTCATTTTAAGTGCCTATCTCTTGATGTATTTTGAATTAAAATGTTCAGGTCCAAGTTTGCAAAGACAGTCATAGGCAGAACTCTGGCATAGTCATGGGCAGAAATCTGGCACACTATGGGTTATGGTCATAGTATCAAGGGGACTAAAGGCAGAAAAAAGGCTGACAGGCTGCAAGCTGCACACCACACGACTGAATTTTAGTCACAACTCTTGATTTTACAGCATCTTAATGCATACCTTTGTTGGAATGCTGACATCATGGCTGAACTTTACCCTGTGTTGTGGGTTAGACTGGTAGCACTCAGCTCCATACTTACACACAGGTTTGCCCTGTGAAAGAGTATAGGTAACACAAACATATTATAACATAAGTCAAAGGACCAAAAAGAGTACCGTAAAAGGGGGTGGATTGGGACAGTGTTAGCAGCACTCTCTTGATAGTAGGATTTTTGTTCATGTTGCCTCATGAGCCAAACTTTTTAAGGCATATAATCAGGGGTATGCCACTGAGCTTGCCGATTGGGTCCACTTTTAAATTGAACTTAGTCAGCATAGAATTGGTGGCGCTATACCGATCAGGCGTGATGATTGTAGCAGACGACGCAACGCTGGCCACGCGTCTCTCAGACGACCCAATTTGGCAACGAGAGTGCACCATTTTGAATTATTTTTAACAGTCATCGCCCGGTTAACGATAAAAATCCTTCTAATTATGATGTATTTGTCAAAATGATAGTTTAAAATGCGCGATTACGTGTTATTCACTACGAATTCAAAATTTAGGTTTCGCGTGGCCACCGTCGTCTGTGTAAATCTACAGCGCCCCCAAACCTATGCTGACTAACATGCCGTTTAACCTGCCGTTAAACCTGGTTAAACATTGTTAAACGCCGGTCACCGACACATTCCGATGATTACCATAATTTATGCAAAAGGGCCCGTTTTCGCTACGTACATTAGTATACGACTTTCCTATCCCAAAGTTAATAGTATCCCTGATATAATGTCCACCCATAATGCCTTTAAATTACAACTACATGTATAAATAAATGAAAATATATGGTGGGTATACAAAAAAAGATTTTTTAAAGGTAGATGACCCGATCACATTTTCGTAACACAGAATTATTTCAAACATACGGAGATTTTCATATCATATGAAAGCTCGTCTTTATCTCATCATCATACTGAAATTTGACGGCCTAAATCGGTATAATTACGGAGAAATCGATGAAATAACGTTGAATTACCGCGAATGGTGGTAACCACCGATATAGTTTGTACTACTCAATGGGTACAGTTCACAGCATCTTGTGCGTCTAAAATAAGAACCATTAGAGCTATGCAACTCAAACTTTGGAACAAGACTTTTTTAAGGATGACCTTTCATGTAGAATAGAAAACTTCAAGTTGAAAATCGGAACATCTACTTTTAAAGGTTGGTGTCCCTATTCTCTCTGAAGTTGAGGTCAAAAGGGTCAACATTATTCTGGGTAGGAAAATCACTAGTCTGTTTTATTCTACATGTGGGGAATGTGGATAATGAGTGAGTTAAAAACAAACAAAACAATTACCTGTACAAAGTTTATGCCACCATAACTATTCGAACTAATTTCTAATAATATCTATTAGAGCGTCAGTTAACAAAGAAATAAACATTAGATTTGTTTAGTTATTCTAAGAGTTATTTAGGTGGTTGCAGATCATAATATATGGTTTGCTTTGAATTGAGCTTTGAATTCTAATTAATACGGCATCATTTCAGTATTAAAATGTCATCTTTTCTACAAATCTGGAGAAAAATATTGTGTATCAGTAAACGAAAAATACTAAAAATGCACAATATCCTCATCTGTTGGAATTTATCATTATCATGGAGTATGTGGTACACTTTCTGACTTGGTTTATCATACAACGAACAGTTATAATATCATTTTTTACAAAAATGATGAACATTACTGGGCATAGCAATCAAACATTAACAAGTGTACCTTTCAATTGATAGTAGGATAATAGTTAATTGAGTGTTTATAGAACGAGGTTAATAGTGAAACTTATTATCAAATACGCTTTTAAAAAATAATTCCTGTAGCCCAATGAGCCAAACTTGAGGTGACAATATGTCCACACAATAATTGCTCTAAATAAAAACCTAAATATATTTAGTGGGCAAATTTACTTTACATTAAAAAGGTTGGTACGCTGTCCCTGCTGAACCCGGATTTTATGATTTTTCATAAAATGTATTGCATGGGTGGTTATCCCATAAAACTGGGTGAAACGGTTTCTGTCATGCCTCACTGTGTATGACAAAAGGTTTCCATTGGATTTTCATGAAATTATCACAGTAAAGCACAAATGCATACACTCCTTAATCAAGGAAAAAAGAAATGCTCATTATTTACCAAGTTATCAGCTTTCATATTTTGGTACTTACTTTATTTTGGGACACTCTGTAGCAACTACACTGTACCTTATGAGGACTGTGTCCATTAGTGGAGTGATCCATAGGCTCATTATATTTGGGACACGCTATAGCAACTACACTGTACCATATGAGGACTGTGTCCATTAGTGGAGTGATCCATAGGCTCATTATATTGGGACACGCTAAGCAACTACACTGTACCTTATGAGGACTGTGTCCATTAGTGGAGTGATCCATAGGCTCATTATATTTGGGACACGCTACATAGCAACTACACTGTACCTTATGAGGACTGTGTCCATTAGTGGAGTGATCCATAGGCTCATTATATTGGGACATGCTATAGCAACTACACTGTACCTTATGAGGACTGTGACCATTAGTGGAGTGATCCATAGGCTCATTATATTTGGGACACACTATATAGCAACTACACTCTACCTTATGAGGACTGTGTCCATTAGTGGAGTGATCCATAGGCTCATTATATTTGGGACACGCTATAGCAACTACACTGTACCTTATGAGGACTGTGTCCATTAGTGGAGTGATCCATAGGCTCATTATATTTGGGACACGCTATAGCAACTACACTGTACCTTATGAGGACTGTGTCCATTAGTGGAGTGATCCATAGGCTCATTATATTTGGGACACACTATATAGCAACTACACTCTACCTTATGAGGACTGTGTCCATTAGTGGAGTGATCCATAGGCTCATTATATTTGGGACACGCTATAGCAACTACACTGTACCTTATGAGGACTGTGTCCATTAGTGGAGTGATCCATAGGCTCATTATATTTGGGACACGCTATAGCAACTACACTGTACCTTATGAGGACTGTGTCTATTAGTGGAGTGATCCATAGGCTCATTATATTTGGGACACGCTATAGCAACTACACTGTACCTTATGAGGACTGTGTCTATTAGTAGAGTGATCCATAGGCTCATTATATTTGGGACACGCTATAGCAACTACACTGTACCTTATGAGGACTGTGTCCATTAGTGGAGTGATCCATAGGCTCATTATATTGGGACACGCTATAGCAACTACACTGTACCTTATGAGGACTGTGTCCATTAGTGGAGTGATCCATAGGCTCATTATATTTGGGACATGCTATAGCAACTACACTGTACCTTATGAGGACTGTGTCCATTAGTGGAGTGATCCATAGGCTCATTATATTTGGGACACGCTATAGCAACGACACTGTACCTTATGAGGACTGTGTCCATTAGTGGAGTGATCCATAGGCTCATTATATTTGGGACACGCTATAGCAACTACACTGTACCTTATGAGGACTGTGTCTATTAGTGGAGTGATCCATAGGCTCATTATATTGGGACACGCTATAGCAACTACACTGTACCTTATGAGGACTGTGTCCATTAGTGGAGTGATCCATAGGCTCATTATATTGGGACACGCTATAGCAACTACACTGTACCTTATGAGGACTGTGTCCATTAGTGGAGTGATCCATAGGCTCAATATATTTGGGACACGCTATAGCAACTACACTGTACCTTATGAGGACTGTGTCTATTAATGGAGTGATCCATAGGCTCATTATATTTGGGACACACTATATAGCAACTACGCTGTACCTTATGAGGACTGTGTCCATTAGTGGAGTGATCCATAGGCTCATTATATTGGGACATGCTATAGCAACTACACTGTACCTTATGAGGACTGTGTCCATTAGTGGAGTGATCCATAGGCTCATCATATTGGGACACGCTATAGCAACTACACTGTACCTTATGAGGACTGTGTCCATTAGTGGAGTGATCCATAGGCTCATTATATTGGGACACGCTATAGCAACTACACTGTACCTTATGAGGACTGTGTCCATTAGTGGAGTGATCCATAGGCTCATTATATTGGGACACGCTATAGCAACTACACTGTACCTTATGAGGACTGTGTCTATTAGTGGAGTGATCCATAGGCTCATTATATTTGGGACACGCTATAGCAACTACACTGTACCTTATGAGGACTGTGTCTATTAGTGGAGTGATCCATAGGCTCATTATATTTGGGACACGCTATAGCAACTACACTGTACCTTATGAGGACTGTGTCCATTAGTGGAGTGATCCATAGGCTCATTATATTTGGGACACGCTATAGCAACTACACTGTACCTTATGAGGACTGTGTCCATTAGTGGAGTGATCCATAGGCTCATTATATTGGGACATGCTATAGCAACTACACTGTACCTTATGAGGACTGTGTCCATTAGTGGAGTGATCCATAGGCTCATTATATTGGACACGCTATAGCAGCTACACTGTACCTTATGAGGACTGTGTCCATTAGTGGAGTGATCCATAGGCTCATTATATTGGGACACGCTATAGCAACTACACTGTACCTTATGAGGACTGTGTCCATTAGTGGAGTGATCCATAGGCTCATTATATTGGGACACGCTATAGCAACTACACTGTACCTTATGAGGACTGTGTCCATTAGTGGAGTGATCCATAGGCTCAATATATTGGGACACGCTATAGCAACTACACTGTACCTTATGAGGACTGTGTCCATTAGTGGAGTGATCCATAGGCTCAATATATTGGGACACGCTATAGCAACTACACTGTACCTTATGAGGACTGTGTCCATTAGTGGAGTGATCCATAGGCTCATTATATTTGGGACACGCTATAGCAACTACACTGTACCTTATGAGGACTGTGTCCATTAGTGGAGTGATCCATAGGCTCATTATATTGGGACACGCTATAGCAGCTACACTGTACCTTATGAGGACTGTGTCCATTAGTGGAGTGATCCATAGGCTCATCATCGTCCATTGTTTCTTGTTTCACTCTCTTGGGCGGACTACCATTGCCCTCCTTCACCTTTAAATTAAATAATGTCATTATGAGATTAGCCGAAACATAAAACATGCTTACTGCAAACGTGTGGTAATTATTCATGGAATTATGGGTTTTATTTTCTGGAAATATGTCAAAAGAAGATTGCAAATGTTAAAAAGTTGTTTAAAAATATCAATTTAATTGATGCCCTCTATTTATTGACTATTCTGAGAAAAAAAATGGATGAAAAGACTCGTGAGACAGCTTTCCAATTGCGGTAGCACCAGCATCTAATTTCATTTTATTTGGATGGGGGTGGCAAACAGGGGGAAAGAAAAAATTGGGGTGGGAAAGCAAGACCTCATTTGTAAAATGTGTGAAAATATTGGCTTTTACTAAGTAGCAATTGCCTGAAATAAGCATAATTTGTTCTGAATTAGACATTTCAGACCAATTTTAAGCTAATTTTAAGTAATTTTGACATTAACACTCTCAATCGGCCTGTTTGCCAGTAGAACAGGCTTGTTATTTATTTGTCACTTTCTAGACCATCATCTGTCTATATTGGATGTACAGTGATTGGAAAGTAAAGTTTGTTTAAATGTAGACATGAATAAGGGGGAGGCGGATTGTTTTTCTGACAGAGACAACAACTTATTGCATTGCGCATACGGTACTGGAGGGGGACATGAAATTTGTTTGTGTTTAAGGGGGGAGGGTGGATGTACAGCCCCCCCCCCCCTAAAAAAGAAATCCTCAGTTACCCCCCCCCCCCCCCCCCCCCCCCCCCCGGCGTAAGTAGTGATCGCTCCCTTAAATGATTCAGCTAACCTTTTTGTCAGGGGTTCCTTTTATCTCTGTTTTAACCTTCTTTGCTGGACTGTCATCGTCTTCATATTTGATTTTCTTTGCTGTGCTCTCGTTCTTCATCTTCTTTGCTGGACTAACTCTGCTTGGTCCCGCACCCCCTGGTGAGTCGGATCCAGTAGAATCATTATCATCTCTTCTTAGTTTAGTATTGATCATCTTTGCATTTCCGCTGGTGGATGTGCCAGATTTTTTGGCCATCATGTTGGCAATGTCACTGGTTTCCTTGGACTTCTTGAACAAATCCTGTAGTGGATTTACAAAGGATAAAACAAAATAATTAGCCAAGTATGTGCCATTTGTGGGTGGTGCTTTCATATATCAACATTTTCAGGTAGGGGTGCTTTTATAAATCAACATTTTCAGGTAATATATATATATATATTATTTTATATTATACAGGGTGTCTCAAAAAGAATTACAACGCACCATTAGGCGATCATAACTTCCTAATTAAGTATCTGAATTTTACAATTCAAACGGTAAAATGAGGCCAAATTATTCTTCTACAATTGGAAGAAAACAGCGTTTAATTTTGTTAAGTAATTACGGCAATATATGTTATTACGTAAGAGTAGTCACGGAACACTTCCATCCAAGTTTACAGATTTTGACAGATTTTCACTTGCGCGGCTGGTTACTTACTCATTATTGTTCAATTAGCCAGCACTGCTTAATACTATGATAAAAAAAGTTCAATTTGTGATCTAAGAATACTTAATAATCGATCATAACACTCATAACACCCAGAAAACCAAAGACAATACAACTCATTGTAAGGAGAGAGATATGACCATACTCTTTTAATGTAAACAAAACATTTATTTTGTTTTCAATTGCGATACTAATAATTTGACCATCATGCGCAAAAGTGGCGATAATTTTATAATATACATGATTTCAGCCTTCAAGTTGAAAATGTAAAGACTAGAAACTTGATAAGTTGTATGCACGATGTTATTAGTTCTTGAACTTGGTTTAATAACGACAATGTTCATATTTACTAAAATTACTATAATTTTGTTTCCAATTGTTATAAAAGATTGAACTTATCGAACAAATTTTAAATTTTACTGTTCTTAACTTGTATAAAATGTGATGAAAATAATCTAGACAACTTTTATTCAATATTTTGTGTTAAACTTTGGTCTCATCTGGCATATCATTTGGTGTAAAATGAAATCTAGAACCATAAAAACACGTTAATCCATGTCATTTTGTAGAGAAGTACCGGGTATTGATTTCATGTATGTGCTGTCTGAATCACTCAATATGAGCAAACTTGGATGTAAGTGTTCCCAGACTAATGTTACGTAATTGCTCATTTCTCTGGAATTACTGAACCGAATCACATCCGGTTTTCTTTAAAGTATAGCAAACCATTTTGCCTTTATTTTGTTGTTTGAGTTGTTCTATTCTGACACTTATTCAGAAGGTTACAATCCTCTAAAGGTGCGTTGTAATTGTTTTTGAGACACCCTGTATATAATATAAAATAAAGCACTAGATTACCAACCTACAGTGTTAAAGCACCTGGCTAGCAAAGATGGGCACAAGTCATTTATTGCAAGTCCAAGTCGAGTCACAAGTCACCTGGTCTAGTCCCAAGTCAAGTCAAGTTAAGTCACAACCCACTGCAAGTCAAGTCAAGTCATTCGGTTATTCAGTTATTCGGCACAAACACAAGTCAAGTCACAAGTCCAAGTCAAGTCCCACATTATTTTGTTCAGATCAGCTATACGCATTAGCATTCGGGCGACGAAATCGCGGGTTTGACAACACTGATATCGAATAGCAGTTAATCGATTACATATTGGGGGCGCTATTTTTTCTTATTTTTTCTTTTCGTCGGACCAGAATAAAACCGCATTCAACTTCGTAATTGTCAGGCCTATAGGCCTACAAATGCGACATCCGACAAATGCGCCATTTAGAAAGTTGATGAGATCGCTAAATGTTGCGTTTAACTTGCGTTGTCCACAAGTCATTTTTCACAAGTCCAAGTCCAAGTCACAAGTCATAGGGTTACAAGTCAAGTCAAGTCACAAATCAATGCCAATATTTGCAAGTCAAGTCGCAAGTCACAAAATTAGCGACTCGAGTCAAAGTCAAAAGACTCGAGTCTACAACTCTGCTGTCTAGTGGTTAACCACCCGCCAGTTTGTGTACTACTCAATGGGTATATTTCTTGTGACCTTGTGCTTCTAAAATAAGAACCATTGGAGTTATGCAACTCAAACTTTGGAATGGGAAAATGTTAAGGATGACCTTTCATGTAAAATAGAAAATTTCAAGTTGAAAATTGGGCCAGCAATCAGAACATCTACCTTTAAAATGAAGTGTGACTATCAGGAAAGACTTTCCTGGAATGACTTTCCTGGAATCATAAATCTACTTTGACAGTATTCTCCATTAACAAAACCATCACAGAACTTTACTAAAATCATAATGGAAATCAGCTTCCCATTTTAAGGAATTTGTCATGATATTTGTTTTGATTTTCATCATAAAGCATTCCGTACTGGTGCGTTCACTTGTGTACCTTTGTGGTCGTAAACAGGAAACACTGTAAATGGCGTTAACACAGTGTCAAACAATGGAGTTCTACAAAGAAGATTTCTTGATGCACCCCAGGATGCTTCACTTTCATTACATGACCACTGATTTCTGTCACCAGTGTCTACTGGTTCCCATCGAAATTACAGTGCAAGGAAATGCTTATAAAGTTGTTAAACGAGGGTCTTTAAGAAAATCCTGTTGCAAGTAATATGATTGATATGTCGTGAATACATTCCTCTCTTTTTCTTAAAGACCCTATATTTTTATAAATACAAGTTTTAGTTGGGATTCAACTTCTTTCATATTTGTGGCCAAGTTTACCCTATCTGCACCATACGTATTACTATGGTAGAGGTCAGACGACCTCCAGCTGTTAATTACTTTAACACATGTGTGGCACTGTTTGTTTTGGTGATAAGCCCTGCTGGTATTGTAGGGGCGCTAAGCATGATGGGGTACATCAAGAAATCTTCTTTGGGAGTTCTATTCATGAAGAAAACAAGGCGGTTCTCGAACGGCACGTCTCGCCTGTTCATCAAAAGTGACTTGAAAGAAATGATGATGAAACATATGATACAATGTAGCACTGTCACAGAGGTATGCATTGTAGTTAATGCAAGGGATGTAATACCTTGAAAAATTTAATCAACAAAAAGAACACACCAACCCCCTTCCCTACACCAAATCATATCAAGATAGGCCTTACAGATCTTATTTGACCCCAGATGACCTCTGATGACCTTGAAAATTTAATCAGCAAAAAGAACACACCAACCCCCTTCCTTCCACCAAATCACATCAAGATAGGCCTTACGGATCTTATTTGACCCCAGATGACCTCTGATGACCTCGACAAATTAATCAACAAAAAGAACACACCATCCCTCTTCCGTCCACCAAATCCCATCAAGATAGGCCTTACGGATCTTATTTGACCCCAGATGACCTTGAATGACCTCCGATGACCTTGAAAATTTAATCAGCAAAAAGAATACACCACCCCCCTTCCCTCCACCAAATCCAATCAAGATAGGCCTTACTGATCTATTTGACCCCATATTTGACCCCGATGACCCCGAAAAATTAATCAACAAAAAGAACACACCATCCCTCTTCCGTCCACCAAATCCCATCAAGATAGGCCTTACTGATCTATTTGACCCCCGATGACCCGAAAAATTAATCAACAAAAAGAACACACCACCCCCCTTCCCTCCACCAAATCCCATCAAGATAGGCCTTACTGATCTATTTGACCCCATATTTGACCCCATATTTGACCCCCGATGACCCCGAAAAATTAATCAACAAAAAGAACACACCATCCCTCTTCCGTCCACCAAATCCCATCAAGATAGGCCTTACTGATCTATTTGACCCCATATTTGACCCCCAATGACCCCAAAAAATTAATCAACAAAAAGAACACATCACCCCCTTCCCTCCACCAAATCCCATCAAGATAGGCCTTACTGATCTATTTGACCCCATATTTGACCCCCAATGACCCCGTAAAATTAATCAACAAAAAGAACACACCATCCCTCTTCCGTCCACCAAATCCCATCAAGATAGGCCTTACTGATCTATTTGACCCCATATTTGACCCCCGATGACCCCGAAAAATTAATCAACAAAAAGAACACACCACCCCCCTTCCCTCCACCAAATCCCATCAAGATAGGCCTTACTGATCTATTTGACCCCATATTTGACCCCCGATGACCCCGAAAAATTAATCAACAAAAAGAACACACCATCCCTCTTCCGTCCACCAAATCCCATCAAGATAGGCCTTACTGATCTATTTGACCCCATATTTGACCCCCGATGACCCCGAAAAAATAATCAACAAAAAGAACACCCCATCCCTCTTCCGTCCACCAAATCCCATCAAGATAGGCCTTACTGATCTATTTGACCCCATATTTGACCCCGATGACCCCGAAAAATTAATCAACAAAAAGAACACACCATCCCTCTTCCGTCCACCAAATCCCATCAAGATAGGCCTTACTGATCTATTTGACCCCATATTTGACCCCCGATGACCCCGAAAAATTAATCAACAAAAAGAACACACCATCCCTCTTCCGTCCACCAAATCCCATCAAGATAGGCCTTACTGATCTATTTGACCCCATATTTGACCCCCGATGACCCCGAAAAAATAATCAACAAAAAGAACACCCCATCCCTCTTCCGTCCACCAAATCCCATCAAGATAGGCCTTACTGATCTATTTGACCCCATATTTGACCCCCGATGACCCCGAAAAATTAATCAACAAAAAGAACACACCATCCCTCTTCCGTCCACCAAATCCCATCAAGATAGGCCTTACTGATCTATTTGACCCCCGATGACCCCGAAAAATTAATCAACAAAAAGAACACCCCCCTTCCCTCCACCAAATCCCATCAAGATAGGCCTTACTGATCTATTTGACCCCATATTTGACCCCTGATGACCCCGAAAAATTAAGAACAAAAAGAACACACCATCCCCCTTCCCTCCACCAAATCCAATCAAGATAGGCCTTATGGATCTTATTTGACCCCCGATGACCTTGAATGACCTCTGATGACCTTGAAATTTTATTCAGCAAAAAGAACACACCACTCCCCTTCCCTCCACCAAATCTCATCAATATAGGCCTTACTGATCTATTTGACCCCATATTTGACCCCGATGACCTCTGGTGACCTTGAAAATTTAATCAGCAAAAAGAACACACCACCCCCCTTCCCTCTACCAAATCCCATCAAGATAGGCCTTACTGATCTATTTGACCCCATATTTGACCCCCGATGACCTTGAATGACCTCCGATGACCTTGAAAATTTAATCAGCAAAAAGAACACCACCCCCTTCCCTCCACCAAATCCCATCAAGATCGGCCTTACGGATCTTATTTGACCCCATATTTGACCCCGATGACCTTGAATGACCTCCAATGACCTTGAAAATCTAATCAGCAAAAGAACACCCCACCCCCTTCCCTGACATCAAGTCCCATCAAGATAGGCCTTACGGATCTCTAGATATCGCGTCACAACGCGTCTCAAAAGTTTTAAGCATATTTGACCCCGATGACCTTGTATGACCCCCGATGACCTTGAAAAATCAATCAGCAACAGAACGCACCACCCCCCTTCCCTCCACCAAGTCCCATCACGATAGGCCTTACGGATCTCCAGATATCGCGTCACAAAGGTATTTCTTAGCACACGGCTGACGGCATACGGCATACGGCATACGGCATACGGCGGACGCCGGACAGAAATAGTGATAACATAGTCTCTTTCTGATTACATCAGGCGAGACAAAAAACCACTCAGAAAATAAACTGTCCTTGTATTCTGGGCAACTTTAAAATATGATTTTGAAGTAATTAGGAAACATATTGTTCTATTAACCCTAACCCCCCTGAGTGCTAAAAAATGCTAATCCAAAGTCCCTCTCCAAACGCATGCGCCGTCGGTTTTCGATGACGTAGTCAACCGAGCCTATATAATGAGTGCAGTATACTGCACGAATGTGTAGCTGAGGGCCGTGGCTTAGTGTTAGGAAGGTGGGGCTCGAGAACGGAGGGTCCCAGGATCGAATCCCGGCAGGTTCCCGGAGATTTAGTTGGTGTTTTTTCCTCGAAAATTGTGATCCCGGTCAAAAATCCTAAACCGGGGTTAGGGTTATGGTAAAAAAAAAAAAGGTTTTTTTTCGTGTTCTATTAACCCTAACCCCCCTGAGTGCTAAAAAATGCTAATCCAAAGTCCCTCTCCAAACGCATGCGCCGTCGGTTTTCGATGACGTAGTCAACCGAGCCTATATAATGAGTGCAGTATACTGCACGAATGTGTAGCTGAGGGCCGTGGCTTAGTGTTAGGAAGGTGGGGCTCGAGAACGGAGGGTCCCAGGATCGAATCCCGGCAGGTTCCCGGAGATTTAGTTGGTGTTTTTTCCTCGAAAATTGTGATCCCGGTCAAAAATCCTAAACCGGGGTTAGGGTTAAGGTAATTAATTAATTAACTAATTTTAAAAAAATTAAAAAATACAAATTAATTAATTTTAAAAATTGCGGTAATTGATTAAAGACAAAGTTATTTATATAAATAAAGGAAACAATTTGTTTTAAATTAAACAATCCTACAGTTGTGCTATATATATATTAGAAATTTGTGATAATTTTGTATGAGTTTAATAGTGTTTTTTTCTTCTTTTTCTTCATAACTTTTATCATTTTTATCATGTTTTGAAGGCATGTGTACCAATGATCAACAAAATATTAGAGTGTATTGTACTTTCTTGGTGATTTTACAACTGCAATTCAGTGCATTTACAGCCAGCATGTTTTGAGACTGGCAACACTAACACTTGAATGACCTTTGACCTTGTAATATGATAATAACAAAGAGGACACCACTGAGATGCCATAGCGCTGTGTATGCTGGCAATGGTATGGTATGATAATGGTCCTTGAGTATTATCATTGAGTATTATATGGTATGTAATCATGTATGCATGGTTGAGTATTTAACAACCATAGTAGTATTATATAGGGTAACCACCTTTATTTATAGGCACCAACCAATGGCTATTTATGAAGTAAGAAATCCTGGCCTAATAACATGATTATAATAAGCTTCCTTGCATTGACAGCAGTGCATCAATCAATTCATCATATCAGCAGGTACATTGTAGTGTTTGTATAGATTACATTCTTTCCTAGTCTTAGAATCTTCTTGTTTTATCTGACAGGTTTCATACTTATAATATTAATGTAGCCTACATGTAGCTACATACACTACAGTACACTTAGATTAGATTTACTAAGGTTTGTATGTTACTAGTATAATGACGTTTTTGTTGTATAAGTAGATAGAGGAACTCCTTTAAAATCAACTTGCAAGTATCCTAATTAACCAGCTTGTAAAAAAGCTTTCTAGATGCATGTACTTTATTATATTATTATTCCGACTACAGGTATTTAAAATTGTAGCCGATAAAAAAATAGGATGATTTTCAATAGGCAATTCATTATTAAGAACATACTGAAATATCTATCTTACATGTAGGCGACCAAAAAAGAAACCCTGTTGTACAGGCCCGCCCGACCCATTTTTAGAAATCGGTGAAACAACGTTAACATTCAAATGAATACCGTCCCAAATTGTTTGTTTTTTCTGCTTGTCAAAAAGCTGTAACATATTTACAGGCTATATTCTTATGAATTTTTACAGATTTTTTAGGGATTTTTACAGATTTTGGGGGATTTTTACAGTCATTCGCAAGTGAAAATAAGTAAAGAAGACGAAAAAAAGCCAGACAGACCTGCCGACCAGACCTGAGAGGTCCGGTCCGTTTGCCCTAAAACCGGGTTTCTTTTTATTGTCGCCTTATTGTATAATTGATCATGATTGACTTAACACTTGAAAACAATTCTCTTTTTTTATACAGTGCTCTTACGACATGGAAACCCCATCCCCCAATGTTCCCAATGTTCGCGGCAGAGCACGGCAGCCAAACTTTGTCAATGAAGAGATTGACTGTTTATTAGAGCTCATCTCCCAGAATCGAGAGGTGTTATTAAGTAACACACATAAAGCCCATAATATGAGACAGAAACAGCTAGTGTGGCAGGAGATAGCAGACAATGTTACACTCAATTGTGGTAGATTGTGTAAGCGAGATGGTAATACCGTCAGACAAAAGTGGAAAGATTTACTGGTAAGAAAACAGGGTGAAAGGGACAATGTGACACTCAATAGTGGTAGAGTGTGTATGAGAGACAGCGATACGGTCAGACGAAAGTGGAAAGATTTACTGGTAAGAAAACAGGGGGGAAGGGACAATGTGAAACTCAATTGTGGTAGACTCCCGGGGGGCACTCAACTTTTTGGGGGGTAGGGGTGTGCCGCACAGGACACAGGGTCTCAAAAGGGGGGCTACAGAACTGAAATGAGTGGATTTTATGAAGAAATTAGGGTCTTAGAAACTGATTTTTTCAAAAAAGTAAGTCTTGAGAACTGGCCTATAGTTCAATTTTGATCAGCAAGAACGCAAATTTTCGATTTGTTATGGTTTTAGAACGCAAAATGTTCAAAGAATTGGGGCTTTGGAGCGCAAAATTTTGTGATTTTTAATAAAATTGGGGTCCTAGAACTGATGCAGGCTCAAAAGGGGGGTCATAATATAAGAGCTAGCAGCAGAAGGGTCTTCAGCGTGGCACATACCTATACCCTTTTTCAATGTCAGTGCCCCCACCCCAGTCACCTCATGAATTTCACGTAAGTGTGGGGGGGGGGGGGGGGGGGGTAGACTATGCAATTTGACAAAATGACAAAAATGGAAAATTTGGCAAGGTAACAAGTCAGGGAAGGGGATGGGGGGGGGGGCCTTGTCTTCCCTCTGTCCACATCACTGCCCTCACCCAGTAGCTTGCGCAAAGGTTTTAGAACGCAAAATGTTGATGGTGGCCCCCCCACTATTGAAATATTCGGGGGAAACTTACTGTCAGTCGGGGGAAACTACTGCCAATCGGGGGCTAGGCCGTCGCTAGAGGTTTTTTGTGTGGGGTGTAATCCAAATAGACAAATAGTCGGCAAATTTGTACATGTAGTCGACAAATTTATGCATCAGGTTTTGGTAAGAAAAGGAAATGTTATAGAGAAAACTGATGAAAACTCTCATAATTGTCCATTAGTTGTTGAATGTTGTTGACTGTGCTGATTTTTTGACTGTGCGATTTATTTATTTTACTGTGCGCTATCTATATTTTGACCGTGCAACATTTTTTTGACCTACTCCCCCCACTTACGTGAAATTCACGAAGTGACTGCAACCCCCCCCCCCCCCCCCCCCCCCCCCACTTACATGAAATTCATGAGGTGACTGCAAAAAAAATTGAGGCTACCTTTTACTATTTCGTTGGTACATCGGGGGAATTGAGAAGAATCTGAGTCGGGGGAATTTCATTTATGGCCAGGTGCAACCCCCCCACTCACACTCACAATATCCTGCGCACGCCACTGCCTTCACCCCGGGCAACCAAATGCAAACAATTAAAGGTATATTATGTGATCTTTCCAGGGAACGCACTCAACATCAAAAAAAAAATTGAAAGAAGATTTTCTTACAGATTTACATTCTGATCATAAATCATACATACCTTCCAAGTTACAGGGCGATACAATTCTTAATTACTTCAAAATCATGATTTTAGAGTGAAAATAAACTGTCGGATATCCAACAACTTATTTTACTCTAGTCTAAATTCACTCTAAAACCATGATTTTGAGGTAATTAGGAATCGTATCGCTCTGTAACTTGGAATGTATGTATGATTTATGATCAGAAATGTAAATCTGCAAGAAAATCTACTTTCTAAAAATAATAATGAATAGAGGGCGCTCTCTGGAAAAGATCACATAATATGCCTTTAAGTCATATTTGTGTTTGTCCTATACAGAGAGCCGCTAGACAAGACATGCATGCTGTAGAAGCTGCTAGGAAGAGCAAATCTCCGCTGCCTACCATATCGCCATACAGTAACAGAGTGATGCAAATCAGAACAGGCACGCCTATATTTGAAGATGGTGATGAGGATCTCCAACGTCATGGAAGAGATTTCTTTTCTGCTATCTCACTGTTAAACAATGGTCACTGTGAGACATCACAGGTTTCAGAAGATAAAATGGAGAGATTGGGAGGAGATGAAAACAGGACTGGATCGGAGTCTACTTCAGGTGAGTATGGATATTTTCGCGCCACATATTTTCACACTTTTTGCACTTGAATCAACTACCGCAAAAATATTGACAAACAAATGTTTTTATTTTGCGTGTAGGTCTATGTGATGCAGCTACAAATCGTGAATTTAAAAACATTTGCAAAACAGTTCAAAATTGGCAAAGCGTGAAAAATTAAATGTGTGAAAATTGCCACTTTTACAGCTCACCTCGAGGGTTTAGTGCAACAAAGGGCTATCTGCATTTCGGTCATTTTGAGAAAAAGTGAATTAAAGATTTATTTGTACCCATCATTATATTGTCACCTATAATTGGTTTTGACACTTAAGTTAAAAGAAATGCTATTCTAACCTTTTTGATTAGGTGAATTTACTATTTTCTCATAATTAGGTTCCTGATCTTGAGCGGAACATTTTGATCAATTTGGCCAAAAATGCAGATAGCTCTTTGTTGCACTAAACCCTCGACTTGATCAGTGTGAATGAGTTTACATAACGCGTGTTTCTAGGATAACATACCATACCCCCTCTCAACTACAAACCTAAGACCCTTGGATTTTTGGCGCCAAAATGGATTCAAATGATCTCTCATCCTCTCTAAACAACTTATCCACTATCCTCGTGTATCTAAAACTGAATTTTAGGACATTTGAGAGGGGGTCTTAGTTTTGGGGTCTTAGGTTTTGGGTCTTAGTTTTTGGGTCTTAGTTTTTGGGTCTTAGTTTTTGGGTCTTAGTTTTTGGGTCTTAGTTTTTGGGTCTTAGTTTTTGGGTCTTAGGTTTTGGGTCTTAGGTCTTAGGTCTTAGGTTAGTAGACACCCTATTCACGTTTAATTTCATTCTTGAAAATTGACTCTATAGAGTAGAAAAAAATGTTTGAAATTTAAATTCTTTTACAATCTACACCCTACAGTAACATGGTTTTATACTGTAGGTGAGTATACTGGGTGAAACTTGTTAACACAAAATCTGATATTACACACAATTTTTGAGAATACAAATTAAAACTGAAGGCTCCAGCGACTGTTTTGTTAACGAGGTTCCACTGTAATTCTATTAAGCATGGTTTGAATGAATTTGCTAATATGTTTTTATTCACAGCAGTTTTGCTCAATCTGCACTTAATTATGCGACGGAATAAAGAATCCCTAAAGAATCCCTATTCTACTGGCAAACATTTTGTTCACCAATGTCAAAAAAAATGAGTCGGTCTTGCTTGTAGAACAGCGTTTCTTCTTTTTTTTGTCGCCTTAAATTTGATTTCACCTTGAAAATGTACTCTTATTCTAAAATTATGGAAATTATATTGTTTTCACAATTTAAAACTTAACAGTAACACTCTATGTATACTTAATACTCAAATTATGACTTTTGGAAAATTGACTGGAGACAAGCGAAGTCTTTTGCATACATGTAAATAAATGAGTTGATTAATACTTATCAAAATGAAATCTTTAAATCTTTAATGTTGAAAAGAAATTAAATCAGGTCTCAAATCATATTATGTAATTGATTCGAGTTAATAAAAGTCAAGTCATGACTTGAGTCATATGAGTCATGCACAACATTGCCAATAACTGATAATGGCATTGATGGTTCAGTTGGTTCTAATTGCAATTATCCAGCAAACGCACCCTATACCAAAACTATACAGAGTAATGCATTTTGCCGACAGCTGCACCCTTTTACAGCGACAGTACACATATTATACTCTTGCATAACCTATGAACGCATTTAAGCAAAATCCATTGTGTAATCCTCTTTTTTTTCATACGTTATATATCTTTTGACTTCTCAGGGTGGGACCAGTGTGAAGATACGCCAGAGAGAGCATCCCACAAAACACCAAAATTCAGTACGGCTGAAATAAAATGTCTCCTAACTTTGTACGACCAACATAAAACTGTTCTCAAGACTGAAACAGCAACACACATATGGGAATCCATATCAAAAACAATCAGTGAAAAAGGCACAGAAAGAACCGGTGAGGAGTGTCAACAAAAATGGCTCAAATTCCGCACTCAAGCCATCAAGGAAGAACGTATGGAGGAGGAAGAGGCGAAAAAAGGAGGCTCGTTTCCAAAATCGCAATTTACAAACATTATCTTGAAGGTGGATAGAACCGAAGAGGGCGCTTTAGATAGCATTCCTGATGACTTTTGGGATTCCGTGGAGGATATGGATGTTACCGAGGAGAATGACGGGATGAGTGGTTTTATTGAGGATGAAGCGTTAGCTGATGAGATAGTCGTTAAGAAGGAACCGATGGATGATGAAGATGTTGAGGATGCCTTGAAAGATGCCAATGGGGAGGAGCAGAAAAATGGTAAGATGACTATAGACCATTTCAAATCCGAAAATATACGATCGGTTCCGAATGTTTACGATTAGCCGAGTGTTTGACACTCGGTTCCATGACCTGTCAGCTCCTGACAGGTCATGGCCATGTGCCGGAGAAAAACAACGTGTTTTTCACCCGTCTGCCCGTGTGGTAGATTGCGCTGGTATTGGTGATAGATTGTATCCCTCACAAAGTTGATGTTGCGGCATTTCAGTTACAAAAACAAGTGAGATGAAAGAGATTTGGGGTAATATTTTCACTTTTTACCGTCTGCTCGATACATTTGGAATTTGTCCGTCAGCGCCTTTGTTGATAAAAAACCCAAAATAGTCTCGTTCCACGTTTTACTTCTCATGTGTGCACGCGTGTATGCGAACATAGTAAATCACTGAGGCGGACAACCAATAGGACAATGCTGTGAATGCGATCAACTGTTGCGAAGAACGCGCAACGCACCTACTCCACGTGACCTGTTTTTCCGAAGATTTCCGATCTAAATTTGAAATGGTCTATACTTTGTTCAGTCTCATTTATAGGCGTAAAGTGTGTGGCGTGTATTTACACATGAAACAAATATAGGAATTCCCACTGTCTTATGCATCAAGTGTATGTCATGCACATGCGCAAAGGCCAAAAGAAAAGAAGCGTGGGTAATAAGTTTTTGCCAGTGAATAAATATGAGCCCGACATTTATTATTTTGTATTTTAGCCAGATTGAAACATTCAAAATGAGTGTTCCAACTACAGCTGCCACAATGATATTCCCGCGTCGCATAGCATTTCAGCCTGTAACCATTTTTAAACAAAACCACCATACAACTTGCGACATTTTGCGCTTAATTCTCACAGCCCTAGCTAAAGCCATAATTTTTCTGTGTTTTACTTTTGAAATTCCTTTTTTTTCTCAATATGTCACTTTTTGTGTTTGTACGTTTTACCATGTTTTGTCCAATTTACAAGAAGTTTGATGAAGATATTACAAACTACAAATGTACAATGTAGGTGTTTTGTAACTTACCGTTATTGACTTACCCTCACCATTATTACATTGAACAGCACTTAGGCCACAAAAAAAAAAAGTTTGTCTCAAATGACATGAGAGACTGAAAATCTAATGCGGTCTGCGGATTTTTTTCAATTTTTTTTCTTCAATTTAGACCTGATCGTTATTTGTTTGGTCAAAAAGTTGGATTTTGCAAGATTTTGTTGAGAAAATTGAAAGAAGAAAAAAATTGAAAGAAAAAAAAAACCCAACCCACTAAAAAAAAAGCTAACGCGGGCGGTTTCGGGAATGCGCGCGGGTCATCTGAGATAAACTTCTTCTTTTTTTGGCCTTACATTACATTTTATAAACAAATACACAACTTTACACAAAACAATGTAGTTATATGATAGCTTGCGCTCATCACCTGTCATGCTGTAATAAATTATGCTAAATAGTTGATTGTGGGCCAATTGGCTGTGCATGCATGATCGTATACAGCAAGGATGTGCAACCTTTTCTACCACCCGGGCCTCATTTTGAGTTTGAGATCCATTCACAGGCCGCAGTGATAGTCAAATATTCCAAAACACGTCCGGAGGAGGGGTATAGGGGGAGGGGAAGCTTTTTCAGTCTTTTTAATTGCTGTTGCTGCTCCAAGCGCCATTTTAACCAGGGATCTTAACACACAATCACGCCTCGAGTTATATTTACTAAATGCAACGCGTCACGTCACCCTACTAATTATAAGGGAGCACACCACTAAATCAAACTGGCATTTGTGTAACCTAGGGAGTTCCGGTTAAGCGGGCCGCATGTTGCACACGCTTGGTATACAGCTACATGGAAAGGTGTACGATCGTAGTATGTGCGAACCGTATAATGGGGAATTCCATTACGTCACGATGCGATGCACATCTATTTTGGGCACACATTTGTTGGGACTTGCTACTGCGAATGTGTGAAATGATGCAACTAATGTTGGATGACTGGATGTGCTTTGCCAGAAATGTGGAGGTTGGCAGTGGTATATACATTGTAATACACTTTATACGTTTATTTCATCGAAAACAACATTAGACACACATTTATTTATTTGTTTCCTTAGTATTTTATTCACTTTTTTTCAATTATTTCAACTTTATTTTTCCATTTACACTGAAATCCCCTTTTCCGTTTTATTCCTCCCATTCAATAAAATTCGTCAGTTTTCGATATCACAGAAAACTTATGGCTTTAGCCCTAGCGTACTAATACTGGAGTGATTAGAGATTGAATTTATGTACCTAAGAGAACCATGATTATTGTGAGCATTGGAAACTAAAGTTTTCCAAAACATAAAAATGAGAAACAATACAATAGGTCTAATAAGTTAATCGACATTATTTGCTAAATTTATTCCGTAACAGGTGTAGATTTACCAGCTGCTAACTCTTCAGCTGAACACGCTACCTCGGTCCCATCAAGACCCCTTAGAAGAACTCTTGCATCCAGACCAGATTTACCTCGTAAGAGAAAGCGCCCTCTATCAAGCTTTATCAATACCTCAAGATTTCACCTGCTTCCCGGGTCCAAGACCATGCAGTCTCGAATCCCGGCGTCCAATAGAGTACACCTGAATCAGACAAGACCTCATCATAACACCAATGACAATAATAGCAGTGTAACAACTAATAATCACACTGGGATAAACCACCCGAAGGACATAAACCACTATCACAGTGAAAAGTTGAGTTTGGAAAACCAACAATTGCAACTGGCAGTGGAGAAACAGAAGATGGAAATTGCCATTATGAGAAGTCAACAGGAGAAGATTGAGCTGGAAAAGGAGAAAATACGTCTGGAAATGTTGAATTTGGAACAAGTTAAGGAAAAGATGGCTTTGGAGAATGAATTAATTGCAATGAAAGTAGCAGAAATGAAACAAAAATTTCATTTTGATAATTGATGACTACTATGTAAAATGTACTTGTTGCAATAAGGTTGCACTACCTCCCAAGGATTTTTAGACCAAAATATATTGTTGTCCGTAAGGCCACGGGGGAATAAACCTGTTATACGGGCAAACGAACCTCTTGGGTAGGGTCGGGCGACGGGCGTTTTTGGTTTGTTTGTTTTATTTTTTCTAAAAATGTTGGAAAATGTGCCACAGAGTCAGAAATTTGTGAGTGGGGGTCATAAAAAGCTGAGTTTATTGTTTTAATTTGGTTATTTTTAATGCAAATTTCACAATTTTGGGGGGAAAATTCCAAAAATATGGGTCGATCAGGCACCTAAAACATGGTGGTTTTTTCTCGTGGTCTAATCCCTGATACTCTAATAAAACAGTTTAATTTCACTGCAACCAAATTTAGTGAATTAGCATTTACAGTAGTCAACTTTTTTGCTGCAATTTAATTTTACTAATTTGTATCATCTTCCTATATATAAGCATTATAAATAATATTATTTGCTGCAATTTAATTTTTCGAATTATGAATTCAAAATGGCAGGCAGCATTTGCTCTCACAACTTCCGGGTCTTGACAATTTGAAATTATGATATAGATTTATAAGGAAACTTGATAAACTTTCATTTAATATGTACCAATTTCTTTGCTCTATATGTCTCACAATTAATACTTTCCATACTATGTCTCGCGATTAACACTTTCCTCACAGCTATAACCTTCTGTATACAAAACAGATTTTTCATTAAAGCTTTCACAAATTTCAAAGTCTTATCTCAAGAATTACTGAACCAATACAAGGCATGTTTGTTCTTATTTTAATGCATTTCTCATGGTGATTCCAAATATGGTGATGTAATTCAATAGTTTTGACATTTTTGAAGAATTTTGTGAAATGTTGGAACTGTGTAGTCTGCAGACGACTGCTGCATGGAAAGTGTTATGAGAGGTTTGGCCATACTGTGGACTGAACAAGTGCAAGTGAGGCTAAAAATCTAGAATCATCTCTGGATGAGGTTTATATATTAAAACAATATTATGTATGATCTTTTTTTAAATTTGTACACACACATATTCTTTTCATTTGACTTATCAGGAAAGACTTTCCTGGACCCGATCTTGAATGCATTTTCCGTGAAAAACCATCACAGAACATTCCATAATTTTGTATGTGTCCCTTTTATTTCTACTAAATCATAATGGAAAAATCTGCTTCCAATTTAAAGGTAGATGTTCCGATTTTCAACTTGAAGTTTTCTATTCTACATGAAAGGTCATCCTTAAAAAAGTTGTGTTCCAAAGTTTGAGTTGCATAGCTCTAATGGTTCTTATTTTAGACGCACAAGATGCTGTGAACTGTACCCATTGAGTAGTACACAAACTATATCGGTGGTTACCACCATTCGCTGTCATTCGACGTTATTTCATCGATTTCTCCGTAATTATACCGATTTAGGCCGTCAAATTTCAGTATGATGATGAGAAAAATACGAGCTTTCATATGATATGAAAATCTCCGTATGTTTGAAATAATTCTGTGTTACGAAAATATGATCGGGTCATATACCTTTAAGGAATTGTTCAACATATTATTTGTGATGTGATCTGGCAAAACCCATTGGATGTTGCCAAATGTGAAATGTTATTTCCCCCCCCCCCCCCTTATAATTCATTTCCAATACTTCGTATCATCATCTTTCATGAAAATTCAACTTCAAAAACGTCAAATCACTTTTCTGATTATTTTTATTTATAAAATGTCATTCTATTGGACTATGTATTATCTTGTTTGAGCAGTTTCCACGATTTCTTGTTTTGTAGCTTTTACGACATCACAATCATCATTCACTTATAACTTTTTTTGTAGGGACCACAGAAAAATTATCGAAACAGTTCAATAGAAAACAGTTCTGTAATCAGCAGAGTTTGAAAAATGTCAGTGTGGAGGGTTTTCCCAGATCGCATCACATTTGATTTTCATCATAAAGCATTCCATACTATTGTGTTCACTTGTGACTTGTGTACAGTTTCGGTTGTAGCTGGAAACATTGTAAACAGCATTATAACACGTTGTGAAACCCTGGAATTCTATTTTACGAACGAGAAAATAAGTTGTCGGGTTTACTCCAATTCCACTGCAAATTATGAGCGTTTACGTTTGGACAAACTAAAAGTAAACTCAAAAGTGAATGCAATTGTAAACACTTATGTGAGCCCATCAACTAAGCTGTTTTCTACCCACCCTCTAATAAAGGTGGAAATTGGAGCGTGCTTTGAGGTCAATTGGGTGCAAAATGCAAGAAATGTTTAGTTTTGTATTTACTTTTGTGTTTAAAATTGCGTTTACTTTTGAGTTTATTTTTAGTTTGTCCAAAAGTAAACGCTCATAAATTTGCAGTGGAAGTGCAACAGTTTATTTTAACTATTCAAACCAAGATTTTCAAGTAAATAGGAACTTCTTGCCCTGTAACTTAAAAAGATATTTTATGTTCATGTCTATGTATGTAATTTGACCAAAAATGCAGTTAGAGGAAAAACTCAAAGGGAGTTCCATGAAAAAGATCACATAATATGGCGTAACAGTTTATATTTCCCTTATGTACTATGTAGGATCTGTGGTATAACTGAGCAAGGCTTGTACAATGTATACAACACATTTGATTTATTAGAAGATAGGCTAATCCTAAGTTGTACTTGGTCACATGTCACAAGGTGGTGTAATTTGTGTTACTTTGTATGTACATGGTCAAAATTGACAAAAATGTACTTTTTATGTTTTAGGTATTGATACCCTCTAATAATTTATACCAATTTATTATTGTTAAAAAACAGAGCCAGGCTTGTACAATGTATAAAGCCTAGCTACAATACATTAGATTTATTAGGAGATGGGATAATCAAAAGTTGTAAAGAAAGAAAGAAGTGTAAATAATTAAGATTTAGGATAATTTATTGAAATGAAGTTTGATTTACTAATAACTATTGTATACAGAAAAATAATGATAAAAAGATAATGATTACTCATAATTGAAAGAGGTTTTTTAATCATTGCCAATATTTATTTTGTCACATTAGACTATTAAAAAAATCTTTTGTCTCAAAGCTCCCGTGCGCGTTAGTTAATTGGTGAGCGTTAAAAAAATAAAAAAATAATATTTATTTATTTTTATAAGTTTCACCGATTTTTTAGATTTTCGTTGATCACATCATTTTAAATACAAAAGGTCACTTTTACAAGGATTTCAATATTTTATATTTATAAAAATAAATAAAAAAACTTTAAAAAAAAAGGCATTCCGCATTAGGTTTTGAAAAACTGAAGAGCTTTGAGACAAAAGATTTTTTAAATATACATGTAGCCTTATAGAGTCTATGCAATTTCCCACTCCACATGCTTTGAACTGACCAAATCATATTGTTCTGTGGGATCCATCTTGGAGGCACAGTTTTTTACAATTAAGAACGGAATTGTTATACTTTAATCAGTTCCAATTTGGCGAGAAATATTCTTTTTCATCTCTATACATGCGCAAAAGTAATCCAAGCATGCCCACGCAATTATGGCCACGAGCACACGGTTTTGGCTGAACACATGCGTAACTTATATGATGCACTATGTGAATGATGCCTTAATGTGCCCACTTGTCCTTCTGTATTTATTCATAAGCTGGCTTAGCCAATTTGGAGCTGATCAAACTAAACCAGTCTTGTATTTTTTTATTCAACTTTTAAAACCAGGAAAATGTGAGAAATATGAATTTGAATTGCTTGATGTTTCAAGATTTAAAATATTATTATACCTCTGAATTGATGGTTTTTTATACTTCCAAAATCAATATTTCACTTAAAATCCTTATGCTTCTATTGATATTTGGCTTTTTCAATAATTTAATTGGCTTGTATCTCTAATACATACTGGTGATTTTGTCTGGGGTTTGTGGGAGCAGGGTCATATTGCATAAAAGTTAAGATTAATCTTGAGTTCATCATGAGTTGAGCTTCATGAAGAAGGGCCAAGTATTATCTGGGGTCTTCATGAAGATCTGATGTGAAATTAGGGTACCAAAATCATCTAAAGACACTTCTCTTCTAGGACTTAGTGGTTTTTTTAACATAAACATTTTTAGTTTTTAAATTTTGACAAATACATTTTTGACCTTATTTGGTCAAAAATTTAAAAACTAAACATTTTGATGATAAAAAAAACATCCTAGAGAAGTGTCTTTTAAATATAACAGATGATTTTGGTGCAATTTCAGCATTTTTTACCAAAAACTTATTTTGCTACATTGTCTAAAATGTTTATGCCAAAAAAGTGATTGTTTGGTCAAAATAATTCAAATCAGCATTTTTAATGAAATTTGATACCAAAAATGGATTTTCTGACTCATGTCCTTTCCAAAAATGTACACTTTTATACATTAATAGTTCAAAAGTTACAGCGCTTGATAAATTTCATATTCTGTGGGTTAACAGCCAGCCCCCTTATTTAACAGACTTACATGGGTAAATATAGGATTGTTGTCTGTGCTTCCTAACATTTACAGGCTCTGGTTCTGTTCGTTAACTATATTTTTGACTGGATGATCGGGTTCGAGACTGTGTATGTTTTAATGTCTTTGTTAAAAAAAAATATCAACATGAAAATGTCATTGCATGTTGCTATTGTGAATGTTATTTTTTATTTGACATATAATGTAATTGTCAATAAATTTCATTATAATGCTTACTTTTATTGTAATGTTTTGTGATATATAATGAAGGGTTAACTTTTCGAAAATATTTATTGTTATTGGTGGGTACTCTAGATGAACGACAAAGTACGTAGGACTGGCATGCTGCTTGTAGGAGGAAGTTTTATTGGATTAACAATAAAGTTAACTCAAATGGTTTCTTAAAATATGTGATTCAATTTACTCCATGGTAGTTTTGATTATATAATTATGGTGATGGTGTGTATAATGTGACATACTGTTGCCAAACACAAAAAGTCCCTAACCAGGTGCTTTGATGTTGGCTAATCCAAAATCAATAATCGGTACGAAAATTCTGAGATCCATTTAACGAGCAAATTTCTTCTCCGAAGTTTGATACCTCATTCATAAAAATCAAGTGGATAGTTTGAAGTTATGATTGTTTCAATGACCACAACTAACAACAAAAAAATTGCACTAGAATTGAGATGCCATGGATTTGTATTGTCCACTGTGTGCTATCTAAGCCAGTCAGGTATCTGGATGAATGGGTACAGCTATCGAAAGGGAGTCTGTACACACACATTTTTACTGCGTAATCACACACTTACGCTATGATATCCCATAGAAACCGAATTTTAGTGCAACACTTTTGTTGATAGTTACATGGTCATTGAAACAATCATAACATCAAAACTATACACTCGATGTTTATGAATGAGGTACCAAACTACGGAGAAGAACTTTGCTCATTAAATGTATATTGCATATTTTTGGTTCCGATTATTGATTTTTGATTAGCCAACATCAAAAGCACCCGATAAGGGACTTTTTCGTGTTAGGTGTAGGTGAAACATGAAGAAAATAATATAAATAAATGTACACTTCTTGAATTTTGTGGTTGCAATTTGTCTGATTTCCTTCAACAAGGCATTTCAGGGGTAGAATTTCAGCGCGAATCCGCGAATCGATTCGCGTCAAATCACTACTGCGCGAATCCAGTTGGATTCCCGCAAAAATAATAATAATAATAATAATTTAATTTTTTTTTTTTAACAACTTTTCTTTTTTGTTAGTCCAAAACAGGACATTAGATGACTGGTAGTTGACCCTTAGTCAACAAACATGCTGAATTTGGAAGTTGTGCAAGCTTATAGCCTTATTCTGGATATTATTTTCATTAATTTCGCAATAATCCATAGATTCTCAAAATTGGCGAGAATCTGGATTCTCGCAAAATCCTTCCGAAAATGGTTACGAAATTCTACCCCTTCATTTTGATGCTTCTTTCAGTTGATATATTCATGACCTACAATCAATCCCGGCCATAAATAGTTGGAACAATGTTATATTTGTATTGTTAATTATGCTGTCTCATTTCTGCTAAATAGATTTCTATAACTTTGATGACAATCTTGAAGCTTTTGCTCACCCTCAATCACTACCCCAACCCCACTAGGCAATGTTGAGGAGTCCTCTAAAGCAGGCATCAATTTGAATCTTGAATCTACCCATCTCAAGCCTTCACCCGTATAGACCATATTCACGCGGCAGCCATTTTCTAAAATTTGCCACCCAAGCCTCGTTCTCGTTACGTATACCTGCGTCTGCGTGACTTGCGTGGGGATGCGTACGCCGCGCGCTTTGGTACCACGCGTCTCGCGCAGTTCTATTGTGCAGCGCGAGGCGCAGACAGACCAAACGGGAACGAGGCTTGGGTGGCATATTTTGGAAAATGGCTGCCGCGTGAATAGGGTCTATTCACCTTCCTTCAGGATAAAATAGGTCAAGATCAGGTCATTCCTGCAATTTTGGGGTGTGAAGTGCATTATGTTCATTCTATAGTAACATATGGGAGAAGTTAAACAGGTAAAGTTTCGCCATACATTCACGTTTCCAAAATATAACACTGCAAATTATGAGCGTTTACTTTTGGACAAACTAAAAGTAAACTTAAAAGTAAACGCAATACTAAACACTATGAGAGCCAAACAACTAAGCTGTTTTCCACCCAGCCTCTAATCAATAACTGTCCCATTATATCACAGATGGTGGAAACATCTGTGATATATTCACTCACTTGGAGCGTGCTTTGAGGTCAATTGGGTGCAAAATGCAAGAAACGTTTAGTTTTGCATTTACTTTTACGTTTAGTTTTGTGTTTAGAATTGCGTTTACTTTTAAATTTACTTTAGTATGTCCAAAAGTAAACGCTCATAATTTGCAGTGTAAATTAGTTAAACATTCACCAAAAATATAACAGGCTAAGATTAGGCATCTAATATGCACACTGATGCCTGTATAAAAAGGATCACCTGAATCAAAAATCATGTTTCAATATTGATTCAGAGGGAGAGGCTGTTAAAAAGTGTTCCAAAAATATTGGCCACGACGGGTGCAGTGGCAGGAATACTATTAATTTTGGGATAGGAAACTCATATCCTGCGCACACATAAATAACAGGTCACGTTTTCCCAGTGCTCGGTATTGTCATCTGACGTCATTAATACAACAGCGCTACCTTATGAGAACAAGATTTGCTAACTGATTTGTCAACACCTGCCGAAAATATGCAAGGAATTTATGTAGACTTGCATGGAGTCTGTATGGTGTAAAGTGAGAATATTAAAGGTGTATGTTCTGATCACTTTTTTTTACCTATGATTTTTTTTTCACATCAAGATATTTTGATGTCAGAAGAATCCCCATATTTTTCTCATTATAAAATCTTAGGGGCCAGAAATGTTCCATTTAGAAATTTAATGGCTTAAATGTGGTGAATTACTGCCAAAGGTGGTTAACCACTCGCCAGTTTGTGTACCGCCCGAGGGCAAATTTCTTGTGACCGTGTACTTCTAAAATAGAAACAATTGGAATTATGCAACTCAAACTTTGGAATGTGACAATTTTAAGGATGACCTTTCATATAAAATAGAAAACATCAAGTTGAAAATCAGGCCAGCAAATAAAATTTAAAAACCAATGAAACGTGAAGTATCCTATCTCGGGCTTGTAAAAACCGTCCAGTATGTAAATGTTATCATAATTTTCAAAACCGTATAATTTTTTGGGAATATTTCCAACAATTCTGTGTAAACTTCAATTAGCCCTAACAGTTTTGTGTATCAGACAGTCAAAAAGGTTTAAACAGCCTGAAACCCAATTTGTAAAATGTCAGTGCATGTCTGGACATCATGATATCCCATATATGATCCCATATGGCGATTCATAAGGTTCAGGAGTTTACTGTAACCTTGCCCTGCATGGCTTAACTCCTATCAGGCATTATAATTAAACACAATTACCATCTTTCACCAGGGAGTTGAGATTTCAAATGGAGTAACCCATGCAGGTCACCCCATTTAGAACAGGTAGCATTGACTAGTACTGTTGATTTACAGCACCAAACGCCAAGTAGGACTAAAATGGGATATTATGGGGTCTGGGTGTGTTAGGGTTAAGTCTATACCTAAGCAGGAGTTCAACTTCCTGGATGAAGTAGCTCCCGATCGGCCTATTGAGTTGCACACCCTGGCAGAGTGGTACCAACATGTCCCTTTCTAATTGACACATCTCCCTTTTTATACATGATTTTGATCTCAACATTTTGTTCCTGTTTCAATTAGGCAAAACAAAAAAATGATTCTCGTAGCCCTCCCTCCTCGCTTTCCGGGATAAGATCAACCTTTTTTTCTTCTTTCAATTTTCAGAAATTATTGAGTTTCTAATACTGACATTTTAATGGTTGATGTATTCAACTACAGTCACTTTCAAGTGTTTTTAGAGAACTCAATAGAAATTTTGTAAAATTAAGCATAACAAGAGCCTCACCGTTTTCCAGATACTGCTGAGAGATTGCTGGCAATATAAATTATGCATGAAAACAGCCATATTTATGTGTCAATTTAGTTTTAAAAAATCTGCATCCCTCTTCACTTTTCAAAGGCCGGAGCTACGAGAATCTAATAATTAATTTGAAATGGCCTTACCTTCAACCTCTTCAAGTCTGTAGCAGTCGTCCAGTCTTTATCATCTCTAAATTTGGTAACCCTTGGAAACCGTATTGATATACCTCCTGCTGTGTGCGTCTTGGATTGAGTAAACTCAGCTCCACTGATCTCCCATACTGGTGCTCTCTATAAGGAGGAATCAACAAGGATTCAGTGTCAATTAGAAACAAAAAATAAAAGTAGAGGATCTGTTATGGGAAGTCCATTTTTGGTGCTACACGCTGACCCATGAATTAGTTTTTTGACTTGATATTCAAGAAATGGTTTTGATTCAAACCTGGGGTGCTTATAATTAATGGTCATTACAAGAGGGGTATCGGGTGCGTCCAAGGACTTTCAAAAAGCACCCTAATAAGTAAATGCATTAATGTATGAAGATTATTTTACATACCCTAAGCAAGAAATATCAGTATTTCCAATAACCAAAACAAATAGTTAAAACAGTGTGATACCCTAAGCAGGTAATATAAATAGTTAAACCTCTATCAAGTATGATACATTTCATTCAAACTCCTTTGTATTATGAAACAGATAAGCTGATCTAGATCAGATCCCCTATGTGATGTATAAAAATTGAGAAATACATCCCATCCGTATATTGCGGCTATTTATTCTGTACGGAACAAATAAGAACCCTAAATATGTAAGACCATTGCATGAAAGGTATACCCTTTTTCTTAATTTTGCTTGTTATGATACCTCCTTGTAATGACCATGAGCACCCCAGGTTTAAAACAGGTCTCTTTCCTTCCAAATTTAAACGGCTGTGAAGGAAAGCATTACAAAAAGCACAAAACTCCAATGTTTTGATCGCAAATTAGGGTGCCTCCCTATAAGAAATGTGTCTTTAACAATATTACAGGTTTAGTAAGTTTCTATACTGTGCGAAGCCCGTAAATATACGGGTTAGTGGCTTATTTTATTTCAATCACCCGCACATCAAAACAGAAAGATTGGGGAAGAAGAAATGTTTTAGATTATTAGACTTGGTCCTACTTGTTTAGTGTCTCTTCCCTATAATCATGACAGCCACAATAAGTTCCTAATTCACGGCTGTTTGACTGTCCGATTTATAATTAAAATTATGGGATAAAAAAAGATTACATAGTGGCCCATTTATGGTTTGACCTGATTTAGGTAGCGCTAATTAATACGAGTATACGGTAAAAATTTCAAGAAAATTGTTCGAGCCCTTTTTAAATTATCGGCATTTTCTAATTGACACACATTTTACATGTAACTCTATGGGAAATGTGGCCGATGAGGGCGCTATTATAGTAAATAATAATATTCAAAGCTCTATTTCTCAGAACTGGCACCAACAAATGTTCTGAAATTTCTACAAAAGATGGCCAGTATATTCAGGCACTTGAATCAGTTAAAACCAGAACTGGGCCAGCAAGTTACAGTGTTCTCAGAATAAAACGGACAAATTATGTGGGATCAAACAGCCGTGAATTAGAAGCTTGTCTTCCTTTAGTTGTTTTCCTTTTGAACATTTTACATCCTAGTATTAGCGTTTTGTTAGTACAGGGTGTCCCAAAAGTCTATGCACGTTTTTGAAGAGTCATATCTCATAAAATATAAATCATATGGTATAAATGTAACCATATTTTGGTAGACGAGATTTGGGAAATTATTTTGATACCATAAATTTAAACAACCCTATTGGTGAACCCACAACATTATAAAACTGGTTGAAAGTTTTTAGCCATGTGAGACCCACCCATACCAAATACCACACATTGTTGCTAAAAACAGGTGCGCATAAATTAACGGTATGAAAGCAACGTTGCGCATTAGTCACAGTTCACTGCTTACCTTGCAACATTAATGTTATTACCAAACTCGGTCCCTCACAACATAAATAGGCGTAGTAGACAACATTGCACAGCAAAAGTCTTCATTCAAGATGGTTTACAGCATAGATAAGCGAATACAAGTTTTATGATTCTACGCTGAACCAAATTCAGTTCAAATTACTCAACAAAAGTTCAGAAAACATTTTAAAGTGAAACGCGCACCAGGAAGAATATCCATTCTTAAGTTGATGAACACAGGAACTGTGCATGATTTGTCTCGATGTGGTAGAAAAAAAGACTGGTAGATCAACAAGTCACATTGATATCATAAGACATGCAGTAGCCAAAAGTCCAAAGAGATCTATTCGCTGTGTGATGTGTGTGTTCACTTTTCTGTTACGTTATTCAATTTTTAGGTCTGTTTTTTTTTGCATTAGCACACGTCTCTGTATAAATGGAAAACATTTAAACTAGATTTCACTATAGAAACGAAAACTATGTGTAATATAGTTTGTTATTATGATGGGATCACTGTAATGTAAAATTTTAAATATTACAATTGACGGATCACTTTCCGTGTAACCAACTCTACCCGTCTTTTTGTTAATCTCAATAGGTATTGATTTATGAACTTTATTCCTCCGAAGTATAAAATTACATCTTTGCAGTAATACATATTTTACATCTAGGGTGGCATTACAAGCAGATGTTACTCCAATGTTTGGTATCAAAATTATTTCCCACATCTCCTCTTTCTAAATACGTATTCATATATTCAATATGACTTATATTTTGTGACATACAAAGCTTCAAAGTCGTGCATAGACTTTTGGGACACCCTGTACATTCAGCCATGATGGCACCTTGTGATATCTAGGTCTATGTTGAGTTTTACTTGCTTCATTTATTCCTCTGGTCATTCCAAAATAAACAAGTATGTTGATGACAATTCTCTCTATAAGAGCCTTTGTTCTTAAATCCCTTAAATTTGTATAAGAAATGCCTGAACGTTGATTAGGCGACGAAAAAACAACAACCCTGTTCTATGGAATGACAAACTGCTCAGGTAGCTTTGGGTTGTTTGCTCAGTGTTTTTTTCTTCACAAATGTTGGTGAAATGTTGGTGAAATTTCAACAATTGTGACCCTACTGAGTGTAAATGAGGCACATTGAGGGACATATGAATATTGAGTAATTTATATCATGATAATATGCATAAGTTAAGGGTCATTTTGGCACCTAATTCAATGTTATCATTACGGTTCCGTTCCCTGTATAAAATCCAACTTTCTTGACCACGTCTTTGATGACATATCCAGGGTAATAACTCATCCCCTCCTACACCATTTATCTGATTTAGTTTACACCAATCTTGCCAGCATGTGTGCTACCATTTTCACCGCTGTCCTAAACATAGCTCAAGGCTCTTTAGTCTGGATGTATAGAAGCCCTAAGGCTATATACTACTTTTGAAAATGTTCTTGTGTTAAGAAATTCCAACTTTAATTTCAATTTGTCATAAAAACAAGTGCTATATCATATTTTATAAAAACAAAAGTTCAAATTTTGAAGAAAAAAAATCACATTATATTATCCAAAGAGCAGATTTTAGTTTTAAAACTAGCCCAAATCTGGCGGAATGTCACCATGTGTGGAAAGTCATGTGGCAAAACTGCAGTGTCTCAGGCTTGTTTCTAGTCCCACCGCTGTCACACTCAAGGTCCCCCAGCATGCGGTCACTGGTGTTGGATAAATGTATTTCTTGGGTGGAACTTACAAATTCTAGCGTCATGGCCAGTTCAACCTGTCAAACTTGGGCTCAAACCTTACAGGCAACTGGAATGTAATGTATCACATTTCTAACCAATGTTGCAGACTATTGAAAATTATTTTGTCTTAAAACATCAATACAAATTGTCAAGTTATGGACATTTAATATGTTGGTTATGTTAACAAATCAAGTTAATGAAAATACCTCAAAATGAAGTTTAGCTCTTGATTTTCATGAATCTTGAGTTGGAAACCAGATGTATTCAAGATCATAAATGAGATTTTGTTCATGAATTAAACTAATTTTGACCTTATCCGCCAATGTTGCCCTTAAAAATGTATGTAGGTTCACTCGGACCCTCTCTCTTGTGTAATTGAAAAATGGAGGGATTTTGAACAAACAAACCACCGCGGTCCAACCCGGATTCGATCCACGGACCTTCCGCACGCCACATGAGCGCTCCTACCGGCTGAGCTAACACACGACAGCTTGCCCGGGCAGCAATTTGGTGCCATCATATCATCTCGGTCGATGACGTCATCCAAATCAATGTGAAAGCATGCGCTTGGGGAGAGGATTTTGCATAGTGATTTGTAGTATTTAGGACTGTTAGGGTTTGATATTTCAACAAATGATAGCATATATACCTTTGGATCTTTAACCACAAAGTCCGGCACTAAACTCTTGTGTACATTCAGCCATGATGGTACTTTTGCCATATTCATGCTGATCAAACGGACCTCTTAGGTAGGGTCTATTGGTGATTTTTTTATGGTGTGTTTCTTTCAAATTGGCAAGGTTTTGGTGAATTTTCAACAAATTGAAGGGGGAAAAATCACAATTTGTTTAACATTTTCAACAAATGTTCAAAACATTTATAAAAAATTTAAAAAAATGTTTGGTTTTTCTCTCTCTCTCTCTCTCTCTCTCTCTCTCTCTTGAAATTGTTTTCATTATTAGTACATTTTATTTTCCTACTATTTCAACAAATGATAGCATTACCTTTGGATCTTTAACCACAAAGTCCGGCACTAAACTCTTGTGTACATTGAGCCATGATGGTACCTTCGCCATATTCATACTGATCTTGGTCATATCGAGCTCCCTGTTGAGTTTCTCTAATGTAGCATCATCTATACCACTACATTTAGTGACTGTTTGAAAACTGTCACTGCTTGAGTTGTATGCGCCTAACAGGTATGTTGACATTATGCCACCTGTGTAAGAGTTCAAAGAAAAATATAGTTACAAATATTTGAAAAGTGAGGGATTTTTGACATTATACTACCTGTGTAATAAGAGTTCAAAGAAAAATATGGTTACAAATATTTGAAAAGTGAGGGATTTTTGACATTATACTACCTGTGTAATAAGAGTTCAAAGAAAAATATGGTTACAAATATTTGAAAAGTGAGGGATTTTTGACATTATACTACCTGTGTAATAAGAGTTCAAAGAAAAATATGGTTACAAATATTTGAAAAGTGAGGGATTTTTTAATTGGAATGATACAGTCTGCCATCATTTGGGGATGGTGTAGGGGTCTTGTGAGCGGTATACACAGCTATGATTTTTTTATTATCGATTTATTTTGGTCATTATTCATTTCTGGTTTATCTGGTATGTTACAAACTCAATGTTTTGGGTAAGAATTATGGTTGTAAGAACTAATACACATGGCTTTAAAAGAACTTTTCAGCAGAATGATAATTTGAAAGCTATGCATGAAGGATCTCTGAAAAACTTTGTTTGAATTTCAATATATCCCCCCTGCAGGAAAAAGAAATGGAACAAAAACAGTGTTTTCGATCAAATATCGGCAAAATGTGTCCATATTATGAATTTTCTGAATATAGAAACTCAAGGAAAAGTGTTTCTAAATCTAGCATGTGTCTATGGATTTTTATCATACCAATGCCACATTGTATACTGCATGATAATCCAATAAATGCTTCTTACACACTTACACAAATGCACAGGGTCAGAAATTCGAGGAGAATCTGAGAATCCATCCTGGCAGTAAAGTTGAGAGTGTCCAAGTTGTTTCTTGTATGATCTGTCTAACAGTCTAACACACTATTTGAATGGAGAAGAATCCATAGATTCTCGCAAAATCCTTTGCTATAGTCTATTTATCCATCACAAGACTACTAATTGCAGTACATAAACGTGCTCACCTACTCGAGGCGCTGGCATACATACAAGCATAGAAAGATGGAAGATGCATACGTGTGGGTAATTGCTGCGCCTGTAAAGTTATGTCACTGTCCAGAGGAAGATAAATGACTATAGTCTATTTCACTTCCACGATACAGTGACATCACGCCGTCATTCACTGATTGCACTACTTAAACGCACACCCCCTCAAAAACCTCTGGAGTATACACCCATGTGTCACAAGACATAAGATGCATACGTGAGCGTAAGTGCTGCAAATATAAAGTTATGTCACTGTCCAGAGAAAGTGAAATTGATTATGGTCAGAGCTGTTCTCATTTTAATTGAAGCGAATATGTGATGCACCATATTAAAAAAGGGTGGGGGCTTTGCAGATTAAGTCAAATTAAGGAATATTTTCTTAGCTTTAAAATGACACAAAATTTGATCAAGGCATTCAGATTATACAATGAATGAATTCAATAATTTTGACATTTTGTAATGATTTTGTGACACTTTGGAACAGTTGTCAGCAGATGACTGCTGCGTGCAAAGCATTTAAAATCAATATCCTCAACTAATTTTGTTTGATACATACCTTTATTTCCAGTGCCATAGTAAGCCCCTAATACAATCAGATCTGCAGAGTCTGCCATAGAGCCATCATGTAAATAATCCTTCTTTACTTTCAGCCAATGTCGCTTTCCTGGCTCATACACACCCTATAACCAAAAGATAAGACATGTATAACTAAGCATAACTAATAGACAAACATTTAGTTTCATAAAGCTTTTTTTTATCCTTCTGTTGCAGATAAATATCCATATGCAGTACTGTGATTACTTGAACAGGGAGAGCTAAAATGATTTGGGCCAAGTTCACCGATTATTTTATGGAATGGGAAAACTGTTTAGGTGGTTTTTTTGTATACTAGTATTAAAGAGCAAATGCAGACAATACCCCAACATACAATAACCCTAACCCCACTAGACCATACAAAATCATCCAAAATAAAACTATCTCCACGCGCGTGCTGCTGCATTGGCTCGATTACGTCACCTACCGCAGGCATATGTGGCCACGAAGTTTGTGGCCGCATGTGCGCTGGGGAGTTAGCTCAGTTGATAGGGCACAGACTTCGGTGCGAATGGTCCCGCGATCGAATCCCGGGGGGTGCTCGGTGATTTTTCGGGTTAAAAAAATGGTACTTTTTCCCCCTCCCCCCGATACACGCAAAAACATAGCCGTGGGAGTTAGGGTTAATTAACACAATTTTTCAATGTTCCATAACCCTAACCCCACTAGACCATACAAAATCATCCAAAATAAAACTATCTCCACGCGCGTGCTGCTGCATTGGCTCGATTACGTCACCTACCGCAGGCATATGTGGCCACGAAGTTTGTGGCCGCATGTGCGCTGGGGAGTTAGCTCAGTTGATAGGGGCACAGACTTGGGTGCGAATGGTCCCGCGATCGAATCCCGGGGGGTGCTCGGTGATTTTTCGGGTTAAAAAAATGGTACTTTTTCCCCCTCCCCCCGATACACGCAAAACATAGCCGTGGGAGTTAGGGTTAACAAGGTTAATGAACTGAGTGATTAGAAATTAAACTGGTAAATGTCTACAAAGAGCTCTGAAAGGCCAATCAATTGGTTCACTGCAACTCAGAAAATATGCATAAAACAAGAAACACAAATGGGCAAGGGTTGTCTCCCTCTCCCGGTTTCCACACAAAAACATAGCCTGGCTGGTTATGGTTGCACACCACCAAATACATGAAAGCCATGACTACTAACTCAACAACTCATATATGGGGGGTAACCGGCATAATTTTGAGCTAGAGCCTTTTCAAAAAGTACGATTTGAGTTTTCCTGGTCACACGCAATTGTTGATTAAGATTATTGCGTCAGATACCGGAAATGACCTGAACACAAATGTCTCTGTTAAAATATTAAAAAATCATCATTGCATCAATTTTTTTGGACCTGAAGAACGCTGATGTATCTGTCAAAATTCACACTATATTAATTTCGCCATAAAATGTAGTAAATACCCTAATTTTAAACTGTAATTTACAATAGGTCTCCCGTTTCGGCATAGAAACGGGCCGGTTTTGGACTTTTGCCTCAAAGGGGGTAGGGCCAGACGTTATTTAGTGGTGTGAAACCTTATAGGGTTAATGTGGACTGTTTGTGGCCCAAGTGTGGAGTGTTGTAGACCTACTTGTGGATTCTTGTGGATTGACAAAATGCTTTGAGTCCAAAATGTGGCATGATTTTCTTGTTCTGTGGACCAGCGTGGATCAAGTGTGGACTGGTGTAGACTGTTGTGGACTCAAATGGATGTTTTGTGGATTGTGGCTGTTCTTAGTGTTAGTATGCCCAAACATTAGGCAAAAAAAAGAGAAGAAGTTTGTGTTGCCCTCATTTTTATATACATATTATTTCAGTCAACATTTGTGAAGATACTATTAAACAAAAATGCATACTGGCTGTATTTTCTACCCAATGGGGAATATTTTCCACAACCATGAAAAAATATTCACCCTTGATTCTATAGCAGAAACTGCTTGAAAGTATGGAATATCCACATATTATATTGTATACTGAATTAAAGACAACGATGGAGAGAATGAGACTAAATACAAACAATATACTAGTTGCAGTTGCTTTCTCATGCGTGGAGTACAAACCCGAGCATGTTGTTTAGTTTTCTGGGTTTCGTTGGCTTTTACACACAATCGGAAGATAGGTAAAAGAAGTGAGGAAATATTATAAAAAAACTTTTAAAAAAAATCTTAAAACAAAACAAAAACTCTTAATTAAAAAAAATATCTTAAAAAAAACCACTTGGGCCCACATTTTTCGTAATTTTGACCCGGCCACATTAGGGCAACACAACTCTTTTTTTTTTGCCTTAAGAAGGGTCAAAATAACTGATTTCCAAGAAAATTTAGGGTGCCCTCCTATACGAATCTCTCAATGCCCCTTTAATTAACCCTATAAAAGACAGCATTTGTGGGAAACAATTCTGGCTGATACAACTTACTTTGATATCTTTGAGTACTAGTCCTTCCAATCCTAATCGGATAACTTCAACTATCATGGAAGAAAGATCGTCTGGTTTCTATAAAACAAAATTATACCAAAAATTAATTTAACATGCGGTAAGGCTATATTATAAACAAATCTTTTGTGGCAAAGCTCCCGCGCTTGTTCGTTAATTGGTGTGCGTTAGAAGATTTTTTTTCTGCTTTTTTTTTCTTTTCAAAAAAACAAAACACACACCCAAGTTTCACCGATTTTTCAGATTTTCATTGATCACATCATTTTAAATACAAAAGGTCACTTTTACAAGGATTTCAATATTTTATATTTATAATTTTTTTTTTTTTAAATGCATTTCGCATTAGGTTTTGAAAAACTGAAGAGCTTTGAGACAAAAGATTTTTTAATAGCCTAAGCAGACTAAACAAAACAGGATGCGCGCACACATCGCCGGGCAGAGAACAATGGCAACTACCCGACCAAATGTCCGGCATGACGTCACATGTCCATCATGAGACAGTGACGTAATTGTGTATCCTACTTATTGCAGCATAAAAACACTGGAGTAAACACAGGCGTAGACAGATGGACGATACACATGCATGCATAAATGCTGCGCCTAAAGTTACGTCACTGTCCAGAGGAAGACAAACAGAGTATATAGCATGGAAGTATTGGGTTAATCAGTGGAATAAGCGCTAATGTCACCACACAGAGGTTGGAGTATTATAACCCAGCACTGTTTTCTAAATTGAATTGAACAACCTTTTCCAATAACATTCCTTCTGCTTCTGTGTGATTGAGACAATCGCTTGATTTTATTGACATACAGGGCGAGTCAAAATATTCAGGTTTCGTTTTAAGAAAATCAGGAAAAATACTTCTTGTTGAAAATTGGCCAATTCCTTCATTGTTTATAGGAGTATAGATATATTTCTTCATACTTGGTGAAATTCCCAAGACCAATACCTTATTCCAGGCCATAATTACTACTTATTAACAAAAAAGTGCGAAATCCAAAGTGTTCCAAATATACCCCCATTTTCCATTGTATATAGGCATTGTGAATACCAACATGCCATTGATTGACATGTTCATGCGTATGTTTCATAGAGATACCTTGGAATTTGGAACAGATTCAATTTCACAGAATTTGGGAAAATGCACATATCTCCCATTTGAAATAACCAATTTGAATGAAATAAAATTTAAGTAATAGCTATCAATGCGGTCTTACTGTGCATATCAATAAATATATTATATTTTGCATACTAACTGGTTTAAAAAATTGGTAATATCAGGACTTGAATATTTTGACTCACCCTGTATGTTAGTAAATGGTTTTGAAGTTTACCTGTGAACAAATTTCGTTCAGTTTTTAATTTGTGTCCTTACAAAGAATTGTTAAGTTTCTTTTGTAGCTCATCATTTTGTTTACACTGAATACTGTAAAACACTATAATTTCGTGGATACTTTATTTCACAAATATAAAATGACTGCTATATTAGCGGGCATTTAATTTCGCAAATCTGGAAATGTTACTGTAACTTTCAATGCAAAATTCTCAGTTTCGCGAGTATTTAATTTCGCGAATCCACATCCCTCGCAAAATTCGCTAAATTAAATTCCAAGCAAAATTAAATCGTTTTACAGTAGCATATGTAAAAGATCACTATCCCAACTGCAATGGTGGGGAACAGTATAGGCCTACAAGAAACACCAAAAGGGAAAGGGAAATATGAAGAAGAAAAAGAGAATACATGACGTTTCGGAAAGATAAAACTTGCCTTTTTCAAGTAGAAAATATAAAGATTGGTATACAGTAGTTGCACCCTAAAGACAGCAAAAAAAAGTAATTCGGCTGTTGTAAAAGCACCTATAATTTTAAAATTGTTACTCATATTCTAAAAATGAAAATACCAGGAGACGGAAAATTTAATTACGGGGATCTTGACAACTTGTTTGTTAAAATCGATCGAGTATTGTTGTCGCGGTATGTGCTTACAGATGAAAAGTGCCCATTTCCATTGTTGCAGTAACTTCTATTGATCTCTCCGATTCAGCGTGAAGATAATAGCGGGAATTTTGATTAGCTGTTCTTGTTGTGCTGTAAACTTGATTAGTTACTGCAACAATGGAAATGGGCACTTTTCATCTGTAAGCACATACCGCGACAACAATACTCGATCGATTTTAACAAACAAGGTGTCAAAATCACCGTAATTAAATTTTCCGTCTCCTGGTATTTTCATTTTTAGAATATGGGTAACAATTTTAAAATTATAGGTGCTTTTACAACAGCCGAATTACTTTTTTGATGTCTTTAGTTACAATACCAGTCAATATTATACTCACATGTATAACCTGCATTTCTGAAAACATGACCCTGTTTGGAATGGGTGTCAAATTCCGCTCTAGGATTTTCCTCCTTTCTTTGATGGATCTACAGAAAGAAAAAATATGGTGCAATGCAATTACTGCAAACAGAGTGAAAGGGGTAATACATATATGTGGTTAAACCATTTAGAATAAGGGTTAGCAAACAACTTAGAATGTTGGAAAAATTCATTTTATACTGGGTACGATGTACGGGCAAGACAACTTATAAGGCAAATAAAAAAGAAGTTTGTCTCAAATGACCCGCGCACATTCCCAAAACCGCCCGCGGTAGCTTTTTTTTTAGTGTTTTCTTCTCTTTTTTTTCCATTTTTTTTTCTTCCAATTTTTTTTATTTTAAAAATCCCATTTTTTTCTTTCTTTTTCAATTTTCTCAAAAAAATCTTGCAAAATACAACTTTTTGGCCAAACAAATGACAATCAGGTCTTAATTGAAAGAAAAAGAAAAAAAATCCGCAGACCACATTAGATTTTCAGTCTCTCATGTCCTTTGAGACAAACCTTTTTTTTGTTTTGGCCTAAGCTATATTTATATTTGGAGACCTATCTAGGGCCAAAAAGCGACAGATGATCAACGAAAAATTCAAGTTGACTGCTTTAAGTGACAACAAGGATCTTAAATATGAGAATGCAAACTGAATGCGAGATAAAGGTACCTGATGAGCTATCATATAAGCATGAATTAATCAAAATGAATTCTTGCAAAGATTTTCCAAAAAACAATTGTCTAATCTCTATACACAAGAATTTATTTCCCAAGTTCTATGGCACAAATATAAGAAATTTTGTTAAATTCAACCACAAGATTAAAGTATTCTGTCATTTTACCTTCGATTAAGATTCTGTTAGAATCGAAACGTCAGGTCCTCTTATATTTATAACATTTACTTACGCAGGCTATTTTTGTGGATAAGCAGTTTGCATTCAGCTTTTACATTATATTACAAGATTAATGAGTTGGATGATAAGGTATTAACACTTTCCACGTGGCAGGCGTCTGCAGACGACAGTTCCAAAATTTCACAAAATGTTTCAAAAATGTCAAAATTATTGAATTTCATCACCTATTTGGAATCGCAATAAGAAATGCATTAAAATAGGTACACACATGTCTAGTATTGGTTAGGTAATTCTAAAGATTGACTTTAAAAGTTGGGAAAGGTTTCTGAAAATCTGTTTTGTATAAATGGTAAAAGAGTGATTTTGATGCATAGTTCTCTCACCTGTCCATAAGATTTTCTCCATTGAAGTGTAGACAGTCGAATACAAAGAGGCAAACAGTGGCATCTTGGAAAGCAGTCTTCTTGTGAATACCAAGGGTTCCAAATGGTAGGATTTTACCAGTCTTATCGACCATCAGAATCTAGAGATAAAAAGTAGAGTAAATGTGATTAGATATAGAGGTTGGTATAGCATCTTGGAAAGCAGTCTTCTTGTGAATACCAATGGTTCCAAAAGGCAGGATTTTAACAGTCTTATATCAACCATTAGAATCTAGAGATAAAAAAAGTAGAGTAAATGTGATTAGATATAGAGGTTGGTATAGCATCTTGGAAAGCAGTCTTCTTGTGAATTCCAATGGTTCCAAAAGGCAGGATTTTAACAGTCTTATATCAACCATTAGAATCTAGAGATAAAAAAGTAGAGTAAATGTGATTAGATATAGAGGTTGGTATAGCATCTTGGAAAGCAGTCTTCTTGTGAATTCCAATGGTTCCAAAAGGCAGGATTTTAACAGTCTTATATCAACCATTAGAATCTAGAGATAAAAAAGTAGAGTAAATGTGATTAGATATAGAGGTTGGTATAGCATCTTGGAAAGCAGTCTTCTTGTGAATTCCAATGGTTCCAAAAGGCAGGATTTTAACAGTCTTATATCAACCATTAGAATCTAGAGATAAAAAAGTAGAGTAAATGTGATTAGATATAGAGGTTGGTATAGCATCTTGGAAAGCAGTCTTCTTGTGAATTCCAATGGTTCCAAAAGGCAGGATTTTAACAGTCTTATATCAACCATTAGAATCTAGAGATAAAAAAGTAGAGTAAATGTGATTAGATATAGAGGTTGGTATAGCATCTTGGAAAGCAGTCTTCTTGTGAATTCCAATGGTTCCAAAAGGCAGGATTTTAACAGTCTTATATCAACCATTAGAATCTAGAGATAAAAAAGTAGAGTAAATGTGATTAGAGTGAAGGTTCGGCCAACAAATTGTTGTTGTGTTGCCCTCAGCGACCAACCCTAAAATCTAAAAAATCAGAGTCGCATTTCATCTTTCTTATTTTTAAGATTTAAATTTAACCCAAATTATCAAAATATTACTATTTTCTGCTTGAGATAAATAAGTTTGCATGAATAAATAGTTCTTAAACTATATTCACACTAGAACATAAGTAAAATTGATATTTAACAATTTTGTCTTGACATGAACCAAGACAGTCAGTAATATTTTTCAGCAAAAAAAAGAGGACAAAAAGTGAAAATCAACCCACCAACCTGACCTAAAGATTTTTGGCACTTGAGTGCAACACAACAATTTATTTTGTTGTCCTTTAGTATAGACCTTGGCGTCTAGAAAGCGATCTTCTCACCAATACCAATAGTTCCAATGAGTAAGATCTTCCTTATCTTATAAACCATCAGATTAGTTAAATCATATTCATACACTCTTAAGGTGGGTCGATATCTGTCATCGTTGGGCGATGAGCAACGACAGGAGTACGAATAGACATTTAGTGTGTGAACTAATCAGAAAGCAAGAAACTAAAATATGTGGAGTGCATTGAAAGTGTCTAATGCACTGTTCAATACGCACACCGCTTTGTTTTGATTCGTTGTTCAGTCATCGCAGTTTCGCCGATTTTCTCACTGCGGATGTTAGCGAGGGTTTTTTACTCTTCAAAGCCTGATTTTGAAGTAATTAGGAATCTATCGCTCTGTAACTCAGAAGACATTTATGAATTATGATCAGAAAAATGTACCCATCTGCAAACAAATCTGCTTTCAAATCAAATCAAAGATAGAGGGCGCCCCCTGAAAAAGATCGCATAATATGCTTTTATGTCTGTAACTCAGGAAATATTTATGATCAGAAATGTACATCTGCCAGAATATCTGCTTTCATACAAAATCAAGGATAGAGGGCGTCTCCTTTAAGTTTTCATGTCATAAAATTTACAATTATTTTTAGGTCAATTGTTAACAATAGTCAATACATTCAATCTTACCTCACTATCCAGAATGAGGCTATTGCCATGTGGACAAGCTTTAGGAATAAAGTCCTTGATATGCGCCACTTTGTGAGGTAATACTGGCTTGAGGCTACGACTGAAATACTGGAAGTTATCGCCACTTTTATGCACTTGTACTCTCTCCCCGTCATATTTGATCTCTGCATACATGCCATTGGGACATTTCTTCATTGCGTAGTCGACTGATTTGCAAGCCTCTGCCTGTGATGGTATAAAAGTGTGAAAAGGTTGAACTAAGAGTAAGTTCAATAGCTACTATCTGTCAACAGGTCTGTTTGGAAGTGACGGGTCACATATTATTATCTCAGGAATTAAATAAAAGACAAATACAACAACCCAAGATAATAATATAGGTCTTAATTTTATTGACATCGCAGCCAACCGGCTGAATTGTAACAACATTACAAATCAAATACATTAATAAACAATGCATCGTCCAGGCAGTAGCTAAATCAGCGCCAAGTTGCGACATAAACCAACATGAACAAACATACATAACCCCTATATAGTACCCACTAAAAGGCAATGTAGACTAAGTGCCTTGCCCATTGACACAAACACATTTGCACCAGCGGGGCTAGAATTCACAACCTTATGATTAGGAGACCGGCAACTATTCCACTGGACCACACATGCTCGGTGATTTACATGTTCTTATCTTGGATAAGGTTCCTCGTTGGTTCGAGAGAAAGGGGCCAAGGAGGCTATTTGACACTCAGTTTCTTACTGTACTTACTTACCAGCATAGGTAACACTGGTGTCATCAAATTAGCCTTGACACTCAGTTTCTTAGTCATCCCTGGTTGACCGTTAGATTCCTTTTTATTCTGCTTCACTCTTGTCACAACATCCAGTAGATCCCTGGAGGCTTGGAATGCTTCGTACGCATTGGGGTCTAATGCTTCAAGGCTAGGGAGAGTGGGAATTAAAATGGGTCAAAAGTTATGGTTCCATTTTCAGAAATATGTTTTTTGTGCAAAAATTGTATTAATCTATGTCAGACAATTACTTCAATGTGATGCACCACAGATATGTGTGGTCATGGGATCAAAATTGTTACTTTAAAAAGTTACAATAATAACACAGCAATTACTTTTAAGAGATGAATGGCATCACAATAACTGGATAACAATTCATTGAAAATCAAATATTAAATACAACATAATAGGGCCAAAATTATCTTTCCATGCTTAAAGTTTTAGCAAGAATCAAACTTGAATTCAATCCTTTGTACCCATTAATTCAAATCAAAATTGTAAGAATTGTAATTGATTTCTCAGAAACCTATCAGTATTCATACCAAGTTACAAGGCGAGAATCTATGAATTTTTGAATCCATTTTAGAACCTTATAACATGTCACAAAAGTCTCACCCTGATTTTTTTACAACCTTTCGAAGTCCAATTCACGAAATGCAATAGAAATATCTAGGTCACAGTTTTCTCATACCCAAGTGATCCTGAAGCAGACTGCAGTACAAACTTTCAGTTTTCATTACACCCTTTTTATCAAATGTGACCTGCTCCCACAAAACTCACAATAAGTATTGAAAAATATTTGTTCTGATTTGTTGATGTTGAACGTGGTGAAATTAAAAACTTTAAAATGATGTATCACTTGTCATAATTGCTCGAACTTTTGACCATAACAAAATCAATATTTCTCTTAGAAATTAAGTGTTCTGGCAACTTATATGATGGGTTTTGTGGGAGCCGGTAACATGTGATATCAGGCAAAATGAGTCCGAAGTCGAAAATATCACAATTTTAGTTTTCTACAAGATTTATTGGTTATTTGCAATGCTATATTTTGCAGAAAACCCTGTTTTAAACAGACACATAATTCCAAGGATATTAAAGGCATATTATGAGATCTTTTCCAGAGAGCGCCCTCTATTCATGATTTTCTTTAGAAAGTAGATTTTTTTGCAGATTTACATTTCTGATCACAAATCGTAGATACATTCCAAATCACCTCAAAATCATGGTTTTAGAGTGAATTTAGAGCGAAAATATAAACTGTTGTGTTATCACGACAGTTTATTTTTCACTCTAAAACCATGATTTTGAAGTAATTAAGAATCGTATCGCCCTGTAACTTGGAATGTATGTACGATTTATGATCAGAAATGTAAATCTGCAAGAAAATCTTTTTGATATTGAGGGCGTTCCCTGGAAAGATCACATAATATACCTTTAACGATTGAAGGGTTTTCAAAACAATGGAAAACTTAAGGATTATTAGCGACTTCTAACTCATTTTGCTTGATCATATAAATATACCTACATGTGTTTAGCTCCAGAGTTAATCCTCAGGTCATGTTTCACCAATCTGATAACCATCTTCAGATCATTGGATGTACACCGTCCAGTAATCTTAGAGAGCGCCCTCTGTTGGTCTAGTTCCTTTGTTTGCTGTGACATCTCTTGCAAGAAAGCATCAACCTGTAATTGGGTAAAGAGCGAGTCGTTGTTTATAGTGTCCATATTGTAAAACACTTATTCTATACATAATATAAAAATCTGCTAAATATGATAATATTAGTAATGATATCTTAGTAGACATGGTTTTATAAATTTGTTTTTTAAGTCAAGAAAGAATTAACTTCAATATCAGTCAGGGTTTGCCAACTATTGATTATTTATAGGTCAATAAATGCGTATGTGTTGTTTAAAGAAAAATTAGACAAATCAATGCACGTGCACTGATGTCGATGTGTGAATAATGGCACGACCCGAAGGGGGAAGATCTATTGTGAGCATATCAAATGTACGATTTTTGTTGTTGTAAAACCTTATCTAATATTTTTTGAAATTTTGACCAAAAAGCGTCAAAAAAGTGGGGTCAAAAAAGGGATTTTTTGTTATTTTCTCAAAAAAATAATCTTTTTTTTGTCAAAATTGACCCAAAATTTGGATTCTCTGACCTATTTCCATTTTTGTTTTGGGGTTGCTGTTTTTACTTAAATACACTCCTAATACATCTCCTCCTCAACCTGGAGTATCTTACATAAACTATGTTGAGACTGCTCTTCTTGACTGGAGGACATGATTTACTCTGCTCGTAAAACTTCCTGACAGTCTCTGATACATCACCCTGCTCCAGGTCAGTCACCATAGCATCGAGATCGGTTCCCAAAATCTAGAAGGATGGAGGAAGAGGCTGTTATTAGCATAAGAATGAACTTTCATGAAGATAAAACCAGGAAAACTAGAAAAGAAGGTGAAATTGTGTGCAAATGTGAAGAAATGCCGGTTTGTCAGTACACATGTGTGGATGTGGACTAATCCAATCCATTCCAAATCATCAAACACAATCACAGAATGCATAGCAGTAATCTTCACCGACATATGTACAAGCTTGGTGTGCAGAATGGTTGTAGACTGTTTTACATAGATAAGAACAACAAACAAGAAGAACAAATTAATAATAAGGTACAACCTACATGTTTTGGCATCTTGGGTATGTTGAATCAAAACAACTTTGCTCTAATGCTAGTTTCAAATGTAGGCTTTATTTTCCCCAGATAACAGAAAAAGCTGTTGCATACAAGCCACAAAACAAACCCAGACATGCTATTTTTCGTTGGAATCCTTTTTAATACTTTTCATGCGGCAGACGTCTGCAGACGACAGTTCCAAAATTTCACAAAATGTTACAAAATTGTCAAGATTATTTAATTTAATTACCATATCTGGCATCACCATGATAATCGCATTACAATAATTACAAACATGCCTAGCATTGGTTTGGAAATTCTTGAGATAGACTTTAAAAGTTGGGAAAGGTTTCTGAACAATCTGTTTTGTATACAGTATAACTAACAGCCGCGTGGAAAGTGTTAATGTATCTCACCTGACTATATAACTTGACCAGTTGTTTGCTGTTGATGTTATAAACACGTTTGACAACGCCCGGTAACAGAAGCTTGAGAAGAAGATAAGTGTCACCCTGGAAAGCTGAGGGAAAAGATAAAGAAAATTAGGGAAAATTTGATTATTTAATTATTTCATTAAATGCATATCGTCAGCCTGCTTCGATAAGTGCCAACTCAATTTTTCTAGTTTTTAGAAGAAAAAAAAAATGAAAAGTGAGTTAGGCAATTATCAAAAGCAGGTTGACAATATGTTGAATAGCACCATGAATAGTGCAGGTGAATTCAAACAGGAGCAGTAACTGTTGGATAGAATTAGGTTGGGGATATACCTTTAAGTGGAATGTGGCTTGTTATAATCCTAATACGAGTTAATATGACCCATTTCAAATAATTATTATTACAATCTGCCTAACTCACAATGCTGACATACATAGGCAGAATTGAGGTTTTGTTTTTGAGAGAAATTAGAAACATTGATGCATGTGTGCTGATGTAAATGCACATAAGGCTAATGAAAGTGAATTGTTAGTTTCCCCGTTACCCGACCGACTCACATTTTGGTCCCCGCGTGAATATTTCATTATTTGGTAAATATTTCATTATTTGTTTGTTTAGAAAAACTAAGCCAAGTTTGACTACAATTATATCGTATTTCATCAATAAATAAGTACAAATACGATGTATGTAAATCGAATACTCGACATACCAACCCGTCCATATGACAATATTTTTTCATTTTTAGCGATTTCGAGGCACTTTTCGAAGCCATAATCGTATCATTATGATTTGAACTTCTGAGTTTGTTAAGATGGGTGGTGGGTATGTGTGTGTTATAAAAAATCTTCTGAAAAGCATTAAGAGGAAGACAGTTTTAAAATAAACAAGACTTTGTATGCAAAATGGTCTGGAATTCATTTATTTATTGTAGTAAGGACATATTTATGCCCCTATTCACAATTATACACTCTTGGTTCTATACGCTACATGTATTTGGGCACATATTATAAAAATAATGAATGTTTTAAAAATAATGAATAATGAATAATGAAATAGTCGCCTACTCACTGACCCAAAAAAATGTAACGGGAAACTAACAATTCACTTTCATTAGCCTAATGCCACAATCTGGAAGAAGGGGTTAATAACAAATCATCACTGTTTAAATGCACTGATTTTTTGAGAAACAAGACATGCAGGTGTTGACCTAATTCATACACAACAATACTAACATAGGCAGCAGATGGGGGGGGGGGGGGGGTAGCAAGGGTCCTGAACCCCTAAATTTTACAACCCCTCTACAACCCTCCCCACCTAAAATTTGCCAAGACTCCCATAGATCATGTCTATTAAATAGGTCCGCCACCCCCCTAAATTGCCCCCACCCCTTAAATGCTGTTGCCTTTGCCACCAATAAATTAAACATTGTTCCAATTTTTTAAAAATGTGTTCATTTATTTGTGTTCATTCATTTTACTTTGGTTGGAACGATTTTCAAATAAAAATTTGTTTTGAATTGGTCTTACTGCCATACTTTAATAGAGTTATATGGTGAAGCAATTCAGTTAAAAACATTTTTGACCTATCGCGCTCTCAAAATGCCTCGGGAGAAAATCTTTGTTTCACATTAGAGATGTGCAATCAGCACCAACACTGGGAGTAGTGGACTTTAACACTTTCCATGCAGACAACATTCCAAAATTTCTCAAAATGCTTCAAAAATGTCAAAATTATTGAATTTAATTACCACATTTGGGATCACCATGAGAAATGCATTGAAATAAGTACAAACATGCCTAGTGTTGGTTCAGTAATCCTTGAGATAGACTTTCAAAATTGGGAAAGGTTTCTGAAAAAAAGAGGTTTTTATATGGTAAAACTAATAGCCGCGTGGAAAATGTGAACACTTTACACATGCAAAATGGCAAACAATTCCTAAATAGGTTTGCGTTGACCAACTTCTGTTTACAATGTGAACCGCAGTGATCTTTCTTTAACTGGCATGAGATTTGCAATCAAACATAACATCATGACAAGGCCTTTTGATCTACGTGTTTTTAAATAAATTTCAAAATGATAGGTGGCCACCTTGTAATGTAGTAGAGCAATCAAATGTTCAAGTAATGGGTTGCTATATCCCCTGGGTATACAAGATTGTGCATTAGGAATGATCTATCAAAAATAATCTATGGAATGCATGAAATGAATACAGCTATTCCTGGTCCAAGGTTTCAAGGTGAAGAAACCTGCCACTGTTCCCTCCAGTGATTCATCAAAATATCAATAAATGCAAACTATCGTGACCATATCAAAATAACTGTAAAAATGCTCTGCCTATTATAGCCTTGGATCTATGATTTCTGAAGTGCATAGCATACATTACTGGCACTCTCACTGCACAGTCATAAAGCTGTAGTTGACTAGTATTGGTTGCTAGAATTCATCCCCTGGAGCTATGGAATATGATGAAGTATTCGTGATGATGACTTGAAATGTACTTTATCTTTATCAAAAGCAGGGGTGGGCAACCTTTTTGAATGAATGGGCCAGATATAAGGAGTGAAAAATTGACGGGCCGCACCTAACCAAATTTCCTAGCAATGATCTGCTGTTGATTTCAAACCTTTGATTCCGAAGACTTTTAAGCAATAGGTGTGTGTGCTTCACACAAACGTAATCTCAATACAGTACAGATGACAATTAATGGGGAAAATAAACCAACGCACCTTGAGGAACATCATTTGTGCATAAGTGTAAAATATATTGATTTTTTTTCTTTTTCATGAGACATCTCGTGGGCCACAAAAAAAGCACTGGCGGCGGCATGCGGCTCGCGTGCCGTAGGTTGCCCATACCTGATCAAAAGAATACAATTCTAGAGAACAATCATGATCACGAAAATGTTGATCTCCTTTTGATTTCCTGAGGGCAGTGGGGAACGCTGGGCCTTAGATCTTTTGATTTCTATACTTTGTATTAATATTGGCACTCTGCAACAGAGCCCTATCAATTTTTAGATCATTATTTGATTGCTATCAATAGAACAAGCCCTGTAGATATATAGCGGATAGATGGCACACTCTTTCATTACTAAAACATCCACAAATGGAAATTATAACCAGAGAGATGTTAATACTAATAGGAGGGTGGACAGGAAATTTAATGCGGGCTAAGTACCTCTCGAGTACCAGTAATCCACTTGCGCCTTTGTCCCAGTGAGTGAACTTGAATAGCCACTCCACCGGGCGGTCCGCTATTCAGTACCACCTGCGTTATGCTCGTTGGTACAGATGAACGAACACGATTGCACTGAGTTGATATACTGGAAATGACCCGGGATGACCTCTACCGGTACAAACTGCTAACGAGACCATTTGAGGTGACGTCATTCATAGTTAACAACAAACCATCGCCATTTTCAATTGCTGTATTGCTTGCTGACAATCTCTATCGAAAACCCGACCGAATTCCGTCGATTCCTTCTCAAGTTACAACGAATTTTATTTCAGTCTTTCAGCGGTAGGTGTAAAAAACAATGATTTTGAATACCGTTTTAATTAATATTTGCGGGGCCTGGCGGGAGTTAAAATATAGATCAAATTAAAGCTGAGGTTTTTTCCTATCGAATCATGAAAGTTCTGTCTTTGGCCAGCACGTCCCTCAAGTAGAGTAAATTAAGAAATAACCAGGAAATGAAACGGAAGTACTAGCGGTTTTGGTAAAAATCGTGATGCTGAAAAGGTAGACCGCGTGTTGTGTAATGTTTGTATTTGATTGAAATGGAAGGGGAGGGGTTAATTAATGTTATACATTTCAAATATATTAAATTACATGATCCAATACTTTCATCCAGAAAAAAATAAAATGAAAAGACATTTTTAAAGAATAAGGAAAAAGCAAGAGAGAAAAAAGGTCCAGATCCAATTCCCAGCCCTCATGTCCTGATAACAAATTGTTGCCCCTCCCCCCTCAAGAGAGAAAAAAAGGGTCCAGTACTCCAGATCCAATTCCCAGCCCTCATGTCCTGATAACAAATTGTTGCCCTCCCCCCCCCAAAAAAAAAATAGAAACTATCTCTTCATCTTTCTGTCTGTTTTCGTATTTCTTATTTTTTTCTTTCTGTGTGTTGTGTCATTTATTTAAATCATAATAAAATAGATATAAAAGTAAATTAGGAAAAATACTTTATAAGATTCTGAGTGAACAAGGTACCAAAATAAAAGCTACAACTCTCCTGTATTTAATGCAAACATCCGTAAATTATAACTCTTCTCAGATCAAAATGCCAAAACATTTTGAAAAATCATGTTTTGCCTCGGAAAAATATGGGACATTTTTAAAATGGCGATGTTTGCGTCGGGAAATTCCCTGAGGCCAGATATTATTGAGTCAAATTCAGCCCTTAAAAACAACACATTTTTCGATTAATGTGATTTTCTTTCATCGATTGTTATTATAATACATATCATTTGCGATGAATTCTGGAGTTTCATAATTATTCAATCATTATTCTGACCAAAACGGCAAGTTTAAGACTTGTACTTTTGAGAATGGAAAAGTAAGCGTGTGCGTGTGCTGTGCATGGGTTTCAGCGTAGCTGACGGCCAAGAAGATGGCGGCGCGCGCTGATGGAAACTTACTTTTTTACGGTCGTGAATAATTAAAATTGATACCTTTTTCAGTCGAAAATTTGCTTCTTTGATTTAAAAAAAGTTGACAGAAACATCTTAGCTATCGTATTGGGAGCATTATTTGTATTAAAAGCTATATTAATGGGTGATAAAAAATAGAAATGTAACTGATGTCATGAGTTGTAAAACTCTGCGAAATTCTATGCATACGAGTCTAGTATAGTAGTAGTCATAAACAGATCATGGGCCGATCGAAATACAACCATTCATCGCGAATCGATCGTAACGCACGTAGAGACAATAGACGAGACCTCAGACCATCCTCCTCCTATTACACCTCCCTGTTATAACTATAGTTAGAAAATCACAGAAATGTACTTTAAATAAGCACTAACATTCCTAATCCTAGATTGTTTTTCCAGGCAGCCTGAAACATCACTGACAATGTATTATCGTATAATTAAAAAACAATACACCATTCCATCAAACTACCTGTGTATAAGAGCATTGAAAAGCTGTTCATAGAGACATTTGAAGTCCAATGTTATTGGGTGCTTTTAAATGTATAGCCCTGCGGCTACAAAAAGTGTGTATTATAGAAACGATGGTCTCTTGCAGTTTTCTTTTTCATTAATAAATCTATACTTAGGTTTATGATGAAAACTACATTGAATCACTAGTCCTACAGGGTGTCTCAAAAAAAGTGCTCCATGAGTAGAAAATTAATTAAAAATTCATTCCATGTCTTTTTGTTTTAAAACAACAAACTGTTGGTTAGCCTATTAGTCCTCTATCAGTAGCAAATACACTTTATCCCATTGAATTTCACCACTTATGTTTTGTTCTGTATAATTACGCAATATGGGCTCGATAATTATTTTCCTAACATATAATGCCCAATATTGTGCTTGCAGGACAACTCCTTTAACCCCCTGGGCACTACCGGCCTATCTTACAGTGGTTCTGATTGGTTTATTGCAAGATATACTCATTTTAATAGCCAATTAAAATACAGCTTGTAAAATATTTCACTCCAATCTTTATCAGGGATACAATTATTCTAACACTGTCTCTGATTGGTGCAATAAATGAAGTATCTATCTTTCTGACCAATCGGCCGGTAGTTCTCAGGGGCTCATTCTTACTACATGTAGGTATTATTTAGTGTGCGATGTGGTGTGTTATCGCAATAGTTAACACTTTCCATGCGGCTATTATAGTTTGACCAATTTACAAAACAGATTTTTCAGAACCCTTTCCCAATTTCCTACTGAACCAATACTAGGCATGTTTGTGCTTACACTGCGAATTATGAGCGTTTACTTTTGGACAAACTAAAAGTAAACTCAAAAGTAAACGCAATTCTAAACACCAAACTAAACGTAAAAGTAAATGCAACACTAAACGTTTCTTGCATTTTGCACCCAATTGACCTCAAACCACGCTCCAAGTGAGTGAATATAATCACAGATGTTTCCACCATCTGTGATATAATGGGACAGTTATTGATTAGAGGCTGGGTGGAAAACAGCTTAGTTGTTTGGCTCACATAAGTGTTTAGTATTGTGTTTACTTTTGAGTTTACTTTTAGTTTGTCCAAAAGTAAACGCTCATAATTTGCAGTGTTAATTATTTCAATGCATTTCTGACTGTGATTCCAAATATGATAATGACGTTCAATTATTTTGACAATTTTAAAACATTTTGTTAAATTTCAGAATGTTGTCTGCAGACACCTGCCGCGTGGACAGTGTTATTTAAACAGTATATTCAACTGCCATTGTTGCAGGCTGCAATGCATCAAGTTATGATGATGTTCTCCTATTTTGCATCACGCTGTTGGCTGCCATAGCATGCTGTGATCAAGCGTTCACTATGATGTATTGCCCTACACTGTAGAGGAAGTAGGGATATCAAAACCGCACCACTGCTTGGTAAGAAGTATGAATGAGCAATAACTTCCATCACAGTGAACGGCATTTCCTTGTAGATCATACTGGGTAAACGCATGCGGTGGCAGTAAGGGCCGTGTGACAAATAGGAGAACTTCAATGCACAGTAATAATGTCTATACTCTATTTGGCTTCCTCTGGACAGTGACGTAACTCAACAGGCACAGCTTTTACGCACACATATGTTCCGTCTTTCAACGGTCGTGTGTATACGCCAGTGCCTGGAGTAGGCGCACTTGTTATGTGATGCAATTAGTAGAATACGCGCTTACGACACTGTCTCGTGATGGCCAAATAGACTATAGTATGACCGGATTTGGGAATCGGAGATGGTTGCTTGAAATACTTTCAAGTTATATATCATCTATTCATCAATAAATCCATAAATGAGAATTACCTTTGCTATTTGCTATAATTAGATTTTGTATGAAAAATGAATTCAATTAAGTGTGGTACAAACATGCAGACTCTTGATCAATTGTCCCATGGTTGCTAGCTCCACATTGTCAGTTCCAATAATGCAGTTGCTTTTAAGCCCTGGGGCGATCACATGTTAGAGATGCATATATGACTTCAAACACATCTATATTACCACTTACAATCCTAAGTCTACACCCACAGGTTTATATATCTACCAACAGGCTCTATATGTGCAGCTATTTACTTGTCACAGATTTGGATGGCGAAAGCATTCTGAGTGGTAATAAGTATTATGACCTGCGCGAGTATGTACCGATGACAATTATAAAGGCTCGTTTGATCCATTGCAGCCTATGGGGTTAGCTTGTTGATCAGTGATCAGCGTGTTGATCAAGATTTACCCAAAGAGCCTCAATAATACATAGGCAGTGGCGTTGATGATGATCAAATGAATTGTACATTCAATACCGACTCCAGGGAGGATCATGCGTGTCATAGCTGGACGGTAAATGTTACTCGATGTAATGCACAATGACGTTCTAACTGACAATCTCTATGATATCTCATTTCACTACCATGAACCATACACACAAAGTTTCTTGAGTGTGGTATACATCACTAAATCACTGCACCATTCACTAGGTTGAAAATGAGTGCATTGTAATGTGTTACACGTACAGGACAAGCTGTAACATGAGATAAAGAGATCTGAGGACATCCATAAATAATATTGGGTAAACCCAGGTTCTAGTTGACTAGGTATGGAGCTACATGTACCTGAGGGCCTTGTATTAGGAATTAGAAATGGGAAATGTGAGGTACAGTGTGTACATCACAGAAATACCAGATTTCTATGCAAGTGCATGGCATTTCACTTAAAGGAATACCGTTCTATTCATTAAACCATGCATTATATGGTAGGAAAAGAATTATCGAATGTTGATTCACAATTTTAATTGAACACAGAACTATAATATCCAATAAAACGAATCAAAACTGCACATCCCCAACCTGTGATTATTTGAAATTCGCGCCCGGTTGTCCGTGTCGGTGACGTCATCGTCACGAAAACCGCCTCATCAGCAACAGGTCGCTGGACAGCATCACGCAGGAATTCAATGCATAAATCGATAATATCAATATGTGACGCGATCAAGAGGAATGAGTCGGATGTCGACCCTGGTCGAAAATGAGTTTTTAATAGTGGAACTTTCGCTTTACATTAAAGACAATTAGTTTGCAAGTACAAATCAATATATTTGGGCTCTACATATTTTGCATAACAATAGAATTGAACAAGGATTGTGTTTTTATGCCTGTCCACAATTATTCATACCCCATACAAAGTCTCAGGATTGAGGCCACTTTTTGTGATAATACACATGTTTTTGACATTCCAAACATTCTTTAAATTGTGTGATAGGCCTTTATATTGTTATGCAATTATTCCATGATGTGTGCATACAATGATGATGCAGTACAAAATGTGTCCTATTGAATGTACAGTGAGGGATATTATAGGACAACACTCTAGCTCTTTGACAGCATGGCGAAGGAGATCACAAAACTCAGTGAGGGCCTTTCTTTGTGCATTGTGAATGCTCACAAAGAGGGGAAAGGCTACAAAGCTATTTTGAAGCATTTTCAAGTGCCAAATTCCACCATATAAAGCATAATTAGGAAGAACAAGACAGTTAAAATAATTTCAAATCAGTTAAAAACCTCGAAGAATGCGGTCGGAAGCCAACGGTGTCCCCTTGTTTGACAAGAAAAGTATGGTGAAAGGCAAACAACAATCCACATATCACCATCAATGCTCTCTTATCCTGAACAACCTTAGTGAGTCTTGGACCAAGATATTAAGGCAGACACTCCAGCAGACTTAGTACACAAGAGTTCTCCATGGACTCCGACCAAGAAAGACTCTACTCCTGATAAGAGACAAAGAGAAACTCATCTAGCATTTGCAAGAGCACTTCTGGACAAAGATCCAAGTTTTTGGACTCTAGTGTTGGGGTTGTCTAAGATGCAAGACAAGTTTCTCTGTGTCTCTTTTAAGGAGTAGAGTCTTTCTTGGTCGGCCTCCATGGAGACCTCTCATGTGCAATATATGCTGGAGTGTCTGCCATTAAAATCTTGGTCCAATAGTTGCCAAGGTTGTTTATGAGAGCATTGGTGGTGATCTGTGGATTGTTGTTGGCCTTTGGCAATACTTTTCTTGCCAAACAAGGGGACACCGCTGGCTTCCGACTGCATCCTTCAATGTTTTTTAGTGAGTTGATCGTCTTGTTCTTCCTAATTATGCTTTGTATGGTGGATTCTTGCACTTGGAATTGTTTCGAAATAGCTCTGTAGCCTTTCCCCTCTTTGTGAGCATTCACAATATGCACAAAAAGGTTATTTGATCTACTTCGCCATGCTGTCAAAGAGCTAGAGTGTTGTCCTATAATATCCCTCACTGTACATTCAATAGGACACATTTGTAATGCATCCACATTGTATGCACACATCATGGAATAATTACATAACAATATAAAAGCCTATCACACAATATAAAGAATGTTTGGAATGTCAAAAACATGTGTATTATCACAAAAAGTGGCCTCAATCCTGAGACTTGGTATGGGGTATGAATAATTTTGGACAGGCATAAAAACACAATTCTTGTTCAATTCTATTGTTATGCAAAAATGTTGAGCCCAGATATATTGATTTGTACTTACAAACTAATTGTCTTTAGTGTAAAGCAAAAGTTCCACCACTCAAGCTGGTATAGATATGAGAAAAACGCAAAAAACTCATATTTTTCAAGGGGTATGAATAATTGTGGGCTTAACTGTATATGCAACAGAGATGCTGACATCTCGTAAGTCTTTCGTCATAGCTTTGATCAATATGGCGACGTCCATACATTGATTGTTTTTCTTTCTAAAGCCGATTTTGTCTTTGCGCGGTACTTTTAAAAAGTTTAACCTTCAGAAGTGGTCTGTATAATAATAATGCTACATATCTGAGCGCTATAATTCCATGGCACGGATTTCCTTTAAAGAAATGTTTAAAGGAACTGTAGCAGTTAACTCAACATTTTACACCATGGGTGTACCCAATACGCAATGTAGACTAAGTGCCTTGCCCAAGGACACAAACACATTGGCACCAGCGGGGCTAGAACTCCCGACCTTATGATTATGAGACCGGCAACTACTCCACTGGACCACACATGCCCTACATAACCAGGAGTAACCAGGATATAACCAGGAGTACCCAAGTATGAAAACACCACGTAAGAATCTATATGTGTAGTCACGTCTATTGTACCCTCTAAGGCATGACTTAGTAGTAAAGCACTCTAAAATGTAATCTGCCTCCCAGCTCAGGTACTTAAACCCCTCTTCCTGCCTCATAGCACTGTTTCCATGCCCTCAAGCATGTAACGGACAGGTGTTGTAATGCCACTCCTTAATTGACATGGATTTCAATGTCATAGCTCGCTAACATTGAAACCCAGTATGTGAATAGCTTGCTTGTTCCAGAGAAGATGAAAGAAGTCATCTGTCATCTTCCCTACTTGTTCAAAACATGTACAGTCAACACAATAAGTAACTGACCAGGTAATAAATGGGCTGATAGCTCTAAAAGTATAACTCATACATAAACATCGAGGGTTGAGCGCCAGAAGGCCGTAACTCAACTTTTGGGCAAAATGAGATTTTGGTACCAAAATAATCCATATAACCTAGATTTTCAGAACCATTAAGAGATAACTCATATAAACACTCTTAATTTGACGTAATCTAGAGTTATAAGTTTGGTGCTACAGTGTATTGTAATGAGTCCCAAATATTTGAAAGTTGATTATCTCAGAATAGCATTTTTTGAGTTACCGCTTTCTGGCGTTCAACCCTTGACATATTGAATTATAAAGTTGTTGAGAAATTTCCCCTTTCATTTCATTTGCACGCTAGGAATGGTCGATTATTTAGGAAGTTATGATCCCAAATGTAATGTCAAGTCTGATTTTCATTTTCACATATTTTTTTTTCAACACAAGGAGAGTATGACAGGTAAAGCGTGTGTGCCGTATTGATCAACCGTAACAATACGGCCAGCTGACTAACCAACAACCTAAGCATCGACCGGTGAATTAGCACTACCACTACCAGTAATCAATCATTTGACCTTCTAAGTCCATGTATAGAAAATTAAAATGCAAAAATGACAATCGTACTTGACATTACATTTGAGATTGTAACTGCCTCAATAATCAACCATTTTTAGCATGCAATATCTCAAATTAGAGAAGAGATATTCAACAACTATATAATTTAATATGTTTATGTAGGAGTAATACCTCTATTAGTTATGAGCACATTTATTACCTGGTCAGTTACTTATTGTGTTGACTGTATAACATACAACATGTAATGTCAGGAGATAGAGTTTAAGGACAAGTGGCAAAAGCATTTTGGAATAGGGTTGTCAACTAAAATGTCTCCCAAGGCTTAGTGCAAAGGCCGTCTGTTGACTGTATAACATACAACATGTAATGTCAGGAGATAGAGTTTAAGGACAAGTGGCAAAAGCATTTTGGAATAGGGTTGTCAACTAAAATGTCTCCCAAGGCTTAGTGCAAAGGCCATCAACCAACAGTATCTCAAATTATTGTCAACCAACAGTATCTCAAATTATCGTCGAGTTAAAAGTAGCAAGTATATATCCCCATATTCAGCAATATTTGGCCACAGCCATCAACAGCTCATTTTTCAATTTAGCAGTGGTATTATGTATTATGGCAAGTTGGCAACACAGTTTTAAAAGTGCAATGTTAATTTTGAATGATAAAACAAAAGCAATTTTGAAGCATATTTATTTCAATTTTCTTCTTTCTTATTTTTTTCTTGTGTTTTTTATCATGATTCACAGGAAGTATACAGGAGCCGTCTCAAATAACATTACATTACATCACGACGCTACTAACAATGCAACGTCCAGGCAGCAGCTAATTCAGCACCAAGCTTGCTTTCAAGTTTATAGAAAGGACCTTTGAATGAAATCTGATTTGTCAATTTTTTTTTTAAACATTTTTTTTAAACATTTTGAAATGTTTTGAAAATTCACTAAACATTCCAAAAATGTTGGTAAAAAACAAAACATAAACATATACAGGGTGAGTCAAAAAGAAGTTGTTCGGATTTGAATATTTTTTCCTGAGAAATAAAAAGAAAATTGACCTAAAACTCAATTGATATTTTGACGAGAATATTCTTCCGATCACCTGAAAAAAAGAATGACTGAAATCGATCATTCTTATCCAGAGTTTTAGCTATTTTACTAAAGAACCCATTTTTTTAGCTGTCCACGCAGAACAAAGTAAAGAAAATGTTTAGAATCATAGAATCCGTCAAAAAGAGAAGGTTCAAGTCTTATTGTAGTCACTGATTATTTATTTTAGGCACACCATTCCCACCAGTGTTTGAAACTCCCGGGCTTTAATCTTATTTGAATATGAATGACCGTGTGTACATTTTGCTGCCCACTTAGAGTGGGTAGATATCAAGAGAATTTTAATTCTTAAAAGCGTTCTTAAAAGCTAATAAAACTGGGTTCTTTTATTAAAACAGGCATAGCTCCTGATATAATTGATCGATTTCAATGATTTCTTTTGTCACATGAGCGGAATAAGTTGCTCTTTGTATATGTGTCTCATTGGTTTGTCAAATTTGTTTGGTCTATTTTTAAACAAATATTCATTCCCGTACAACTTCTTTTTGACTCACCCTGTATGAGAGGTCCTGTTTGCCTGTAGAACAGATTTTTTTTCAATTTGTGGCCTTCATGTAAGCCTTGAATTTGTCTTTTTGCCAACTATATGGCAACCTTGTGTTTCGTACTACATACAAGCAATCAGCGTTTTTGTCAAATGCTCAATACTGTAGATACATCAGACATACAAAGCATAAAGTGTATTGCAAATTGAGTGCTCTATCCACTGCTACATATCTAACACTTTCTACAGGGCAGGTGACTGCAGACGACATTCCTAAACAACATAATGTTTCAAAAATGTCAATATTAATGAAATTCATTACCATATTTGGAATCATCATGAGAAATGAATTGGAATAAGTACAAACATGCCTAGTATTGTTTCAGTAATCCTTGCGATAGACTTTGAAAATTGCATAAGGTTTCTGATAAATCTGTTTTGTATTATGGTAAAATTAATAGCCGCAGGGAAAGTGTTAAATGATTATCGTGCAATGACATTTCAACAGCCGTGTTACAAACTAATCCCCCATTGTCTCTTAATCATTTTAATACTTCAATACATAACATTAACAAGATTAATCATTATTCTAGACACATGACAAGTAGTAAGTTAATAGCCTGCAGCCTTTCACAATGTTTGTTAAGCATGTGTAAACTTAGGCCAAAAAAAAAAGTAATGTTGTCCTCCACAGCTTTCAGAGAGGAGGGGCGGGTGGGCAGATTTGAAAAAAAAATGTATTTCTTTAATTTTCTTATACCAACGGAAGCTCAAAGTTCAGCCAACAAGAAGGTGTAATCACTTTAAGAGTCGCACATATATGATACACACTTAATTTAATATTCAATGCCATTTAAACTGTTAAAAAAAAGAAATCTAAAAAAGAAAAAAAAATCTGGTAAAAAAAAAAAAATCAGAGCGGCCCTAAATCTGATGAGCTGGCGATCGAGGACATTACAATTTATTTATTATTTTTGGCCTTATGAAGCAATTCATAACTGAACACAAAGTCTATGCTTTTTTAGTTACAAGTCCTTTGAACATCCAGCAATTTATCTCACTTTGTCGAAAAGAGAGAGTGAGTTTTATCACCATAATGATCCAGTCACAATGTAACAGACTAACAGTGATACTGAAATGCCACGGAAACTTAAATTCTATGCATTTTTTTACCGATAAGATTAATCATGCACTGATAGCAGTTTTAATCATAAATCAAACTGATGACATGATAAAAGAATGACCATATTTAATGGAAATATGTATATTTATCTACATGGATAAAGTTGATCTAACACAATCTAAACATTGAAACCTTCATTGACATACTTTTTGTGTCTATGAAAATTTATAGTGGAGATTCACTTGAAATAGGTTTATGTTGTCAAATCTGCGGAATTTTTCACAAGCATAACACAATTTCTCGGACTCAGTCTAGGACTCGGACTCGGGCACTAGGGACTCAGGAATTGTGCCCGAGTCCTGTCCGAGTCCAGCTAATATTGGCTTATTTGTTTTGCAGTAATTAAATACTTATTTAGTCATTCAATCTTCAACAGTTTAGAAATAATGTCATAAATCATCATAAATACTGAACAGTTAGAAATTTATGCTGTTTAAAGCACCTATTGATAACTATTACAAGCATATAAACACAAATCGAGGGAGCCTATAAATCAATCCTTCTCAAATGGTGGCGCGCGCGCCACTTGTGGCGCATTGCATCAGTCCGAGTGGCGCACGGAAGGACGCATGAAAAAAAGAAGAAGAAAAAAAGAAAATTAAATTTTAAAAAATTAAAAAAGAAGAAGAAATATATCCCCAACTTCAACCAGATCGCACAATGCATGAAGAGCCACTTAAAGGGGCATTAAGAGATGTGGTGGAGGCAGCGCCCTCAATTACAAAAATATATGATAAAAACTGGGATTTGTAAATTTTTACAATTGTATTACATGTATGAACTTACACCTATAAGGATTAGGACAAATCAGCCCTCTTTGTACAACAAAACGTCGATTCAAAAATGCTGGTAGAGCCGCAACCAGCATTTTACATGGTTAAGGGTGGTATTTTCAACATATCTAAAACATTGTTTTAATCAAGTTTTGCTGGGTTTTTTTTAGTAGAAACAACAATAATGGCAATTTTGAATGTTCATCTTGAATTCTGAAGTAAATTTATTAAAATTAAAAAAATTCAACATGGCATTGTGTCCCTTTAAGCCACTAACTGCAGTGGGGTAAGTCATGATTATTAGTAGTAGGCCTATTAATTTATCACTACATTTGCTACCATTTATTGTACATTTTACCATCAACATCTCTTTATTTCTTTTTACCATATTGCATGCAAATATAGCTCTCCTTAGCCTTTTAAAAGGGGGTTAAACCCATGAGCTTCCAGTGGCTTCGCCCCCTGAACCTCACCAGGGCCCCTAAGGCGGCCCCTAGACCGCACTCGTTATTCGCTACGCGTCTCGCAGGGATAGTGGCGCTTCTAGATCACTAACATCTCAAAAGTGGTGCTTCACAAAACCTAATTGAGAAGGCCTGCTATAAATAATTAAAGTGATAATAATCATGTGCAATCGAAGGCCGTTTGTACGATGTAAATGGTCTTTAGGTGTTTTTGTGTCAGTGTTTATTTTAAAACAATCATAACATTGCTTAAAATAAGAATATTCCATTGGCATTTTTAGCTTCCTAGAGCAGCTCTCTTAAAAAAATTGATGGAATTAGGGATGACATTTCAGGGGAAAAAACTAGGTGAAACGGCAGGGAATGGTTGCTCTACAGCATATCACACCTTTTAATAAATTTTGTAATTTCTCAATCTATGAACCTCTGGACACTGTTTGAATATCTGAATCAAATCTTATGCCTATAATTCAAAATGGTATCAACATTTTTCCATGGGGATGCGAATTGCGAAGGTTAAAATGTACCATTACGTTGACATCATTGATATGTTGGCCTAATGACATGTGATCAGTTTTATAATACATATAAGGACTCGTGACTCGGACTCGGACTTGGACAAGAAGGACTCGGACTCGGACTCTGACAGTAAGAACTCGGTCTCGGACTTGAGAGGTAAGGACTCGGACTCGGACTCGGGTAGGTTGGACTCGACTACAACAATGCCCTCAATCCTTGAAACAAAATTGGAAGCAGATTTTCTTGCAGATTTACATTTTTTATCATAAATCATGAATATATTTCAAGTTATAGAGCGATACGATTCCTAATTACCTCAAAATCATGGTTTTAGAGTGAATTTAGAGTAAAAAAATTAACCTGACAGTTTATTTACACTCTAAAACCATGATTTTGAAATAATTACGAATCATATCGCCCTGTAACTTGGAATATATGTACGATTTATGATCAGAAATGTAAATCTGCAAGAAAATCTACTTCCAATATTTTTCAAGGATTGAGGGCGTCCCCTGGAAAAGATAACATAATATCCTTTAAGGCCCTATAATAAGTAAAATTATCTTACTTCCTGTAGTTCCCTTATTGATAAACTTTGACACTTCCCGTGTCTTGGCCAGGTAGCTAGACTCATCAGCAATGCGGGCACACAGCTTGCGGTATTCACGAAAGGAGTTATCTGGATGGTTTGGGTCAGTAGCTGTCTTGTATGGTGGCGCACTAGCTGAAGAGGAGGAGGATGAGCTGGGCCCTGCTGTAAATAGGAATAATTAAGATAGAACATGTATTGTGAAATGTGGGTTCTATTATTCTTTATGGTGGGCATGTGTGGCGCATTGGGTAGAGCACTGGACTCGTAATCCAAAGGTTGTGGGTTCGAGTCCCGTTGTGATCATCATGTTGTGCTCTTGAGTAAGGCACTTACTCCTTTCCTTTTACTCCACTTACCGCAATTACTCCTTTCTACCCAGGTGTATTTAAATGGGTACCGGCATTCTTCAGTGCTGGGAAGGTAATAGACTCACTGTGAAATTATTCCAAATATTTGTTGGCGGGATATTCAAATGTGAACATGAAATGTGTGCAATTTCAATTGAAAATCACTATGCTCGTGGACAAACAAGTCAATTGGGTTGTGCAGCAAAAAGTTTCACCAAAGACAAATAAAAATATGATCGACTTCATCTTTTAACATAAAGTTAGGAACAAATATATAATTATTGCAACGTTTAAAAAATATTAAAACTTCAATTTGGTTTTGAAAACACTATGATGGCTTCTTTCAACTATTGCAGTTTTTTGACTAACCTTTTGGCTCATCCTGTAGAGTAAGATTATGTCTTCACTACACAAGTATTTAGTTTATTCAAACTTGTACAGAGAACTGACAAGAGGAAACTGGTGATCAAACCATAAACAAATATCAAAGTCTTGGATTATCATCAAAATTACCAAAAGGTGATAACAAATAAATGAAAACAGACCCCTGTGAACATTATTTATCTATGCATCGGCTCGTCTTCAGAATCGCTGTGGCAAGATCATGTAGATGTCACATCTTTTATCGAAACGACACTTCACATCTCATGTCGCCCTGGTTTGTTCACAATCAGAAGAACTTAGATTTGCATTTTCCAGACATCTTGTTTATGATGAATATACTATTACTAAGACTTGAACTTTATGCACTGTAAATATTTTGTTTTTGTTTTGTTCAAGTGGTTGTATATGCAACAAGCGCCATGAGCGTCATTTATGGCGGATACCGGCGCTATATAAGACTCCACTATTATTATTATTATTATTAAAACACACAATAAGCTATTTTAAAAACAAATAAATTGATGTATAAAGGTTGAAATCTTCCACTGTATCATGTACAGACCTACCTTTCGCTGGGCTAGCATTCTTTGAGGGTGATGCCACTTGTCCAATAGGTGTAAGCTTCCCTTGAACTGCACCACTGTATCATGTACAGACCTACCTTTCGCTGGGCTCGCATTCTTTGAGGGTGATGCCACTTGTCCACTAGGTGTAAGCTTGCCTTGTGTACAGACCTACCTTTCGCTGGGCTCGCATTCTTTGAGGGTGATGCCACTTGTCCACTAGGTGTAAGCTTGCCTTGAACTGCAGCTTTCTTTCTGGCAGCTGGGGATTTGCTTGGAGTCTTCTTATTCGCAGTCTTGACAGCAAGCTCTTTTAAAAGAAAACATATTATGGTTCAAATAAGGAAATCCTTGGAGGATCTTTGGCCAAATGTCATAATAAAAATCACTACATGTATTATAGTCTATTTGGCCATCATGGAACAGTGACGTACGTAACTGCACATTCTACTAATTGCAGCACTATAACGCGCGCGTCTACTCGAGATGCTGGTGTATACACACGAGCGTTGAAAGACGGAACATACAACGTGTGCGTAAAAGCTGCGCCTGTTAAGTTAAAGCCAAATAGAGTATAGTTTATTCAGTTCCAAATTGGCGAACATCGTTACAGCAGCGAATGAATTCAGAAGACTATGGGCATGCAAAACATTCGCATAGCGCAACTGGCGCATTGTGAATCATATGCGTGACAGATGAGAATGGCAAATTAGTGCGCATATGTTTGGATTACCTTTGCGCACAGAGAGATAAAATGCGCATATTTCTCGCCAATTTTGAACTGATTAAACTATAATTGCACCGTTGAATCATCAAAAGAGCAAAACAAAAACCTTTTTTTCTTATTCAGAGTAAGATTCCATTTTCCATCGGCACCACTGTAATGCCCTTGTCAACAGCGCTGCCTTATGTATCTTAATTCCTCAAAAAGGTTCAACAGTGCTGCCTATACATCTAAATTCCTGAGAAAAAAGTTCATTCACCTACGTTTTGTACATTTCACAATATGATCATATAATGTGTAGCATTTCAATGGAAAGCTGATGTGTTCATCTTTCCAATGACACCAAATTTGTAGCATCACTTGTTTCAGTGCTAGACACATACTTGACAATGTGGGGAGGTCTCATTCAAAATGTGCCAAAATCACCACTATTTTTGCATTCATAAAACAATAAAGAATCTCTCTATGGGCTCTCTATACTGTCTGTCAATGATAAACTTCATTGAACAATCGGCAGAGGTGTTTAAAGGTGTATGTTCCGATCACTTTTGGGGGGCTAGGATTTTTTTTTCACATCAAGATATTTTGATATCAGAAGAATCCCCATATTTTTCTCATTATGTCTGTCTTAGGGGCCAGAAGTGTTCCATTCAGGAATTATAGGCAAAAATCTGGTGAATTACTGCCAAAGGTGGTTAACCACCAACCAGTTTGTGTAGGACTCAATGGGCAAATGTTTTGTGACCTTGTGCTTCTAAAAATAGAACCATTTGAGTTATGCAACTCAAACTTTGGAATATGCCAATTTTAAGGATGACCTTTCATGTAAAATAGAAAACATCAAGTTGAAAATCAGGCCAGCAATCGGAACATCTACCTTTAACACTAAATAATTTACAAAGGGTTATAGTTTTTTACCATACATACATTTTGTACAAAACAGGATTTTTCAGAAACCTTTCCCAACTTTCAAAGTCTATCTCAAGAATTACTGATACCAATACTAGGCATGTTTGTACTTTGTTTAATGCATTTGTCATGGCGATGATATTCAATAATGTTGACATTTTTTTCCTGGGATGCGCTCCAACCCCTACACAGTGGACAGCCCAGTGATTTGACTCGTATAGGATTTGAATGTCATTGTATTATTTTAATTATATGATTAGATTTTAAAATTCCTTAAATTGGAAGCAGATTTTCATTATGATTACTAAAGTTCTGTGATGGGGTTTTTACGGAATACAGTCAAAGTAGATTTATGAGTCCAGGAACGTCTTTCCTGGTAGTCAAACATTACAAGAGAGAAAAAATATATGTAAAATTTTGTGATCACATAAAATATTGCTTTATTGCAGTGACATTGTAAGAATTACTTACAATCATGTACAATTACAAGGAACAGGCAAAATAAATAAATAAAATAAAATAGAGATTGTTTCATCCAAAGTTATGTAATGTCATTCCAAGTAAAGAATAATGCAATAACCCTGCCTTAACTCTACCAAATACCACAACATACAACGACCCAGCCTGTTTCTATAAACTTGCGTGGAAGTTTTTTCAATGAAATAATGGACACAACCTATAAACTTGGCACAACATATCGCACCAAGTAGCCTTGACACTCATGGCGTGTTGTGGAATTCTGTACCCCGTGTGCCAGAGGTCCGTGGTTCAAATCCCGGTGAAGTTGGGGGTCGCGGCTATTATTTGGGTCCGTTTTCTCCCCGTGGAAAAAATTCTGAAAAGGGGATGGTGTAGTGATAGGGTTAAGAAGCATTTTTTTGGAGGGCGGTCAAAATGTCCAAGTTTGGTTTCTATAACCCTAACCCTACCAACATCAAGGAATGGACTGGTATGAGTCTTATAAAGGCCAAGCGTCTGGTACAAGACGATTGGAGAAAGATGATCCGGAGATGTGATTGTATGGCAGCCAATCGTCACAATTGACGGAGGCCGAAGAACAAGAAGAAGAAGAATAACCCTACCAAATACAACGACCCATCCTATTTATCTATAACCCTGCATGGAAGTTTTTCGATGAAATAATGGACCCAGCTTAAATAATACTTGGCGCAGGATTGCGCCAATATACTGCGCCAGCGCCAAGTAGCATTAACACTCATGGCGTGTTGTCGAATTCGGTACCCCGTGTAACGGAGGTCCGTTGTTCAAATCCAGTGGGTGGGGGGAGGGTCACAGATATTACTTGGGTCTGTTTTTGCCCCGCGGAAAAAAATCTGAAAAAAGGAGGAAGTTAGTGTTAGGGTTAACAAACATGTTTGTTACATGTATATTATTTATAGCTTGCAAACATCATTATCATAGCAACCTACCATCAATCAATTTCCTTATTGTCTTTTTCTCCGCCTCCTCCAAGTTCTCGAATCCTTCCAAATCACTCGGGTCTTCGATTCTCTTGGTAGTCGCCCTCGCTTTAACGAATGTTTCAAACATACAAGGAAGATGATGATACTGCTTCATGTCACCACCATCTTCACTAAATGGATTGGCAACATGCTTGGCGATACGGGGATCCTTCTTTGGGATTGGCTGCTTGCATTTCTTGCATTTAGAGGTGCCCATTTTGGCGTAGTCGACGGAGTATTTATTGTCAGCCATTGTTGGTGCTGATGTATGGATACTATGATGGAAAATAGAATATTGACTTGGATTATGACAGATTAAATTGCTGGGATTTGAAAGCCCGATATGATGATGCTTATTAGATGATATCAATGGAGCGATCAATGCTTGATTGACACGATAAAGTGGTGTAATGCTAATTTGACAGAAACCAGAGGTCACTTGTTTGCTATTAATTGTTGAATGATCAGATGATGGTTTAGTACGTGTAAGAAAGAACCAATTTGTCTTCGGTGCAATCCTGTCAACAATACCCAATGCAGCACTTGATTTCCTTCTCAATATCAGCATTAGTGTTGGTTGATAACTATCCTATATCAAGGGAATATTCTGAAAAATAATCGTAAGGTTATCGTAAATTGGCGACATGGACTGTATAATGCTTCATTTCGTAGTTAGGTCTCACATACCAAATATGACCACAAGGTAGCAATATAGCTAGTTTGCGAATTCAGAAAATTTTGAGTAAAAATCATGGGGAATAAACATGACCGGTAATCGTGATAATACACACGGGTTGGGTAAACAAAGTATAGAATCACTAGTACCATAGAGTAGAGTTGACTCGTATAGTATTTAGTGGGGGTCTGCCCAAGACCTCATGAACTAACAGAGGCTACGGGAATCACATACATCATCATTTTAAGATAGCGGTAGGCCTTGATAGACATGTGTAGCATGCGCAAAGGGGGGGTCGGGGGGAAATTACTGTCAGGGGAAACTACTGTCAGTGGGGGGCTTGACCGTTGCTAGAGGGTATTAGGGGGCTTGGTCGTTGGTAGAGGGTTTGTGTGTGGGTGATGTTTTATCCAAATAGTCAAATAGTCGGCAAATTTGTACATGTAGTATGTATGCAGCAGTCGGCAAAATAAATGAAAAGAAAATGTTATAGAGAAAACTGATGAAAACTCTCAGGATCGGCCATTAGTTGTTGACTGTGTGCTGTTTTGACTGTGCGATTTATTGACTGTGCAATTTTGTTTGACCGTGCGAAATTGTTTGACCTCACCCCTCCTCTCTCCCCCGCCCCCTCCCCCACTTAAATTGGGGCTACATTTTACTATTTTTTGGTACGTCGGGGGAATTGAGAAGAATCTGAGTCGGGGGAATTTCATTCATGGCCAGGTGGCACCCCCACTCACAATATCATGCGCACGCCACTGTTGATAGACAGTAGTAGAATTACATAAGGGCGGTTTTAAAAAAAATGGCTGAAAATGGCATATTCAACATTTTGCCCGTTTTTGATCATATAAAGAACTTTTATAGAATAGCCAATTATTCCAAAATATGTGCTAAGATAGTAATTTCTTTGTGCCAGAATATGATGGCCCTTGCTTGTTGCAAAAAAAACTTCTGCCCGTTTTTGATGCTAAAACGGTCAGGAGTGTAACACTTTTTTTTTACATAAAAATTGAACATGCATTTTTATTAAGCTAGTACAAGAAAACCATCTTTGATATTCATTTCAGAGATACATTTTGAAATATTGAAGGGTCCACCTTAATCAGAATGAGTCACTGTGAAATTGAACTTGCATAAGTCCAATAAATTATTGATTGTTACACTACAGTATGTCAAAATGAAGAAAGGAGTCAAACTCAAATATTGAAATTAATCCAGCTTGATAATAAAAATGATGAAAGGTTATGCATATGTCATTCCATATTTTGTATACGTATACACTTGGCTTGACATAGATGGTCAAGTGGCATTGGTAATCACATCATAGCATTTGTGGTCAATGGTTTACTGGGAGAACTCCAAAATGTCAGGAGTGTAACATTGACATGCCATCTAAATTTTGCAAACTTCCATATATATTTAATTTAGTTATATCAGTTTGTTATAGTAGTACATGATGTAAATTAATAAATAGTAACAAATAAAATTGTGTTACATTGAATATGTTTACTACAGATAGTAAATAGGGGTCAGTCAGGAGTGTAACAAATATGTAGAAATGTAAATACATTTTGGACGGCCCACTGCCGTGCCATAAACTGTAATATAAACTTGAAACTGTCCATGTATACCTTTGATATCACTGCGAATTATGAGCGTTTACTTTTGGACAAACTAAAAGTAAACTCAAAAGTAAACGCAATTCTAAACACAAAACTAAACGTAAAAGTAAATGCAACACTAAACGTTTCTTGCATTTTGCACCCAATTGACCTCAAACCACGCTCCAAGTGAGTGAATATAATCACAGATGTTTCCACCATCTGTGATATAATGGGACAGTTATTGATTAGAGGCTGGGTGGAAAACAGCTTAGTTGTTTGGCTCACATAAGTGTTTAGTATTGTGTTTACTTTTGAGTTTACTTTTAGTTTGTCCAAAAGTAAACGCTCATAATTTGCAGTGTATGGCCATATTCTGATGTTTAAAACTATTAAAATCAAACCTATTAACTAATAATTAGTTAAAACAAAACAAAAACAGGCCTTTATTGTGTAAAAATAGGGGTTTTGTCTGGAAAATCTGATTTTCTTCCCAATTTAGTTGTTAAAGGCATAATGAAATTGTATTTTCTATGCTTACTAATCTTCCAAGTTGAGAGGAACTGTACTTTATACTTAAATGTTGTGTTTTTTATCCACCAAACCTATTTTATCCACCATTATTAGGCATGTCAGGAGTGTAACACAATGTAGAAATGTATTATATGCATTTTGAATGGCCCACTGCTTTGCCGTAGATTGTAGTATGAACTTGAAACATTCCATATACTATGATATTGCCATATTCTGATGTTTAAAACTATTAAAATTAAACCTAATAACTAATAATTAGTTAAAACAAAACAAAAACAGGCCTTTATTGTGTAAAAATAGGGGTTTTGTGTGGAAAATCTGATTTTTTCCTTCAATTTAGTGGTTAAAGGCATAATGAAATTGTATTTTTTATGCTTACCAATCTTCCAAAGTTGAGATACTATACTTTGTACTTAAAGGTAGTGTTTCTATCAACAAAACTTCTATTATCGACCATTATTACAATGTCAGGAGTGTAACACAATACAAAAGTATGTAGAAATGCCTTTTGAATGGCCCACTGCTTTGCCGTAGATAGTAGTATGAACTTGAAACATTCCATATACTTTAATATTACCATTTTCTGATGTTTAAAACTATTAAAATCAAACCTAAATTAATAATTTGTTTAAAAAATTAAAAAAATCCCCATATTGAGGGGAAAATAAGGGTTTTATGTGGAAAATCTCTTCTTTTTTTTAAATTTGATTGATTTAGGCCTAAACAAATTGCATTTTCTAATGTTACCAATCCTCCAGAGATGAGCTGTACCTTAAACTTGTTGATTTAAACATAATTGTGTTAATATTTAACAAATGAATGTTTTGAGATTTTACCCCAAAAAAGAAACGTTCTACAATAAATAGTGTTAAAAAAAAATATGAGGACTATTTTGTGTGTTTCTTGATTTGTTTTACATACTTTAATATATTGGGATTACAATAAGATATAGAAATCATTAATATATCCAATTTGAAATTTTGGAATTTTGGGAACACAATCTCCCATTTCTCAGCCATTTTTTTTAAAACCGCCCATAACAAGTTTTACATATGTAGAACATAAATAGATTGATATTGGGGTAAAATAGCATGACTAGTCTCGGATCTACAGTTTAGTGTGATCCTCATCAGATGCGGCCTTATCGGCTTGGAGTATAGATATTAAACAGGTTGAGCATTGACATGAATATGTCGGTTTAAATAAGCAACATTTCAACATTATAGTGGATACTAAAGGCCTATTGATGTAGGCATATTGTTGGATGCTGCTTAGATTTTAATGATGTTAACATAGTGAGTGCTCACGCTGTTGTGTGGGTGATATCTATAATGACTATCTAATGTAATAGTCTGTAAAAACTCTGTATGTTGTCACGTGGTGCGCACAAGCTGTTTTATAGTAGGCCGTGGCTTTAGCAACAAAGAATTCAAACAGTGCTGTTATGACGGCGCATGTAAACAAAATACTGTGACACTGTGACAATCTGCCTTTTTTGTTGTAGAAATACAAGAAAGAAGCGATTCAGTTTTGCCTAAGCATGCTAAGCCTAATTAAGAGTAGGCCTTAAGACCGGGGTTGGATTTACCCAAGTGCACACATGCACCAGTGCATGTAACATTGTCTTTGAGCATGTGAAATGTCCCCTGTGCATGTACTTGTCTGTCTTTTTGAAGGAACAAAGCTCATTTGGATGATTTGTGCATGTAGATTTTATTTTATTTTCTGAATTGTCCCCTGGCTAAGACTAGACTAGAGTAAAGGCAAAACCATGCCTAATGAGCATGATGAGTGCACTGCACACACCATCATCATCATGACATGGAATGAATGGCATTTGACTAGTCCCAATAGGTACCGTAACATGTTCTGTTAGTGTAGCTTATAGTATGTCATGCTACTCTACAAATTTCTCATCAGACCCCATGTAGACTACTGTATTCAAGTATATAAAGGGTTCGACAAAAGAAAGTATACCACTTTGTTTATGTCATTTTGAGTAACTTTAAATTTGTTTTTGTCCAAACAGGCACCATTTAAAGGAAAATATCCCATTTTCAAAAGTCGCATTTCCAATACACAGCACGAGAAGAATAGGCCAATTGTTAACACACAAATACATGTATGCCGTATTTATCCCGTACTGATCACCGCGCATATCCCTCAATGCGCGGGCTAATTCAAATGTAAACTGATGCATGGGTGAAGGATTTGAATGTAAAAAAAGGAATGTTATGGATGGGGAGAACATGGACAGATTAACCAAATCTTCTCGTACTAGACTTAGGCTAAAATTTACAAAGCTTTAAAGATATATTATGTGATCTTTCCAGGGAACGCCCTCAACATCGAAAAAAATTGAAAGAAGATTTTCTTGCAGATTTACATTTCTGATCATAAATCGTAAAACATTCCAAGTTACAGGGCGATACGATTCTTAATTACTTCAAAATCATGATTTTAGAGTGAAAATAAACTGTCGGATAATCCGACAGTTTATTATTTTCACTCTAAATTCACTCTAAAACCATGATTTTGAGGTAATTAGGAATCGTATCGCTCTGTAACATGGAATGTATGTATGATTTATGATCAGAAATGTAAATCTGCAAGAAAATATACTTTCTAAAAAAAATAATGAATAGAGGGCGCACTCTGGAAAAGATCACATAATATGCCTTTAAGGCCTAGTAAAAAAGTTCCATGTTTCCCGTCCCCGCCCGCCTCCGTTTTAGCCTCTGCCTCCTTTTTTTTAATATTTAATATTTTAAAAAAATGATAAATTTTAAATTCAAAATTTTCAGAACTTTCATTGGTCACCTAAACAAGATTGATTGACCCCTACCTGACTCCTCGAGTGACCTATATCATGCCCAAGTATAATATAATCTTGGTTTGTTGAAATAATTTAGAAATCCTTTCATTAATTCGAAAAACATTTTCATTTTAAACAACAATCAAGATTATATACAGTTTTGAATTATTTTTAACATTTGAAAAATACCTAAATTCAGTAAATAATCATTAAATAGGGGAAGAGAAGTGTTGACTGTAACATAATAAAACACTGATTTGTAAATGTTTGTATACGGTATATTTATCTCATTTTTTGTTTATTTTTGAAATTGAGTTAAACAAATTATAACTGCTGTTATGCATGTTATGTTGAATAGCATTCAAAACCTATTTGTCATTTTTTATCCATCATTCATAAATTATGTACCTTTCTTTACCAGATCACAGGCAGGCATAGGCTACAAACAACAATTATAATGTTATTTGACCCAAATTGTAGAGAGAAAAATATATATGCAAACATTACAAATCTTTACAGTGTTACCGTATATCATTTTACAGGCAACACGTCTATTGCACAAATAATTTTAAAAATTGTACTGAATTTAGATGTTTTTTTTGTTTATCTGGCAAGTATAGTGGAAATCTGTTTAGGAGTGTCCCCGACACAGGCAGTGGTCACTTTCGACTTGTCGGCCATCTTGGAAAAAAATAGCAAAAAAATGGAAAATAGTAAATAGTAAGACCCTCCCTCCTCCTTTTTTAAAAAAGTCCGGACGGGAAACATGTTATTTATTTTACTATGCCTAAGGGCGATTCCATGAAAATGTGACGGAGCAAAAAAACTGAAAATTGCTGCAAAAGATTTATTTTTACCTCTATGTTGTTCAAAGCTCATGCAAAGGTTCAGGAAAAAATTGTTACAACATTTGGCTAATGTTTACTATGAAAAAATTCTACTTTTCTTACCCCAAAAATGGTACACGTGTTACCGGAGCAACAGTTTTTTGAAAATATTTACTTTATTGACTTGGTTTTAATTTACGCCACTTATAATTTTAATTCTACTAGTTAGGCCCTATTTAAAAATAGAAAACAATTAGATAAATTCATAACCACCACTCTACAATAGGCCATCAAAATGTCGTAACGCGTGTTACCAAACTCATATTCAGGAAAACGTGCTAAAACCTCAATTTTTCAAGTGTTATTTATCACTATTTATGGTTAATATGTTAGTTCAATTGCCAAAGTCAAAATTAATTTTAATTTAGAAATATAATAAAGAATCTAAGGCTAGAATATTATGGCTGGACAAAGTGTAACGCGTGTTACCGTAACACGTGTTACCGACTATTTTGCATTTTATAAAAAAGTGAGAACTTTAATTCTTGTTATTATTCTAGTTTTATAAACCTTATAAAGGTACTTGCTTACAGTAGTGACCAATTGATTGTAGGTTGGTTAATTGAAATACACAAGCAAAACAAAGTCGGGATTTTTTTTAGTGCGTCTTTTTTCGTAACGCGTGTTACCGATATTCGGAGCGGTCTTACATTAACATGAGCTAATATTTCATATTGGTGTTAGCATGAGGATCTAGCCTGAAGTCTTGGGTATTACAATACAAAAGATGAAAACTTCATTCAAATTACTTTTACAGTTATAGAGTGGCGAATAAAGAATGGCGCGCTTAAATGTAACGCTTGTTACCGTGGAATCGCCCCTATAGTTTTAGCCTAGTAAGGCATAGGCATAAGGATCAGTCTTGAGAATGAGAGTCTACTTTAAAAAAATTAATGAACAAGAAATTTATTGATTTAAAATTGTGAGATAGGCTTTTACGACGGGTATTCATAATATAAAGTTTAACGGGTTCGCCGTCGGACAAGTTTTAATCTGTCAAGCTTTCGTCAGGATTAGCTCTGACTTCTTCAGGACCAAATTATTATAATATTGAACAAAACATAGAGATTGCCACTTCTCTTGTTATCATCATTTGGGCTGCCCCTTGCCCGATGATTTGAGAGTATACGTAGGTGCCCTTTCCTACTTGTGAAAGAATTGGTGGCTCTGAAAAGAGCCGTTCAGATGGATTGCCGCTTCCACTGAACACGTAGGTTGCCACTGGCCTACTATATAAAATTTGGTTCTAATAGAACCTCCAAAGGACTGCCCCTTGACCAATGGAAATAACGTAGAGACTGCCCCTTGTCTATTTCCTACAGTATCAATCAATCCCGCCAATCGATAACAGTCTTGTAATTTTTTCAGCCAGGTCCGCAATTAACCATTATCATAGTCCGGACGGCACGCTTTATACAGGGTGGGACTTCAGAAATAAAAAAATCAACAAAAGGGTGGGGGTCAGAATATTTCTGATATAAAGGGTGTAGTTGTATAAAGCGTGGAGATCAAATAAAAAGGGTGGCGGTTTCTCAGCGATCATCAAAATACTGACCTTGTCGATTCGCTAGCGCTAGTTATATCATAAATATGTATCCGAAGATATACTTCGATTCGAAATTAAAAAGTCGCCATCTTTAAATTGGTTTGTTCTTATATAGCGCCATCTATTGTTGAAATCGTGACATCTTTTCAAAATGGAAACTCACCGGGAGCTACGAAAGTGTCGTACGCAGCGTATTATCACAATTTAGAGAGCATAAGAGTACCAAAAATGCACTGATTTGAATAAATAAATCCATTTCAAATGAATCTACTCTATAGATTTGCATTAAATAATCGTGATTTAGCCGACAAGGTGGTTTTAAGTAAGCTTAATTTTTTTTTCTTTTTTTTTCAATTATTTTTTTTGATGAATAATTTCGGGAATCCCGAAAAACAAAACGGGCCCCGGGATGTTTCTGTCACTTTGTCCTTTCTTCCAATGCAATGAGTGCTTTTTCAAATTTGAATGCACAAAATGATCAAAATGTCCCCTTTTCGGTATAAAGGGTGGGGGTTGAACATTCCCAAATAAAAAGGGTAGCTCTGTAAAAAGGATGGGGCAAAAATAAAAAGGGTGGGGGTCTGACCCCTGTCCGGACAGTGATTATATACCCTGCTCAAGTTCGTTACAGCGTCAAACGATCTTTACAGATCAGTGACCGCACTACTGTGCATTAGACTTTTGTAGTCTGTAGTAGACAAGGGGCAGTCTCTACGTTATTTCCATTGGTCAAGGGGCAGTCCTTTGGAGGTTCTATTAGAACCAAATTTTATATATAGTAGGCCAGTGGCAACCTACGTGTTCAGTGGAAGCGGCAATCCATCTGAACGGCTCTTTTCAGAGCCACCAATTCTTTCACAAGTAGGAAAGGGCAACCTACGTGTTCAGTGGAAGCGGCAATCCATCTGAACGGCTCTTTTCAGAGCCACCAATTCTTTCACAAGTAGGAAAGGGCACCTACTCTCAAATCATCGGGCAAGGGGCAGCCCAAATGATGATAACAAGAGAAGTGGCAATCTCTATGTTTTGTTCAATATTATAATAATTTGGTCCTGAAGAAGTCAGAGCTAATCCTGACGAAAGCTTGACAGATTAAAACTCGTCCGACGGCGAACCCGTTAAACTTTTAACTTAAATTTATTGATGAAGGATATTTATAAAACAAATATTTTCTGCTCTTTATTCGGGATCTGGTGGAATCTATTGGGCCCCTCGGAGAACTGGAGACCGTGGGGTACTATTTCCCCTCGACCTTCGTTCGGTCTCCGGATCCCTCAAGAGCAGTAAATATTTGTATACTATTATACACATACTATCATACAGCCTTTTTACACTACATGTAGTACATTCCTAGCAGGTGTCCGAATTGTCCAGCATTGCCAGTGAACTGGCAAATATGCCCGCTAAGTGGGCATATTTGCCAGTATTTACAGTTAATCCAAAAGTAGCGTTTCCACACAAAAAATGGCATATTCTACCCTTCATATATCAATTGTTTAACTCAATACCTAAATATTTTGTAATATTTTGTGTCGCTTCAAAAAAATTCTTGGTTGCGTTTTGCCAGTACATATTGGTGTACACACACCAATCCCCTCCCCCACCACAAACTCCTCTCGCCCCCATCCCACATGCACAAACCCACTCAACCCCAACCACAAACCTACTCCACCTTCCTGCAATGCTCCCTCCAAATCAAAACCACCCCTACAACCTCCCCTCCCCACCCACCCCCATGCCACCACAACCCCCACCATAGACTCCCTCCCCTTCCCATCCCCACCACAAACCCCTCCCCACCACAAACCCCGTTCCCTCCCCACCACAAACCCCCTCCCTTTTCCATCCCCACCACAAGACAACCCCTCCCCTTTCATTCACAAAACCCCTCCCCCACCACAAAACCCCTCTCCCACCATAGCACAAACACCCTAACGAACCCCATGGCCTACCCTCCCCATGGCCTACCCTCCCCACGGCCTACCCTCCCCACCCCACAGCCTACCCTCACCACCGCACCACAAACCCCTCCCCCACCACAAGCACCCTACCCACCCCACCCCTAGGCCAACCCTTCCCACCCCATGCATCCAAGCCACCATCCCCCTTCTCCACCATGATAAACCCCCTCCCCAATGCCCCAGGGCCGTCCCATTCCCATTCGCCACCACAAATCCCTGCCCTCCACCACCCAACCACAATTCCCCATTACTAACCCCTTCCCAATCACAAACACCCTCCCTATACCTAAGCTTCGGGATTTCCCGTGATTTTTTAAGGTGAAAACCGTGGGCAGTTTTTGTGAAAAGCGTGATTTACCGTGATTAATGAGATTCCAAGTAAAAACCGCGAAAAATCGCGAAATTCGCGCGAAATTCCGTGATTTACGAAGCGGTCGAATTTTTAGGCATTTAATAAGCTTAATAAAATATAAAAAGGCAACTAGAAAAAAGCGATAAAATACAACTTTCGTGAAGTTCGAAAAAGCCACTGTAACCACTGACCAATTTCCTAGCTTTCCTTTCTTGCCTTGGTTGGTGGCCCGTCTGTCAAGCTTCCAAAATAATCGATCGCTTCGCTTGAATATTTTATTATCGTCGCCTTTGTTTACATTAGATCGTTAAATTTGTTTTCTTTGAAAGGCCCCGATTTTCAATGGGATTTTCCAAACGCACGTGGCCAGGAGAGTAATTGTTAACATACGCATGCGCACCATATTATAATCAAATAAACAATGAATATTCATAAACAATTACGTATTTCATAATCAATAAATATACTGATGATGATGACATTTATAATAAAAGAATTAAAATTGGAATACAATAAAATAATATTAAAACACTTTTAAATAATAAAAAATAAATATTTTTAAAAAAAACCTTAGTTTGTATAAATACTAAAGAGTGTAAATAAACTTCCCTTTTATAATAAAATAATGAATTACATACTTTCATATTATTAATAAATGATACTGATGACGATGACACTGGTAAAGAATTACAAAATAAAATTGGAATAAAATAATATTTACACATTTTAGAAAATAATAAATTTTAAATTACATACTTTCATATTACATACTTTCATAATAATAAATGATACTGATCACGATGACATTTATAATAAATACAATAAAATTTACACATTTTACATTCTTAGAAAATAATATAATTACATACTTTCATATTACATACTTTCATCTTAATATTAATAAATGATATGATGATGACATTTATAATAAAAGAATTACAAATTAAAATTGGAATACAATAAAATAATATTTACACATTTTACATTCTTAGAAAATAATAGATTACATACTTTCATATTAATATTAATAAATGATACTGATCACGATGACATTTATAATAATACAATAAAATAATATTTACACATTTTACATTCTTAGAAAATTATAAATTACATACTTTCATATTAATATTAATAAATGATACTGATCACGATGACATTTATAATAATACAATAAAATAATATTTACACATTTTACATTCTTAGAAAATTATAAATTATAAATACATACTTTCATATTACATGTAATTATTTAGACCAAGAGATTTTTTTAGACGTTGAGTTGATGCGCAGTTTCGTTACAAAACAAACCGTGAAAGTATTAATATAACTTAATTTTCATGCTAAATGCGTCATAAATTGTTTTACACAGTGTTTAAACTAGTATCAATGCTGTTGTTGTTCAACATTTTGGAAAACATATTCAACAAAACAAGATTTTATTATTTTCTCACACTACCTTGTCTTTGTTTAGATTTTCCCAACGCACGTGGAAAGGATTGTAATTTTTAACATACGCACGCGCATCCCCTGATGTCATCAGTAATTATAACATTTTTATTATTAATTTCTGGTCATTTACAGTCATTATTGTTTTCATATATTGATAACGTTCTATATAATTATTATCTCCGTCCAAGTTTATTGCTTGCTGTGTAACTGTTTGATTTCCCCCATTTTTAATACAACAGTGTCCGTTTTAACAAACAAACAAACAATACCATCTCGTGAATATTAAACCCTGATAATTAGGTTAATCTGGTGACGTAATGTTTTTTCCTGACATCGTGAAATTAAACACGCCTTCGAGTCATGTACATGTACATGCCCATTAACAATGTATACGAAGGCGCATTCGTACATGTACTTCATGAATAATGCATGAGGTGCTAATGCTGATGAATATTCAGCGCACGTGGGGAAAAGTCGAATTGACAACAACACGCAGCCATTGAAAGCTATTGTATTCAGTCTCTTGTAATACAATGCAATGCAAATATGAATGATGACGATATGATGTTGTTTGATGTTGTTTGATGACAAAACGAAACGAGTGAGTCATCATGCTCTTCATTTTCTGTGTCTTTAGAAAAGGGTCTTGAATCAATAATCACCCATTGAACGCGCTGGATTAACTTTTGTATCGACTAACAAACTTTCTGAAGAGGGTGGCGGATGTAAACAATCTCTAAGCTTCTTTTGAAGATGGGTTTGAAGTAGGCCTACCTTACTCTTTAGAAGAATACGGTCTTGTTTATCTCATTCAAATAAATTCGATATTATAAATCATCTGTCAATTGAACTTCAATCAGTCGTTTCAAGTAGGCCTAGAGATGAATGCACTGTCATGACTGTACACAATTGTGCGTCGATATCGTCTTGAAAGGAAATATTTCAATAGGAATTCTTTTGTTATTCAACAAGACCGTACTGTAAATCGGCATGTCGGACAATTACCGCAACTGAAATAGGAATTCCGCGATTTCGCGGTACAATTTACAGCAATTCCGCGATTTCACGGTACATTTTACAAAATCCGTGATTTAGCATGAAAAGCGTGATTCATGCCGTGAATTCCGCGATCACGGGAAATCCCGAAGCTTACCTATACCCCACCTCACACCAAACCCCCCTATTACAAAAAAACCATCCATGGTAATGGTATCGATTATCGTTGCGCCGCCCATCACTACAAAAACTTTTTTACAATAGACAAAACTTGATGCTTGATGCTGAATGGATGTTTCTGACACACCCCTTGTATTTCATTGGCCGCAATTTAGGCTAGCGGATCCACCCAGATATAGTGCTGGGTGATATCAAGCCTCTCAGTCCAAACCCAAAATCACAGAATGCTCTTCAATTCATCTCTTATGTAGTATCAGAAGTTGCTTAATTCAAACAGGAATTCAAACATAAACCTAACCCCAACAGATTTTACTCCATCGGAACAATTATTTTGGGTTTCAAACATGAATTTATTACGCATTTTGTCTTGGTGGGAGAATTTGGCCACTAAATCGGTGGCCAAATTTGTCCACCTGCAAGAACTGAGTATAAATTACACTGGTCTGGCATTTGCCCAACTTTGAAGATAACAAAGTAGTCTCTAGTAGTAGTAGCTATTGACCCCAAACTAACTGGCCTGCTTATATCACCTCACACTACATGATTATAACGCTAACTATGTTATCTCCTCACCGTTTGCAGACGAACAAAGAACAGCTTTGTCAGCTTTTGCAGACGAACAAAGAACAGCTTTGTCAGCTTTTTCCTGTCATGCCCGTCTAAAAATTGTCCATGGAAGCCGCCATGTTCTTTGTTATCGTTAGGACAATCAAAGAGGGCGCTATATAGCTGCTCTAAACTATCAGACGACGATGGACGTCAATGTTAAATGAATTTGATTTTAATTATTCCATATTTTAATATTAAATCATTCATTAAAATCATCCAATTGAAGACATGAATACACATTTCCCGTCAAGTATCTGAATCTGAATCTGATTAGTAATCTCAACGCCTCCTTAAAGGCATATTATGTGATCTTTTCCAGAGAGCGCCCTCTATTCATTATTTTTTTTAGAAAGTAGATTTTCTTGCAGATTTACATTTCCGATCATAAATCATACATACATTCCAAGTTACAGAGCGATACGATTCTTAATTACCTCAAAATCATGGTTTTAGAGTGAATTTAGAGCGAAAAATATAAACTGTCGGAATTCCGACAGTTTATTTTCACTCTAAAACCATGATTTTGAAGTAATTAAGAATTGTATCGCCCTGTAACTTGGAATGTATGCATGATTTATGATCAGAAATGTAAATCTGCAAGAAAATCTGCTTTCTATTTTTTTTTCGATGTTGAGGGCGTTCCCTGGAAAGATCACATAATATACCTTTAAGATGCCAAACAAGATGATAATGGTATTCGCATTTGTGTGCATAATGGTGGAATTAGTCATTCTTGCTTTGATACTTCGTTGCAGCTTTTGATATAATCATCGGCACGGATGTCTTGATCCCGGGGGTGGGGGGGGGGGGGGGGGTACTCACGTATGTCAGGTATACGGGGATGTGCCACTCCAGTGGGTCGTTTTTTCATGAGACATCCTTAGCCATGGGTAGGCTTTTCAGTGAAAAATCCTTAGACATGGGTCCTGTTTTCGCGATTTTCGCGAAAATTTGCCAAAATTAGGTCATTTTTCGCGAAAATTTGCCAAAATTAGGTCTATTTTACGCGAAAAATCACCCTTAGAAATGGGTATGGGTTTTGAATCTCCAGCGGCACACCCCACACCAAACCAAATCCGAGTACCCCCCCCCCCCCCCCGGGTGACGACTTGTCACTAGGATTGTTGATAACTTCAGTTTCGTGAAGTTGATTCCATTGACGGGTTGTGAGTGGGAAGAAGGAGTTGTTGAGAAGGTTGCTTTTGCCGGTAATAGCTGTGTGATTGATTTATTGACCATTGTGGTTTTAACCAAAAATGCATGGCCTACAACCGGTCCAAACCCGGTCTAAACGCGCAGTTCAAGACTTAATGTGCGTTTGGACCGTTTTTGTACGTATGAATTTTTGTGTCGGAATGGCTACCTGAACTAGTTAGATCTTTTCAGCATGGAGAGGCTAGCTGTGCGCCATCTGTGTTCTAGTGGGTCCCCGGTTCAATTCCTTGATCATGTTTGTGACGCTGCGGCTGTCCATGTCGTTAACTTGATGAATCTTGCCTCCCCCCTCTGTTGTTTACTTTCAATATCTGTGGTCCCTGTGTATGTGGATCCCAAACAGTTGCACAGTACTCTAGGTGTGGATGGCAATTGTCAGGATTGAACTTTAGTTGCCAGTTGTCTTGCCAATGTGATAATGTGTGTAAGTCATGTTGTAATATTATGTCTGCATCGTTGTCGTTATTGATTGTATGCATGGTAGGCCTAATACAGATGTTACGTTTTGAGGAATGTCGTTGATGTAGAGCAAAACAGAACAATGGGCCTAAGACAGTGCCTTGGGGCACGCCCGATCGAACTTTAACCGAATCTGATTGCTCCCCGTCAACAATCACCCTCTGTGTACATTTAGTGAGAAATTCAGTGATCCATTATTCCATATTTCAGTGACCTGTGATTCCATACAGTAGTTGCGTAGTTTGTAAGGAGTCTGTTGTTGGGGACTGAATCAGGCGTTTGAAAAGTCCATGATATCTGTTTGTTTGTGTTGTCTATTGAGTGAGCTAGTCATGTACTGTCTTAAAGGCATATTATGTGATTTCTTTTCTAGGGGGCGCCCTCTATTCATGATTTTTTTAGAAAGTAGATTTTCTTGCAGATTTGCATTTTTGATCATAAATCATAAATATATTCTGAGTTACAAAGCAATAAGATTCCTAACTTCAAAATCATGGTTTAAGAGTGAATTTAGAGTTGAAAAAAACCCCATGATTTTGAAGTAATTTGGTTTTTTATTTGTTTTAAAGGCATATCATGTGTCTTTTCTACGGGGCGCACTCTATTCATGATTTTTTTTTAGAAAGTAGATTTTCTTGCAGGTTTTCATTTCTGATCATAAATCATATATAAATATAATTATTGAGAGTTGCAGAGTTTCAAAATCATGGTTTTAGAGTGAATTTAGAGTGAAATAAACTGTATTGAATTGAATTGAATAGAATTGAACTTCTAGTAAGATTTGTGATTGTCCGTGGCTTTCTCCGGCAACCGGACCGTACAACCTAATTCGAATGCTGCCTGGGGGTCATAGGCCGGTCGGAGTGCCCCCCCCCCCCCCCCCCCACACAAAATAATTATTTTTACATTTCGTTTTCGTTTTTAAATTACGGTGTGAATGGCTGCGGCCTGGGTACCATGGCAACCAATCCAAAATTCCGGAAACAATATTTTGTGCGTACTGTTCTCATGCACGTACATATCCTCCAAATATGACACCAGTTATTTAGCCAATCACCCCTCCCCCACCCCCCCCCCCCCCCACACACACACACACCTCCACACACGCACCAGTTTGTGTACTATTCATTTGCCAAATTCCATGTCACATGTATGTACTTCTAATGTTACAATATGAACCATTGGAGTATGGAGTTATGCAACTCCAACTTTGAAATACCATTATTTTAAGGAGGACCCTTCATGTAGAATATAGAAAACATACAAGTTGAGCATCGGGCCAGCCATCAGAACACCTACCTTTATTAAAATGATAAACGTTCCATGTAGAAACCTGAGTTTTTGGTCAATGCTATTTTGAAAAGGAAATTAAAAAAATGACCAAGCGCGTCACACCCAGTCGAGTCGTGTTACAAAGACAATTGTTGGTGATTAATTTTGAATGTAGCGAGGTGTAAAAATATAGGCGATTAGTTGTGTAAAACTATCCCAAAGAAAATAACATAGCCATTGGAGATATCACATTATTTTTGCTCTAAGAAACACTATTGAAATAAGGTAATTGGAGTCAAAAGTGATATTATCAGTAGTGAAAATAGCAATAGCAACCGTGTGTTCCGACGGTACTAAAATATGACATTATACATTAGGTGACGTGCGTCGGCCCCAAACTGGCGCGAAAAATCGAGCTCAAACTAACTGACAGTTAACCACCCCCACCCCACACACTCTATTTACACTCACTTCAACCTTGTAGCCCGGCGGTAGTTGAGCTAGTCTTCCCTGTCAAAAGCCGTGGGAGCAATACTCTTCTTAAAATCTCTCTCTGGCGGCTCTGACCTACCTCAATAGAGCAAAGTAACGTAAACCAGGTATCAATCATCATTTACCATCGATGTTTAGGTAGGTACGATTTAGAGCTACAATCGTGATAAACTTCACTGGGACTGATATTTATAGTAGCGAGGTTATGAGGGAGGAGGCAGAAAGTACTGAATGACCCTCATATGTTCGAAAATATACTTTTAGGAAGTATTTCTTACACACCAGTGATATTGCCGGGCACGCGTGGTCCAACGGATTCACTCTCGCTCCACAATACAAAGGTTGTGGGTTCGAGCCCCGTTGCTGCCAGCGTGTTGTGCCCTTGGGCAAGGCACTTTACCGCACTTGCCACGCTTCACCCAGGTGTATAATTGGGTATACCGGTATTAATTCATGTTGGGAAGTAAAACAGACTCGCTGTGCGGGAGGTGTGGCGAACCCCCCACAGCCATTACATGGGGGAGTCTGGCCCAAACGCTAATGAAAGAGAGATGGGCACTCCTCGCGCGGGCTTTGCTCTGCGCGAGTCTTTACTTTTGGTTGAGGTTTTCAGGTTCATGAATATGAAACAATAACCGACACGACTGGGTGCAAGAGTATTAAATGGTTGCAGTTCATTTCACACAAATGATTCAATGTAAATGAATCCCAGGGTTGCACAAAGTGCGGGAGCAGGGAGCACCGCTCCCGGGAAATAATGAGCAGAATTGGGGAAATAATGCCAAGTGAAAAAAGAAAAAGTATTGGGGAAAAGGGTGAAAAAGACAGAGAGAAAAAATTGCAACTTTGGGGTATGAGCTGTGGTTGCACAGGTATACTAACGTGTTTATTGTTTTATTGCTTTTCCCCAGTGGCGGCGCTACAGGGGGCAAGGGGGCATTTCCCCACAACATAGTTTTGTGCCCCATCCCCCACTCCCCCCCCCCCCCCCCCAAAAAAAAATCAATCAATCAATCAATTAAGTTAAAATAAGAGAATAATCGACAATTTTAGCATAAAAAGGCTATTTTTTCGCTTTTTACTAAATTAGGTTAAATTAGACAACATTTGACAATGTTAGCGTAAAATGCCAAAAACAAAATATCCGCGCTTCGCGCACATCATTTTTTTTCTTCATGCCTCCTAAAAATATCCAAATGTCAAATTATTACTATGGTACTGGTATATATCTAAACAACACTATAGCTAACATTGTAATCTGATTTTTATCAAACCTGTAAGTGTAGGTGGGGAAATGTTAAGCTCAAAACCTTGCTCCTGGGGAAGAAACAACTTTGTGCAACCCTGATGAATCCAATAGACATAGGGCTACAATCAAATGTAGCGATTATCCTATATATACAATAATGTGCAGTACATGTTATTCGTATATAGTGAGACATATTTAATTCGCGTTAATACACGAAATTCGTGAAATGATATGAATGTTATTTATTTAGTTTCAAGATAGTTCGATGTAAATGTAGATCAATATGCGAACATCCATAGCATCCCAAAGGATCCCAATGGAAATAAGCTTTGTGTTCAAAGCTTTGGGCTATCCTTGGTACTTTTGCTCATACTTTATTATGTCTATATGTTTTTCAAAATGTGCATGTACTACATGTTTGTATTTTGCATGTTTTTATCTCTATACAGGGTGTATAAGAAAACGCAACATTTTGTTGCCAATAATAACGGCAAATCACATATCGCCCCGAAACTTAAATATTCTGTTAAGACTACTTCTTGGCTGTCAAATAGTCAAATTACAGCAATATCGATTATGAATTGGCTGAGATACTCAGGATATAAGTAGGGAAGTGCAAAACACGTTTGTACGTTTATCCTGTATTCCTGATCTTCTTGTCAGGTCAATATTAGCAAGACACCTTTTAATAACCCATTGAACTTAAATAATGGGAAACAAACTCATAAAAACTGAGCACATTTGCAATAAGTTAGTTGATAGTTAATGACACAGCTTGAAAATCCAAATTACAAAGTCTGTTGATGCTAATCCCCTCCCCTCTTTCACTCTTAAATGTAAGTAATAAAATATAAGTATGGTACAATATTCAAAAGGTGAACAAATGAAGTAGTCCAGTAAAGGTAGGAATTGTTTTGTATGAATCATTCATTGTTAGTTTGTGATGGTGACATTATGGTGCAGCTCAACCCTCTCAAAATGCTGTCCTTGTTTCAAGACATTCCCGCATGAGAAGTACTACTCGATGTGCGCCTTATTCCCTTTAAACAGCGTTGGTGATGCAGTTCTTAAGATCTTGGAGATTGGTTGGTGGTGTCTGGAAGACTTGAGACGGTAAAGGTCTAGAGAGCGAGCAGGCCACTCCGTAACATGTCCAAGACCACCAACTCTCTTTATAAGACGAACGATGTAAATCATGTATTGCACTTGTCTACTTATATCTTAAATATCTCAGCGAATTAAAAATCGTTGTCGCTATATATATATGTGATAGCCAAGAAGTAGTCCTAACCGAATATCTAAGTTTTAGTGCGATATGTGATTTGCTGTAATTTTGATGCACCCTGTATGATGTTTGAGTACCCAATAAAATAAAATCAGCAATGTGTTCAATTCATTCGTAACCATGTCGATTGTAAGGTTTGACTTTACATTACGTTTCCTCATACGTCACGTTATAGGATATTTATACAGATGTCCTTCGGGGTGACTTTCATCACAACTTTTCCGTTTCCTTTCAAACATCTTGTTACATAAGGAGTATCATTCCCAGAATCAATCTCGACATTACGGGAATGGAGTATAATGGCCTTTGACATGATTGAAAAAGAATGTCAATCTGATAGTTTTGAAAGTGATGACCTTTTTATGCCAATACAATTCATTATAGTAAGTGCACTCATAGGCAATGGAATCTCTCGATTTGAGGACTAATGCAGGGATCAGTGTGCATCTTGAACCTACCCTCCTCAAGGTTAGTCAAAGATAAGACGCCTAATCTTTGCCTAGTAATATTTTTGGAGAGGTGAATCTTGAACTAATTTATACATTGGACATGTGAATCTATGGTGAATCTTCACCTATATTTCAACTTCTCCCACATATTACTATTGAACGAACATGGTGCACTAAGGTGAATCTTCACCCTACAAATTGCAGGATAGACCTAATCTTGACCTAACTTATCCTGAAGAAAGGTGAATACAGGTGAATGCTTGAGGAGGGTAGGTTCAAGCTGCACATTGATCCCTGCATAAATTAGACGTGGTGTCTTGGACAATATATTGTTGCAATTTACTGATTAGGAACAAAATAAATGGGGAAAGAAGGATGTGTGAAAACATGCTCAACACTTTCCACGCGGCTATGAGTTTTACCGTACAAAAACAGATTATCTCAAGGATTACTGAACCAATACTAGACACGTTTGTACTTATTTCAATGCGTTTCTCATGGTGATGCGGTAATGCAATTCAATAATTATGACATTTTTGAAACATTTTGTGACATTCTGGAATGTCTTCTGCAGACGCCTGCCCAGAATCAATATTCGACATTACGGGAATGGAGTATGGCCTTTGACATGATTGAAAAAGAATGTCAATCTGATAGTTTTGAAAGTGATGACCTTTCAAAACTATCAGATTGTAGCAGCCTCCAAAACATCTCTTTAATGACGTTTTAATCATCTCGTATGATTAAAACCAACTTTGCTTCAGGAAGTTGTAAATCACCCCTTTGTTGTCAAGTACTTGACTCTTAAAGATGCATGTTGATAGCTAGTCGCGAGAGTGTCTTTGTCCTCTATTGCATAATGAGTGCGCGTGGTTTGTATGTCGTTGGCTGGTCCTGTATTCACAAAGCTATTTGGTTACAACGAATACAGAAGTCGGAAATTCCCACCCACCCAACCCTTTTTATTTTGGGTGCATATCGGGATTTTCTGGGGGGTGTCTTGGTGGTTCTGAGGCTATATTCCCCCTTTCTGGTTCTCGGTTTGTTCTAGAACATCCCGGTGGCGGTCAATTTTTTCAATGGGTGTCCACTTTTGGCTGTGGCCGTCTGTACGGTTCCCAGTAGCTTCCTCCAATTGGGCTTCTGGTGGTGATCTTTTATTTTTATTTCCACGGGGGGTTCCTCTGTGGTTCGGGGGTTCCTTGGCATCCCGTGTGGTGTTTTATTTTGTCACTTGCTTTTCGCATCCCAGTATGACAGGTTTCCTTCTCGCTGGGCAGAATTTGTATAGCAAAAATATCAATCCAATTGAAATTGGAGGTTTTGAGTTGAATCATCCTTTGTGTCAAACAAAATGACATAAATTAATGAATATAAATATATCAAAGTTATATATAAAACATCTATCTATCTATCCGGGTGCACGTAAGCTTGTGCCTAATTTCCAAGATAATAAACAATTATCTTACGGACTATTGACTCGTATAAGTAAGAAATCTTATAAAAAGACTCTTACAAGAAATATCACCATTCAAGGTCGCATAAGGTCTGTACGCAAGGCTTCGGCATCAACTATTCCGTTTGCCCAATTCCATGTGCTTATCGCACATGGACATTTGCTGGCTTTTAACAGATAAGCCAACATCGTCACAGGCGCATCTTCATATTCCATGTTGTTGCGCTCTATTTATAGACACTGGGACGTTGCTCTGTATCTTTCACTCTTGTAGTCCACCTCTAGGGCACAGATGAAATGTGGCTTAAAATGAAGCTAATATATGCCTGATCAATATTTTACCTTATCCCACGTTCGTAGGTTGCACGTTATGACCCTAGACCTCGATTTAGGGTCAAAGGTCACATGTGTTTCAATGGGAAGTCAAAAACTAAATTTAACATGGTAAAAAAACATTTCAAAAGTCAATGGTATGCTGATGCCATGGCAACCAGCTTTAATATCCTTCAAATCCTTTAAATTTGACTCAGATTTTACCCATTTTCAATGAATTTGAAGGATATTAAAGCTGTTTGCCATGGCATGCAGACACCATTGACTTTTGAAATGGGTTGTAATGTAAAGTTCATCTATAAACCAACATTATAACATGGTTTATCAATTCATAATGAGTCAAAATATTTTTTTAATGATGATAACATGTCATTTTTGTGCCAATTTTGCGAAAATATGACAAAAATGGTCTATTTTGGCCAACTTGTAATTTTCAAAAGGTCACAGTTCAAAAACCATTGATCTACGATCAAAGTTGTGATTGACTTTTTTGTTTAAAACACTTATCCCAACAATATAACATACTTTTTATAGTCAATAGCTCATTTTTTAGTTTTTTTACCATGTTAAATTTAGTTTTTGACTTCCCATTGAAACACATGTGACCTTTGACCCTAAATCGAGGTCTAGGGTCATAACGTGCAACCTACGAACGTGGGATAAGGTAAAATATTGATCAGGCATATATTAGCTTCATTTTAAGCCACATTTCATCTGTGCCCTACATGGAGAGTGCTAGAATTGTTTTCTGAAGGAATAAAACATGCACGGCCTATTATAGTCTATTAGGCCTATCGCCTGAATAGAACATATTCGCTGTTAATATGGGTAATAGCGTGTGACACTCAGTTTATATACAAGTCTAATAATATTTTGTAACAATACATTATGTTAATTATATGCGAGTATAAAGGACTTCTCATCTGGTGGTATACAAAATAAACGAGATTCGTTGTGACATGCAGCGTGAATTGCAATAGCGTTGTGTATTATATCTTCCTTTACAACTATCTGACAAGCAATTGTCATGATTGTATCCCTTTAATGTTCATGTGAGATGTCCAAAGATAATTATAAATAAATGTGAATACGTGTCTCTGATATTACTATTATATTAGGCATAATAATGCAATATGGCCGTGTGTTTTGAACTCGCCACCCTTACCGTTGCATGTCCAGATTTTTACATTTTACACCATCTGAGATTCGAATTAGCA
>CM069446.1:7348654-7535500 GCA_035610835.1 Ophiura sarsii
AGCCATTCACACCGTAATTTAAAAATGAAAACGAAATGTAAAAATCATTATTTTGTAGACAATACTCTTGTTAAAATCTCTCTCTGACTCTGACCTACCTCAATAGAGCAAACGTAAAACAGGTACCAATCATCATTTACCATCGATGTATTATAAGTAGGTACGATTTAGAGCTACAATCAAGATAAACTTCACTGGGACTGATATTTATAGTAGCGAAGTTATGAGGGAGGAGGCAGAAAGTACTGAATGACCCTCATATGTTGGAAAATATACTTTTAGGAAGTATTTCTTACACACCAGTGATATTGCCGGGCACGCGTGATCCAACGGATTCACTCTCGCTCCACAATACAAAGGTTGTGGGTTCGAGCCCCGTTGCTGCCATCGTGTTGTGCCCTTGGGCAAGGTACTTTACCGCACTTGCCACGCTTCACCCAGGTGTATAATTGGGTACCGGCATTAATTCATGTTGGGAAGTAAAACAGACTCGCTGTGCGGGAGGTGTGGCGAACCCCCACAGCCATTACATGGGGGAGTCTGGCCCAAACGCTAATGAAAGAGAGATGGGCACTCCGCGCGCGGGCTTTGCTCTGCGCGAGTCTTTACTTTTGGTTGAGGTTTTCAGGTTCATGAATATGAATATGAAACAATGCGAAAATCAAGACAATATTGATGATAATGATAAAAAAATGGTCATTAAAATCACATCAATTGTCAAAATGTTACTGAAATATTAATTCTTTAACTCTGGGATAAGCAGATACCAAAGAGTCACAAAGAGTCAAATAAAAAGACAAATCTGAATACCTGCATCAGTGACTGATGATGCTGCATCACCAGTCAACCTTCAAGAAGTGGAACTAAAGCCGAAGTGACATCCCTGCGCCGCAACGGTGCTCCATATCATCATTCTGTAGGGGGAGGGGGGAGGACATGTTTTTTACCAAAACCGCGCGCGCAAAAAAACAGGTATTCAAAAACCGACAGTGTCGAGACTCAACCGACACGACGGCTGAGTGCAAGAGTATTAAATGGTTGCAGTTCATTTCACACAAATGATTTTTATTTCAATGTAAATAAATCCAATAGACATAGGGCTACAATCAAATGTAGCGATTATCCTATATACAATGATGTGAAGTACATGTTATTCGTATGTGAGACGTTAATACACGAAATTCGTGAAATGATATGAATGTTATTTATTTAGTTTCAAGATAGTTTGATGTAAATGTAGATCAATACGGTATGCGAACATCCATAGCATCCCTAATGATCCCAATGGAAATAAGCTTTGTGTTCAAAGCTTTTTGGGCTATCCTTGGTACTTTTGCGCATACTTTATTATGTCTATATGTCTTTCAAATTGCTTGGTGCAATTTAACTATGTGCATGTATTACATGTTTGTATTTCAGATGTTTTTATCTCTATACAGGGTGTATAAAAAAACACACAACACTTTTTGCCAAGAGCAGTCAAATTACAGCAATATCGATTATGAATTGGCTGAGATGCTCAGGATATAAGTAGGGAAGTGCAAAACACGTTTTATCAAGCATGTGCAACCTTTTCTACCACACGGGCCGCATTATGATTTTCAGATCTATTCACGGGCCGCAGTGATTGTCAAACATTCCAAAACACATCCAGAGGAGGAGTAAGAGGGAGAGGTGAAGTCCATTGCTCATGGAATACCAGCTTCTCTCCGTGTTATTTCCGCTTTATACTCGCTGTTACTGCTGCAAGCGCCATTTTTACCAGGGATTTTATCACGCAATCACGCCTTGAGTTATATTTACTAAATCCAGCGCCACCCTACTAATTATAAGGAGCACACCACTAAATCAATCCCCCATTTGTGTAAAACAAGGGAGTTCCGGTTAAAATGGGCCGCATCAATGATAATTTTAGGATTGCTTGGCGGGCCGCAGATTAGAGGTCGGCGGGCCGCAGATTAGAGGTCGGCGGGCCGCATGTGGCCCGCGGGCCGCAGGTTGCACACGCTTGTTTTACATCATTTATCCTGTATTGTCAGATCAATATTAGCAAGACACTTTTAATAACCCATTGAACTTAAATAATGGGAAACAAACTTATCATTCTGAGAAGAATATGTCAATATCAGCAATGTGTTCAATTCATTCGTAACCATGTCGATTGTAAGGTTTGACATTACGTTACGTTTCCTCATACGTCACGTTATAGTATTTATTTATACAGATGTCCTTCGGGGTGACTTTCTTTACATCTTTTCCGTTTCCTTTCAAACATCTTGTTACATAAGGAGTATCATTCCCAGAATCAATCTCGACATTACGGGAATGGAGTATAATGGCCTTTGACATGATTGAAAAAGAATGTCAATCTGATAGTTTTGAAAGTGATGACCTTTTTATGCCAATACATTCATTATAGTAAGTGCACTCATAGGCAATGGAATCTCTCGATTTGAGGACTAAATTAGACGCGGTGTCTTGGACAATATATTGTTGCAATTTACTGATTAGGAACAAAATAAATGGGGAAAGAAGGATGTGTGAAAACATGCTTAACACTTTCCACGCGGCTATGAGTTTTACCGTATTAAAACAGATTTGTCAGAAATCTTCAATTTCCAAAGTCTATCTCAAGGATTACTGAATCAATACTAGACACGTTTGTACTTATTTCACAGCATTTCTCATGGTGATGCGGTAATGCAATTCAATAATTATGACATTTTTGAAACATTTTGTGACATTCTGGAATGTCTTCTGCAGACGCCTGCCCAGAATCAATATTCGACATTACGGGAATGGAGTATAATGGCCTTTGACATGATTGAAAAAGAATGTCAATCTGATAGTTTTGAAAGTGATGACCTTTTTATGCCAATACAATTCATGTAATTATAGTAAGTGCACTCATAGGCAATGGTTTCTCTTGATTTGAGGACTTAAAGGGAGGTGTCAACCCTATTATTTTGATGATCAACTTTTGCTTCTAAATTTAGAATATTGAATAAAAGTACATAAAAGTATACATTTTATAGAAAGGAAATTTAATAAGGAATCCGATGGTGATATCAATGTGATACCAAATAAACTAAATTTTGAGAAATGAACCAAAAAGCGATTTTCTTACCCCAAATTTTCCAGACAGCATAGCTATAAAAAGAAAAATGGTAATTTGTTCTAAGGTAAATTTTTGGTCAACAAGACAATTTTGTCTAGGATCGAATTTTTTCTTTTTCTAAAATAAGGCTTAGTTTTGGAAATATTGCTAACAACATCGGAAAAGTGTAACAGTCGTGTTTTTTTGCATACATTTCGCTAGAAATGGATATCTCGAGTTTAAAATCCATAATCGAAAAAATAAAAAATCGCTCCTAGCGCTGAAAGTCCTCTACACAATGGTAAATGGTAGTAAAAGCTTACCTGATAGTTTGATATATTTTTAGTTATGTTGTCTGAAAATTCGTGAAATTCCTTCAAATTTGAACTTCTAGAAAACATCGGTTTAGTTAAAATATTGACATTTTCCACCATTTAAAGCTAAATGTTCACGGAATACACGGGCGTGTGCAATATGAATATTCATGATTAATAATTCTGGATCATTTTGGTTCATCTCAGTTTCCCGGGCTCAGTTTTAACCGAAATTATCCAGATCGAAGTAAAATGGTCCAGGTAGATGATCCCGAATTAGTCATGAATATTCATATTACTATTTAACATTCATTACAAAACAAATTATCATAATTTATTCATCTTGTGCAAGACTATCCGAATGGCCGCCCATACAACGTCATTCTGTCGAGTGGAAATCAGCGTCTACCAACACATTGTTGCAATTTACTGATTAGGAACAAAATAAATGGGGAAAGGAAGGATGTGTGAAAACATGCTTAACACTTTCCACGCGGATATAAGTTTTACCATATCAAAAACAGAATTTGTCAGAAATCTTCAATTTTCAAAGTCTAGCTCAAGGATTACTGAACCAATACTAGACACGTGTGTACTTATTTCAATGCATTTCTCATGGTGATTCCAAATATGGTAATGAAATTCAATAATTATGACATTTTTGAAACATTTTGTGACATTCTGGAATGTCTTCTGCAGACGCCTGCCGCATGGAAAGTGTTAATATATCACACCAATCACCAGATGTTTTCCAATCAGTGGCTGTGTGATCTACTACTACTTACTTATGTCGTTCTCGAACGGTCCTCGTGATGGCTCGCCAAACTACTCTGTCCCTCATGCATGCTTTCATCTCCTCAACCTTCAGTCCTGTTTCTTTCGCCAAGACGTCCAAGTATGTTAAGGCTGGGCGTCCGACAGATATATGTCCGTGCTTGGGCCTCCAAAGCAGAAGGTCAGACACTATTTCATTTTCTTTTCTCATGCAATGCCCGGCAAATTTCATCTTTCGGTCTGTGATGTTTTCTGATACCTTTTGTAATTTTCCATACAGGTCTTTGTTCGGTACCTTGTCTTTCCAGCTAATGTTGAGTGCAGTTCTCAGCATTCTAGTGTAGCACCCATCTAGAGATTTCTTAAGTCTGTTGGTGATGGTCCATGTTTCAGCTCCATACAGTAGAACACTTTGAACAGTAGCTTGGAAAAGTCTGATTTTTATTTTTCGACAGAGGCTGGATTTCCACACTTTGTTCAGAGCATTGCAGGCCTTCCAAGCAAGTGCTTTGCGTATTTTTATGTCATACTGGCTATTACAAGCTCCCAGGTATTTGAAGTCCTCTACGTTGTCTAGGTTACATCCGTCAGAGGTTTTTAGCTGTACTGCTTGTGTTTGGTGAAATACCATACATTTGGTTTTCTTGGCATTCATGTGGAGCCCAGTTTTGAGTGCTGCTTCCTCAACATATTTCAGCAGCTTCTGTGCCTGCTCCTTAGTGTCAGATAGTAACGCTATGTCATCTGCAAAGTCAAGATCCGTGACTTTCTTTGGCCCTATTCTTCGACTTTGTCTAGGCTTGATGGTGAATCCTAGTTCCTCTTCTCTCCCACTGATAGCTATTCTTAAGCAATAATCAAGGATGATTATGAATAGGTAGGGGGCAAGGGTATCTCCTTGGAGTACTCCTGCTAGGATGTCGAACAGTTCCGTGTCGCCATCAGGTGATATCACTTTGGCTCTTGTGTTTTTGTAGGTTTCATCAATTGCATCTGTTATGACTTGTGGGATACCGTATGCTTTGAGTATCTTGATCATTTTCCCACGATGTATGGTGTCGAATGCCTTTTTGAAGTCAATGAATGTAATGACTGCAGAGAGATTATTAGAATGTATACCTTCGATGATTCTCCTGAGCCCAAGAATGTGTGAGGTAGTGTCTCTTCCCTCGCGGAAGCCATTCTGGTTAGTTCGAAGTAATTCATCTAGGTGAGGTCTTATTCTGTTGAGAATCATTCTGTTGTATGTCTTGGCCACAATGGAGTTCAGACATATGCCTCTGTAGTTTCCTGCTTGACTTAGGTCACCAGATTTTGGGACTGGAATCAGGTTCAATATTGCCCACTGGTCAGGTTTTTGCTTTTCTAGGAGGGCCTTATTACAGATGTCCAGTATTATATCATCAAGATTGCATCTTGTCAGGAGTTCAGGTGGAATGTTGTCCTCTCCAAAACTTTTCCCCTCCTTGATAGATTTCTTGGCTTTCTGGTACTCGGTGTTATTGAAGGCAGTACACTTAATTGGTAGTTCTTCGAAAATCTTTGGGATGTCTTCATCTTTGTCAGTCACTACCGGTGGATTTCCTAGGAGTTGTTGGAAGTGGCAGTACCAATTGTTGACACGTTCTTCCTTTGTCTTTCCTTTCAGGATTCCAGTCCTAGAGGTTTTCCTTCCACTTACTTCGTTAATGAGCTCCCAAGATAATCTGTGTTGCATGTTTAGGGTTGCCTTTTCCACTTCTTTTAATTTCTTGTCCAGGTATTCAGAATTGACCTCATCATAGGCTTGGTCGAGTTCCCGTTTACCTGCTTCAAACTCATGTGCAGACTCTTTATTGTCTTCTGTGACATGTTTTTCATACTTCTGTCTTAGCTTCTTTCTGGCAGTTTCTACTTTCCTACTGTAACACAGTGCCTTTTGCCTCTTCTTACATTTTTTGGTAGTAGTTTCTCGGCAGTTTCTTGATTTGCTATGATAAGGTTTCCATATGTTACTGTTGGATTGTCATCACAGGTGTCGTTTAGTAGTGTGTATTTGTTTCTGACTTCGACAGAATATTGGTCTTGCAGTTCTGAGTCTTGGACAAGCTTATTCCAGTTGTATTTCACTTTCTTTGGCTTGGTTTTGCTGTTTGCTCGTAGGCTTAATCTAATCTTTGAGGTCACTATTCTATGATCAGATCCAATACTTGCAAACGAGTTGTAGGCTTCTGTGTTCAGAATACTATTTTGCCATTTCTTTCTGATCAGGATGTAGTCAAGTTGTGCTCTGAATCCACTTGGTAGAATACAGGTCCATAGTTTTGTTACTTTCTTTTGGAATCTGGTGTTTGTAATAACTAGGTTATTTTCCATTGCAAACTCTTCTAATATCTCCCCGTTCCTGTTTGTGGCTTCATGGTAGGCAAAAGGAGCAATGTCGTTACCAATTCGAACGTTAAAGTCCCCAATTACTGTCAAGAAATGATGGGCCGGTACTGATTTGGTAGTTTCTTTCAGCTCGTCATAGTAGTCTCTTACCTCATCTTCATTTGCCACATTGGTGGGAGAGTATGTACATATAACCGTAGTTTTTGGATTGCCATTAAAAGTTGCTTGGATGGTTCTGGTGCTTATGTAGCAGATTGAGGATATGGCTCGTTGTGCTCGTGGACTTAACAAGATGCCAACTCCACCCACTGCAGCTCCTTGTCTATTTCTAGTAGCAGATGCTGTGACAAGTTGATAGCCCTCTATAATATTGTCATATCTTATCTGTTCATCTGTATGAACTATCCGATGCTCTTGGATTCCAATAATGTCAATTTTATATTGTTGAGCTAAAGCACACAGCTCAAGTTGTTTATTTGTGTTCCTAATTGTTCTTGCATTTAGGGTTGCAATGTTCATCACTTTCTTGCATTTCAGAAAATGAGGTTTCCCTTTACTGTCGCCGTTATCAGTCACTGCCCTTCCTGATGTAGTCCCCTGAGGATTTAAGGCACTGACGTCATCATTTTCACTTTGAAGTGAGGAAGTTTCAGCATTTGGGAGATTATCAGGGACTCTAACCCTGGTGTTTTTATTTGATGCCATCATAAAGTCTTTCAGTTGCTATTGTTTACTGGTGGTCGCAACTCCTACCAGCAGGTGTCCAGTGGCCGTTAAGAAATGCATGTACTTAGACGTTTCCCATCCGCCCTTACTCTGGTCATCTCAGTCTCCAACCCGAGAATAATAAGAGGTATTCAGGTCTCAGGACTCCCTGTTTTTGTTCACTGGCCGTTGAGAGGTAATATGATCTTCGCGCCCTTTTGCCGTTGTTAAAGATTGAATCTCTCATCCGCCTTAGGTAAGTGACTACCTAATAATAAGTGGTTGTGGTTTTTGTTTAGGTATTCAGGTGTGATCTAAACAGTGCTAAATACTGTGTTTAGCTTAAAACTGAGTCTAACTAAATTCGTGTCTAAATTAAACGCGAGTTCAACAAAACCCGATTTTCAAATTCTGTATTATAGAATTTCGGATTATTCAAATTATCACATCATGCACTACAAATCCTGCAAATTACAAACTTGAACGTGACCCAATTAGTGAGAAATAATTACTGTTTCACAAACAGACGTATCGAACATACGCCTGTATGTGAAACGTCTCATTATCGGTGGATACGACATAGCTTTAGTTTGATTATGCTGGTTCCCTGCATCAATGGGCTCTACACAACTTATCCATTGATGCAGGTATGCGCCAATTTCCACTCAAAGCTGATTTGCTGGCATAAAAGTCATGCATATTCATAATTGACAAAGAATAGATCCACAAAAAAAATCGATCAGGCCAACGCTTACAATGATAACAAATTTGCTGATTGGTACAAACTACACGTGTATCTGCGCTAACCACAGCGCCGAACTTCACACGCACAGCACGAATGTCATAGCGCGTTCCCCTTCGTGCCCTAGATATGGCAGCGGGACTATGCATTCAGTGTTCGATTAGGCCGGTAGCCAGTTCCGAGGGAAAATAGTGTGCCCTATTCCCCGATCATACCATGTAGTATTTGTTTTATTACACCTCACTGTGACTCTGGGGATGAGGTTGTAGGGAAATAGTCAAAACTATTTCCCTAGGGAAATAGTACTTGTGATAGAAATTGACCAATGAATTGCCATGATTAGTTCATGAATATTTATGAGGTGTAATAATCGGTTTTATCTCTCCGCGCGCAAAAATAATCCAAACTTATGCGAGCGATGATAGCCTCACGCACGCGGTTTTGTCTGCACGCACGCGTCAAGCATGATACACAGTGCGCTTGTCTTCATGCACGTCCGCGGTCTTCTGTATTCATTCGCCAGAGAGTTATCTGGATGTCTCTGCCTCCAGAAGTGCTTGAATGAAATAACGGTTGAACCTGATCCCAATTTTCGATCATGTACACCAGTACTGATGTACACTATGATCTCACGTCTAGTTACTGTTTATTACCATTTCAAGGACGTAAACGTCCAGTGAATGCAGATTATCTAAAACTTTGCCCACATTTCTAACGTATGATAATCATGCGTAGGTGATATCAAGTTACTTGTGTATTTTAAGATCAGTTTACAGCTTTGGTAATTCTATCGTTGTGTTGTAATGTTATTTTTGTACTGGGTGAGTATGAGAAACTGTCCACCATAAAAACATCCTTTTAGTACAATAGCAACCCGCCCGAAATAAATACTGTTTTAATTGATTTAAAACAGACCATTTTGTTCTTTAATGAACTTAATTTATGTAAAACTTTATACCAGGATTAATTCGGAGAAATTATGGGTATAGATTAGTTTGAAAGTAAAGTATTATCAAAATAATTTTGAGTTGTAAAATACTAGGAAAGCTGGATGTTTTGCGGGCAATGGGGAAGATTACTTCAGCATGATAACGATTCTTTACAATTAACCATCTTGTCACCTCGTATCGATAAAGGGCACATATCAATATCTATATCACGATTACCTCCTGGGATTAACCCTTTATTACTGTGCACTCTTTAATAAAGTTGCCAATTATACACACTGACTTCAGATAAAAGCTGTATAGGTCACCACGGAGTGACGTCACATGCAGTTGACCACAAACCAAAAAGGAAAATAAAGGCCTCTTCGGGGGACTCTTACACAGCGTACACAGCGTCACGCGATCCCTCGGGTATGGGCGAGTAGAGCGTAAAACTGATAGGTAGTTAAATCGTCTGGTTTGTTGTCAACGGCAAAAGGCACAAAGTACCCGGATGACCGGGGCGACATACAGCAAGGTATGGCATCTCATCAACACTTTTCAACATTTTTCCGAGCGAGAATCGATTGTTAGTAAACAAGGACTCACCCTGTAGCCTAAATACCTGATTTCGATGTAAATTGATTTTAACCAACATGTGTGGTTTAACCCTTTTTGAAATACTAGAATTACAATCATTATTGCATTGCACACTTGTCTGACCCGTAATTCAATCTCAAAGAGGCAATCAGTTATCGTGTGTATTTCTAATTCATAGTACTCTCACATGGCTTAACACTTTCCACGCGGCTATAGTTTTATCATATAAAACAGGTTTTTCACAGACCATTCCCAAATTTCAAGGTCTATCTCAAGGACTACTGATCCAATACTAGGCATGTTTCTACTTATTTTAATGTATTTCTCATGGTGATTCCAAATTATGGCAATGACATTTAATTATTTTGATATTTTTTAATTTTATTTTTTAATGTCGTATGCAGACGTGACGCCTGCCACGTGGAAAGTGCTAACATGGCTTAAGAATTAATGGAACACCGCCGGTGTAAATCACTTCCGCATAAGCCATCTATTATTAGGTTTTCTATCAAATTTAAATTATTTTCATACGAAAGTTATTGTTAAAATATCATGTTTTATTCCGTATCAGATAATTAGAATGGATATAGACATATTTGTTTGTGGACACATATGAAACTAAAATCATTTTCGGCTGAGTGCACCAAACTGGCGTAACTTACCAGCGAAATAAGCTACCTCGCTAGTACTTATGCCCTAACTACAGCGTACATTACTAGTTATGTAACTTTTAGAACAAGAACGGGATAATGACTAGCGAGGTAAATATCCAAATGAATTAACATCGTCCCACTTTTTAAAATATCCAGTCGGGCTACGAAATGACGCCATTGTTGTGTCCGAAATTTTCAAAGTTTGTTACCATTCTTTCAAAAATTAATATGGACTATCATTACATCAAAAAATCTAATTTTGTCCGAGAATCACATGTCTTTTGCAATCGATAAACACGGGTTCAATCCCCGTGTATTCCATATTTTTCTTTGAATGTTCATTTCTTTAAAGTTGATGGTGGACTAATGTAATATCATTTATGTCAATTTATTTATTTGTTTATTCAGTTAAATGAAAAAAGGGAAGCTGTATGACGTCATACTAGCTATAAGGATTCACAAACTGGGACAGAAAATACTGACGATGTTTTTATCTCCTTTTAATAACTATTTCTGATAAAACCCCGAATTTAAGGCAAATGTCTACTTTTAAATATCAACCTAAAATGCATCTATTTAAAGATGGCCTAATTGATACTTTCTGCCATGCGCCAGTCTGATGAGGGCGCTAACATATCAATGTATAAATGGCTTTTGCTATTATAATTCAATGCTTGATTTCAGAAGAGCAGATCCACTATCTTTTCTAAAACACGTTAATGGTATGATCCGTTTTCAAATATTTTGGGTATCAAGAACAATTGCAAAGATAAATAACAGAAAAATGTGAAACACGTAATTTTCATAACGGATAGAAACCTCCAGTTTTTATAAATATTTTAAAGAATCGGAACTCACCGTAACTCATTGACTTGAATTCTTAATGTCATACGGTAAACATAGTAAATAGGTCACGTTTGAACATAAGATGTAACCTTATTGATAATGTAAATAAGAATGATTCAAATCAACAGTTCCTATTGACATTATATCAGCAGAATACCTATTCTTCTTTGTCTACTTATGCATTTAAATTTGACAAATCCTTCATATATAATAAATATTCGACAAGTTATCACTACTGAGGGGAATAATGCGTTATTATCTCTGCGTGTGTTACAATGTGATTCATCAGCATACTAACGTTTCTAGTGATGTGTGAATTCATTCAAATTAAATACAGTTAAAATTAAAGACAAATATGAATAATACAATGCTTCTTGATTCAGGCTTCTTGAAAAAGAGAAAACGTCATTTGTTATGGAATTGTGAGGTTTTCAATAACTACCTGTTCTGCATTCTTCATAATCATGATAATGGCATATTAGTAATGTCAATCTATAGAAGTAAATTACCCGTTATGCATCCAGTCAGCTACATGAATTTCGTTTGCATACATTTCCTTACGAATATCGAAATGAAGTTTCAAAGTTTTAAAAGTATAGCAACATTATGTTTTAACAAATTATTTCAAATTCCGTGGGTTTTTAAAAACTATAGCACTTTTTACGCGGCAAGCGTCTGCAGACGACAGTTCTAGCATTGTACAAGTTATTCGAAAATGTCAAAATCATTTAATCACTTCACCATATTTGGAAACACTATGAAACATGCATTGATATAAGCACAAACATGCCTAGAATTGGTCAAGTTCTTGAGTAAGACTTTGAAAGTTGGGAAAAGTTTCTGGAAAATCTGTTTTGTATATATGGTGAAACTATATACCCGCGTTGAAAGTGTAAATGTTTCCATCGGGTCCATTGCCGTAATGATTTCTTTGGAAATGTTTCTCGTATCTGCACCCTTGTTCATCATTACCTGTTCTTTTAAAACAGTCACAGAATAGGGAATCCCTACGATCGAAGCAGTAGGTTGAATTCATTGTGAATTTCTTAGGAACACAATAAATGCATGAATACACCATTATATACCTCATATATTATATACCCTGTCAATGACGAGGGCAATTAATGTAACCGTTAGTTATACATTGTATCGTGTTCACGTATCCCAGCGATCAATCAAATGAGATTTTATTTTTATTTTTATGAGGTTGAATTGTTCTCATGCTACTCTCAAATCATCGATGATATCCTACCCTTCCCACGATCATTGCCGTATTATATAATTATTATATGATTCACCTCAATTCATATAAAATAGTTAAGAAATAAAATGCATAAGCGCTGTGGATCGTATTCTAGTATGTATTTAAACTTTTAACACATCGTTTAACTAAACGCAAGTATCGCAAATGTGTTTAAACTTAAAAACGCATCTAAATCTTTGAAAAGTGTCTAACTTTAATCATGGGTATGGGGTAGTTTATCGAACGTTTAACTAGACTCATACACCAAGTACATGCCTTGACTGATTACTCAACCGTGCCCAGTGCAAGCTGACGGTCGTGTAGATCGTGTAGTCATAAATATACAAGTGCACTTGAGAAATTTGGCCGATATCTATTGTAAGCCATTTTGGCCACAATAACTTAAATACCAGTATACAGTGAACGCACGACCACTCTGGGAATACTTTACATTACACCTACAAAGTGTTCGAACACTTTTTTCTAACATTGTACAGTAAACTGCTGTCTTACACCAAGGATAACCCGATCTCCGATTGCAATACACACGACCAACGTATTTACGTCACAGACGTATAATTGTGAGTATGTTATTATACCATTGAACTATTCATTTAAAACGGATATGTTTTTCCCCATGGTAGTATGTGCCTCTCGAATGGACATTGTTTGTAATGTAATGATATTCCGTATTTTTGAAAGAAAGGTAATTTTAAGAATTAAAATTTGGACACAAAATGGCATCGATTGACGAAATGTCCAATTGGACGTGGTGTGACTGTTGCTATGTTTGAAAGAGCAAGTGACAACACGGTTTCTTCATTTCCACGGAAGACTATTCATTTTTATTTCTGCCCGATATGCAGTAAGCATTTGACAATTTATTTGTAATGAGGAACAATGTAACTTATAGCTTTACTTTGCTAGTAAGTTATGCTAATTAGTGACCTAATCCTTTCAAATCGTATATAACATGAAGCATAAATAGGCAACTGTTAAAATGATCACATTTCATTTAAAGGTAGATGACCCGATCACATTTTCGTAACACAGAATTATTTTAAACATACGGAGATTTTCATATCATATGAAAGCTCGTATTTTTCTCATCATCATACTGAAATTTGACGGCCTAAATCGGTATAATTACGGAGAAATCGATGAAATAACGTCGAATTACCGAGAATGGTGGTAACCACCGATATAGTTTGTGTACTACTCAATGGGTACAGTTCACAGCATCTTGTGCGTCTAAAATAAGAACCATTAGAGCTATGCAACTCAAACTTTGGAACACGACTTTTTTAAGGATGACCTTTCATGTAGAATAGAAAAATTCAAGTTGAAAATCGGAATGTGATCGGGTCATCTACCTTTAAATGAGCATGAACGAAAACACAACAAAACATGAATGCACATTTAAGCATTCATACGGAAGTGCTTTATCAATTATTAATGTTATTTATGAATCAAACTTTTGATACATTTACCGGGCTATTATGACAAGTGGCTTTGAAGTTTTGTTACATTTACGAGTAGCCTACTTGCCAACTGATTTTCAAATAACATTCAGATATCGTATTGTATGCATTACAGATATGTAAACTATGTGAAAGTGCTCTGCCGTTTCGGCATTAAAAGCACTTTATTCAACAAAAGATAGTCTAACCAAGAATGTTTTCGATATTAATGAATGAATGTTGATACCTACATTATAATGCTCCTGACCTTTTATCAGTTGATTGGCAGTTAGGTTGAAAAATCAGATACTTAGTAGCCAACCAGCAGGCGAAAATGCTTGGCACTCCTATCCTCCTTCCCGTTATTTCACGAGGGGAATGGTGCCCTGTAAATACATATTTCGCGATTTACAGTTGGTGGACGTATCAAATATAATGGTACGAAATATGGTTGTTAGACAATTTAATGCTACAAAAGATAGCAGCTTATTATTGCAGTTCAATCATGAAGCCTCTTTTTGGGACAGAGGTCTTCTAAGGGGGAGGGGGAGGTGCGTTCTAGGCCTTACGTATTTCGATGTAAATAGCGCACCTCACCAATCTGGGCATTCCTGTTGTTATGTTATTTTCTTAAATTTGGTGAATAAATCGACATTAATACCATACTGCTCTTTTGCTCCGTTTTTATTGTAATTGTGTATGTATTTAAATTCAGTTAAACAGTCCAGGCAAATGACCAAATCTGGAAATCAGGTTATATTTCCAAATCTGGAAATGTAGTGATAAATTAATTTTGCAGGTAGGTATTTTTGTGAATTGCCAAAGTGCTTCAATTTTGTGGATACTTAAATTTTGCGATTCGAAACCATACACACATATCATTATAAATATATTGCCATTTTTGTAGGTGATTATTTTCTCGAATTTAAGCACAAGCAATTTTTGCGAAATTAAATAGATCACGAAATTAGCAGTTTTCTGCCCAGAGACTGGTTATTATAAAAAAAGGACTGACTCATTCTTGGTAAATCATGTTTAAAAGATAATTCACTAACTAATCACCGTGGCGTTTAATTATTGTTCGTGCCGTTTTAAAAATAAAGGAATTAATTGATTGATTAATTAATTTAATTAAGCATTAATTAGTAGATAAATTGTCGTTGGGTAATTATTTTTGCTATTTTATTAATTGTAGCGATGTATAATTCATTTTTAAACTAAAACAGTACACATTATTGCTGAAATCTATGTAATAATCAAGTTTGTAGTTTTTGAATCAGACCATCATATGCAAAGCATTGATTTCCAGATCAGGCAATTGATTTCCAGATAAAGCACATTTCCAGATTTGGTCATTTGCCTGGACTGTTAAATAGGACAAAGTCCATACTTAATCTGGTATTAAATTCATCACGATTGCCCCTGTGGGTTTGCTCCACTTGTTTTAGGATTTAGTATATAAGATAACCACCATCTTATCTAAGACAAGCTAATGGTATGATCCATTTTCAAAAAGTTTGGGTATCAAGAACATTGCAAAGATAAACACTAGAAAAATGTGAAGAACTTAATTTTCATAATGGATAGAAGCAAAAAGTCTTCATGAATATTTCAAGAAATCACAAATCGTATTGACTTGCATTCTTAATATCATATGGTAAACATAGTAGATAGGTCACGTTTGAATACAAGATGGAATCTTAATGATAATGCAAATAAAAATGATTCAAATACTATTCATAGAAACAAATTTATTTCAATGACTTAATCACAGCAACATTTTCTATTGACATTTTATCAGCAAAATATCTACATACGTATTATTCTTTACCAACTTATTTAGCCAAATGTATTTAAATTTGACAAATACTTCATATAAAATAAATATTCGACATCGAGTTCTCACTACTGAGGTGACTCGGGTTTCGTTAAATACGTCGTTTAAAAGATAAACTCGCATTTAATTTATACACGAGTTTACTTAGTCACGGTTTTAAGCTAAAACCGTGTTTAGTCCGAGAATACGCCTGTAAGTTTGGGTTAATTTTGTATCACTATTAGTGTTGCATTGAATTTCAAATCAGTTTAGAAATAGAAGAAATGCATTCTGGGAAGCAGAAGATATTCTATCAGCTCTCAAAAAAGAAATGTATCCTAGAAACGCGAGACACATTCTCTGCTCTCAAATACACCTGGAGAACTTTTTTACTAATTGATAATTGTGTAGTACAAATATTTGCGGGGTAAGTTATAATTATTGAAAGGAAGTTTACAGACAAATGGAAAAAGATATTAATGATAACATATAGCTTTTAAGCAATTATCCACTATTTGTATACCATTTAAATGTACCTTTGACGTGAAATTAAGATGGTTTCAATTTAGCATAACTCCTAGATCTTTGGAAGTAAATGCCATTTTATAGAAATATTATAATGTATGCACCTTGCAAAGATAAAAAGGAAACGTTACTACATTTTTTCGAGTGCCCGAAAAACCCTAATATCCTGAATCTATGGGAAAATATTATCATGACATAAGATCAAAGAAAATGTGAATCTTACTATCATTTTGGATAACTAGTGATCTCCGGTATAGCTTTGGTGTAAGACATTCATAAGTTAGACTAAAGACCCCATTACGGAATAAAGCTGTATAATCCATTAATCCGTCAATAGAGGATTTTGTGGTGCTGTCTTACACCAAGGATAAACTGATCTCCGATTGCAATACACACGAGCAACGTATTTACGCCACAGACGTCTATGTATAGAATTGTGATTATGTTATTATACCATTGAACTATTCGTTTACAACTAATATGGTAAAGAAAATTGGGCGTTTTTAGTATCATGGTAGTATGTGCCGCTCTAACAAACATTGTTTGTAATGTAATGATATTCCGTAGGTTTGAAATGTGGACCTAAAATGGCGTCGATTGACGGACTTTACATACATACATACATAAGAGGATTTATAGGGCGCCTAATCGTGAATATCTAGGCGCCATTACAAGAATGAGAAGCCACAAACAGGCAAAAGAAACAAAACAAAAAACAAGCAAAATTACTGATAATTAGGATATAGATGAGATTTCAACTTGAAACTGTGAATGGTTGGTGGCTCACGGATGGATATGGGCAGTGTGTTCCAGGTCCGTGGACCGGCGACAGAAAAGGCATGATCACCAACTGTTTTTGATGTTCTTGGAATGTGAAGTTTAGTATTGTCCATAGCAGATCTAAGAATTCGAATGCCAGTGACAGTAGACAAGTGAAAAGAAATATCATTGCACAAATAAGCTGGCGCTTCATGATGAACACATTGGTATATGAGAACAAGAAGTTTGAAGTTGATCTTCTGTCTGACCGGAAGCCAGTGCAGGCTGTGAAGGTAATGCGCTATATGATCAAGTCGTTTGAGTCGGAACATTATGCGAGCGGCTTTATTTTGTACACGCTGGAGTTTGTTTAGATTATTTTCAGTGAGACCAACTAGCAGAGAATTACCATAGTCCATGCGGATGGTAACAAGAGATCTTACAATGTGATGACAGGTTTCTGTGTCTAGGTATCTGCGGATGCGAGCAATGTTGCTGGTAATTTAGTTTACGGCAGAGCTCTGTGACTTGTTTGTCCATGGACAAAGCCTGATCAAAAAATATCCCGAGATTGCGAACTGTTGAAACTGGTTTTACAATGGGCTATTCCAGAAAAAAATTGCACCCCCCCTATAGAGGAATTCGGATTTCCAAACTTTTTTTCAATAATCGAGGCCTGGAATTCCAGACTTTTTTTTCTCGCAGTTAGTCAGCCACCCTATAGAGGAACTCGGAATTCCAGACTTTTTTCAAAGAAAAGCCTGAAATTCATCAAATTTCCCGGATTTTCGAACAAATTTTCATTAATGTACCCGGAATTCCCAGCAAATTTTCATTATCACAATTCCTCTATACCCAATTCCCATATCTTTAACCTCTGGAATTCCAGACTTTTTTTAAAATAATATTTTGTTCCTCTATAGGGGGGGGGGGGGGGGGGGGGGTGCAATTTTTTTCTGGAATAGCCCAATTGCTGTGCCGATCTGTAATTGAAGTTGTGGCAAGTTTCTTAGATGAGAAGTTGAGCCAATAACTAAAAATTCGTTTTTTCCCATGTTGAGTTTAAGTTTACTAAGAGTCATCCACGAGTTGATGTAATTTATACAGTCATGCATGCGCTTAATAGCTGTTTCATGGTCATTTGAAATTTTCGGATTATAAGACGTGTACAATTGATCATCATCAGCATACTTGTGGTACAATAAATTGTGACTGGAGATGATTCTGCCAAATGGGTGAGTATATTTGTTGACGACAAGTGGTCCCATTATGAATCCCTGTGGCACGCCACAGTCAATAGACATGTCCTTGGAAAATGTCCCCTCATTACTAACACGGCTGCGCCTGGAGGACATGTAGGTACTGCACCAGTCGAGAGGTGGACCCGTTATTCCAAATGAGTTCTGAGGACGACGTATAAGCGTGACATTGTCTATCGTGTCAAACGCTGCAGTTAAGTCCAACATATCCAACAGAACAACACGGTTTGTATCCAATTACTGGAGAATGTCCCCCTGAACTTTCAGGAGAGCAGTTTCAGTCCAATTGGACGTGGTTTCACTGGTTCATTATTTAAAATTATGTTTGAAAATACAAGTGACAACACATTTTCGTATTTCCACGGAAGACTATTTATTCTGCCCGATATGCAGTAAGCATTTGACAATTTATTTGTAATGAGGAACGATGTGACTTATAGCTTTACTTCGCTAGTAAGTTATGCCAATTGGTGCCCTGATCCGTTAAAATCGTATATAACATGAAGCATATAATTGAAGTTTATACAATGATAACATCATAGAGTGGTACCCTGGGTTTCACGCCCGTCTTTTACTATAGGCGATCATCGGCCAACTGACAACATTTGTATTACTATTTGTTTTTATCCTTCATCTTCACTTGGTTGGGTGGTTTTGGTCTGTGGCGACAGGTTGATATTAGCTATGATCTCTTATTTATGGATTTTCCTTTCATTTGCAATATCTCGACTTTTCTTCTAGACAAAGGTTACATATACCCGATTAACGCATGTTTGTGTTAGATTTTCTAACGATTTCCCATTGTAACATGAAGCAATAAGCAACTGTTAAAAATGATCTGTTAAAAATGATCATATTTCATTTGAATGAGCATGAACGTAAACACAACAGAATAAATAAGTACAGAATGAAAATTTATTAATGCGCATTTAAGCATTCATACGAAAAGTGCTTTATCAATTATTAATATTGTTTATGAATCAAACTTGGATACATTTACCGGGTTATTATGACAAGTGGTTTTTGAGGATTTGCTACATTTACTAGTATTTGCCCACTGTTTTTTCAAATAATATTCAGATAAATGTGAAAGTGCTCTGTCGTTTCGACATTGAGCACTTTAACTAATAGATAGTCTAACCAAGAAATCTTTTCGATATTCATAAAATAATGTTGATACCTAATGCTCCTGACCTTTTATCAGTTGAGCACTTTCTGGCTCTCTTTCTCTCTCTGTTTCTCTCGATTGCTTTATTGGCATGAAACTCAGAGTAACGACTCCTTTTCCGGAAAGTCTACACTTCCGACTGTTTATAATACTATGTAATAAATGGATATTTGTGAACTTTCTTTTAATTCTCAATAGTTTAATGATTATAGCAAATATTCCTTAGTGGTTCTCGGATATGCAGAGGAGGAGATGGATAAATTATACCAATAGTACGGGGCTTAGTGGTTCTGGGATATGCAGAGGATGAGACGGATAGATTATACCAAGAGTACGAGGTGTCACAAAAGTGTTTATACCTTTTTAAAGCTCATATCATTGTTAACATAATTCGCAGTTTCGGATAGAGAAAACTTGCAGAATTATATTAATACCAAACTTCGCCCCTTTCTTAGGCCCCTTAGTATATAACACAAGCATTCGCGGAAAGGTTTGATCACATAACTCACAATACCATACATTTGTTCAACTTGCAAGGTGTGCCGAAGCTATAATCACATGCTGTTTGATACTCATATTCAACAGATGTGGTTCTTGCAAAAAGGCTTATACTTATAAAATTGTATTTTTGAAGTTATTACGACTCGTATTGCCCTGGAACCTAGAAGATATTTAAGTTTCATGTTTGTAATGACTTGACGAACAATTATCATGAAAAATATCACGTCGAAATGAATCATTGACGAGGCCTTATTTTCACAAATTCCAGTGAATTCGCTCATACCGAACAATTTAGTATCCATAGACTCTTTCTTTCAAAATATCATGCGTATAGAAATATGTCGTCACCCACGACAAACCAATACCAGTTTATACATGATGCAAAACCATTTGAAGACGACATTTTATGACAACGAAATAAAGTAATTGAGGGTAATTGATAAGGGCAAAGTGGATAGCGATCTTAAGTCCTTACTTATAGGAATAAACAATAGCTTTTGAGAGTCAATTAGCGGAGATATCACTGCATGTCTTCGTAAGCTTTGCACTCCATAGTAACGCATGTGTCCCCTTTCTGGAGAATTCTTATTAGATTTTAGTGAGTCAACGTAAGTTTGCCAGTCCCTGGGTGTCCTCGTAATACACAATTACAAAACAATCTGGTCAAACACATATCGATATCCTACTAGCTTATGCTATTTACGGAATAAAGCGCAATATATATTTGACATAGCTTTATTCCGTAGCTGCTCCAGGAGCAGCTAAGGTGGCCAGAATCTCACACATGCGACGTAAGTTGTTACTTATAAAAACAAATAATACCTTTTGAGAGGCAATTAGCGGAGTTATCACTGTATGTCTTCGTAACTTTTTCGCTCCATAGTTAAATTGGCCTACCACCTTAGCAATTCACCACAGACAAACTGGTCATACACCTGTTCACTTGTCGTTGATGACAGACAGTACAGAGTTAACATGGAGAAATTGTAACCTTGTCAAATTCCCAAGAGAACTGGAGAGGGCATTCAACCAAGAGTGGTTACATGCCTTAAACGTAGGTGTCCCCTTTCTAGAGTGCTCTTATTATATTTAAGTGAGTTAATGTAAGTTTGCCAGTCCCTGGGTGTCCTCGTAATACACAATTACAAAACAATCTGGTCAAACACATATTGGATATCCTAATAGCTTATGCTATTAATGGAATAATAAAGCGCAATATATATTTGACATAGCTTTATTCCGTAGCTGCTCCATGAGCAGCTTAGGTGGCCAGAATCTCACACATGCGAAGTAAGTTGTTACTTATGAAAATAAACAATACCTTTTGAGAGGCAATTAGCGCAGATATCACTGTATGTCTTCGTAACTTTTTTGCTCCATAGTTAAAACTGGCCTACAACCTTAGCAGTTCACCACAAACGAATTGGTCATACACCTGTTCACTTGGTGACAAACAGTACAGAGTTAACATGGACACATTGTAACCTTGTTAAATTCCCAAGAAAACTGGAGGGGGCTAGCAACCAAGAATAGTAGCATGCCTTTAACGTAGGTGGCCCCTTTCTAGAGTGTTCTTATTATATCTTAGTGAGTTAACGTACGTTTGCCAGTCCCTGGGTGTCCTCGTAATACACAATTTTAAACAATCTGGTCAAACACACATTGGATATACTACTAGCTTATGCTATTAATGGAATAATAAAGCGCAAAAATATATTTGACATAGCTTTATTCCGTAGTTGCTCCAGGAGTAGCTTAGGTGGCTTGAATCTCACACATGCGACGTAAGTTGTTACTTATAAAAATAAACAATACCTTTTGAGAGGCAATTAGCGGAGATATCACTGCATGTCTTCGTAATTTTTTCGCTCCATAGTTAAAACTGACCTACCACCTTAGCAGTTCACCACAGACGAACTGGTCATACACCTATTCACTTGGTGACAGACAGTACAAAGTTAATATGGAGACATTGTAACCTCGTTAAATGAATGGGGCTGGCTAGCAACTAAGAGTGGTAGCATGCCTTAAACGTAAGTGTCTCCTTTCTAGAGTGTTCTTATTAGATTTTAGTGAGTCAACGTAAGTTTGCCAGTCCCTGGGTGTCCTCGTAATGCACAATTACAAAACAATCTGGTCAAACACATATTTGATATCCTACTATCTCATGCTATGAATGGAATAATAAAGCGCAGTATAATTATATTTGACATAGTTTTATTCCGTAGCTGCTCCAGGAGTAGCTTAGGTGGCTAGAATCTCACACATGCGACGTAAGTTGTTACTTCTAAAAATAAACAATACCTTTTGAGAGGCAATTATCGCAGATATCATTGCATGTCTTCGTTACTTTTTCGCTCCATAGTTAAAACTGACCAACCACCTTAGCAGTTCACCACAGACGAACTGGTTATACACCTATTCACTTGGTGACAGACAGTACAAAGTTAATATGGAGACATTGTAACCTCGTTAAATTTCCAAGAGAACTGGAGGGGGCTGGCTAGCAACTAAGAGTGGTAGCATGCCTTAAACGTAAGTGTCTCCTTTCTAGAGTGTTCTTATTAGATTTTAGTGAGTCAACGTAAGTTTGCCAGTCCCTGGGTGTCCTCGTAGTACACAATTACAAAACAATCTGGTCAAACACATATTTGATATCCTATATACTATCTCATGCTATTAATGGAATAATAAAGCGCAGTATAATTATATTTGATATAGTTTTATTCCGTAGCTGCTCCAGGAGTAGCTTAGGTGGCTAGAATCTCACACATGCGACGAAAGTTGTTACTTATAAAAATAAACAATACCTTTTGAGAGGCAATTATCGCAGATATCATTGCATGTCTTCGTAACTTTTTCGCTCCATAGTTAAAACTGGCCTACCACCTTAGCAGTTTACCACAGACGAACTGGTCATACACCTGTTCACTTGATGGCAGTACAGAGTTAACATGGAGAAATTCTAACCTTGTCAAATTCCCAAGAGAACTGGAGAGGGCATGCAACAAAGAGTGGTAGCATGCCTTTAACGCAGGTGTCCCCTTTCTATAGAGTGTTCTTATTATATTTTAGTAAGTCAGCGTACATTTGCCAGTCCCTGGGTGTCCTCGTAATACACAATTACAAAACAATCTGGTCAAACACATATTGGATATCCTTCTAGCTTATGCTATTAACGGAATAATAATAAATAAGCAATTAGCGGAGATATCACAGCATGTCTTTGTAACTTTTTCGCTCCATAGTTAAAACTGGCCTACCACCTAAGCAGTTCACCACAGACGAACTGGTCATATACCTGTTCACTTGGTGACAGACAGTATAGAGTTAACATTGAGACATTGTAACCTTGTTAAATTCCCAAGAGAACTGGAGGGGGCTAGCAACCAAGAGTGGTAGCATGCCTTAGGTGTCCCCTTTCTAGACTGTTCTTATTAGATTTTAGTTAGTCAACGTAAGTTTGCCAGTCCCTGGGTGTCCTCGTAATATACAAATACAAAACAATCTGGTCAAACACATATTGGATATCCTACTAGCTTATGCTATTTACGGAATAAAGCGTATATTCTATTTTTGACATAGCTTTATTCCGTAGCTGCTCCAGGAGCAGCTTAGGTGGCTAGAATATCACACATGCGACGTCAGTTGTTACTTATAAAAGTAAACAATACCTTTTGAGAGGCAATTAGCGGAGATTTCACAGCATGTCTTTGTGACTTTTTCGCTCCATAGTTAAAACTGGCCTACCACCTAAGCAGTTCACCACAGACGAACTGGTCATATACCTGTTCACTTGGTGACAGACAGTATAGAGTTAACATGGGGACATTGTAACCTTGTTACATTCCCAAGAGAACTGGAGGGGGCTAGCAACCAAGAGTGGTAGCATGCTTTAGGTGTCCCCTTTCTAGACTGTTCTTATTAGATTTTAGTTAGTCAACGCAAGTTTGCCAGTCCCTGGGTGTCCTCGTAATACACAAATACAAAACAATCTGGTCAAACACATATTGGATATCCTACTAGCTGATGCTATTTACGGAATAAAGCGCAATATATATTTGACATAGCTTTATTATGTAGCTGCTCCAGGAATAGCTTAGGTGGCCTGAATCTTACACATGCGACGTAAGTTGTTACTTAAAAAAATTAAAAAGACCTATTTGAGAGCAATTAGTGGAGATATCCCTGCATGTCTTCGTAGCTTTTTCGCTCCATAGTTAAAACTGGCCTACAACCTTAGCAGTTCACCACAGACGAACTGTTCATACACCTATTTACTTGGTGACAGACATTACAGAGTTGTAACATGGAGACATTGTAACCTTGTTAAATACCCAAGAGAACCGGAGGGGGCTAGCTAGCAACCAAGAGTGGTAGCATGACTTAAACGTAGGTGTCCTCTTTCTAGAGTGTTCTTATAAGATTTTAGTGAGTTAACGTAAGTTTGCCAGTCCCTAGGTGTCCTCGTAATACACAATTACAAAACAATCTGGTCAAACACATATTGGATATCCTTTTAGCTTATGCTATTAATGGAATAAAGCGCAATATATATTTGACATAGCTTTATTCCGTAGCTGCTCCAGGAGCAGCTTAGGTGGCCAGAATCTCACACATGCGACGTAAGTTGTTACTTATAAAAATAAACAATACCTTTTGAGAGGCAATTAGCGGAGATATCACAGCATGTCTTCGTAACTTTTTCGCTCCATAGTTAAAACTGGCCTACCACCTTAGCAGTTCACCACAGACGAACTGGTCATACACCTATTTACTTGGTGACAGACATTACAGAGTTATAACATGGAGACATTGTAATCTTGTTAAATTCCTAAGAGAACTGGACGGGCTAGCAACCAAGAGTGGTTCCATGCCTTATACGTAGTGTCCCCTTTCTAGAGTGCTCTTATTAGATTTGAGTGAGTTAACGTAAGTTTGCCAGTCCATGAGTGTCCTCGTAATACACAATTACAAAACAATCTGGTCAAACACATATTGGATATCCTACTAGCTTATGCTATTTACGGAATAAAGCGCAATATATATTTGACATAAGTTTATTCAATAGCTGCTCCTGGAGCAGCTTAGGTGGCTAGAATCTCACACATGCGACGTAAGTTGTTACTTATAGAAATAAACAATACCTTTTCAGAGGCAATTAGCGCAGATACTGCATGGCTCCGTAAGTATTTTGGCTCCATAGTTAATGTAGGTTTTCTCTTTCTAGAGTGTTTTTATAAGATTTCATTTGGTCAAAGTAGGTTTGCCAGTCCCTAGGTGTCCTTGTAATACACAATTACAAAAATAAGAAGAAAGTCAAATGAACTGGTAATAAACAAACACCGCAGAAAATTGAGAGAGAGAAAGAAAGAAATTCCACATTACGTTAACTAAGGCTTTGATCATATGATAATTAAATAATTAAGACACGACTTTGAATTCTTTTGTTGACTATATTTTGATACCAGAGTTACTAGTAAGTTGTGCAAAATTAAGAATCCCAAATGTCACATACTGCAAGCTTATGCACCCTCTGCTGCATGCATGCCGCGATTTGAAGCGAATAACCTGCCTGAAAATCCCTTCAACAGAGCTCTGATCGATACTCCTTGATTGTGCGTAATCATAACAAATAATTGTAACATATTACGGCACTGCATATTTTGTCATAAAAATCCTTATCAATCTTATTGGCTTTGGTAGAAAATCAAGTATCTAAATTTAGCTTACAAATTAAGGTCTATATCAATTATATCACCATACGATTATCAGATCCAAATTTATAACCTCTCCAATGAATATGGTCTTTGTTTTATGAGGTGTTTAGTATTGAAATATTATTGAAATACCGAGACAGTTTCCAAAAAAGAGCGTTCAAAATGTGTATTATATCAATGAAACAAATTGTTAAAGACAGTGATAAATTATATATTTCTAGATGACCTATCTTTCCAAACATTTTTATCAACGTACAAGATTACAAGATTGATTTAAATAGTGTTCAACCGAAGTGAATGCCTAACTTATTATTATCATATTTATAAATGTGTTACCTATAAGTAAGGTATCACTTAAAACTTCTAATGCAAATATTTCCATTGTATTGTTATACAGTATAGCTTTATTTCGCAATACACGTATATTATGGGCTACCCTACTTTTTTGTAGGATTAATCACTACCTCGGCACCGACCTTCTAGCTGGTCTAGTGGTTATTACATTCACTTTGGGACCAAAAGGTTCTGGGTTCGAATCCTTGAATCGTCGTATTCTTGGTGTAAAACCATTGCTATTAATTTTTTTCTCAAATGGAAACAAAGTTTTTAAGACGACTAGGCTTATTCTTGGTTTAGCTTACTCAAGGTGAACACCTTTTCAGCCCTTTATTTACAATCCAGACCGTTTTTTACTACACCTTTCAAGACGGATTAATGCTCGTGACCAACGTTAAGTACTTTGGAATATCCTATAGTTAGTAACCAGATATGAATCGTTCATTTGTGTGACCAGATAACCTTGTATAATAAAGAGTATTAAAAAGTATAGACGTATTAAGCTATCAGAATCGCCATTTTCATTAAATAAGGATGACCTCTCCGTCTCATTTCAATTATCAACTTCATCTTATTCGAAATAGCTTAAATTACTAATAATTATTGCCTTGAAAATGAATGGTAAAATTTGGCGTATGATTTTTCCGTTTTATTCGAATTCGAAAAGAGCCTCAAACTTAAAAACGTATATATGAAGAGGTGTTTTGCAAAAGGGCCTACATCCACTTTAGCTCTTATTGAGAAAAAGTCAAAAAACTGTTTCTAAATATTCAAGTTGAGCAATTGAAAAACTGAATGGATTATGAAAGAGGTACACTACATACTAATTTAAATTGAAATAAATTTTAAATGTGCTAGTTTTAATTTTTTTTTAAATCATGTTTACATTTTTTGAAAATTTGGATGTAGGCCCTTTTGCAACAAAACTCCATCTGTTTGTACATAAAGAAAAAATACCACACACAAAAAATCATTTATTTTAATCATTTAAAATAAATAAGTTTGATATTGAAATGTATAGGTCACAATCATATGTTTCAAGGAAATAAAGTCATTTTTTTCAAAAAGACCTACATCTCATTGTAAACAGCCATAGAAGTTGTTATTTTGTTGCAAAAGGGCCTGTATCCCGATTTAATTCTGGATACAGGCCCTTTTAAACAACAATTTCAATGGCTGTTTACAATGAGATGTAGGTCTTTTTGAAAAAAATGACTTTGTTTCCTTGAAACATATGATTTTTCCCTATACATTTCTATATCAAACTCATTTTTGGAAAAAATGCACCATAGCCCTTTTGCAACAAAGCTCTTCATATACTCATTTGTAATTGCGAACAGAAATCAATGGCAAGGGACACTGTGTTATTATTTGAGGATCCACGTTAAAGGTAATGTCCAAGATTACAAACTAACAATATGAGCGTGTTTCTGCCGGGGCTAAGTTTCAAGCGTTCAATTTTTAACCCCCCCCCCCCCCCCCCTTTTTCTACTCGCGAAAAGTTACTGCTAAGTTTATCGATCCTAGTCGATAGGCCACGACATTTGACCTTTTGTAAAACCAAACAATGCCACCGCACCTGAAAAAGATTGCTTCACAATGATGTGTATACCCAGCGTGACACGGTTCACGGCGCAAACCGCTAATAATCGCTTTTCTGTTTCTATTGGGTTTATTGACGATTATTGCCGGTTCCAAACCTGGTTTGTGAAGGTTTTGGGATTACCAAAAATACCGATTATTGCCGGGTTCTGCCTGTTTCTACTGGGCAAACTTAGCGTTTGTTAGCGGTTTCGATCCCCAGCAGAAACACGCTCTATGATGCTAGTAGAAAAAGAAAACATTTTTGAAGTAATTCAGGTTGCAGACATATCTTTACCCCTTAATGATATAAGACGGCTCATGAGGTTTGCAGATAGGACGGATATGATGTATGACGAATTGTTTGTGATCAGTGATGCGGTTAAATCAATCAGATCGCATTGCATTAATACCTTGTCTGAAAGACAGATCTGTGTATACGGGTGGTTTGTATACATGGTTATCATTTAGATCTTCAGTAAAAGCGATCCATTTAACTGGGTGTTTTTGTATCTTACCACAAGCCATAAGCAAATAGCTCAATAATGATAATAGCCCACGTTTTAATTATTATATCACACTGACGTCCCTGAAGATTGTGTTGATTAAGATTATATAAGGAGATTCTTTTAGATAGTTTATTATTATTTTTAGCACGCTATCTCTTTGAAATATTTCATCGGTAGGATAATAATAATAACAACACACAAATAATTATAAAATGCAATGATACCAATGACGCACTCATTTAGGCGGAGCTTATTAACCTTGTGTGTAAAAATCAAAGAGGTGGTGGCAGACTTTAAAAAATCAATTTTCTTTATACTTTGCACGTGTAAAATTACCAATATGCCATGGCAACGACCAATATAATGAATTTACCCAATTTTCACTATTTGTACCCATTTCATAACTTAAAGGGTCATATTCAGTGATTCAGGGAACACAAGAGCAAAGAAAAGTTAAGGGTGGGTTTTGATGATATAGAGTATTTACAACTGCTGGGAAACAGCAATATCCAAAATGGCCGCCAGAGGCGATCTTGAAATTTGGAAAATCGTATGTCTTCTAGACATATTAATCTGGAGACATGATTAACATGTGTATGTTAATTAACTGTATGCATATGAATCTAATACCGTCGATAGTTTATAATTTGGAATCTTTCTTCAGCATGAAATCATTTTTTTGGAAACGATTTCACTGTTTCCACCAATTTAGAGCCAAAATCCCGGATCTTAGGATATAGGCAGCCTGTCGTACATAAGATAGATATCATTGGCCCGTAGCGAGAACAAATGCCTGTTAACCCACAAAAGTGATTGTTTTTAAGCAGAAGACATATTGATCTACAATAATATTAAAAAACCCAATGATTTGAATGAACCAGTGTTTGCTCTACAGGTGAAACAAATTAACACGAACTTGACCTCTTAACCACACAAAGCAATAAGGAACTTATTTGGTGGTGTGAGACCATATCGGCTGAACCATTCAACCTAGAAACACAATAGATTTTGCTCTTGAATAATTTAATGTTCATGAAATCTTTCTAGGATTACCTGTAAGAGTTAATTATTCTCACCATGGATATTAAAGATAGCCACCAACAACCATTTTAGAACATTTTATGGTGCATATCATTTGAGCCAAACGACCTTAGTGATGATGAAAGGGTATTATAATGGACTATGAGAAATCCATTACAGAGGCAAGCTGGTGTCAATCATTTTGAGATCATGTTTAGTATAAAAGCATCCATGGGTGGATTCAAGTTACAGAAGTCAGCTGTTGCTAGCAAACTTGAATTGTCTTGGCAATTTTGACATGTAGCAAGGCAAAACAGAAAGAAAAAATATGTGTGTTAAATGAAGATAGTAGACCCGACTTCGCTCCTCTTCTGATGCTACCAGGCTTTTTGTGCCTCGATCTAAACATCAAGCTGGTGATAGTTCCTTTCATGTATGTGGCCCCCGACTTTGGAATCAACTCCAGGACAGCATCAGAGATGCGCCGTCCGTCTGTATCCTCAAGCGCCGGTTAAAAACTCATTTGTTTCCTAGGTACTGATTTTTTAATCTTTGCATATGACTTGTGTATATTATTTTTCTTGTATATAATGCTGTTCGATATTGTTAAGCGCTGTGTTCTTTGTAGAGCGCTATATAAATGCTTGTTATTATACTATTATTAAAACATAGTAGTTATTTTGAGTATTCTACCACACACTTTCTTATTAAGAAGGTGGGTGGATGCAAACTGTAATTGGTCAGTATGGTTTGGCTTTCAATATACCAACACTGACAGAATGCGAACCAGTAGAAGATCACCACATTTTGTATGCAACGTTGGTTTAATTCGGCATATACACCAATGTTCTGGATGGTTGAAACACTATATTCGTAACCCTAACAGTCCTAAATACTACAAATTATTGCGCAAAATCCTCTCCCCAAGCGCATGTTATCACATTTACGACGCCAAGCGCTATATCCGCTCAAGTATGACAATAACAGACCATGCTCTTCGATTGCCAACTGTCATACGTCTTTGTTTGAAACAGAATGTCCGTACAACCTGTTAATTGTGGAATAGTGTAACGGATATTCTTGTTGTGATCAAGTACAGTTAACGTAGTTTCCCCTTAATTGAGTGTTCTTATTATATTTTATTCAGTCAACGTAAGTTTTACAGATCCTGTGTGTCTTCGTAATACACGATTAGAGTCCGTTTTATAATGCTATGGACGAAATTCAAGCTATTTCACGCGAGCATGTTTTGTTGCTGTTCGTGGAGCTGTGTCCATATGCATGAAATGCGTGAACAACATGCATGCATGCGCGTGACGATTTCACGATCGACCAATCAAGACGCATAGTCATTTTTTAAAAGCGTCCGGTACGCACTTCCGGGTTTAAGCATGTACGTACCGCACGCATTGATGGAATTATGTCCAAAGTATTTTGATGCTGACTATAAGAAGAAAGGTGAATGCACTGGTATTGAAATATTATTGAAATAACGACAGTTTAGTTTCCAAAAAAGATCAAATTACAATAACTATCAAATTAAAATGAATGTATGTTGTTGTCGATCATGAATTGGGTTTAATTCTTTCACGTTATTATCTTTTACATGTACCTTGTCCATTTGTATTTCTTAACAGTAAGCACTAAGAGAAGCAGTGATCCGTATGAATTCTCTCTAGGAGTGAGCAATCAGTTCCATGATACACTCAGCCTCAGGTAATTAAACTGTTTACCCGTTGTACCTATATATGTCAATAACAGGGACCAACGATTTGTTGAAAACCATGGTAACAAACAAGGATGAAATATGAATCACTCATATTGATAGCTTTCAAAAAGGGTAATAGTTTATTTGCTAGTTATCGAAAACATTATCATTTTAACTATATCTTGCGTTACCTTCATGTAAAGCTATGGCAAAGCTGTCGACAGAAATTTCACTTTTTTACATGTTTTAAAGAATTTCAAAATGGTTACAGATCGGCAGAGGCGTAACTATAGAGGTGGAGGGGATTACCCATGCCACTAGACTTCTCCCATAATGACCCTATTGAGTTAATACAAAATCATGTTTTTTAACCAAATTAGTCAGTGTCCCATCTCCCAAAACACAGCCCGCCTCTCTCCCACGCCATCACTTAAGGAGGGGGCTGTCAAGTGTCATTCCGTATTTCCACGCGGCTATTAATTTTATGCATAACAGATTTTTCAGAAACCTTTCCCAATATTCAAAGTGTATCTGAAGGATTACTGAACCAATACTAGGCATGTTTGTACTTATTTCGATACATTTCTCATGGTGATTCCAATTATTGTAATGACATTCAATAATTTTGAACTTTTTGAAACATGTTGTGCAATTTTGGAATGTCGTCTGCAGACGCCTGCCGCATGGACAGTGTTAAAGACGTTATTTATGGTATTGCAGATCAGCGCTCGATAAACTAATTATGACACTATTAAAAAGGTTGTCTCGTCCTACGTGTACCGAGTTGTACGCATCGCTGGTTGTAATGACGTGTCATTTGTAACAAAACTGTTTCATTTGTTCGTTTGTTATGATCGATGCTTCATGATGTATGAAATAGATATGGAATGCTAGAGGAATGACGTCATTCCAAATATTTACGCATACTCTCTATAATGACAACATTCTAATTGTTTATCATTAGCATTAAGAAGTGTCTATTTTTAGTACCTACGCAAATGCAATATTTGGAAAAGTGAAGTTCAACTTTACACACCCTTAACCGCTTAATATTTTATAGCGTTTAAATTGGTATACGTCGTATTTGATAGCGTTAAACCAAGTATGCGTCGTATTTCATAGCGTTAAAGTTTACGTCACATATATGTACTTATTAACCATATGCTTTAATGAAAAATGACTAGCGGTCTGAACCACATAACTCTGTTTCCCCAAATACTCTTATGACTGACTATAATGTTCATGTGCGTATCGTAGTGTACTTGTTGCGGTCGACCTGCGGACAAAGACAGTTCCACATCAGTAATCACTCCAGAATAGACAAAAGTGAAGATAACTGAGTGTTTCCAGAATTTATTATTACATTTTAGCTTTCATCAAACAAGAAGTTGAAGAATAAGGCTCTTTAGCAGGGCACGCCTATGGAGTAACTAAGGACCATTCACGCCTTGAATTGGTAAACTGCAATTATCTTATCAACGTACTCAATATTGGTTTTTCACTTTCGACTCGAAATTAAACATTATCCATAACTGAAGTGGGTTTTTGTTTGTCTCTTCACCCCCCTGTTCAAGTACTTTGTGAGTATAAGTACTCTTGTTGGTAGTGTACAAGTCGATTGGCTCTTCAAATCTCTCCCTTGAAAAGACCCAACAGTTTCATTACTGTAACCATGTATATAGACATGAAGGTTATCACTATTTACGTAGTTGATAACCGGTCACAATCGCTCCTAAATAAATGAACACAGAAAATTACGTAAAAATGTAAATGTAAAAACAGAATAATATCTCTCCGTTTACAATCAGATACCGTTGTTGACCGTTGTTGATAGCTTTATTTTGAATGGACGATGATCAGCGAATGCACCTAGTTTCTTGAAATGATTTAATCGGTATCACTTGGCGATATGTTGACGAATATGTTTCAAGGATGATTATTGACAGTTTCTGTCGCAAAACTGCCACTATTTTTGTATTCAACACACTGGCCATTAGTTTTTTAAGTTTTACTATTCATATGTCCACTTTACAAAATTGCGTGCACTTTAGCTGCCGAAAGAAAAATTGACGAGTTGAAGAACGGCTATAAACCCCATAACACGACCTACCTCCAGCTGTATTACCGGGAACTAGCAGTGTGGGCTGACCAAGCTAGGCAAAAGGGACAGGTGTGTTACATATGGCTCTAGTTTTTGCTCGATTCTCAAGAGAGAAATGTATATGTGTGGTCACATGTGCTGCTGAGCGACGCAAGTGTTACTTATGTATATATGTACGTAGCTCAAGTTCATTGAAATAATGTTACCTATAGTTTAACTGTTTCAATTAGATTACGTCAACACTTAGCCCAAACAAACTGTTGACTCATATTAAACTCTTGAGGAATTTATCGTTGTATAACAATGTTTAACGTAAACTTTATATCGTTACTGTGTATTTGTATGCATGGATACTTGAAGAATAGTGACGATTCTTTTTAGAATTCTTTCTTATGAAGTCAAATACAATATTAAACGCAGTGCTGCATTACGGCAAGGGGTACATCGTGCATATAAGATGTAATAATACTATGAGAATTTGAGGTTATCTGACAGATTGTAAATCACGCCTATTTATCAATCCTAGTTCTTTTAAAATTTGACTTTACAATTCTGAGTAATCATAGGTAATCAATATACCTGGATTATGATTGTATGGAATCCATGCATAGTTATAAACATGTCACGCCACATTCTAAATCTAGACTTATAAATGGCCGTTAACCCCTGCGTTATGGAATTTCAAATACATAGTTAATGCAGACTCTTTCATTTCTAGAAATCTTGTATTCGGACAATGAGGTGTGGTTTGTTCTAAACAAATCATGTTTGTATGTTACCATGGTTACCATGCATAACGTCAGCAGTTTCGATATATAACTTTTTGAAATATTGTGAAATATGATATATATAAATCCCTGTTTCAAAATATGCGTGTTGGTATAACAGACGTGTATGTGCATGCATAGGATTGTTCATCCTGCCAAGACATGATCATTGGCGCGAGGAGACTAACCCTTGGAACAAATCTATCTCCATATTTAGTGGAAATTATTACGCTTACTGCTTGTTGAGATCTCGCTTACTAGCCTCCACAGTCATCCTTCTACCAACCTAATATGAATTCATGTCACCAAATTGTATTCATGGCATTCCCTAGCGTGAAAAGTCAATGAATAGTTTAATATGAATTATACAAATGGATGAAAAGATAAAAAGATATAATCGTCCGGACTTGCCTTTCTATGATAAGAACCAGGTGATAAGCTGTTCCATCTCGAGGCTATCGATAATTTCGGAGTGTCTAAATGCATATTTTTGTGAAGAAGGCGACGACAGTTCATTGAAAACGCGTGAAATGTCATAGTGACCGTCATGTGATGGCGGGGTTCCCTTTCCTCATTTCCTTCCCTTTCTCCAACACCCACTTCTTTATTTCCGATGTCTATAGTTCAAGTCCCTCCATTAGATGATTCTACTCTCATCATATTGTAGATTGCCATTTTCTCAAGCGTCTTGCTCTTTCAGCTTATCGATACCAATGTGTGTTGCTTAGAACACGTACCAAATACATTCTTGATTTCGTTGGCGTGCGACTGATATTGACTAATGCTCAATGGCTTACGATTTGTTTATGACAGATGAACCAGTTGCCATTTGAGTATATCAAAGAAGTTTCAATACCCGATAAAAAGCAATACATACTTTAACACTTTCCACGCGGCAGGCGACTACAGACGAAAGTTCCAACATTTCACAAAATTACATTATTAAATTTCACCACCACATTTGTAATCACTATAAGAAATGCATTAAAATAAGTACAATCATGCCTTGTATTGGTTCAGTAATTCTTGAAAAGATTTTTAAAATTGGGAAAGATTTTTTGTTTTGTATATATGGTCAAACTATAATAGCCACGTGGAAAGTGTTAAGGAAATTGGTGCACTGATTGTTCGACATTTTGAGATTTTTCATATATAAGAATTCTCTTGTCATCAGCTTTGATTTTTTTGTCTTTTTGTTTGTTGCGTTGGATCTTGCGAATAGTATTTCCTAAAACAGTCCGGGCCATCCTCTTAGATTTGTAAATCTTTCCATGGTTACAGAGATGTGAACAGGTTCAAGTGAGCATATATGACGAATTCGGCAACCTTAATGAATATTCATCTGGTCAAAAATGTGATGTTGTTGTGTGAAAACCATGCGGATTTGGTAAGATTTCCCGATCTGGACATTTTCCCGGACTGTTAAACTTGTCAGTAACGCAAAGGACAACGCCTAACTTACAAAATTAAATACAATAGTACGTCTTTTGAAATATGCATATTGGAGTATTTACAATATTTCAATTTTCTATAGATAACCAACCACAACGACCAATTATAAGTTGAGACGGTCGACAACTGAAAACCGGAACAAATGAAACATTTTCTATTTGACCGACTGACCCACACTATTCTTACTTTGTACCTTTTTATAATTTAAATGTATTTTAGAAGTGGTGAGTTGGTTTTTGATTTAAATATTTGAATTTTCTTTAGGGAAGACATCAAAACTCGACCGCCCGTTGACCGCCGGTTACGGTCGGTTCCGCCCGGTTCTTTCAGGTCAAATGTTTTACTGGTATATGAATATTCACGCATGCAACACTGAACAACCGCCGGTTGACTTAATGCTGTAACCAGACCAATTTACACTATCAATCTGTTACTTTGCGGTCATAATAGCTCTCTCTATAATCGTTCTATAAAAAAACCATTCATATACTTTCGGTATTGATTTTAAAAAGTTAATTGAGCTATAAACAGATTGAAAAAGCCAACCCCAGCGAAAATCAATAGCTGTATTGTACTGGTTGTCAACTGAGACTTGAGAAATCATTACTTCAAGACTTTATTGCTCACGCGTGTGACGAGGCAGTATCAACCGGTCGTGTTCACCAGAGTGTAACTATTTGACCTCATTATATGTGTATATTATAACAGACGACACGTTTTGTGAGAACCGGGCGGAACCGGCCGTAACCGGCGGTCAACGGGTGGTCGAGTTTTGACGTGATCCCTTACACAATCATGTATGAGGGACCTTTTTATCCGGGTATGTGAGTGACGAATAAATGAGACATAGTCTGGTATATCACGTTTCACTTCAGCGGTGAGTGTTTTATTCATGTGCACAAACTACTTAATTTTTTGTAAAATAAAATCTTGAACCTTTAATGTTGAAATAACACGATACACACTACACTGGGTTTAGGCGCACTCTCATCAAAACATACATTGAAAATTAATGAATCTAAGAATCCCAACACTTCACCAAACACCTCCTTTACTCACGTATGGTATATTTGATATTTTACAGTCCAACACCTTATTTGGAGCCGTCATAACCCTTTGAACATGATTTAAATTAAATAAGATATGCTGAATTAACCGTGGAAAATAAAAACCATTCCGAAGGGTTGGCTCCTTAGCAACGGAATTGCCGCTTAAGATTGGATCTCCCGAATTGACAAGTTTGACACATCCATCATAGTTCATCAAACAACGCATGTATACGCAAGCGTGCGTGGCTGAATTATGTTCAGCGGATTACACCGGTGATATCATGCTTAATTATTAAGCATACCAAAAAAAGTATTCATAATATGAACACTTCTGTTAAAGTCTGTTACCGATGAGTGTTAATTGACATACTTGTGACTCGTCAATGGATCATTGTCATTGTCTGTTATTAGTACTTAAAAAGTTATTAGATATTAAATTGCGATGATATAATGTATTAACACATACCGTGATACTCCTTTAATAGTTGCACTACGATGAATGATAATGTGCAGGCATATCGGATATCAGATGACGAAGAGGCAGAACAGCTAAGATTTCACGGTGCAATTCCGACCATGATGTAAATATACATATTTCATAAAGTATGAGCTTCAGCAGGTGATACAATAAAATCATCAATATTTTCGACTACAATTCACAAATAGAATTAAACTAGGCAATTTACAAGTTCGGTTTAAGTTTATAAAACCAATATACCAAACAAAATTAATCTCGAATATAGTTTCTGTACGTTATTTGCAAACGGTTTATTCATATATTGGTTTATTATCACGCTGCAAGTTGGTATACGCGATCTTATAGGTCGTTTTAGACGGATATTTGCCCTTCCGATAGTATACGCTTGACTTGCATTTCGCGACAATACAATGTTATTTCTAACCATTACCATTTGTAAGAAGTGTGTTTTGAATCGAATATTTATTAGAATGTGGGCTACCTGATACTAATTACCTATAACGTTCAATATTTTCATTCAACGAATACGAATAATGGATTTTTCTTTATGTTAACGTACTACATGTGATCAATATTATCTAAATAACTACAATATTCGCATACAAACTGATAAATTTGAAATGTAATACACATTACGTCGTAATAGCGCATTGACAACCTATTTCAGCATGTGTCCATTACAAGAGGCAAACATTAATATCACATCGTGTATTTTGTTACAGCAGTTTGTTGCTGTTTGTTTTTCGGTTACACTCTTGAAATAAAACGTGCTTCATTTAAGTTTTGAACTGTCATTTTCGCTCCTTATTTTTGGGACACGCTGTAGGCTGTAAATGATAATGTAGCGTGGTGTTTAAGGCAGGTATTTTTTTGTACAAAGTATAGTGTTCTTTCTGTTAGAAAATACACATCTATTTTAAAGTGTTTCTTTATTTAACATTTGTGTTTAAAATTGACCTATCCATTTGTGAAATATTATACAATAGATAATTTTAATATAAGGCGCTATAAAATGATTATCTTAATGAACACTTAAATAAACCCTGTCATAATTACCTCTGAATAAAGATACACGTAAGGTTTTGCGTCCATGGTGCATGGGAAGTTGAATACAGTGATATGTAAGGCCACACTGCAATCGTTGTACGTGGCCCGTACGTATAAGTCACTTGTGCGTAACATGTATACGATAGTTGCACAGTCATAATGTCCACCACCCTACGTACAAGTAGCAATGAAACGCTTTCCACGCGGCTGTCGTCTGCGGACGACAGTTCCAAAATTTCACAACATGTTTCAAAGATGTCAACATTATTGAATTAAATCACCATATTTGGAATTACTATGAGAAATGCATTACAATACGCAAAAACATGCCTAGTATTGATTCAGTAATTCGTGATATAGACTTTGAAAGTTGTGAAAGATTTTTGAAAAATCTGTTTTGTATATGGTATTAAAGGTGTATGATATGATTGCTGATCTGATTTTCAACTTGATGTTTTCTATTCTACATGAAAGGTCGTCTTTAAAATTGTCACATTCCAAAGTTTGAGTTGCATAACTCCAATTGTTCTTATTTTAGAAGCACAAGGTCACACGAAATTTGCCCATTGAGTAGTACACCTTTGGCACTGATTCACCACATTTTGGTCTATAATTTCTAAATGGAGCATTACTGGCCCCTGTTTACAGACATAATGAGACAAATATGGATATTCTTCTGATATCAAAATATCTTGATGTGACAAAAAAAATCATACTCCAAAAAAGTAATCGGAACATACACCTTTAACTAATAGCCGCATGGAAAGTGTTCATGTAAACAAATGCACATATTTTCAAAATAATATACATTTTTGGTACCAGTCAAATGTGTATGGTTACTTGTACGTACGGTGATACAGAATATTACTTGGACGCCTATCGTATAAGTCTTACGTACAAGTCACTTATACATATGGGCTTTGCGTACTATTTTTGCAATGCAGCCTAACCAACACATTTACACATTGGACTTTATTTAATGATCATTGAGATATTGATAGGAAACTCTCTGTACAAATCTTTAATGTCTTCTTTTAATTCAACATTGAGTCAAAGTTGTACAACGGACCAAATATGACGACATCGCTGATGATATTGATGAAACCTGTTCTTGGTCGACGTCAATTTATAGCCAGAATGAATCTCAACCAAAACTAAGTTGTTAAACTATTGGAGAAGTGGATATCTGAACATCATATTTGCCAATCATTTAACTTCTATTTAGAAATGTCACCATATTGTAGTTGAATCGAGTGACGAGTTTTAAAGTAAGTCATATTTGATAATGAATAACTCAAATCCAGGCGGATGAAGTAAAGTAGTTGTTCAACAAATAATCATCACCTTACCTATCTCGAAATCTAGAGTTCAAAGTTTTCGACATGGGTAAATTTTTCGAAGGAAATTATACATCGGGTTTAGTAAATAAATCTGTTACAACGAGTTCGGGTTTAAATCAAAGGACGGGGGTCAGAGGTTAAAGTTCATTGTTTATGTGCATCGTGAGAGACCTCTGCCCTTCCATATGTCATACACACATCCGGGTCTCCTACGTTTGGCTGGCTCGTCGACCATTACAGTGTCGTCATCACCATAGTCTCGTTTGTTGTTCAGTCGAGAGTTGAGGTTCTGGTTCCAAAGGTGCATTACCATCCTTGCTGCTACATTGGCCACGTTATTAATATCCTGTAAGGGAACGAGGTTAAAAAAGAGAGATGGAAGGAAAAATTAATTGATTGATTTGTAACACCTATTGTGGGTCTACATGTTAGCTACAGTACACGTAGATTATCCTGCCTTATAGTTATCGTGTACTGCCACTGCATTAGAGGCCAAACATGATTCAAATACTTGGCTTGGTGATAATAAACGTGTACTTTAACTATAAGAAAAATGAACGAGGTTTGATAAAAAGGCCCGAATTCATGTCGTGGTTGAAATGCTCATGGTCAATACGCTTTCCGTCCTAATTGGACATTGCGTGCTTAACCAACTCATCCCACACATTCCTATCACTAGCTAACATAATTATATTGCATAAATCAGTGTTCATAGTTCCTTTTAAGTCTTTCTTGATAACAGACCACCAGATGGGAGGTCGTCCTGAGTCTTTAAGTGCTGGATTAAAGTATTCTGACAAAGCTTTACGAGCTGGAGTTTCAGCATTCATTTTGAGTATATGACCTAGAAATCGTAGTCTACATGTACGTCGTTTTATGATTTTACTCCAGGGCTGTGTCTCTGTTGGTATGACATGTATTAATCATTGTTTACTTGAGCATTTGACAATTTAGTTTATATGCCATAAAGTCCAGAGATCAACAGAGTAATTGTAAACCGCCCAGAACTACTATACATCGAAGCTGGAAGATCCCATGTGAGATACACTAATATCCTGTCGACTTGAACGAAACTATCGAAATAAGTCCCCGGACGCATGGAACCTTCACGGTGAATTATTGTATACGGATCGTGTATGATTGCGTGTCTTCTGGGATGGGGACAAAACCAGAGCTGTCGTATTTAAGTCCACGCCTGTATGTGTATTGCTATTATTCTAATTATTACATTGAAGCCCCTTCATCAAACTTGGTTGATAATAACGGCGTTTGTACTCTTTAGGGATTGCGAACCGTTGTTATTGCGTGTCAAGATATAGGAAGTTGATCCAACCTTTTAAATACCTTTTTCACCAAGGAGTATGGACGGCCGTATTAGATAAAAGTATCAGAAGATGACGACTAGTATGGACGGCCGTATTATAAAAAAGTTTCGATATTTTTTAAGAAAAGATAAAGCCACTTAGAGCAGATTTTGAAAATCTAGGTACAATTAAAATTATGATTATAGTACGGATGAGAAATCAAAACAAGCTTTACACGATTAGTTGAAGCATTTGGAAAGTAAAAAACAAATCAAGTACGGACCACGTTTATTTTGTTTACATGGGGAGTTGATAATGACTATGGAATCATTCCACTTTCGTACAGAGCTCTGTGTATCACTGTATAAAATGAAATATTTAATGATTAATTATTACCATGATTACAGACGCTTCGTTCAATTTACAGATAGACCGTTTAGTAAACTTGCGAAAAGGGATCATTACAATGTTAGTCGATTTAGTTGCCATAATACAAAACAAACGTCTTATTTTACATACATACAGGGTGGTTCAATAAAACCTTGACAGTTTTTTGAAGCCATTTTTTTTAAAATTCTGTAGATTTAAAAAAAAAAATTTTTCAATATTCATCAACTACATGATCTTGACCATCTATGCTGAAAATATCGTTACAAATAACCTTACGGTTGCAAAATAACAGCTATTTGAACAAAGTCTGTCCCATTTCACTCTGTCCACGGGTACTGATTTCGCGTCGTTACATTGAATACTGAATGATGAATCGCATGCAAGTAATCTAAGATTTGAAGATCCCGCCAGGTGAAACCAGTGTAATTGTTAACATCTTAACTATCTATTCAGGTGTGAAATCAATACGTAATAATAATACCACGAGTGACCCTAATTAGAATTATTGATTTTCATAGATTGGAAGTGTAATTGTCTATGCTCTATGCCTTAACAGTGACGATGCCATTTAATGTTATCTTGCTGGGCATTTCCCGTAGACTTACTCGTGGCCAAAGAGATTTGGAGAGATTCTCTTCAAATATAGCTATCATTTTGCCGCCATAGCATTATTAACATTGACATTTTCAGCATAGACGGCCAAGATGATATTTTTGAGGAATATGTAAAAAAATCACTCAAATCCTACAATTTTTAAAAATATGGCTTTGAAAAACTGTCAACGTTTTATTGAACCACACTGGTTGTAACGTCGCTAAATCAGTACCCGTGGACAGAATGAAATGGGACAGACTTTGTTCAAATAGCTGTTATTTTGCAACCGTAAGGTTATTTGTAATGATATTTTCAGCATAGATGGTCAAGATCATATAGTTGATGAATATTGATTTTTTTATTTTATTTAATCTACAGAATTTCAAAAAAATGGCTTAAAAAAAATTGTCAAGGTTTTATTGAACCACCCTGTATATATACAAAGTCTATCTCAAGGATTACTGAACCAATACTAGGCATGTTTGTACTTATTTCAATGCATTTCTCTTGGTGATTTCAAATATGCTAATGAAATGCAATAATGTGACATTTCTGAAACATTTTGTGAACATTTGGAATGTCATCTACAGACGCCTGCCGCGTGCAAAGTATTATACTTTGTAAATGGAATATCTATATCCGTAACCATGGGCACATGGTAGCAAATAGTAATTCTTTTTTCACCTAGGTGTACACGCACGGGCTTCTTTTAATCATTCTCTTTTTTTTAAATTGAATTACATTATGAATATTTTGGCAACATATTATCATCAACGAAATGGAGTTGCACTTGCTATATGTATCTTCAAGCTGACGCAGTCAGATTAAAGTCTTTAGTATGTTCTGCTCTCTATAAATCGCGAAATTGCCAAATAAAATCGAAATACAATTTCAAATCAACAGCATATCTATGACCTAGGGGTGCCATTGTATGAAGATATATCAATTTGTACCCGAACAATCTAAGGTTAAAAATGTATTAATATGCAACAAATCCCCGCAAGTGTACTTAAAAATTTCAGATACGAAATAAGTGACTTCGTTATATGGGACTCTACGCAAATGCAATGTTGGAGAGATTATCAAAGTAATGTTTGTATTTATGTCACTATACACGGGTCATGCGTTGTTAATGCTTTCAATTAGGTGTTGTAGTTTTCCAGTAGTCAGTCATGATCAATGAGATTTATCGATACGTTTTGATCCGTCCATACCAGTAACATCGGATTGACATTATTACGAGAAAACTCATACTCAATTTGTTTAGAAATTAGTTAAAGAAATGTTCACAATCAAATGAATACCGACGCATTTTTATTTTATTTTTTGCTTAAGAAGAAACGGCACAATTTTTACAGATTTTGGGGATTTTTAATATCATTTTGAAGGGAAATTAGAAGAAAAAAAGAGAGGAATAAACACCTGACCGACCGACCTCCACATGAGAGGTCCGTATGCCTGTATAATTCCGTCAATATCTTCATAATGTGTACACTTTCATCCAAGTATAGTACAAATGTTCAGATTGCGGAGACATTGTAGTAATCTCAATTTTTGCATCACGTCGTCTTTTGCAATGTTTGATGCAAGATCATGAATGGGGTATCATGTACCCACACTTGGATCATGTATAATATAATATTATATAGTATACTGACGTTTTATTTGAAAATGAATTTGTAATTTACAACTATTCCGAAACAAACAACCCCAGTTTATTTCACAGTTAGTGCAACGTTTGAAAGATTGACATTGAATGCAATCGAATAAACAGATAGTGTGTGATTCCAAACGGAAAAACTGGTCGCTTTATACAGGTAGATGTTTTGATTGCTGGCCCGATTTTCAACTTGATGTTCTCCATTTTACATGAAAGGTCATCCTTAAAATTGTCACATTCCGAAGTTTGAGTTGCATAACTCCAACGGTTCTAATTTTAGAAGCACACGGTCACAAGAATTTTGCCCATTGAGTAGTGCACAAACTGGCTGGTGGTTAACCACCTTTGGCAGTAATTCAACACATTTTAGCCTATAATTGCTTAATGGAAATGTTCTGACCCCTTAGATTTTACAGACATAATGAGAAAAATATGGGGATTCTTCTGATATCAAAATATCACGATGTGAAGAAAAAAATCATAGCCCAAAAAAGGTGATCGGAACATACACCTTTAATCTAAATATCAATAGTTGACGGCCGAAGTTCAAGTATTGCTTTCCATTATGTTCCATACACTGTCTAAGCCGTGACTTTTGTATTATAACCATGAGGACATAAACTGTCTTTGTTGTTCATGCTGTTATTCTGCTGCCATTGTTGACTAAAGCAAGGCAACACGTGGGATCTACATCAGTGCAGCTCTAGGGTCTGCCCACTAGCCTGCCTAATCTGGGAATTGGAGACTTTATGGCCGGCCAATAGCTGAATCACCGTATAAAAGTGATTAGGCAGTGTAACATAATGCTGAATTGCCGATATGCAAAACAAATGGCTTGGTCAATGTTGTAGTTCAAAGTGTACACAAAGTAAAATTTAGAACACAATTACATGAGCATTTCGAGGCACGCCCTATAAATTAAAATACAACGTTTTGTGCATTAGTCAATAACTGCTAGTAACACCACTATGAATGATAACATAACATATATATACGTAAAACTCACAGAATGGATTATTATAGTTGGTAAAAGAATGTAGTACCTTTGTAAGACCACAGCGGTTAATACTACCTAAATGTCAAGAGTGTTGTAATCCAACACAACTGCTTCTAAACACCGACTTACACTGGATTATGGAACACTTGTACTTTTCCTGCACATAATTCCCGAATCGATCATGTTCTTTTTGTTTTTCATAATTTCCGGATAGCCCAAGGTAAATCTTGCACGTGTAGATTTACACTTGTGACATCACCATGGCGTGGAAAAGACCTGCGAGAATGCGGACTAGGGATGCATCCAAGTTTACACTAGGGAGATTTACACAGATCACACTGTTTGCTACGTCAACTGTAATATGGGTTATCATATCAGGAGCTAACAGTAAATACACAAGTGCGCATGTTTATGCTTGACGTTTCGTGGACATTACGATGATCATAATTTTTCTTCTTTCTCGAGATGCACGAGCCATTCACATATAAGGACATATCAATTTGTGTTTAATAGGGTCATATATCTAGCGCATGATCATCATTATTATTGAAAGATATGGTTGTTTTTCTGAATATAAATTAATTGCACCGTTGAAGTATCTATTTCTACGCTCATATTCATGCGGAAGATTTGTCAAACAAACAAATACATTATTGCTATTAGCGCTTTACAACTTGTGACATATTCAGATGACGGCCTTGTGACAATTCCGAAACAATGGCATAGATCTTTGTTATTATCTTTTCAAGATATTCAGAATTATTTCAACAAACACTTGACGATAAGTTGAAATAACCTGCTAATATGACGTTTTAAATTTGTTAGAAATTGACTGCTAATCGAAAGTAAACGGATATCATTAAAGCATTACAATAACATATACAAAAAGAGTCTATATGTTTTTTAATTGGTTGATTATTGTTCATAATTTATCCTATTATGAAACATATGTAAGTATGTAAAAATGTATGTAAGTATGTAAAAATGGAATAAACAATATATTTTAATTCAATTCAATGTCACACCATATGAAAATATTCTACTATTTTAGCTTGTAAGCATTCAAAATGTGTATGATGAACAGAAGACAGGTCGCAGCCAAGACTTGGCCCGCAGCAATGGACTGTCACTAAGCAATGCCGCCATTGCAATGTTTATGTAACTTCTAAACTACTGTCTTACTTCGTTTGCTGCAAGTTATTGCAGTGTCCTTGGCACCGATCAGCGCTATCACATACCTTGTCTATCTGTTTAATGCGTGGGATTAAGGATTTCAGGCCCCAAACATGAATGTCAAGTCAAGTATGTTTCATTTGGTATTCACCGCCTTAACAATAGATTAAGTGAATAGCTTCCCTTAGGGACCATTAGCTAACTATAGCCAAGAGCGATGTGACTGTGAGACCCAATTAGTTGAGAGATTGATTGTCAAATGTAACGAACGGTCATATAATGTAACTGCTTCTTCAACTAATTTAGTAGTTAAACTATCTAACCAATTTAGCCGTAGCTGTCTCTCAAGTCGCATTTAGGTTCTTTATTGAATAAAGTTGTGTGATATTTCAAATTACGTGCATTTCTAGTCCAGAGCCAGTCAGTAAAGCCAGGGACATTCTTTGAATGTTCCTGGTAAAACTGAAAAGAAAAGTTTTTAACAAGGAATTTTCTAAATGGTTGCTCGTCCTGAAATACAGTTTTAGCTGGTTGCAACAGAATCCGTTGTTACGCTCGAGCTACACGTTGACGCATCAACGTCGTTTGAATGTAGTTCACGTTACAAAAAACATCAACAACTCCACCCTCTTGTATATATAACTGAAGTGTGTCACTAATGCCCTTAGCGACATGTGAAGTCCCGGATGAGATTCAGTGTACCTCACATCACTTACGATGCTTTTGTCAATGTTAGAAACACTTAGATATTCCAACTATGACCACATCTAAGCACTCTCTGTTGTAATACAAATATAGGACGATTACACAACACTCGAAATGTACTATATCCGATACGGTGTTTGAAGCAGTGTTGAATAGCTGACGAGTGTTTTACTATAGAACTGAAAATATTAGGAAATACGCCCGTGTGAGTCGAATGTATCCAATAATAGGCAGGCAATAGCGGTGTCATCCATCAAGTGTTTAGTGTTTACCCAGTGTCAGAACGATAGACCGTACGGCAGACAGACACTCTGTACCATATTAACACTTTTGAAGGCGGCACAAGCCTGATCCCTATTGGTATCACTTTTGCATATTGTATTCTAAAATCTGAAACAACACGCCATCTTTTATTGTAACTAAATTCATGTAGCTGATAAAAAGACTAAAGTGGCGGGAAACCTGTCGGTGTCTACTATTTTCATATCCCTCTAATATAGTGTATGTGCATTCATTACAATGAGTGCGTCCGATCATCTAATGGTGGTACAGAATTAATCCATTACGCGTAGACTGGTTAAATCTTGACAGGGACCGGTAAAGAACAAAGATATAGCACTTTTTTATTACACAGCTGATCTTATTATGTTACTTCAATACATGGGAATGTTTTGTGTAACAGGCACTCTTTTACTAAAATGTTCTCTTACCTAATTAAGTAAAATAATGTTTTCATATCTTTTTGATCGCACTAATCCCAAAAAAATGGAGGATTTTTGTCACATGTGTCATGTGTGTGATGGTCTGGAACCGGATTCAATATGTTCAGCACTTCCTTATACATGTTCAACTTGCGCACCATTCAGCAAAAACTCTTACTGCATTCATAGTGGTACTGTTGGACAATGTTGGAACAGCTTGAATTTCACAGAATTTGGAAAAAAAGCACATATCTCTCGTTTGGAATAACAAAATTGAATTCAATAAAATTTAAGTTATAGCTATCAATATATTCTTGATATGCATTTCATTGAATGTATTCATGTTTGTATTTGCACTGATTTAAAAAATCAGTTAAATCGGGACCTGAATATGTTGACTCACCCGGCACCCTGTAAACGAAAATAATTATGTTAGTCAGAAAAGTGGAGAGCGTTATTAGGAACAAAGCATTGATAAATAGAAAGTAAAATATAGGAATTCTATATAGTGAACATTTCATTTTACATCAAACCCGTGATTATTATGAACTATGTAACACATTATTAATGCAATAGGTATAGTTTTAGAATTTAGACCGTTCATTATTTTCATAATTTTTGGACGCGTTTTATTATAATTGGTATAGAATACATCGATGAACCTTGATGGTTTCAATTTTGATATCCAAATAATTCGATCGGGTGTTTTTTACCCAAATATACGATTTTTTTGTTGCGGGAGAGAGGATGTTGCCAAAGTAGAGTGATTTTGTACACCCTCTACTAGTCTACTGCATATCAAAGATAATACTATAAGACTATAACATTCAAATAGAAAATTCGGTTCAAAATGTCAAAGTGCTCTTTCACGCCAATTGTTAACCTTACTTTATCACGGTATGGAACCCTCGACTATTTACAAACGCCTTATAAATTAGTGAAAGTCAACATAACATAAGTGCACCGGTGATTCTACATTCATATCTGTATTTAACCTTATGCGCACTGAAGCCCGACACAAGTAAAACCAACGTAACTCACTAATAATAATCAGATGATTAAACATGTAAATTGTTAAGCCCGCAGGCCGCACAGTAATTCGAATCGCGTAAAATGCATTCATTTAGCACAGTCATAGAAACATTTCACCCATTGGCTGGTTCTTGAAGTATCATTCACCATCTTCAAAGAGTTTTCCGGGATAACGTACGTATCATGCGTATTAGGCATTGACTCCTCCAATACATATGAAGCAAGTAAATCAGGAGATGATATATTAACATTCCCATGATGCTTTGCGCGTGAAAGTGCATCCACGTGTTGATGCACCATCCGTCATGACTGACAGCTCGTAACTTTAGTGATGACACGCAATTTCCGACGGTCTTCAGTCAGTTGGTAGATGATAGACGTAGGTTGTCCAACCAGGGATTTTATTTTATCAAACCACCTTGATTTCGGTCGGCCTTGTCTACGTGCACCTTCAATCATAACAGCTTTTTCTAAAGCACTTTTCTTGGCGTGTGGCAATATGACCAAACTAGTCAAAGTAAGAGCATGTTTGGGAGTAGCTCTGCTACAGAGCCACTCTTAGTCCCACCCCTTCATCAACCTCTCCCCACCCCCTCCCCTACACCAAGTACAGCGGTATGGACCATCTGGTGAACTGTATAGAGACAGTGTTGGTAGATAATTGACCTGCTGAAGTGTTTCTAGAAATTGGTTTCAAATTCAAATACAGTACTTTTAATGGGAATTCTAGGCGATGCCAGCAGAGCTAGTTTGTGAGTTGATCCGTAGTCTCGTCTTCACATCAACTTCCTGAAAACAATTGCATTGGTTCTCCTGGTTCTCCTCATGGTCCAGCCAACTCCACAGTTCAAAACCATTGATCTTTATCGAATGATACTCCAAATACTAAATTGTGAGATAGGCTTTTACGACGAGTATTCATAATATAAGTTAAAAGTTTAACGGGTTCGCCGTCGGACAAGTTTTAATCTGTCAAGCTTTCGTCAGGATTAGCTCTGACTTCTTCAGGACCAAATTATTATAATATTAAACAAAACTTAGAGATTGCCACTTCTCTTGTTATCATCATTTGGTATACTATTTACATGTTTTATTTTGTGAATATAGGCTACTAGCTAATTATTATAGTGGTGTGGTTTTGGATGTCAGTACACATGGTACAACTCAGTACGGTACAGAAAATTGAAATTGAAGAATTGCATCATGGGACACGTACTACATCTAATCTACACTAGACCAATGCATAAGCTCTCCATCACTACCATCAGCATTACCCGGATATCAGTGATGGGATTGCATACTCCAAATGTCATTCATGTTCTCACGATAAATAACATTTGCTACGGCGGGACGCATGCGGGGTGGTCAAAAAAATGTTAATACCACAATAAGTTATTAGATCTCCTGTACAGCATTCTTAAAATCGTCCGAAAACTTTTGCCCATTTCATTTCTTTCTTTCTTCCTTTTTTTGTTTTGTTGTTGTCTCATCAAGTGTTGTACTAAGGCGATGAAGAAGAAAACAAAACCTGGCCCGACCGACCCCCATTTTGCGGTTTTCAAGAAGAACAAAATTATAATTTTTTAGATTTTTTCTTCTTCTCAAATCATGTAAAATCAGCAGTTTTTTAGCCGAAAATCTGTCGAAAAATTTGTTTTTTAAAAAATAAAAATAAATAAACCCAGACTGACGACAGGTCCGTCCGCCCGTAAAACAGGGGTTTATTTTCGTCGCCTGCGCCTAAACAACACATAATCGACATACTTTTTCTCTTTCTCCAAATATACATATCGTATTTGAAGTTTACATTGCCAACTAGTGACGCTGGGAGTTTAAAGCTAGACAACTTGGGACACCCTGTATGAATTGTGGTCGGCATATAAATTTGATCAAATGAAATATTTGTATATATGCGAGGGCGGTTATAGAATTGAAATTAATAGGTGCCACCATAATGGATTGTGTGAACAGGGATATTGAACCAATGCTTTACCGGGGACTGGTGGATTGCTGGTTTTCTTAATTTCGATTTGACATGAGGATTACCTGCAACCTTTAACATTTTCAACGCGGCTTTTAATTTTACCATATACAAAAATAATTTTCAGGAACCTTTCCAAACTTTCAAGGCTATCTCAAGGATTCCTGAATCAATACTAGGTATATTTGTACTTATTTAATGCTTGTCTCTTGGTGATTCCAAATATGGTAATGAAATTTAATAATTTTGACATTTTTGAAACATTTTGTAACATTTTGAAATGTCGTATGCAGACGCCTGCTGCGTAGAAAGTGTTCAGAATATTCAAGACATACAGAAAGTTTGACATATGGTAATTATAAGTGTTAATGATTTAATAATCCTGAGATGTTTTGACATCTTAAACGACTGCATCCACTAGAGCCGATTTCCTATAATAATAATGGTATATGCATCTTAAAAAACACTTCTACATTTTGCAAACTATTTAAAGCTTGGTTCTAACCGTAAAGTACCGTATTGGTTCACCATTAGTTATGAGTGATTTGCATGACACATACAGGTTTTGACATCTTAATTGACCATATTCTCTAAAGTCATTCGATCTATTATATAGACAGAACACTGAAATGCCCGGTTCGAATATTTGATTTTGGTTCATTGGTGGCTGATTTCAAATAAGGTTATTCAAATCCAAATAAACAAATATGGACATTATAAGTGTGGAAGATTTACACAACGCTTATATAATATGACAACTTAATTGACTCTGGTTCCTTTCTTAATTAATATTTTTCTTCCTCAGGCAATCCCCAATTTTACATCATGGGAATGATGAGAACTACATATCCCAATCACTACATGTTTTGACATCTTAATGGACTGTAACGGCTGTAGCCTCAACTATTTATATTGTATACAATTATTGTTACAATATAAATAATTCCTATATATATTACATATACATATAATTTAAAATTATAGATAGCGCACTGATAAATTCTGGTAGTATAAGGGCTATGGGACTTACGACGTCATTCTAAATTAATTAATTCCAATTTCACGATTAGCTACATTTTGTGATAAGTAAGTTCCTAATTGAAAACTGGTAGTTTGAACTACTTAAATCCATTAGTATATCGTCAACTTATTGTTTTACGTATCTTGTTTTAACACTTTTCACGTGGCAGGCGTTTGCAGACGACATTCCAAAATTTCAGAAAATGTTTCAAAATGTCAAAATTATTAGATTGTATTGCCATATTTGGAATCACCATGAGAATAGCATTAACATAAGTGCAAACATGCCTAGAATTTGTTCAGTAATCCTAGAGATAGACTTTGAAAGTTGGGACGGTTTCTGAAAAATCTGTTTTGTAAGGTAAAACCAATAGGGCCATAAACAAATAATTGTTTGCTTGCCCTCGTCCGATCGACCGTGTAAAACAGTCCCGACCGTGTACATTTTGTTCACAATTTTTTTTAACAAAAAAACCCCTTGTTAAGTCACGTATATGACCTTTATTGACACACATGTGACCCCATATAGATCATCCAAAGTCCTGTTTTGGAAAAAATGTATTTAACTTTATTTTTTCCCTTTATTTCTGGTATTCAGGTACTTATTTTGGAAAGAAAAGAAAAAAATCCGACCGACCGACCCTACTTTTTTGAGGGCATCTATATGGGCAAGCAAACAATTAATTAGTTATGGCCTAGCCGCGTAAAAAAGTGTTAAAACCCAATATTCGCAAACGTTGTGATGGGCGGCTATACTCTTATTGCACGGCAGGCAACATACTGTAATCCGGTATGAAGACCTCGCCTAAACATGGGGTGAACTGTCTGCTATTTTTTAGCTTTCAGTTGTATTTCGCAGTGTTGCATTTTTTCTTCTTCTTTTTCTTGTTTTGGTGCGACATCACAGAATAAATTACTAGATCTCTTTAACAAATTGCCATCGTAGGGGCCATATCCAAACTCCAGTGATTTTAAAGCATTTTTCTACCGATTTTACCCCGGTATTCCAACGGTATTTCGTTCTATCCCCGGTATTCCAACGGTATTTCGTTCTATTTCGTTGGAATACCGGGGTAAAATCGGTAGAAAAATGCTTTAAAATCACTGGAGTTTGGATATGGCCCCTACTGTTACTATGGCTTTTATAGATATAAGGTGTCCTTACCCCCGTCCTTACCCAAGCTTGCATAAGAATTGCAAGCACTCAGGTCTTCATATCTTGTCTAGCAATAAAATGAACTGAAGTATCTACTTGTGATCACTTTCAACATACTCATGTTTGAATCATCACGTTTTATTACTACATGTACTAAAGTTTTGACCGTCTGCGCGCGTTGCAGATCACTATTGGCATTGGTCCAGCCAAGCAGTTCCACGAGTGTTTCCAAGATGATCATGAATAATCCTATAATATTATTGACTGAATCCGTTACTTAACCTTTTCCACGCGGCAGGCAGCTGCAGACGACATTCCAAAATTACATAAAATGTTTCAAAAATGTAAACATTGTTAAATTTCATAACTATATTTGGAATCACCGTGTGAAATGCATTGAAATTAGTACAAACATGCCTAGTATTGGTTCAGTAATCCTTAAAATAGACTTTAAAAATTGGGAAAGGCTTCTGATTTTTTTTTGTATACGCGGTAAAACTAATAGTAATAGCCGCGTGGAAAGTGTTTTAAGCAAGCTGTATAGCCTGTACCTATGGATGGCAGTTTCAATAACTTGTTGTGAATATTTTATTACTTGCTGACCTTGATACTGAATATAAGCACTTCGGCCCTGCACATATGGCTCAAACACTAAATTATTTAATTTATTCTTATCAAAAGTATGATTTTTTGAGGACTGTTTTCTGTATAAAAATACAATTTATTTCAAAAGTAATATCTTAATTCAGTATATTGTGTGTACATTGTATTAATTATTAATTGCAATAGAAGTGTTGCCTGTGACATGATATAACATTAAAAATGTTTATAAATATATGTATAGTTTTCAGGTTTTTTGAAATTATTTTGAAATTTTTAGTTAAACAAATTACTGTTTCTGTTCGTATGCAGGTGACTTTGTAATAAAAGATGATTCATGTATGCATGATTGCTATAATAACACATAGGTTTGGATGCATAAAAAACCACCCTAACTCTACCTGGCTAAACGTCCCATTGATAGTACAATAGATATAATAGACACCAACTATCTTTTGTTGTCACATCAAATTCACACTCTGATCGTTAAACTTCCACTTCAATTTACTCCCTGAGGCCTGGCAAACCAATCATCTAGCTATCGAATACCATCGATCAACTATTGTTGCGTGCAACTCAGAGAGGGATGGATTTGTTCGTTATTTGGGGGTGGGGATAAAAGAAGGGGGAAATGCAATTTCTACTCTATAAAAATCTAACACGCATCAATTGCAATTTGCTAACGCTCGCGGGAGCTTTAAGACAAATAATTAATTTCATTTGGCCTTATCTTTTCCATTTATATATTTTAAGTGTTTTTTGTTAATTTTTTTTATAAGTGACCCCGACCCCTATCATATGGCTATGCCACTGAGAGCATATCATTGATATCGTAATCTTAATTTGCATACTTTACGCTACGGTAGTTATATATGATCCAATTTATTTGATTAATAATACACGCCATGAGGCGTCTAACTCGTTTGCTGTTGTGTCAAATGTTGGGTACAATAATTTGATCAAATAAAATACGTCACTCTTAGTATGAACCTCTCTGAAATTATGATAAAACATAATGCCTAGTTTAATTGATTTGGTACTCCAGAGTTCTAAATTAACCTTTGACATATTGATTCATTCCGCCAGATATACTGAATTGAGCTGTGCTGTACTCACTCCCTTGGTTTGCGTCAATTCTCTGCCACCGACTTGCCAGCGAAGCATAACCGTATGCTTTCTAGTTATTGACCATCGTAGTGGGTATTTTTCACAGCGCCATCTATCGTATTGAGTATCCTTTGATCATGTTAATAGCACTATTGGTGTGCATTCACTAGCCACAATTCAAACTATAAAGATGTGATGAAAAGATCTTGGCCTGAAATTGGATTTGTTAATACTTTCCACGCGGCTGTTAGTTTTACATTACATTACATAATCAACATTTATAAGGCGCCTTTCCAGAAAGATCAAAGCGCCATAAAACAAAAATAAACAAAAACAAAATAAACAATGCAAACAGAGTCAATATGATGGAATGAAAATAGGCAGTGTACATGCCTCCCGAAACAGTGTGGGTGCAGAAACATAGAATGACTTATCCCCAATACGATTTCCCCCATGTGAGAAGAGAAGTGTCCAATGATGGACGTGTAATTGGTCCAGTGGCAGGTTTGACTTTAGAAAGAAAGTTTGTGATGTAATCTGGTGCGTTACCCTGCAGACATTTGAAGACATACGAGCAGATCTTAAATTTGATGCGCTCCCGTACGGGCGGGCGTACGGGTAACCAGTGTTGTCTATCCATGAGAGGCGACCATTTACAAAACATATTTCTGAAACCTTTCCCATTGTTCAAAGTCTATCTCAAGGATTACTGAACCAATACTTATTTTATTGTTCCTTGCTCATCTTTGATGATAGCCAACAGTTGTCGTTTTTCAGGTGATGTTTTTTATACATCTAAAGAGCTCTCTGCTGTTTTTGTGGAAACTGTGATTCTCAAGTTCTTGGCATTGCTCTCGGATATGCTTATTCTTATCTCTCCTAGAATTCAATTGAACCTCACTTGAAAGTCTTCTGTATAGGTTACTGCCCTGCAAAACAGCTTCTTTCAATTGGCGTCTTTCATCTGCTAAGTTGATGGTTTCATGTGACAGCCATGATGTGGTCTTTCTCTTATGTTTTTTAGGAACATGTTTTTGGCTGCGCTGAGAATAGAGATTTTGATGTCCAGCCAGAGTTGTATCCTCGTCTCTAACCAACAGTTCTTGAAACAGATTTCTGGTCTCCACTCTGTATTTGTCATCAAGATGCTGCAAATCAAATCTGCAGGGTTTGGGAGCAACTTTGGTCATCTTCAACTTGATTCGAAAATCAGTAATCAAAAGTTGATGGTCACTACCTATATCTGCCCCTGGCAGGGTTTTAGCTATCTTGATAGAAGACTTCCACCTACTGCTGATGAGGATGTAGTCAATCTGGTTTCTTGTGAGGCCGTTTGGAGATATCCAAGTGTACTTCCGTCTCGGGTGTTGTTGGAAGATTGTGTTTGTGATAGTAAGTCTGTTTGCTACACAGAAATCCACGAGTGTACTACCTCTTTCGTTTCTACTTCCCAAGCCATGCGGGCCCAAGGCCATGGTTTCGTCTTCACTTTGAATGCCTTCTCCAACTTTTGCATTGAAATCACCTGTTATCATGATGATATCTCTCTTCGGAATGCCATCAAGAGTTTCTTGCAGTTGGCTGTAAAATCATTCCAGATCTTCATCAGAGGCAGTGGAGTTTGTTGCATATATTTGAATGACTGAGAGGTTAACTGCGGTCAACGTGTTTGTATCCTTGGGCAAGGTACTTAGTCTCAATTGTCTCGTGGTTCGGAAAGTCACGTAAAGCCGGTGGTCCCGTGCATTCAGACGCTTCACCCTGAACACGTTAAATAGTCACAGACCTTATCGTTAAGAGTAGGGGATCATCCCGGGCCTGTTACTTGTGCATTTAAGGTTGTCACAGTCGTTGTACTGATAGGACCCTGCGCCATAGGCTGCAACCGTGGTTCTGACTATCCTAGGAATAAAATTGTAAAGCGCTTTGAGATGGATGTATGTAAAAAGCGCTATATAAATGCCGTGTATTATTATTATTATTATTATTATTAATAGGCCGAGCTTGGAATCTGATGGAGATGATCCTGTCACCACTGGGACATGACTATTTGGAAAGAGAATCAGCCGTGTCAATTTGACAATAAAATAAGAATTTACATATACCTATATCATTACGGAAAGTCATTAGGATTCCTAATAAAGTCAAACAGTGAAATACTTTTAAGAGTATATCCTGAAACTACAAATGGTTCTATGACGTTACAACTGCAGCAGGATAGTGTGACGTCAATCGATCATGAGGTGATTGGTAGCCACTTCACGCGTATGCAATTCATTCACAACAACATTATAAGGCTGACATACTTGCTCGATAAATCCTCCCATCGGAAATGTAAGCCTTATGGTGTTTTGTGACGTCATTGGAAAATGACGTATTTCGCAATACCTGACCATAGAGATGATTAATTTGAAAGGCCCGTATCTTCATTCATTCACAACACTATTACAAAGTTGACATTCGTGTTTAGAATGTCCCGAATAGAATCGAAACGTCACAGAATTTTGAGCAATTTACAGGATTTTTAAAGAAAAATGTCGCTAAGAATTGACTTTCAAATTTTCAGTGATGTCAAGTAATATGTCAAGAAATAAATTTAGGTAAACCTGTCAGAATGACCTTTGAACTATAATTGCCTGGTGGTGTATTCACATGGTTAAACTTTCCACGCGGCAATTCGTTTTACCATTATACAATACAGACTTTTCAGAAACCTTTCCGAAGTTTCAAATCTCAAGAATTACTGCGCCAATACTATAGGCATTTTTGTACTTATTTTAATATATTTCGTATAGTAATTGCAATCATGGTATTGAAATTAAATACTTTTTACATGTTATAAACATCTTGTGAAATTTTGGAACTGTCGTCTGCAAACGACTGCCGAGAGTTAAAGGAGGAGTGGGCGTAAGCACAGTGAATCACTGTAATACTTGAGCAAAATTGTATTTCTCAAACAGAAAATAAGTTGTTAGATCGTTTACTCTGTATCCTAGAATTACAAATCTACAAAATAAGTAACGTGAAGAGTTCCTAGATCTTACAAAAACGTGCTGTGAAAAATTGTTTGTGGTGTAAGCAGACTTGATTCGTCGCTACCTTTCCACAAGATGCTTCATTGTTTGTGGTGTAAGCAGACTTGATTCGTCGCTACCATTCCATCCACAAAATGCTTCATTGTTTGTGGTGTAACAGACTTGATTCGTCGCTACCTTTCCACAAGATGCTGCATTGTTTGTGGTGTAACAGACTTGATTCGTCGCTACCTTTCCACAAAATGCTTCATTGTTTTCGACAAAGAATTGATGACTGCTTTTCATACACCTCAAGGTTCAGATCTAAGATTAAATTCTTAAACCGTAAATCGGTTGTTCAAAATCTACTACAATTTAGGAAACATCTGAAAACTCATTTGTTCCCAAATTAATTTCTGTTCCTTTCGTATTTATTTATCCACGTTGTTTTCATTTTGTGCCATTTGTTGTGTAAGCGCTTAGTTCTAGATTGCGCTATATAAATGTCATTGTTATATTATGTATGTTTCACATATGATCATAAATGAGAGCATTATTTATACATTTCATTTAAAGAACATGATTCTAAAATCTTATTGGGTAAGGTCACGTTTGAAACTTTCTCTTCTTGAAGTTTGTTTTAATTTGAAATGTATGATTACCACGTTAGATAGTGCATATACGTCAGAGACCACAATTTCAAATTGCACCACCAGAGGTGCTCTCTTTATTGAATCAATATTTCTGTGTGTTTTTCTTGAATGAACTGATTGGAATTGATTCGTAGAATTTACTCATACGTGAAATTAAAACTAAAACACTGATGGCAGACCACTACCATGATCAATTGGTAAGAGTATCATCATGTCACGGTCAAAAATATAATATAAATAATCTATCACATTCTTTCACGCAATGAGCATGTTGAAATATATTCGGATACAGCGTTTCTAAAGATAGCACTCATCATATTTATTGTGCGTATACTCGTGTTTCGTCATTAAAACACTCTATACTTTTAGGAGTTATTCAATATCGAGCTAATGAAAAATAATCAAAACATTGAAAAATGTTGACTTTTATAATTTGATTAACGGGATCTTTGTATTGATTCATCCAAGCGTAAATGTATTTGGAGACGTTGAACTTGGACAAACCTTGTTACGAGTTATACGCGAGTGAGCAATTCTGTCGTTTTTATTGCTTTTCTTCATTTTTCTTCTGAAGTATTTTTAAATTCTTATACCATACATTTTTTAAATCTTCTGTTATAAGATACCGCTTTCGTATTCTGAAGACCAGATTACTTCTGTCAAAATCATTTAATGCCGAACGTTACAACATTCTTTCTCAATGTTAAACTATTAATATTACCAGATCCGCGTTTGAACGTCTTTATTAAAGTCTAACAGCTGTGTGCCTAAAGGAAGTATAAAATGTAGCTTATGAACAGATGTTGAGTGAACGTTGGCTGTGGTTATAAAGTTATTTCTTGAAACGTCTTGGATTAGGTTTGATCTGCCATTGAGAGGTACAAATCTGCTAGATGTTTTATGCTCTCAATGTCTCAATATATAGTACATCAGTTGCAATCGTTTGCCGAGGGGTATTATTTATATCTCTTAAAGTGAGTCCGATTGATATACATGTCGCATCATTAACATTTCACTGGGAGGTCTTATTCGCAAACCGCCAATTATATTATTTATAAATGGTTATAATGGGAAAAGATGATACCAATTCGTGAAATTAAATTGGCACCCAATTTGAGAAACTGCTTATTCACTAAACTTAAAGTTGCCGTGAAATTAACAAACTTTACAGTATTGCAAGACAGGCTTTTAGACGATAATTGAGTTATCCATATAGCCCAACGGAACGGACTACAAAGGGAATCGCAACCAACCCATGCAACCTGTTCTACTTTCAATTGAATTGGTGCATGACGTCCAATTCATAGCATGAACCGTCTTTACAAAAAGAAAATCATATAGCTGGTGTATCATCTTTCTGAAAATTTTAAACACATTTTACTTTTCCCGGCAAGATGGCAGCAAATAATCCAAAATGGAACATCTCTAATGTACACGTATGTTTCTTTGGCTATTATTGCCTATTGTAGATGCCCGTCATTAACAAAAACAGCATTCCAAAATTTCAAAAAATGTTTGAAATGTGTCAACATTATTGAATGCCATTACCATATTTGGAATCACCATGAGAAATACATTACAATAAGTACAAACATGCTTAACATAGGTTCAGTAATCCTTGAGATAGACCTTGAAAGTTGAGAAAGGTTTCTGAAAAATCTGTTCTGTCAAAAAATTTAAAGGTTAAGTTTCACCCAAACCAAAGAGTTTCACCTTTGAAACACAATAAATGGCTGTTCCCATTCGTAATGGTAGAACAACGGCAGTCCATACTGACCCGGACCGATATGGAGTCTCACAAATTGTACGGTGTTTCAAACAACATCTAATAATTCCAAGATTCCAGGGAATACAAATTATCTTCAATTTATACCTATTCCCGATAAAACTACTTCTCCCAATTTACGCTAGACTTCTGTTCGGTATGACACCATAACTCTAAGTTTTGAACCTTTGTTTCCGTAGAGTTGCCACGAGATTATCTACTATTAAACCTATGAAATGAAACGGATGGCGCTCTACCATGTCTATACTAAATGTGATATTCTGTAATATGCAAAAGGCAGGCAATACGGAGCGGGTAATAAGGCGTATGCTAAAAACGCTTGAGCCTCAATTACTTGACGTGGAAGTATCATTTGAAGTACGTCTACTGCAATAAGACGCACCGTTTAAAACTGGTGTTAATACGTGGTCGTATCTAAGGATCTATCTAAAACAAGTAGTATTTCCGTCACCCAGAATAACACGATAAAAGGTTAAAAGCTTAATTAAAAACCACTAACAGATAGCATATCATGATTACTTCGAAAAACCAAAGCATTAATTGCTTTTGAAAAGGCGTACCAATAACCCTTTTCCCCTACGAACTAGTGAGAAGATACACTTTAGAATAAAACCATAAATAGATACAAACATATCTTACGTTTGAGAAGTCACTTGAGCAGTGAGTCATTTTTCTCAAGTTCCACGTGAAAAAATTGATTACAGGACTACCAGCATGGCTCAAATTCCAAATTATCTTATCTTTAATTTGACACTTCATGTATTGAAAAGGAATTCATGAAATGGAGGTTACAAATGTTTGCTTGTCAGAATATCACTTTGTGATAAATATAATGGCTCAAGGTTGATACATTCAATGGGCATACGTCACATACCCTCATGGTCGCAGTTAAATACACGCGGGCACACAGTTCAGCACAAGGGGCGAGGTTGCACACAGATCCGCACAAGGGGTGATGATAATATCACATTTACCCTCATGCTCGCAGTTAAATACACGCGGGCATACAGATCCTCACAAGGGGCGAGGTTGACGTGGCGTATACTTTACGCGATGTCAACCTCGTGAAACGTGCATCCCTTCAAGGTAGGGCTAAAATTTGTTCAGGAATCGGCTATTAATTTGCCTTATTAATGTCGATCGCGAAAACATCAGGAGTATTTGTAAATATAAGGGTTCCGTTTGGTCAAATTAACTAGCCCCTCGGCTTTTAGAGGGAGTCGCTTCATGGCTCAACTTAACCTTGTATTTAATATGACATTTCCAAAGAGATTGCAGATTACAATCAAGGTAAAAGGAAGGAAGTTAGCACGGCCAGGCAGCCAGGCCAGGCATGGGGGTGTTGGCTCGACCAACCTCGGGAAGGTATAGAGATGTCAAGGAGTCAGAATATTATGTGGACAAGCGAGCTTAACATTTTCCACGTGGCTATTGGTTTTAACATATACAAAACCAATACAAGGTATATTTGTACTTATTTTAATGTATTTCTCATGGTGATTCCAAATATGGTGATTAAATTCAATAGTGTTGACATATTTGGAATTTCGTCTGCGTACGCTTGGCGCGTGGAAAGTGTTAAGTTATTTCCCATTTTATCATTCAAACGTTACAGAAGTTTAATTTTGGGCCAATCTTTGTTAAATGGATAAATTAATGTATAATAAAATAGAGAGTTCTGTTTTAAATCTTGGTTAGAAATCAAAGTTCTTTAGGTTGAGTAGAGGTTTGCGTCAAGGCTGCCCGTTGTCTGCACTTTTGTTTGTAATAATCTCAGAAGTCTTAGCTTTGAACATAAGACAAGATAAACCGATCTCATGTATTGTTATAGATGAAAATGATTATGATAAATGTGAAACACATATTAGCCAATTTGCTTACGATACAATTCTGTTATGCTCAGAATCTCTTGATAGCATGTTGAAAAGTATTAATACATTTGGTATTTTAGCAGGTCCAAAGATTAATGTTGAAAAAACTCAAGGGTTAGCACTTGGTCACTTTGTAAAACAGAAATCTGTTAAATGGCCAACTGATAATATTAAATCACTTGGTGTTTATTTTGGACATAACATGATTGAATTTTACAAAATCATCTGCAAGAGAAAAAAGATAGACTAATTCGAATTTTGAATTCGTGGTATAGAAGAAAGCTAACTTTATATGGTAAAGCATTTATTATAAAATCTCTTGGTCTATCCAATTTAACACTTTAATGTCTTGTGTACTCGTTCCTGAAAATTTCACGAACGTCGTGAATTCAATTCTTTTCAATTTCTTATGGAATACAAAAAGCCTGAGAAGGTGAAGAGAAAGACTCTCATTCGAAATGACAATATGGGAGGAATAAAAATGTGAGATTTTAATTCTCAGTATATAGCTATGAAATGTATATGGTTAAAACGTTATAAATACTTTTTTAAACGATATTTAAATGCCCATGGTCCAAACTGTTTAATTTTAAATATGAATTTTGTTGAAGCAAAGAATGCTCCATCGTTAATTGGTCTGCTAAAGTTTTACTCAGATCTGGTAGAAGCGTGGCATAATTTAGATAATTATTCTAAGAACTTACCATTTAAAGACTCACTAAAGGTCAAAAGTCATAATTTGTGGCAATGAACTGATTATGCACAATGGTTAGACTTTGTATTTCAAACATTGGATTGATAGTAATATGATAAATTAATGTCCTTGTAAATAAAGAAGGTACTTTTTCCACTCAATATATTCTTGACAAGCTTAAAAATAAGCACAACAGGATTGCAGAGCTATTTATTATTTTTAAAATCAATTCCAAAGAATTGGATCGATATATTAAAACCCAGCAATATGCCTATTAACATAAGTAGTTGTCTGCTAACCTCTCGTATATTATGTAAATAAAAAACGTGTACATATCGTGAATTCGTGCCAATAAATCAAAACAGATGGGCACAGGAATTGACCACGTCACCAAAATGTGACGATGTTTGGACTATGAAAACTATTTTTGAAAAAGAAAGAAAATGGCAGAATTTAATTACAAGTTATTTTATAGAATTATTGCTACCAAATCAAACTTATATAAATGGAATAAAAGAACTCACCAAATTGTATTGAGTGCAATAAGGCGGATGATTATCTACATTCATTTATTCCTGTCCTTTGTCAAATAGCTTTTGGAAACGTTTTAACACTTTCATTGTATCTAACAACATACCATGTCCAGAAATATCGTTAAAAATCATTGTACTTGGTTGCTTATAAACCAGACAATCAAAATACATTGAATGAAATGCTAAATAGAATGATTAGTCTGGCTTCGTTTACTTTGTATAAATCCAGACTCTTAATGTTTAATACGGTACATGATACACAATCTTGACATTATTTCGGTGTGTACTTTGTATTACATTTATGGTATTACGTACCTGCGTATCTTGCGACCTCATTCCACGGACCTAGCTTACATTTTGTTTTTTCTCAACATATACTTGGTGTTCTAAAGTTGAGAAAAAACCCATTGTTGACATGCGTTAAGTATCATCAAACATTTCAAAATGTTTGATGATGCTTAACATATGTCAACAATGGCTTAGTATTTTTGTTTTAGTTCATCTACGTTTCTTATATATGTACACAGTGAAAATCAAGTATGTAAAAAAATATTCAATCTGTGTAGAATTAGGACTCCTCCTTAAAGGTAGATGTTCCGATTTTCAACTTGAAGTTTTCTATTCTACATGAAAGGTCATCCTTAAAAAAGTCGTGTTCCAAAGTTTGAGTTGCATAGCTCTAATGGTTCTTATTTTAGACGCACAAGATGCTGTGAACTGTACCCATTGAGTAGTACACAAACTATATCGGTGGTTACCACCATTCGCGGTAATTCGACGTTATTTCATCGATTTCTCCGTTATTATACCGATTTAGGCCGTCAAATTTCAGTATGATGATGAGAAAAATACAAGCTTTCATATGATATGAAAATCTCTGTATGTTTGAAATTATTCTGTGTTACGAAAATGTGATCGGGTCATCTACCTTTAATAGTTGTAAGCTTTTGCACGGATTAGTGATAGTGTTACATACATGTTTTATTTTACTTTAACATAATTATCGAGGAGTTCAGTCAATTATGTAAATATTATTCTCTGTGTAATAACACAATTTATGCAAATTCTCAAGTACTTGATTTTGGGAAACATGCTCACTATTTTCATATTCTATCACCTATGATGGTCAGTATAACGTTTTGATATTAAAAAATCTATACCTATATTTTTTCGGTTATAGAATAACGATATCATTAGAACTGGTTTGTAAAGCCTTTTATTTAGTAGAATATAGCGTTTTTATACAAAATTAATGTTGAAAACATTACTGTTTATACAGTTTGAGCACCTGAGGTTTGATATATTGTATTATGACTGAAGTAGTAATAAAATCACGAGTGTTTTCAAACGTAAAGAAAATCAAAGGTTTGGATACATTGTATTATGATGACTGAAGGAGTAATAAACGCACGAGTGTTTAGAAACGTAAAGAAGAAAAAAAAGATGAAGAAAAAGTTATGTCCCAAGAAATATGAGAAACCACCTGTATTTTTGGGTGCAAATGTTAACAAACCAACCATGAATTGTTTATAAGACGTTGACCAGTACTCAGTGCAAAATTCGACAACCATTGTGGTAATTGGATTGTTATATAATACTAGTTATGCAATATAAATATCTGTGTCTGAATGGCAAAGTCACTTCAGATTATCTTGATGGATAATACTCCGGAGGGATTATAAGAATGCACCATAAAATAGCAAGATGATTGACAGTTTGATTATAACTGTTACAAGCGTATTGCGGAACAGGTGTTCCGTCCGTGTATCAATGCATTACAGTGCCACGTTACAATAACTTGTTCTATATATGCATATACAGGGAGTGTCAAACAAGTATTTGACGAAGTGGTGTATTCGTATCATTATAAACGCCTTAAAAGCCTTCATCCAATGAATTTCTAGTACAGGGATACTTATGTGCGCCAAGTCGTTTGAAGCTATGTGTGTTTCGGACCAAGATAAAGAACGTGTAGTATTTAGCCCTGTCATGAAATAACTCAAGAACAAGTCATCAATAAATATTCACTCTCGTTCCCTGAACGATTGCATCTATTAGTATCGATCTGAACAATATGCACACATTATCCATTGGACTCGTAGGTTCGAGATTAGTTCTATAAAAACACTGGGTGGAGAAGTTATGTATAATTATCACACATATAGTAAAATCAATCGGACACGGTGAATGTATGTGTTAATCTAGTTTGTTGAAATTGTTAGAAGTATTTACACTTTTACCGTGCCATCTCAATGTTAACGTTAGTTTTGTGTCACAACAGCCACTACAAGGGCTATGCTGTTGTCGCATGAGACTACCAATGCCCCTACAAATCACCGCTCTATTCAAACATGCCATGTTACACAGGTGCTATGAAACACACATAGTATCAGTTCGTATTCGACATTTCAATAGAGAAGATATTCCCTGTACTAGAAAATCTTTGCTTTATCATACGATGAACCCACCACAAAAGTCTTAAATGTGGAACGCGAATCAATAGGATAATCTGTGTCATCTCTAGGTGGGCAGTGAATGACGTCAGTGCATACAATGTACTCGTTATCGCATCGTCAAAATATCCTTTGAATAAGTCATTGCGTTTATATCCGCGTGATCAAAGAAAAATGGCGGTTATTGCGTGGAAATGCTTCGCGTATGACTAGATTTCGAGCTGATATCACCGCCCCCCCCCCCCCCCCCCCCCTCAACTCTAGTCAAGGCAGAGTACATGTAGGCTATAAAGTGATATCTTCCTGATATCCTGTCGTGCAACATAAAGGAATTTAGCAGCTGGTTTAAAGAGGAAGTCCCGCTCCGGAATCCTTAAACAATTCCCTTAGGTAGGAATTACTCCATATTATGTCTGTTATGTCTGTCATCAAGTGAACAGGTATAAAGGCAGTGAAGAACTGGACATGATGGGCCTCCCTCTAAGTATATATACGTCGAATGGACGTCAATCCAGGGAGCTTTCGTACAGCCATGAATGATGGGCCTCCCTCTAAGTATGGACGTCAATCCAGGGAGCTTTCGTACAGCCAGGAATGCTTCGAGACTCGTATGACGTCTATTATACTGGGCGTGTCAAAAGTGTCCCATGTGAAACATGATTTTGAAGTCCATGATAAATATATGAATTATACATGAAATAGTAAGAATCATATTCAGCAATCTTTAATGTGTCATAGGAATGTTTTTCTATCCATTTTGGAGCTTTCGTTATCAAATTATGGCAACTCTACTCAGGCATGTCAAATTCAGCTTTGGACACTTTCCATGTAAAGAGACATATATTATTAGAATCGTCATTCAGTATTTAATTGAACATAATCAATAAAATCAATAATAATCTATCTAACTACATGTTGATAGTTAGTTCAATTTCAGCAGAAAAACATATTTTCATCCATATCATCCATGACAAACCATGGAATATTTGAATATTAGATGTTTTGTACCAAATAAATTGATGTATCCTATAAATCATCATTGTAATCACAAAGGCAGGGTTACTTCAGTTAAAAATCCAATCCCTGTCCAAAAGTGGCCAAAGTGGGATTCGCACTCATGTTACTGAATTGATCATATCTGGAAACAAAAATCATGGGAAGTATTTTAATTACTTTCGTTCTTCATGGGACACTTTTTTGACACACCCTGTAGTTACGTATCATGGATATAGCACAGTTGATTTGTCACACCTATAGGTCGACACGGACTGACGTCACGCGCCGTTGACTACGTCACGAAAGAGGTAAACAAAAGTCTCTTGCACGCCATGACGCGATTGCTTGGGTCGATCTACTACATGGATGAACAGTGCGTAAAACCCGAGTTGTTAAAACGTCTTATGACGTGGTCAACGGCAAACTGTACAAAACAATAACAAAATGTACGAAGCACCCGGATGACCGTGTCGACCTATTGTAGAACTATGTTATGGTATTCTGTGGACAAGGATATGATTGAAGTTGATTGAAAAACATAAAGTGTTAAGCCATGCAAAAGACGTTAATTTCGTTGTTTTCTATACTAAATGAATTTACGTTTTGTAAAAGGTAATTTTGTCGAACACCTCTGGCAAAATCCAATGGGAATTGCGTGACAAGAACGATGTATTTGCACGTTTAACTGCATTCATATCGATCGTTTTGTGAGATTTATATTGTTTAAATTTTGCTTTGATGTTAAGACGAATGTCTGGTGTATGTCTGGTGCACGTCTTTTTATCGTCGATAGTGCCGGACACGTTCGTTCACAAATTATATTTTTGTATAACATTATAATCAATAGATCATAGTGGACATCTACTATTGTTCCTTAACTTGTTTTCAAATAAAAGTGTAGTTTGTAGATTATATTACCCTGGCATGCCAATTTAAGAAACTGTATGTCTTACTGTTCCAATCCCTTCTAAACTGAATCAAGTTATATTATCGGACATCTGATGGGTAATGAATGCATTCAAAAATATGCAAAAATTTGAGTAACATTTGATTGATAACAACAATTTATATGTTTACTCTAAGACTAATTGATCATCATGAACATATGCGCGTTTGATTTACCGATGCGCGCACGACTTACCGATGCGCGCACGACTATAACGGCGCCCTACAAAGCAAGCACATGAGTCGATCTTCCGCCGGGGTTTTCTATTGAAGCATCCCCGATCCTCATCTTACTATCGACAGGTGAATTGGCGCTACCAGTTAATCAATAATCTGCAGATTGCTACACCTAGGCTGCGTGTAGAATAACCAAAAATGCTAAAATGAAAAACTTTGTTTTGGTTTTTGACACATTTCTTCTACAGTCAATCTTCAAGTGCAATAACTCAAATTAAAGAGAAGAAATTTCTCTTCAAATCTATGACTTGATATTTTACGTAGGGCTATAGTTTTAGAGTTATAAGCATTTCTATTAGACCTGCTAGGTTACTTTATCAACACTGTATACTGTTGTCCAGTGTCAAATTCATGATAAACACTTCTACACAAAATGATAATTAGGCTAATGTTTAATACGTACTGTATGTATTGTGAACGCGAGGAACCTTTTATTCAGATTAAGAAAGATATCATGTTCGCTCCTTGTTTAAAAAACCCATAAAAGGGTGTCATTTTACGGGAAACCATGTATGTGCGTACATTGCTCAGTATGTCAAGAACACATAAATCGAAATACTGGTTTGTTCTTTTAGTATGACATATAAAGGTGCTTGTTTTGAGGTGCAGAACGAAGGCAAAATACTTGGCAAAACTCGAGTGGATCTTTTCTTCACGGGGAAAAACATGTTAAGAATCCATTTATGAACATGATTCCAAACTTAAAATACACGTTGGTCGTAGGGTTATTTTCCTTGTGTGAAAGAACTGTTTCGGCAGTTTGATAGATGTAATGTACTATCGAAATGGCGGGGAAATTATCTCTCGGATCATTCACTAGTAATTGCAAACGTGAGTTCAAGTATCGGCTTGCTTGGTGGTTCTTTAAAGGGAAATCGACACTATGAGCTGTTCTTGAAAAAAACTGGTTTATGCCTGGTATGATGATGACAGATATATGAAAGAGTTTACTTTAACAGTTTCCAAGCGGCTATTAGTTTTACCATAAGAAAAACCCAGATTGTTCAGAAACCTTTCCCAACTTCTATGAATGATTGAACCAATACTAGACATGTTTGTACTTATTTCAATGCATTTTTCATTGTGATTCCAGATATGATGCCGATATTCAATAATTTTGACATTTTTGAAACTTTTTGTGACATTTTGGAACGTTCGTCTGCAGATGACTGCCGCGTGGAAAGTGTTAAGAACATTCAACCCATACACCAATCTTGTTAATATAGAAGCGTAAAGAATGCTACTTTATAACGCTATCGCATAGTAAATGTACTAACGAACAAGTATATTAACACTTTCCACGCTGATATTAGGTTTACAATCAAAACAAAAACCAGATTTTTCATAAACCTTTCCCAACTTCAAAGTCTGATCTCAAGATTTACTGAACCAATAATATTCATATTTGTACTTATTTTAATACATTTATCATATTGATTACATACATGGTGATGACATTTTATAAGTTGAACATTTTTGTCGTCTCCAGACGACTGCCGCATGGAAAGTGTTAACACTAATCTTGTTTGGTACTACCCAGTTGTGATGCTTGGTCTCTAATCTATTTCGTAATTGGATTATTAATGATATCATTTTGCCCTTCTTGCAACTTGATTAATCAAAATAGCTTTCACATAAATATAGGTTTTCAAAATTATCCTTTGTTCTTTATATATATAGCAGGTGTAGAAAGTTGATAATAGGTAATAAAGACTTGAAGCTATACGACCTTTTTGCAGTCCAGTTGACCTTAGAAAATGTCAATAGTAAAAGACTGCAAGATTAAGCCCTCGAGATCAGGCCAAATCCGGCTAAATTATCAATAAATTGAGCGTGCGTCAATTTTACTGGTCTACTTTGTGTCAAATTGTGCTTTTTATTACAAACGTAGTAGCCGAGATTGGCTGGCTGCCTTCAAGCTTATAAATCGATGCCTTAATTTCACTTTCAGAACCCCAAATGAAACGTACTGTTTGGTTTTGTCGCCAGAAACAGCAGCCGACATCAGCAACGTCTTTATTGGCAGGCGTTCAAGCGTATAAAATATCTGTTACTATAGCTACTGTAGATGTTATGGGTTATTCTTAGCTTGCCTCAGATGGTCATAAAGCAAACCCTAACGGGCAGCGTAGACTCGTTAAACACGGACCATTAGTTTACACTTAGTGGCAAGATGGCCTAAGGTTGAAACTAACGCTACATACAAATTATCAGCAAGTGATTGCGATTGAACGTGGTTACATGAAATAACACGCAATATTATAAGAAATATTCATACATAGCAAAAACATATCTAGTGATTAAGTTTAAAATGAGAAAATAACTCCAAAAAATAAATAAATAAATTCAATTTTAATACGTGTATCCATTCTTAACATTAAGTGAGTTTTACCAGCGCGTAGGTAGGTCCAAACCAATGGCCATTCAATTAACTGATCACACAATAACCGATGTGAATTTCATTTCAACACCAGACAACCGACTGTTAAATGTTAATAAACCACTCGTTGCCAAATGTGTTTCATATTTGCATTGGCCATTAAGAGCTGGTTATATGAGTGGCAAATAATAAATACCAAATACAAATTCTTCACTAAGACTAGTAAGAGAACCTGAAGTAAAACAATCAATGTAAAAAAGATATGAATACTAAATAATTAATAATAGAGCATGCATCGAAGGGTATGTTGATGTTTTGAAGTCTGCTGTCTGGTTTATATATTTTGTAGGATGAATTCAACCTATCTAAACCAATAAACCCTAATGTTAGACAGCTAATAGAAGCTGGCCTATGGCGGTCAGTAACTATAATTCCTATTTCATTCTATGAACAATTAGAATACTAATATATTGAAACTTTCAAAGATTAGCGTTATAACTTAAGAATCATATAAATGTATGCCCGTTCACGCTCGTGATACTGTAATTATTTGAATTACTTTAACGCTTTCCACCTGGAAGTCGTCTGCAGACGACATATCCGAAATTTCACATGTTACAAAAATGTCAAAATTATTGAATGTCATCACCATATTTGGGATCACCATGATATGTGTATTAAACTAAGTACAAACATGTCTATTATTTGTTCAGTTATTCTTGAGATAAGACTTTGAAAGTTGGGAAGGTTTCTGAAAAATCCGTTTTGTATATGGTAAAACAAATAGCCGTATGGAAAGTGTTAACTATGCTTTACCTTTATGCCCCCTGTTAACGTTGATAACACATGAAAGATATTTTGTAGCGCAATCTATGTTGCCATTTCTCATAATTATTGTCTGACGTAAAAGCCAATAGGTCATCTCTATCAATCTATGTTAGCTGTCATCCCAATGACTGTAATCTAGGAGCTAATATAGCGTAACTACCTCCTATAGTTTAAACAGTTCAAAATTGGTTAGAAATGTGCTGTTGCTATCTGTTATCAGAATTCATACGCAGCTGTAATCAGGTTCGCCAATTTAGCTAGCCAGATTTCTTTCGTTGTCGTATCGTTTGGGTATTGACTAATAGAACAGATAAAACGAATGAAAGTATGACTTTATCGTTAGCTGCAAGCCAACATAAAGTTAGAATGTGTTCACACAAAACTATATCCAGACAAACCGCGACATGGATAATACTCTAGTAATCGTTGCCTATTATAACGTATGACTGCCGGTTACCGACTGTGTGAACATGAACTGAATAATACTGATCTAGATCCGCAAGATGATGTTCCACATAACATGGATTGGGCTTTTTGCAAGCCAAGCTAGGGCGTGCTTCAGTGAACACCAACACAGGTGGCAAACAGAGGAATCGAACTAAGGCCTTTAGAATTGATAACAGTAAACAGGCATATGGTCACGCGTTATGAACTCGCCTCCCAATAGGGTGGTGCCGTTACATTTTTTAGCTTCATGCTGTCATTTTCCTCAAATATTTTTAAAACCACTAAAGCTATCTCAACAAATTTGGTATCATTTTAAAGCCCTAATAACAAGCTATCTGCCTGCCAAATGGCATTGGTATAGCTAATACAGAAAGGGAGATACAGCTGTTTGATGTTTGGGGACCAGGGGTGGTGCTGGAAGGGGTGTTTCTGGAAGGGGTGCTGCCTGTACAAACTCAATGGGGATAATCCCATGCTTTGTTCTTTTTACAATAACTAGTCATCCCCTAATGTTAAAAACACAATTTTGGTCCCATTTCAAAGGATATTTAGTAGTCATTAAGTATGTGGTTCAATAGACTTGTCAACTATTATTAACAACTAATTAATTATGGATAAGACAATGATCATCAGCTTTCTTCCTATTCGCTACACAGTCAACATGAATAATCAGCCTTAATTTACCGGATTTATATAAATTCTAAAAATATATAAAATAAAAATTTGAGATATTCACTAGCCGGTATAATTACCATACCGACGTAGTAACTTTGACAAATATATATCATCTAATGGGTAATTTCATGAGGAATTCAAATATGTAAACAAAATAATGATAGGGATAGGTATACAAAATATATGGATCTCAAATTAAAAATTAAAAAACTCTGATATTTTCCGAACATTTCCGATCATACCATTTTAGTTCTTGGTCGCACTATAATTTTAATGACATATTTGGTTTCCTCATGCAATTTCCCTTCAGAAAATGTATACTTTTACTACCTCAGGGGGGTATACAAGCAAATATAAATGTGTAAAGTTAAATTCATGTCGCGAAAGCCAAAATCCGTCTGTAACGCGAAAGGAGGCGAGCTTAAAACACATGACCATATATGATCTGAATAAATGAATGCATTAGGAGAGTCGGTGTTGCCAGAATAAATAACTAAATAGAGGTGTATAAAATACACTGCTACACACACAATCCGGTCTTTTACGCACGTGCAATATTGGAGAACAAAATCAATGCATTTGAAATGTGGTGTTGGCGCCGGATGCTAAGGATCACCTGGGTCATGAAGAGAACCAATGCGAGTGTGCTTCAGGAGGTCGGTGTGAAGACAAGGCTACTTGGGTTGATCAGTTCCCAAACTCTATCTTATTTCGGTCATATTGCCCGACGCCAAGGAAACTGTCTAGAGAAGGTGATCATGCAGCGCAAGATTGAGGGTGCACGCGGACCAGTCCGGCCAAGGTTAAGATGGTTTGACAGAATAAAAACTCTGGTTTGGGCATCCTACTTCAATCATTTATCGATTGGCTGCTGACTGACGGAAGTGGCGTGTCATCACCAAAGTCACGAGCTGTCAGTCATGACAAAAAAAGGTAACCAACCAACCAATATTGGAGTGTTTTTGTATCTTCTCGGTAGCGGAATATGAACGATTTTGACTCTTTTGCTCATCAATGTATGATTAGGATATCGGAACATTTTAAAACTGATTTAACTATAGTTGACAATGTAAAACCAAAAGTGAATTTTTGTATTGGTGTCTAAGGAGTAGGTTTGCAAATTTGTAGATAGACAAATTGTTCAAGTCAACAATACATTAACGTACACCTATGATAATTGACTACTACCTACCAATGATGCATATAGCTTGACCTAAATCTGAAACAGTCTAGCTCCCTCTATCGTTATTAACATTTCCAAGATTGAGGTTTTAATTGTGTACCAACAAAATAATGTTAGAATGTAAAAATTGTAATGGCTCCAAATCATTCCTTTGATACGATCCAATATGTGCAGGATGAATCAAAATAACAAATAGAATAACAATTGTTTATAATGTAAAATACAATAACGAGATGTTAAGCCCAACTCAAAGCATGTGATGAAAAAGAATAATGGAGCTAAACTAAGAAGTAAGTCCATTAATTCATTAAATATTGTGTGCTCGTCTCTATGTACACCATTGCTATCCAGTTTGCTGTTATTCCAATTCTTCGGCGGTATTACAAAGTGACGTATGATCGGTGGAATTACATAGTGATGTAATGGTTGGTGGTATTACATAGTGACGTATGATCGGTGGTATTACATAGTGACATATGATCGGTGGTATTACATAGTGACGTATGATCAGTGACACTACATAGTGACGTATGATCAGTGACACTACATAGTGACGTATGGACCATTTTCTAAATAACTTTGACAGTCCTAAAGCCAACAATTGATTAATAATTGGTAATCTAAAATTGATTTGGTGTGCAAAACAGCTGATAAAAATCTTGTTTTAACTAAGTGACGTGCACACAATACGCACCACCGACGAATTGATCAGTTGGGACTCAAAATGGTTAGCAACATCTACCGCTGGATTAAAAATAAAATAAAAATCACCATGGTTGATTAATCAAGCTACAGTAAGAACTAATGTTAACTACTGAAGTGGTGATGCATGTAATTCCTGATGCCGGGAAATCGACGCTATGCTATGTGCAGTTTTGAATTAGGGTTACAATAGCTGTTTACAAACCTAGTCTTGCATACTTTTAAAAGTATATAAATGATCCTAAAATGAAGTCTAGAGTGTTCTTAAATATCAGCGTTGCTACTAGATGAAGAGTGATAACTAGGAAAATATCCCTTGAACCGAAATGTAATAATAATGGTGTGGGGAATCAGCATCATTCGTGAGCGAATGAATGGGAGAACATCTGAAAAACATTCGAAAAAAAATCTAAATTGAAATCATCATTCAGTATTGATTCAATGGATAGGCGACCGGGTACCTATAGTGTAATGCCTGGTCTCTAGGCTTAAGGCTACGTGCCACACTTAAAATGAGTTCAATTGAATTAAAAGCCAGTGAATTGTTTGTATATTGATATTTTCTTCCTTTTTAAACATAAGAGATTTCGCTTAACTACTAATATGAGATGGACTGCTATAGATATGCGGTGTGTATGATGTACTAAAGGCCAGCCCGTAGGCAAATTTATGTGAATTCAACAATTCATTTTAACGAACGTGCGCTATATGTGTAGATATGGGCTATTTCATCATTTCACATCATTAAAGTATAGATGTGTTCTTGCAAATATTGTAGTCAATAACTAGGGCAGTACTAAACTAAAGTTCTTTGCTAACAAAAATTGGCGAAACAATTGTTTTTAATATTTATTTTCAGTGAATATCTACTTCGTTTAACAACCACAGATTTGTTTTCTCCTGGGGCACCCTGTATATAATTGTCTTTAAATAAAAGTTTTCTTTTCTTTTTTGCGATTTTTCCCCTCATTTCCCCTCAAGAAAGGCGTCTTGCAACCCAATGCCAGATTACTAGCCATTCAAGATAAAATATACACAAGTGAAATTATTAGAGTCTATAACTTTCTCATAAAATACCCACAATGTATTTAGCCAATGCAGACATTTATTGGAAATCGTAGGAGTAATAGTTTTAAGATGCCTTGAAGTTATCAATCAATCGAAGTATATCAGATTGCTCGCTTAAGTCCCTATATGTCTGTCTAACTTCAATGAAGGTTATTAGCGTTCTACACCCACCATAATTATTGATGTAGTTATCTTTGTCTCTTAAGGGCACGAGCTAAGTTTGAGAATATAATTTAATTAATGAAAAGCTTTTAATCACTCTATTTCATGACTAACGTTTCAAAATGCGTATGACAGGTGCGGACTTTTGGAACCGATTGACCACAGCGATAAACAACTAATACTATAGTCTGCATGTATACCATTTTATCTCAGTTAACACTTTCCACGCGGTAGGCGTTTGCAGACGACATTCTGAAAATTTCACAAAATGTTTCACAAATGTCGCAATTATTGAACTTCCTTATCATATTTGGAATCACCATGCGAAATATATTAAAGTAAGTACAAACATGCCTGGTATTGATTCAGTAATTTCTGAGATAGACTTTGAAAGTTTGGAAAGGTTTCTGAAAAATCTGTTTTGAATATGGTAAAACTAATAGTCGCGCGGCAAATGTTAATGGAGACATTGGTGATTCTAGCTAAATTCATATTGCAGTTATGTACACTCTGTGTCACTGTCAGCGGTAATATCGGTGCATCCTTGGTGTAATTCATCATGTGTTAGACTGGGTAGACTCTATTTCGGAATAAAGCTGTCTAATCCTTTAATCCTTTAACACCGATTTTGTGCTAGGCTAATTCCGTGCAGAATTACATGAAAGATTTTTCAATTATCTGGAATATACAGCTTCTGCTCATTAATTAAACACTTAAGTTATCCTATAGTTCTATATTTCCCAACTTAGCGGTTATGAACTCACGCACGCGGTTTTGGACGCACGCACGCGTCACGCATATGATGCACAGTGCGCTTGTTGCCTTCATGTGCGCCCATGTCCTTCAGTATTCATTTTCTGTGGTAATCATCATATCAAAGTTACGACATTTCCCGCTTATTGAAGTAAATTGAGGACCCTAGATCTAAAAGGGGGTTAAGTCACAATCTTGTGAAATTGTAGTTAAGTATCAGTTTCTGCTACAAGGAGGATCTCTGCACCCTCTGTTCAAATGTTACAGTTAAGACAGTTAATAATAATGGTAAAGCTATGTAAGAGTCCATGGGAGGTACAACCCGAGTGGGTCAAGTCCACACATGGACACAATGAAACCCAGTTTTTGCCATTTTTCTCAATGTGACTTAACCCCTTTTAGATCTAGGGTCCTCAATTTAGTTAGGAATATAGGAACTGTTTTATAATTCATCTACACTTATTCTGATTGATGGCATGTATTATACCATGCCCCATTCGAATTGACCTAACCAATGCGCAGGTGGGACATCTGCAGGTGCACACTGGTCACATACACCTATAGCATAAACAGTTGTTGACCAGGTGTATTTATGTTAGCTTATTCAAAACAATAATGTGTACTAAAGATCTGCGATACGCATTAAACAAGCAAATTCTTTCTCCATAATTTGACACCTCATTTATAAAAATTGAGTGGACACTTTTAAAGTTATGGGGCTGTATTCTCGTACGTATTTAAACGCAGTTTTAAGCCAAAGACGCGTTTAACTTTGACTTTAAAAACATCGTTTAACTAAACGCAATTCTCGAACATTTGTTTAATTTAAACACACGTCTAACTCACTGAAAAGTGTCTAACTTTAAACATGGGTATGGGGTTAGTTTAGCGAACGTTTAACTAAACTCGGGCACAATTGTACGCATTGAATGATTACTCAACCATGCCCGGTGCAAACTGGGGAATTCGGTCGATATCTATGTAACCCATTTGGACCAATTATATTGAATACCTGTAAAACCATGAACGCACCCCCACTCTGTGGGACGAGATTTGCGGAGTTTAAAATCGGGTTTCGTTAAACACGTCGCTTAAAAGATAAACTCGCGTTTAATTTTGATGTGTCGTACCAAATGCATCCCTACACATGATACATACCCGAATACTCGCGATAGCGCACAGTGTTCCATACAACTCAACGAGTAAAGTAAGGTCAAGACTCACGCCGAGCAAAGCACGCACGCGGAGTGCCCATCTCTCTTTCCTTAGCGTTTAGGCCAGACTTATCCATGTAATTTTGGCTGTGGGGGGTTCCGCACAGCGAGGCTGTTTTATTCCCAACATGAATTAATGCCGGTACCCAATTATACACCTGGGTGAAGAGTTGCAAGCGCGGTAAAGTGCCTTGCCCAAGGACACACAACACGCTGGTCGCAACGAAACTCGAACCCACAACCTTTGTATTATGGAGTGAAAATGTATCCGTTGGAGCACGCGTGCCCGTCAACTAAATGGCACCCCATAAAAAGGAATTTACAACAACTTGATCTTTCAATAGATGAGGTGACCGTTGTTTACATCCAATGTTTATCAACAAACGCAACGGTCGAAGGGACTGGACTGTCGATACACGCTTGAGGGAACACCATATAACCACAACACTGTCCGCTATGCCGTATTGCCCTTTATAATGCTTTGGCGCGAGTTTTAAAAAGCACGGGTCCTAAACAAAACAGGATGCGTGCGCAAACTGCCGGGCAAAGAACAATGGCAACTAGCCACGTTTTGCCCGATGTGACGTCACCTGTCACCCCATCTATAGATAAAGCTTTAAAACTATCTACTCAATTTTTATGAATGAGTAGTCAAATAACGGGAAAGAAATTGACTACAATACTATATCTGAGATTTGTATACCGATTATTTGAATTAGCTAACATAAAACACCTGGTCAGGAACCGGTTGTGTACATTATTTGCACTCCACGTCAATGAATGATTTGGCAGACGACCATTCATCACATTTTGTTGGCGCGTAAAATCCGGTATCTATCAACATTGACGCATTTGTCATAAACCATTTCCGCATATATTATTATACACATTAAAAAATGTAGTGCAATATGCCTGATTTTGTTGCCCGTCAATGGTTTGAAATATTGATATATTGCAGACATAAATAGATGATGTACACGTTATATAATTATGACAGTTATGACAGGTGGATTTTATGAATCTTTTTTTCAAGATAATGAATCATAATGACATCAAGTATAAATCAAGCATATTTTTCAAAATCAACGTCTTTTTACATTAACTTAAGGATAACTAAGACCCAAAAGGAGTCATGTGAAATGAAAAAACCTAAGGTTTTTGATATATAATAATTCATTGGTGGAAGGAAACGTGCTGATTTGCGTGCTTATTACTGATAACCAGGCTGTTGCCTTCCGCTGTGGTTTAATACAACTATATCATTGCATTTGATGTATGTAACACAGAATACGTATAATAATAATAATAATTATAATAAATAAATAAGCATTTATAATGCGCCATTTATCTAGAAACAAGTTCTAATCCAAGGCGCAATGAACAAACAAGAAAAACAATACAGTAAAGTAGAAGTCACATCTTGCGCTGAACAAAAACAAGCCAAAAATTGTTACGTGCTAAAAATATGACCAAAAACAATTTCAATTACAAATTGAATATGAAAAACAATAACAATAGCAAGGCAAACAAAATGTAAAAGAACAAACAGTTGAAATTAGCAGTCATAAGCAGCATTGAATAAGAATGTTTTGAGTACTGATTTAAACCGATGGAGAGAATTTGACTGACGAACATCGATGGGTAAAGAGTTCCAAAGTGTTGGGGCCACGGTAGAAAAAGCACGATCTCCGAAAGAGGATGTTACATTAAAGCTCTAAAATTATCCATGGTAAAACATTGCGTGGTTTAGAAAAGGTTGTAGTTTCGGTTCATTTTAAAGCAGCCAGTAATATGATGATTCGTGGTATGAGGAAAATATTCCGAACAGTCATATGAAGGATATTTGTGGACAATTCGAATTCTGCACACTATATTTGCAAATTATGAATTATAAAGCATTTGTATCATCTATATTCGGCTAAAATACACGGTTGTTCTGTTGATTGCCACAAACCTCATCGTATGTCGTTACCTAAGTAATATTAAAGGGTCCTTTATTTATAAAACTAAATAATAGTATATTATTACTGTAAAAAGGACAATAGGCATGATAGATGAAGCTGTTTCCGTATAAATGCATTACTCGCCCCCTTCCTATTGAACTACCATATTTAAAATGATTGTTGTAAACAACGCTGGAGTCATTTTTGAGAACTAGTCATTTAAGCGTGACGTTACGTGATACCCACTGATTCTTAGCAATAAAGATCCTATATAACGCAATGCTTTTATCGGCAGCCATCATTTATAAATAGAAACCAAACTAAAAGTTTCATCATTGTAAGTTGTATTGAACTCGGATATATTGAAATATAAGGATAGATGTTCATGACGAATGATGGTTTTGAATGCTATTCGGGATTGTTCACCATCTTCAACTGCCCTTTAATGATTGTATTCAAGTTCACAATTATGTCCCAAAATTATTATATGTTCTTAAAACGTCATATCGTAAGCATAGAAAATAATTAAATTCAATCCTTTTCATCAAGTGAATTTTAAAATGATACCACCGCTAAATTGATTGTTAGTAATAACAATATTGGCCCGTATTTAAATACGCAATTCTCGTACATTTGTTTTACTTAAACACGCGTCTAACTCGCCGAAATGTGTCTAACTTTAAACATGGGTACGGGGGTAGTTTAATGCGTGTTTAACTAAATTCGCGCACCAACTGTATGCCTTGAATGAATACTCAACCGTGCCCGGTGCAAGCTGACGTGCGGATCGAGTAGTCTTTAAAAGTACCGTGTATTTAAGGCATTCGGTCGATATCTATTGTTACTCATTAGGGCCACAATGACTTAGATACCTGTATACAATCAACGCGTGTCTAACTTAAACGTGAGTTTATCCTTTTGACGACGTGTTTAACAAAACACGATTTTAAACTCTGCAAATCTTGTTCCCAGAGTGGTCCTGCGTTGATTGTATACAGGTATTTAATTCAATGTGGCCCTAATGGAGTAACAATAAATATCGATCCGCACGACAGTTTGAACCGGCACGGATGAGTGATCATTCAAGGCATACAGTTGGTGCGCGAGTTTAAATAAACACGCATGAAACTACCCCCGTACCCATGTTTAAAGTTAGACACATTTTGGCGAGTTAGACGCGTGTTTAAGTAAAACAAATGTACGAGAATTGCGTTTAGTTAAACGCTGTGTCTAAAGTCAAAGTTAGGCGCGTGTTTAGCTTAAAACCGTGTTTAGCTACGTACGAGAATACGGCCCATAGTGTTCTTACAATAACAACCAACAGAATTGCAAAATAGGTCACGAATATGTGACGTTAAGTCTTGACATCCTAACAGTCGATAACGAAAATTGAGCAAATATAAGAACTACTTAAATCTACGTATAATCTACTAAAATAGCTGGCATAACATCATTTAAGTATAGATGGTGTGACCGGTGACGTCATGTATTTACAAATGGGACACCCTCTGTTGATTCCCTCCAGGCAGAATATACAGTAAAGTTAATGAAGACAACATGAAATTTCTTTCTAATGAATTGTAAAACTCATTTATTTTTAATTTTTTTTGTGAAATGCGATAGCTTATAGCATTCCTAAGCAAGTTTAAAGACAGTTTTGATAACAATTTGCTGTGACACCACAATCTAGTTAGAAAACCTGATCTGGTCTATCTATAGGAACTCTTGCCCGGTGTGCTTTGTCTCAAATCAACAGAGGGCGTCCTAAATCTAAACAACGGTCACCTCATCTATAGGTTAAGATTAACATATTAGAGACAACTATAGAGAATATACAAAGCCAAAAACCCTGCGATAAACTATATAGATGCTAGTGCCATGTGCTAACCTTTCCCTTTTAATGTTTACTCCGGATATGATAATGAAGACATCAATTAATGCGTCAGTAGCATAGATTTTTTAATATAATTATTTACACAGGATAATTGAATTATATGAATATATGCCAGATCTATATAAACCCTAATGCAACAACTTATTCGCTTATAGTGATAGTCATAAGATTGAATAAACTATGACCAGTGGCATTTTAGAGCCAACGAGGCAATACAATGTCAAGGCGCTGTCATATAACGCCAAATCACTGGTTCGAATCTGAGCAAAGACATTGCGATACGTAGTATAAGGTTTCTCTACTTTCTTTAAGGGTACTGCACTACGATAGAATTCGTCCGTCAATTTTTTTTAATATTCAGTGTGAACAAGGTTTGAACGATTATAAAACCAAATTTTGAATAAAAAATGGGGGTCACCAACTTACTTTTTGAGCTACAGCAATTTCAAAACACGTGTTTTAGCCATTTTTGACTACTGTTTAGTACAGAATCCTATGGAAATATAATTTTTAGGCCACACATTTTTGGGTTTAAAACAAAACTGCTCCGCGGGCCAGGAATAAAAGAAATTATTTCGAAATCTGCTCATATTTTGTTTTTAATTTCTCTCATGGATTGCCGTCCATAACAAAAATGCTGACGTCATTCCTTCTTTTTTTGTATTACCTTCGTGTGGTCAATATCAATGTCGTTATAGAATAATTCAAGGGACATAAAATAAATGATATCTGCAAGTTCACGTCATGCACCATAGACCATTCTTTCATACTTCATACGCTGTCCTAATACTCATCTCTCGTTAGATACCAAGCAGCCAGCAATACCATCAATATTTTATTACTTCCAATCAGACAACCTTACAACCTCATGTTTATTGCCTTTGATCAAGTTATAAGAGCCGTTGCTCTTACTTGTCTTATTACTTGTCCAATGCATTAGATGGACCTAAGTAAATACATTTACTAGTGATATCCGTGGGCCAATGGTGACTAATTGTCTCATTTGTGTGACCAGATATCAGTCTTCTGTATACATGCACTTGATTATCGTGATATATGTACAATGGGTTAATTTCATACAGGGTGTCATAAAAGTAACAGTACGGACAGGTATTTTACATTCATTGACATGTATATAATATTATACGCCATCGGGCTTTTGACTTGTGCAACCTTTGGGAAGCTTTAGATGTGAAATAAAGTTTACAGGATAATTTGTCAAATAGGGTAGCTTTAATTGTGGCTATAGGCGATGAATTTTTAAATACCATGTTCAGCGCAAAGGTATGTAGCAAGGTCATGCAAGTTATACCTCACTGCAATCTTGGTAAGATATGGAGGTTTTGTGGTATTAGGGTACTTAAAGGTCCCAGTTGTGCGTCAATTACACGGTAAAACAAAATGGCCCAAAAAGCTATGTCTGACAGAAAGACCGTGCATTGAGTATCAAAGCTTTTCAGAAAGTTTTTAGAACAATTGATTTCAATCACTTGAATGGCTTCCGAAAAAAACAGGTTTTTCATTGATTTTCAATTATGTCTTTCCACATCGAATTAAACATGATAAATGAAAAACATATTAATGACAATTACCGAACAAATAATTTGCAGACCATCCCCATCTTCACGAGATTAGCTGTACTATAATAACTTACTGTTATGAATTAGCATATCTGTTGATACGTGTCGAAGATCAATATTAGACACCCTATATATGTGCATTGTAGGTGTGTTTGCACTTGGGGTACCGCTTCAAGACCAATATTGATAGGATAGGAAGTGCTCTGAAGAGATAACACAATCCATGTCTTGAGTTAACACTTTCCACGGGGCTATTAGTTTTACTGTACACAAAATAGATTTTTCAGAAACCTTTCCCAATTGTCAAAGCCTATCTCAATGATTACTGACCCAATACTATGTATTTGATGAGCGTATTAAAGAGATTATAATAACTATTCCTTAGACATTTTTCTTTTGCCTGAAATAAAATTCAGTTATCCAAATAGAAAGATCTGAAACAGGTGTACAGGTACGGTGAATAAACACGTTACACGCTTGTATATTTAAATCAAAAACAAATACATTACATATCAAGCGCGCTTCAACGTAATCACATCGAAACATAAAGTCACCCAACTGTTTGTTGGCGTGTGAGACCAGCTGAGCTGTCACGTAACACTTAAATATTTTTCAAATTTGTTGAGCTTTAGACTGTTTAACAGAAACAAGGGCAATGATTTCATACTTTTTTTGTAGATAAATAAATTGCGGAATGAGTATAGTTGCAAATGTTATCCTTACTTGCTCTACATACTAATCCAACTCGAAACAATCCAACCACGTGCGTAAAATCCTTTATCATTACGATAAAATTTCAATTATAACATAAGTTGTGGTGTTAGTCATGTGGCCATGGTTGTATACCATTATAACTGTGCAATATTTCTAAAAGCGATTCTAATTAGTATTCGGTTATTGTGTGTTTGATGCGCAATATGCACTATGAAAAAATGTAAGGTCATTTCATTAAGTCATCGCATTTAAGTCGAAATTTGACCCGTTTTCTCCCCTGATACACGCCCTGGGAGTTACGTTAAATTGTGGATATGATTGGGATCATCTTTATCGAGGTAGCATATGATAAACATGTCAATATATATTATTTGTGTGCATCACCCTGCATGTTATTGAAATCAATGATTACCATACGAAAAAACAGTAAGCTGCAGAGTTTGTCTCATTGTATCTCTAAATGCCATCATACGAATGCATACTTGTAAACTGAGAAACTTGTGAAGTGCTTCTCAGTGCAAGTAGAGTGGAAAATCTTTTGAAATGTGGAGCAAAGGTTTCAGCGTTGACAGTGTGTGCTTAGACTATACTCCACGCGGATATACCGGGCTTATCTGTGGGCAATGTGAGAGATTTTGTTATTTCGTGTCTACAGTAATTCACCTTCCGCAAGGATTTACGTGCATTTCAGATGGTTTTGTAAGGCATTGGAAAACGTCCCAAATGCATTAAGGTTAGGCGTGTTTTAATTACGGAGTTTAAGATCTGTTTTGACAAACAGTAACTAGCCACAACAATAATATTGGTCATCTTGATTTTATCTGACGATGATTTCCACTCGATAGAATGACGTTATAATTGCTGGTTCCCAATTTAAAATACGATTGATTCCGTTTGACGGAATAAATCGTATTTAAAATTTGGAACCGTATTTAAAATTTGGAACCAACGTCATTCTATCGAGTGGAAATCATCGGCTTCCAAAGCTAACACGACAAACAAACCTAATCCAACGATCATAAGCTCACCTAATGATCCCTATTATTTGTTCTTTATTTATAAGTTTATCTGAAATAAATATGATTTATTATGGATATATTTATTAATATGTATAATTGGTCTTGAACCTTTGTTACCGAAGTTAAAAATAGGGTACCATAGAATGGTGATAAGAAGTGTTAGAGAAACTGGCTAACACGACGACCAAACCTAATCCAACGACCATGAGCTTCCTAATGATTCCTCCTATTTGGGTTTTTATTTTTTAAGTTTATCAAAAATAAATACTCTTTATTATCATGATTATTGATACATTTATTAATATTTATAATTGGCCTTGAACTGTTGTTACTCAAGTTAAAAATAGGGTATCATAGAATGGTAAAAACAAAGTGTTACACACATGGACTTTGATTCATTGTGGTGATGAAACTAATATATATTGTGATATAAAATGTATAAGGGAAGGTGAATGAGTGTTGTAAATGGTATATTATTTTACACAAATGTTACTGTTAATTGATGATCAGTGTGTCGATACGATAACCTGTATAAGCGTTAGAATATGATATGAATATTATACCTGGTTCAATATTAGTCAGCGACATTCATGAAATGTTCAAAACAATCTGCTACGATAGCACTATTTCACAAACCAATAAGAAAACAATATTATGCAAGATAATTGAATTATCATTGTACTTTCTCAAATAATTTCATATGAAAATAGTCCGTGTGTGTTATCCTAAAGAAAGTGTTAAATACGACCCAGATGGATCACTTGATAATTGCGTCGGAGATAATTGCTAAAGGGGACATCAAAATTGCGTTTAAAGATGACCTCCAGGAAACGGAGAAACGATACGTTATACCTAATCGCTTTTTCAATGACTGTAATATAGCGCCTGCGGAAGGATTTGTGCCTTGTGAGTCGTAGGTCAGTCTTTAGAGTAGGCTGATACGTTTGATTGTGTTTTAGATGGGGACGTACCTAATTTACGGTGAAAATGATACCTCCCTTCAAATAGTCCTTGTAAAACTCAACTCTTAGCTTAGGAGCAACTACAGGAACTGTAAACTGCAAAGTTCCTGTAAACGGTCAGCGATTATTGTATTTTAGAAACGTAATTGTCACTGACATTGCATCGCTATTCTCCCGATTCTTTTAATGTAAAACATGATGAAATGAGATAGTATCTAATACAAATTTACCAAAGAAGATTTCGAACAAATAATTCATGTAAAACTAAAATTAAAAAATTTACAAGGAACTAATTGTAACTTGGAATACCAACCTATATGTAAGAATACTCGAGTAAACGTTTTAAGCGAAATTATCGATGAATCTGTAATTGTATCTGTCCGAAATAAAACGTGCATTAAGACAACGCCCACGATTGTGTTAAGACCTCTGTATCGCTCACCACTAATGTCTATTTTCCAGATCCGGCATCCATCTGTTTACACACATCTGTCCCACACGACGATGTCGTTATCAGCAAGCCAGATGAACGTGCTATGGTTCGACAGCGCGCACCCAATTTGTAACCACTCGGTTTCGCTAAATGGGATTCTTTTGAAAGGCAATTCCCCTGATGCACGCTATCATGTAACGGTAAATGTGCTGTAATCTAATTGTAGCAGCTTGCTAAGGGACTATCAAGACTATGGAGTTTAACCAATTGTATGCGTGTTGACTCTAAAATGGAAATCATAAGTTGACATTTGTTAACACAATGCAAATACATGTTAGAAAATGAATAGATATGCTCAGTAGGTAAATGTTTAAGTTCGGACATTGGTAAAATAATGAAATTTTGAAATCGTTTGAGGCTTTAGACAGAGATAGCCAAGCACATAAGGTTACGAATAGCAATTCAAAAATATGCTTTTTACTCACGCTATAACGCGATTAATTTTGATCTGGGCAATGAAATATTGATGCGATCGGCACACCAGTTAGAGCACACGGCACACGTAAAGGCGTGATAAGATATAAATGATGTGCGTGATTTGCTGTTGGGCAACTCACAAGACAATGTTTGCCACTTTAGAAAGCTTCAAATGTGAACATTTAATTGTTGATATCTCTGATTAAATGTGATCAAAATTGGGTATATTTTTGATAAAGTGATTTATGGGAAAGTGGAAAATAATAGTGAGGAAACAAAAAGTGCATAAGATGAAGGCAATTGTATGCGTAAACAATATGCGCTTTTATACATTAAAGCCATACAATTCACTAACTTAAGTAACATTTCATGACAATTATTAAGAACAAAATTCATCCCAACTCGTTTCATTTAGTTCATAGTTCCATAGTCAGGACAAATGATACTTTTGATATATGTTGATTATCGTACGTCAACGATGTACTTCTCTGCAATGATAAATTAACAATGCCGCATTTTGATAGGGTTTCCGTACTTCTCTATTACTCTAGCATTAGGTCAATACGAAGCTATGGAATTACAGATATTATATCTCACTTAACATTCCTTTTCTCTGCTGAGCAAAAAATATTTTTATTTCTAGCAAATAGATCACTATGATATACCAATAACTAGTATTCAACGTAGAATATTTAAAATGGTATATAACATAACGATGCTCGGTTTATATTACCATGACATTTCACTTCGGAGACATTTGTTTGTTTTGTTCTTTACATTGGAGAGAGTTATGCGAGAATCGCGATGAAACATAAGTCCCAAACTGATCATAAGAAAAATATATTTGAAGAAAATTTTGAAGGAGATGAAGTGACTTGGTTAGATTTATTTTATTGCAATCCGTTCGATTATATAAATAATTCAATTGAAAAATAAATAGGGGCACACTATTTCAGTTCCTTTGGTCTTGTACATTAGATAACACACCGCAAAATGGTCTCCAGTTTATTTAAGTTATCGATGAATACGATTTATGATCACGTATGAGTGTATAATTGAACATGATCAACAAAATCAATCAAAAGTCTACTTGAATTTGAGCAGAAAATACATGTTTTTATCCTGCATACTATCCATGTCAAACCACAGAATATTTAAATATTAAATATATTGTAAATAATACATTTATGCAGGGCTGGAATTTCAGATTTATTTTAACCAGCCAGTCGGACAGGTAACTCACCGGAATACCTGCTCAACAGAAATTCTACCAGCCAGTGTAATTCACTTACACTGTGAGTTTGAAAAATGTTACATGCCAGTCGGGCAGGTACTTTTGCATCTTCAACCGCCCGATGCCAAAATTACCCGCTGTGGGCAGGTGGGCAGGTGCTATTTCCAGGCCTGCATTTATGTATCCTATTAATAATCATTGGAATCTCAAATGCAGTTTATTCAGTTAAAAATACAATTCTTGTTCAAAAGTGGTCACATTGTGATTCGCACTCTTGTTACTGAATTGGTCATATCTCGGAAGTAAGGGGGTGAAATTAGATGGAATTAATTTTATTTGTAGAGGACTAATACGGCGTACCGACATAGGATGTATTTTAATTTATTATCTCCCCTCATGGGACACCTTTTTTGACACATCCTGTATTTTTATGCTCCATCTGTCGGCATTCGTTTTTATCAAAATACTCCATATGGACTCTGCAAGATCTCCCTTTAGGCGACGAAACAAAACCCTGTTCTACGGGTAATCGGACCTCTCAGGTACATTGTAAAAATTAGTTAGTCACTCTTCTCATCATTGGTCATTTAAGACATCGTTTTCACTAAAATAAGTCAAAACAATGTCTAAAATGACCAATTTGCAAGAAAATGACAAACCTATTTTTACAGTGTAGGGTCAGTCGGTCGGACCTCTCAGGTACGGTTGGTGGGTCGGGCGGGGATTTTTTTTCTCCAAAGATTTCGGGACATTTAAAAAAAATATAAACAAATCAAAATATTTTAAAAACAAAATTCAAAAATATTAAAAAAATATTTTTAAAAATTAAACATCGAAAAGAACAGGGGCGGTTTTTCCCCGTCGCCTTATGGCTGTTTATTATTTATACCACAGAATCTCCACAGATGAAAACAATACATAACATTATGTATTATTCAGAACCGGTCATAAAATAATTCACTTAGCCGCCTTTGCGGTATACTAAATCACCATAGTTTCCTTGAAATAGACGGTTAAATTAAATTGCATGTCGTAAATATCGCAACAGTCAACACAAACTATTGGACATCCCAATCCTAATTATAGTTATGAACAAATGACATACGGTATAGCAATAAGGCAGTGTTCCTTTGTGATCTGTTGGAATTATTGTCGAAATTCTCATTTATTGACAATATTATGGCTACCAATATAAAATATAAATTCATCTTTAAAAATTCAACAACAAAAAAGGAATCTAAAATGACGTCGGAATTTTAGATTCTAAAATACAATAGATTCGCAAGCATCATCCGCTGTTGTATATCAGTAATTATACCGTGCACTCCGTGTATTAATTATACACGACCGAGTACTTGGTGTTAAGTTGCGTGAAAACTTTTTTACATTACGCTAATGAAAATACTCCCACGGTTTCACCTATCCCCGTTTGAGATGTACGATTAGTGGGCTGATGAATTAGGTAAAAAGTGAAATAAATTGAGCAAAAGCAGTACTTTTCAAACTCGAATAAATCAAATAACCTCCTTGAATTAGGCAAATGACGTTGTTAAAGTGGTGTTTTTCGTTCGTAAATAGAATTCCATGGTTTTTCCACGCCGTTTCCGGTTACGATCGCAACTATAATAAAGTGAACACCAACCTACAAAATGCTTTATGATGTAAATTGAAACAAATAATCATGAATAATTATGTTTAGAAATTCCTTAAATTGGAAGCAGATTTCCATTATGATTTAATAAAGTTCTGTGATGGCTTTTTACAGAAAAATACGGTCAAAGTAGATATAAGAGTCCAGAAAAGTCTTTCCTGATAGTCAAACTTCGGTATAAGAGAGAGAAAAATATGTGTAAAAATGTGAAAAAGATCACGTAATATTGCTTTAACATGTTTAAGGGAAGTGTCAACCCTTTTTTATGACATTTATCAAGCACTGTAACTTTTAAACTAATAATGTAATGTACATAAAAGTATACAATTTTTGTAATGAAATGAGTCAGAGAATCCATTTTTGGTATCAGATTTCACAAAAAATAGTGATTTTTACATTTTTGCCCGAAAATCACTTTTTTGGCGCCAAATTTGTTCAGACAACCTAAAAAAAAGAATTTCACCAAAATCATTTAAAGTCAATTATCTAGGAAGCGTTTTGTTTTTTTGGCTTAATTTTTTTTAGTTTTTAAAATATTGACCAAAAAGTGTCAAAAATGTGATTTTTGAGATTGCTTAGATTGAGTAACAGCACTTTAGGATAGTTGTGACTGTGAGGTACGACATTCGTTCAAATTAATTTCAATAATAGCGCAATTCACGACAAATTGAGTAACAGTGTGTGTACGTTTTGGTCCGTTTAAGCAAACCCCCATCCATCTCCAATTGGTTTTTAATTTCACCATGCAATAAAATATGTATACAGATATATAATTTGAATATTGTACTAAAACTGTTTTGCTTTGAAGATAAAATAGAGTTGATGTGATAGCCTTTTAAAATATTTTACGCAGTCAGTCAGTCACTTCTTAAGAAAATAAAATTGAACCAGCTGGTAAACTGCGTATTGTTTCAATTTGATGTCATCCTGAAAGCCTTAATCTAAGTAGATGCGACAAGCTAATACCCACGATTGATGAGAGTTAGATGACGTAAAGAATAGAGAATGAGGAATGATGGGAGGAAAGAATTAAAGCGGGAGGTCTCCATTTGATCTTAAAGACAACAAATTAACGGCTACACGCAAAAAGGCGCTACAGAAACAGATAGTGTATATTTGAGCCTTTTGAGACAAAGCGCCAATGCAATATATTTCTTAAATGGTTCAATTCGACCATTTATCTATGTAATTGGAACAAATTTATCCTTGAATATCAAACCAGGAAACCAGCGATTGCTGCTTCTCCGAGTATAAAAAGACGCGAAATCAATCAAGAATTGTCGTAAAAGATCCATAAAACGTCCGTCCGTATATATAGTGGGCTAAATGATAAACTGCACAGATATTTTAACTAAGATTGATTCAGATCGCGTGATTACCATATATGAATTAATCATTACGGTATGCTTTGATTAAGGGGAGTAGATTGATTTGGATTAGTAGCAAGAGATATAAAGACGTTCAAGCATTGCGTCTTCACAACGGGCGTTGTATTATGACTGCTTCACGGCGCCTGCCTATTTTGGTGGTATTCAATGGCTGAAAGTATTGCCCGATTCATAATCCTGTCGCTTGCGGTTCTTTTGAACTGGAGGAATCCTTTACTCATTATGCGATAAAACCTAAAATTAAAACCTAAAATTCACGAGACAGGCTAGATATCAAAATATGAAACTTGCTCATAATTGTGTCTATGAATAAATTCAAGACGACAATTGTTTAGGCTTGTCATCAATGCATGCATTTGCATAAATTATGTAAACAACAATTTCATTTCAAATCAACGACAGCGATTGTCAAAAATATCGGAGTTATCATAAGAAGTCGCTAGTTTTTCAAAACTATCTAGAACGCGTCACTGCAGTTGACTGCAATTCAACTCGTGCGCGAAAGCTAGTTCGAATGATGTGAATAACGCGACTGACACTTTGGTATATCATTTCATAATTCAATAGAATTACAGAATTACTACGATATGTGCAAGATCTGGCTTCACCTTTGTTTTAGAAAATTATTTTCAAACATTAAACATTACATAATCATGATGGAAGTATTTGCTACAAGTAAGGTACCCGCATTGTGAACATCGCAAAACGCAAAAAGAATTATAATCATAAATTAGTATCCTTTATCAGCTATCAAGGTAAATACGAATAAATCCATAACGACTCTAGAATCTAATTTGTTCGGCTTAACAACAACAACAAAAAATCAAATTTAAGGTTGCTCTTCGGATGTTTTTTTCAATCCATAAGATTTAGGAGTCCGTTTCCGATCAATGTTGCCAACTTAGTGAGAATATAAATGCACAATTCAATTGGTATACTTGACCTATATCCAAAAAAGCGAGCATAGCCATCGCTTCTCCCGCCAAAAAGAGATTAAGATTATCGTTACACCACAAATTGTTAAAACTTACCGTATCTGAGTCTGTGATTTCATCTCTTGATATTGTCGCTCCTGCGCCGAGACTGAGGCCGATTGTGAAAATAGCTACAATTGCTATTAAAAGCAAGCAAGATATAGCGGAATTCATATTGTTAATTGTTTTATGGTGTTTCTACCTTGTCTGTAATTAGACAAGTCTGTTACTCTCCCTTCCTCTCTCCCGTCGTCCAAGCAGCAACTTGGCTTTGTCTTTAGTATGTACAGCCCGGTTTGGTATCTTTGTAGCGGCTTTCACTATGTCCAATATGTTTTATGCGCGGCTTGTGTTACAGAATCGTCAATCTTGATGTTGGTCTCCAATCTATTATTCTGTGTTCTTGATCATGAGTTTCTTCGCTTTGTCGTCTGCTACCATTAGCGCGCGGTTTTTATATAGAATGATGGCGCTGTTTATTGGCGTCATTTGCGTACAAACTTGAGGAATTTGCATATCTTGCGTAGGGTTGTGATTGCGCAACCGGCTGTAACCTTCATCATCAAGTAAAGTATTGCGTGGTTCAATTGTTATAAGTGGGTTTTTTTCTTTTAAAAAAGTTGGTTTTTTAAAGATTTCGTCTGATTCTTTATTTTGCGACCTAAATATAATCGACCAAGTTAATCAGACGATGAACATATAGCTGTCGTTTGGCGGTAAGACATATGGTGTATAATAGTGATATTTTGTTTGTAGACGGCAAAATATCAATAGAGTCATGAACTAAAGTAATTTCTATTGTTTTGCATTTAGCTTAAAATGGCCATTGACCAAACATTTTCATTTTGTAAGAATTTAACGTTGCTACCAGTATTGTCAATCTAACATGTTGCTGTGATGTTTGGATTTGATTTAAAATATCGTAGAATAGAATACTCTATTTTGTGGTGTGGGTTCTTTTGGTGGGTTTTCCTCTTAATTACTCACATTTCAAAATAGCCTATACGTAGGCCTACATATACATGTACAAAATATTAATATTATTGTTACAAATTACAGATGTTATTTGCATATAATTCATGAGCACCCTATACATTATATCACTTTCATATTTTGGCAGCTTTTTACTACTAAAAAGATTATAAAAGAAATGAGATATTTGAATTAAAAAAATGAATTTCCCAAAAGATCAACCTCGTTGAAGCCTGCACGAGATTTATTTTGACCCATTGAATCAGATCCTCACTGGGAGGAACAGTAACAGGTAAAAACGAAAACGACGGACATTTTGTTTGGCGCAATTGAAATAAGAAGTCAAGCAAGACTGTTATTAGCATTATCATTTCTTGGCAAAACGACTCCTTTTTGGGGTAATCTTTTATTAACAAAACATACTCATTTCAAAAACGACTTCACTTTGGGGTAAACTGTTATTAACATAATCATTTCAAAATGCCTCCACGTTGGGGGTAAACTGTTATTAACATACTCATTTCTTGGTAAAATGACTCCACTTTGGGGTGAACTGTTATTAACATAATCATTTCAAAATGCCTCCACGTTGGGGGTAAACTGTTATTTTAACATACTCATTTCTTGGTAAAACGACTCCACTTTGGGGTAAACTGTTATTAACATACTCATTTCTCGGTAAAACGACTCCACTTTGGGGTAAACTGTTATTAACATAATCATTTCAAAATGCCTCCACGTTGGGGGTAAACTGTTATTTTAACATACTCATTTCTTGGTAAAACGACTCCACTTTGGGGTAAACTGTTATTAACATAATCATTTCAAAATGCCTCCACTTTGGGTAAACTGTTATTTAACATACTCATTTCTTGGTAAAACGACTCCACTTTGGGGTAAACTGTCATTAACATACTCATTTCTTGGTAAAACGACTCTACTTTGGGGTAAACTGTTATCAACATACTCATTTCAAAACTACTCCACTGTGGGGTAAACTGTTATTAACAAACTCCTTTCAAAACGACTCTACTGTTGGGGGTAAACTGTTATTTACATATTCATTTCTTGGTAAAACGACTCCACTTTGGGGTAAACTGTTATTAACATACTCATTTCTTGGTAAAACGACTCCACTTTGGGGTAAACTGTTATTAACATACTCATTTCTTGGTAAAACGACTCCACTTTGGGGTAAACTGTTATTAACATACTCATTTCTTGGTAAAACGACTCCACTTTGGGGTAAACTGTTATTAACATACTCATTTCTTGGTAAAACGACTCCACGTTGGGGTAAACTGTTATTAACATACCCATTTCTTGGTAAAACGACTCCACTTTGGGATAAACTGTTATTAACATACTCATTTCTCGGTAAAACGACTCCACTTTGGGGTAAACTGTTATTAACATAATCATTTCAAAATGCCTCCACGTTGGGGGTAAACTGTTATTAACATACTCATTTCTTGGTAAAACGACTCCACTTTGGGGTAAACTGTTATTAACATACTCATTTCAAAACGACTCCACTTTGGGGTAAACTGTTATTAACATACTCATTTCTTGGTAAAACGACTCCACTTTGGGGTAAACTGTTATTAACATACTCATTTCAATACTACTCCACTGTGGGGTAAACTGTTATTAACGTATTCCTTTCAAAACGACTCCACTGTGGGGTAAACTGTTATTAACATACTCATTTCTTGGTAAAACGACTCCACTTTGGGGTAAACTGTTATTAATATACTCATTTCAAAACTACTCCACTGTGAGGTAAACTGTTATTAACATACTCATTTCAAAACGACTCCACTGTAGGGTAAACTGTTATTAATATACTCATTTCTTGGTAAAACGACTCCACTGTAGGGTAGGCTGTGAGTACCTGTAGTACAAAACACACAGACCCTCAGAGTCATATTTTGTATATTAAAATATGGTATAGGAATATGCTATTTTCTTCACACACATTCTACTTCCAAAATGGGTGAGAACGATTTTTCATGTAATCTTTTTTCTTTCAAACATTCTAGGTAAAATACCACCCATAAAGCATCTATACCTTGAGAACTCAATGTTGCCATCGTGTTTATTTCATTTAGAGTTGTCAATATTGTATTAGAATTATCTGCCCATTAATTTAACTGTTTGGCTTCGTTTTCTGGTAAGCTTACATTTATTTTTTCCAATGGACTGCTATTTCACTTTAAATCTGGTCAAATTTGCGTTCACGTAATACAATATCGATAGAGGGCGTGCGTTATTCTAGCAATACATACAGTTCATGGTTTAAAAAGAAACACAAAAGTTACGTCATCGGGAACTGGTCATTGTTGTCTCATACCATCATTCTCTAGTGGAGGATTGAATCATGATTGAGACAGGCTAAATCGTCCATGATCGTTGCTGATTTAATACATAAGGTTGCCTGTTCGAATCCGGTCAAAAACATATGGAGTGTTGTCAACGTGTATGTGCTGACCAACTCTAGGGGAAAATATATAGTTGAATAACAATTCTTCCACTTTCAACTCAGAGAATCCAAAAATGCGCCTGTTCAGAAGTATTAAACTAATACGGTATGTCAAAACTTCAGCTGATAATAATAATCTAATGGTTGTGTTTGGTACATATTTCATTAGAGCACATTGGTTAACGGTTTTATCAGTTATCACCAGATAAAAATGAACAAAACAAGCCAAATAAGGCAATATGGGACGGGCTCTGTCAAATGTATATGAATAATTGAAGCGGCATCATTTTCAAAAGTTCAAGTTCTCAACATATTATATAAAACATTCAACAAATTAAGCAACTATTGTTATTAAAATACCCAACAAATGACTTTCTTTTAGTAAATTAAGCAACTGTTGCTGTACCGAAATGCTCAACATATATTATTGAAAAAACTCAAAACTAGGTAACAACTGTTATTACGATACTCAACAAATGGCTTTATGTTTATTAATTAGGCAACCGTATCCATGGTAGCTATTGCTCATACGGAAGGGCTCAACTAATAATTCAAACAAGTAAGATATTAAGCAACAATTTTTCAATAATCAATTAATCAATAATAGTCAACCGTTGCGTAATTTAATTGATCAACTGTTGAGTAATAATGATTACCTAACTGTTGATAAAACATTGTACCCAGCAATATTAGACATTTTTACTCAACTGTTGAACTGTTATATAATTGATCAATGTTGAGTAAAATATTGAGTAAAATTTTACTTTACAGTGTTGATTGAAAGCAATTATATCCCCGGGATTGAATTCAAAACACTCGGATCAAACTATAATATAACTTGGACTCTCATAAGAATTCATTTCACTTGAGACGCAAGGATAAAAATAGAGTATCAACCGTCACATATTTGAACAGAAATCGGAATAAATTGCTGTAGATGGATAAACGCCGTGAGTGCTAGTTGACGAACCAAACGTGCTCAAGTGCCCACCCGTCGCTGGGGGCGATCTTGTGTGAGATTTAACACTCTGCGTCTGCGCTTTGCGTCAGTAGAAACGGATTATTAGCTTATTCACAAGGAGGTTGTGTTGTCTGCCTTCCAGGTGGTAATGTGATCCCACAAAACATCGCTGTTTTATTTTATACATTTTATTAAGAAATTCATCTCTTAAAGCCATTCGCAATTATTGCATGAAGTTCCTTTAAAATACGGTACTTGTGATATTTAAATTGAAAGTCAATTAAAGTCAAGGACGATTATCATCCGGATGTAATATCCATGAAATCTGAGCAACAACACTTAATGGCATACGTATGTACGAATCTCGAAAATATTGTTCACATGTTTAAAAGTCGATTTGTTGTAAACATCTGTTTCATCCACTATAGGCAAATAAGTAGAATGAATAACACTTCTGTGAATCTCTCAAAATCGACCCCAACTTAACAAATTAGTTAGGAGAAGTCCTTTAGGCATGTTGGTATGTTTGTAGAGTTCAATTCTGAGGATCTCTGTAATGAATCATTAAATCATTAATGGGATAACACAAACTACCGTATATGTCTAAAATATCAACGCAATCCAGGTCAAATTAATGCAGGACAACATTATTTGAGGTTACAGCTCTTTGGACATTTTTAGTAAAAAGTAACGAATATGCTTTCAGCGCTGAGCTCCAGTTTAAGCCACATTTTGTTTAATTGTATGGACTGTTATATACTTTAGAATAAATACTATACTGAATACGATGTCTTAATTCTTGGTCAGACACTTGTATAGGCGCTATTTCTGCCAAGAAATATGACTGTATTTATTTTACGTAAAACAGTAGGGTCAAAGTTCAGTCTCAGACTCATAGGTACTACAACAATTAGGACATGTCATATTCTCGTGTGCCACTATTTTCACATTAAATTAACCGTTACGAATAGATTTCAATACACAATTGCTTAAACTCATTATGATGAAACACTATCTGGTACATCCACAGTGTTTGACCCCCCCCCCCCCCCCCCCCCCCCGCCCCTCTTCAACAACTTAAAGTGACCTGCGATACCAAAACGATCGTTAACTTACAATTTAAATGTCATTTCATGACACTGAGCATGGATCGAGAGATTATGCTCTTGATATCAGACGACGCTGGACACGATGTGCCTACATTTGCACGTTTGTATTGGTACGTAATCGCGGATACGGTACCCAGCTAAGAATTCTTAATATCACATTCCTATAGGTACAACTAAATTAAATAATTCAAAAACAAATAGACCTTTTTCAATCCAGTATTACCGGTGTGTTCTTGCCACTATCGATTTCGTGTGGCCGCTATGATCGTCTGCTTATTGCAGGGCCTTTGTTAGTACATTGACAGTTGTTAGTAACAGTTCGTTTAGACATCGTAAAATGTGTAGATGGGTCCGGCGCCATTTTCCGATTATCGTAACGAAACACTTTTCTCGATACTAACGACTTTAATCAAAGAATTGAAACATTTGATATGATACAATTTAGAAAGTAAATAAACAAGAAGAAGAAAATCGTCACATTATTTCCGAGTAGTCCGGACCCTTAATCGTGTTTAGGCAACCGTATAGCTAGGCTCCAGCATGCGCGAGATTATTCTAGATTGTATCAAGTAATTAAGTAAATTGTCCCTAATAACATCCGTTTAAAATACTCACTCAGAATCCAACCAGGCAGTCAAACCCAAACCAATAATGACGTACTTGACTTACGATAGGAATCTACTGAGGGGTAATTTCCTGTGCGCTCCTATGTGTGTTTCGCGTGACGCGTCACAACGCCCTGGGATAGCTCCCGTTCAAAAAGGAACTCTTCACAAATACACGATATTTGATCTGGCTGCCAATCAAAATCTTAAGGAGATTTTTGAATTTATATGGGGGTGTTTGCCTACAGAAAAATCCGAAGATTTAAGGATGTTTATTTCGAACCGTTCAATGTAGTCAAGTACCGTATATGGCTTTACACTAATGTTTTGAAGTAGCGTTATGCCGACCATATATGCATACCTGCGCCAATATTCCATAATGAGTGAATAAAAAGTATAAGCGAGTGAGATGCGGGATGGAATCAAAATTGCTATAAAGTTATACCTCATCATTAAAGAAGATTTATATATTGTTTGTTATTGATTTGATGTCAATCATTGGACTTGTCCACATTTAGGTTGCAGGAATTTGCCTTTTGTTTGTCTAGGTGTTCTATTCCTTAGTCACTGTGTGGTTTAAATAAGCGATGCACAGCCAATCGTGAAATGTGTACAATTGAAAGCGATCAATTTAACACAGGTTGATTTGACAGTTTTGAAAACTTTTCATGAAATGTTGGAACTATCATTTGCAGACGACTGACGCGTGTACAGGATTAATTGATATTGCTTTGTTGAAAATGACAGTGATAAATGTTGTACTCACTAATGGTCAAAATTGATTTAGAGACTTAATTATAACACTATCGATTGTATATCCATATCAGTTGGTAGATATGTAGTTCAGTACATTATTCAATAGTGTGCTAAACGGCTGATCAGTCAATTTGTTAGATATTTAAGACGATCAAATGGTACAAATGACCAAGGTATAAAGATTTTTCCCCACCTACATGTTTACACAAGCACTTTTAGGAAAGTGTACTTTAGGTCCCAGATTCTGGACTATACTAGTATTGTCCAATACTGGAAAACCCGATATCGTTCGATACTGGTACAAAGTCAGTGTTCCAGTATCGGTCGATACTGGCACATACAAAATGTTCTAGTATCGAGCGATACTGGAACACAATACTAAGACAAGTCAATACTGGTAACATGTGTACCAGTATTTTCCGATACTGGAACATAAAAACGTTCCAGTATCGTTCGTTACTGGAACACAATTTGGTCGACCGATACAGAACAGTAGTATCGTACCAGTATCGAGCGGTACTGGCAACTATTATGGGAATTTTCCCACTTGTCTTCAAAGTAAAACGTTAGACTGTCGGTTTGTTTATATTCGCCCCATTGTTTGGTTATACGATACACTGGTATTATTGTTGAAATCTACCCACTTCCGCCCACTAAAAATGTTGACGTATTTAATGGTAAAATTTTGGTTTACAACAGCAAATCTCACTATTTCTTTCAGATTTGCTCTTTTTTGGAACACTGAAAATATTATTTCGTCATTTGTTGAAGAAAATTCGTCAAACGGATACATACAAATTGTAATGCAGGAAACTTGTCATGTTACGAAGCTGTTACTGTGGACTACGAATCAAACGATTGCGATACAAATTAAAAACAATGCAAAACTAATTCGATTGATTTGACAATCCTACCATTGCTTACTTGACAAATAAACATCGTCAGTTAGACTAGAAGTGCCGAGGTAGTGCTTGCATTACGTACTGCATGACAACTTAATTTGAGCAGTACGAATTAAAATGCAATACACGATACAAGGTAGCAATACAACTACGGTTTGCGGGGTTTCCTGCGATTTCTTGCAAGATTCGCGTTTCTTTTGTATTCGCGGCCGCCATTGTAATTGTGAGCCGGCGGCCAGCAGGCAGAAGTCACATTATTTACATCGCATTCTACGGTATTGTAGCTTCTTTTTGTATTTTTTCTTGTGGTATGTAAAATATAGTGCATGAAAGATGAATCATTCAGGGCGTCCGGCCGAGATGATTTATGTTGCATAGTTGTATGTTGTGGTGTGCTGTTTACCATATCTGCTGAGATAGTCTGCAATGTATCAGCTAACCGGGATGCTTGTAGTTGTAGTTATATCCTAGCAGAATATTTCAGCAGACTAGGTACAGAACAGCCATGTAACATAAAACATCTCGGCCGTGCGCCCTGAATGATTCATCTTTCATGCACTCTATTTTACATACAAGAAAAATTATAATAATCAGTTTCAATAACTTAAAATACGATGTAAATAATGTGACAAATTAATGTTTGTCACATGACAAATTACACTGCTATCATGACAAATTAATGTTTGTCACATGACAAATTACACTGATAGCATAACAAATTATAGTTTGTCACATATAAAATTACACTGTTAGCATGACTGCTAGCATAACAAATACATTTTGTTGCAATACAAATTAATTTTGTTGCAATACAAATTAATTTTGTTGTATTACAAATTGTGTTTTTTTAATTTGTCGAATAAGACACCTTTTCAGTACAAATTATAATTTGTCATTTCATGCTGCATGACAAATTATCTAGTTGGAAAGACAAATATTTAATTTGTCATATAAGACAGTCTGCATGGCAATTTTTTCTTCTTCAAATGACCAAGTAATGTTTTCAGTGAATGGTAACAACAAAAGCACTCGCCCGTTTTGTTATTTATCACTTTTTGATGTAAGGTGGGATTTAAAGTAATGAAAGTAACATCCAGATGTAACGAACAAATCTGTGATTACTTAAGTTCGGCCGAGTGCACCAATGACGGGTAACTTAATAGGGAGGTAAGTTACCTCCCTAGTAGTTATGCTCTAACTGTAGCATAACTTACTAACGATGTAATTCTTAGAGCATAACTGACGAGTAACACCAGCATAGCAACTAGCGAGGTAAATAGCCACATTAATCAGCATCATCCCCTTACAAAATTAATCGGCGCATATGCCAAGTGTTAACCTATAGTTTACTGTAAAATACTGACGTGAGTGGTCCTCCGTAATATTTGAAACGTGTCGTCACTCGCTAGGTCATAGGTGAGTGTACATAATTAACATAAATAATCACGTTGAGTCGGCCTGCGTTCGGAACAAAAAATGACGGTATTTCTTTGGCCAAAAATTTCGAATTTGTTCAACGCTTTTTCAAAAATAAGGGCTATCAAGACATTACAAACATATTTTGGGCGAGGGGCACACACAAATATTGCACCAAAAAGCACAATTTTAATGACAAACACAAGCACCCGATAAAAACAATTATATACAATTATAACACATATCGTAACACAAATAACTCTATGGCGTGGACACCTAGTTCTTCGATTCCCAGAACACGCACGGCACGATATGGGTTTTTTTTTATTTCGTTCTAGTTCTACCCTTCCACTCACAATAATGTTGAAACTTGGCTATTAATTAATAAAAACAATAATTATTTTATTTTATTTAGTCATTATTTAAGATCCTTGGACAATTAGTACATTTTGGTCAAAATATGACCCAAAATCGGTGCGATTAGTGTTTGAATGGGCAAAAGGAGTTGATCTAAATTTTGACTAAAAAAGTCGCCAAATTGCATGAATGGATTTTCAAAAATATAAAAACCTTTCAGCTTATGAGGGGTCATATTCCACTTCAAATAGACGCCCACTGGGCATGCAAGCTCAATTGGTCCTTCAGCATCAGCGAATCATCCCCTCCAATGTTCACAACACATTTACGCTACTGCTAGAATCGACTGACTTGTGGCATAAAACGTTATGCCCCAACTTAATCTTGGGTCCGGTCAGGTATAACATTTAGCGTAAATTACCCGCCAGTTACTAGCCTAGTAGCTTGGTGCACTCGGCCGAATGTCATTTCACAGACATTAGGCTATACTAAACTTAATTTTAACGGAAAACAAAGAGCAACGAATATTTATACACATTTTTTAATAAAAGTAAAACACAGACGTTGCTGGTATTTTTTCTTCGATCTGTTGCAATATTTTCATGAATATAATTTGCTATCCGACTATTGTATGAGTAAACCGTTCGAATACAGGGGCTTTACGAACAGTTCTTCAAAAATATATTACTTTATACTTTCATAATATTTATATATATAATCTCCCTATTACTTATATAATCTCCCTATTATATTGATTTATCTTTGGAACATAATTGCTTATTTGTATTATCTCATCCATTACCATTTTTCCGACACGTGTAAGCTCTTCGTGAGTTTTTTCAACGACGTCTTGCATATATGCTTCTGTTTTGTATATTCTTATGCTCTGACTTTGTATTGATATGTTGTATATGCGAAATAAATAAACCTTGTAACCTTGTTACCTTTCATTTTGTTTTATTGGCGACTGGTCAACAGCTATTGTCGTGTGTACCACCCTGTCCTGCTATCTGTATGCTGTTGCGTATAAGTAGTGACAACCGAAAGCTGTCTGAAATTATCTCATTCAAGAAAGCAACATTCTCTGATGGGCCTGTCACACATACGGCGATCAGGCCAGTGATTGCACTGCCCTGTCACACATACGGCGATCAGGCCAGTGATTGCACTGCCCTGTCACACATACGGCGATCAGGCCAGTGATTGCACTGCGCTCAAAAATATTAATAACACGCAGTGACAGCGCGGAAAACTGTCCGAAATTGTCAATTTTTAAATCAAGGTCACTAAAACACTTTTATATTCTATTCTGCTGCGATCAGGCCGGCGTTGGGATTACGCTGAAACAATATCAAAACGGCAAGCCAAGCGCATCAAGATCTCGGAGAACCCGTCGGTGACGCAGTGGAAACTGGCTGGGACGTGAGAGGGTCGTGAGAGGGTCCCATGGTCGCCCACTCATTGTGTCTATGTCGTTCTAGGTACATGTATATGTTGTTCATTTGTCAAACCCCGAGAACAGGCTGAGCAGGCAAGATGCTTTCTTAATAGTGCGATTGCACGGGGGTCATTAGTTCAAATAATCCTTTAGACAAAGACATGCATAGATAGAGTCCAATCACTGGGATTATTATGTTTAAAAGGTGTTTGGTAATGTATTTGGGGTGATGATTTGAATCTATAGTGAATTCATCGGACTATCGAAGAGCGATCTTTGGCAGGGCGATGAGCAACAATAACTTGTACAGTACTGTCTTCTGGCGCATTATTTGGTAGTTGTCGAAGGATCCCATTTTATTACAACCTCCGGTCGTATCTTATCTAAACAAGTATTCAATATAGTATAATGTGAATTTAGCTGTCTTATGCAATATACACAAACACATCCACATAGCAGCTATGTTTTGTGTACCATTCAAAGAGTGAAAAATATCGAACCATTTGCGCATTATTTGAAATGAAAATAGTGGAGCCCCAGATCTCAAATTGAGGAGCTGACCCCTGACCTCCTAACATACTCCTAGTTGTATTCTTTTCTGGCAGGGATATACCTTGTTAACAATAATTATTGTCCTGCTCTTGTTTAACTCTGGCGAAATCCGAATAATTATTACAACATCATTACACCACCCTTTTGGAAGACGAATATCAGCATATTAATACACATAATAGGGGTAGGGGTAATACTATACGTCATATCTACTGAATCAAACGGGAAAACTATCTGACGTCATATCATATTGTGGAAAATGGTACATACTATGTTTGGGGTTTTATATCAAGGTCAGGGTCAAATGAGAGTTAACATCACACTAAAAATACAGATCAAGCATATTGTAGACATATTTTTGTATTAAGATTACCAATACCTTTTAATTATGTATGAAGATCATATCATTTTATAATATAGCATAGTGATATCATAGTTATGTTCAACTCATATTACCAATCATTCATAAACACATAATCCTCACGTCATTTACACCTCCAGGTGTATCTTAAGACGTTCTTAATAATACACATTCTAAAAATAAAAATAATTAAATTAGCTAAAATTGAAAATACGCTATTCAGGTTGTTATTAATGTTTGGCTCGTTTAATTTTGGACACTTCTGAAGATTCTGTTTGACAATAGGGTGAATGGAGAACTATCAACATTTCAAAAACACACAAGACCTTTACTCAATTACAGACTTAACAGTTACACTTAACTCCTGATATGTTCGAATAGTCTAACGGGATCCAGGCTTTGTGTACGGTTTTAATATTGTATATACATAAACAACATTGTACATATCAGTATAATCAAAATATACATGGTGCTGATACATTATTCTAGCACCAGGAATAATCATTAAGAGGAATCATTTAGGAAGATATTCTCAACCAGATGTTAACATTAATCTGAGATACATCATGCACAGATCATTTTTGACTATCGTCAAGACTTTATTAAATACCTATAATTATAACTGCAGAAATGCTATGACATTCCTTAGGATCTCCCCTACACCAGCATGAAATAGTACATTTTAGTACATTTTACATTAGTTTTGCACACATGCACCCTTTGAGACATTTGCCCTTAGGGCAATTGCATTTGAGTTTGTGTTTAACTGACTCAGTTTTGGAAGGTTTCGTTATTGGCGTTGCTACTAAACAATAATTCTTGACCTTCCTGCCAAAAGAGCATGGGTTTGGTAGTTGTGGACTCTCTTCTGCAGCTCGCTTCCAGATAACAAGTTGATGGAGACTACGAAGAACATACAATTTAAAGGCATCCTCGGTTGGTGTAAGTGTACGAATATCAACCTTCCTTGTTGCAAACATAATGGGCACGTTCTCTATCCAGTGAATCATGATTGTTTCCGTTACCGTTGCTGTTGTATAATGAAAGAAATAAAAATTCCATTAAAATGGAAAGGTGGCGGTCATAAGGAAATTGCGATATGAGGCAAATATAAAGAGCAAAAATAGCAACATTTGTAAATACGGCTTTAGTTGCTAAAGTTATGTGGCAGAAGAAACAATCGCATAGATGATAATTGTGCAAGATTCTTGCATGACATTACTAGAAAGCATTATAAATTAAAGCCATAGTTTAGTGATAAGCACGGTTTTGGCAGCATAAATAAAAATAATAAAGAAAATACTGAAACAAATAAACAAAGCAAATAGATAAATAAATAAAAATGATTAAATAAATAAATAAATAAAAATGCAAATAAATTATATTATAAATAAATAAATAAATAAATAAATATAGAAATGAATAGGTTTATAAATAAATAAATAAATTTAACATTCAATTTAAGTTTTAAATAAATGTCATATGTATTCAATTTATTTGATCAATAAATAAATAAATATAGAAATAAATAAATGAGTAAAAATATTTTTTAAAAATACAATTAAATAAATAGTTGAATAATTTTGTTAATAAATAATAATATAAATAGAAAATAAATGAATAAATAAACTAATGAATCTATACATAAATACACGCATATAAATTTAAATTAAAATATTAAAAATCAAAAAAAGTAAAACAAATAAACATGAGAAAACATTAATAAATACAAACTTATTAAATAAATAAATGAATAATTATGTAAATATATAATGATGTAAATAGTAAATAAATGAATATAGAAATGAATAAATTTTACATTCAATTTAAGTTTTAAAATGTCATTCATTTAATTTTATATCCTTCTTTATTGTTAACACTCATAAATAGACCCCTGGCTGTAGGAATTGATGCTACCAAGTGTGCTGCATCTCAATACTGTAGCATGCAGTGTACAAAGATAGGGAGTACTTATTGTCCAAGATAAACATTGACCCTAATCCCTGGCCAGACATTTGTTGTTTACTCTACAACTTATATTTTGACCATTATTAATATACAGTTACTGTGCACTGATTACACTTGGACCAATGAAAATGACGCTATCTAAAAAAAATGCCAATACTATGACCAATTGCGATTTCCTTAAATTACGGTTAGAATTATATTTTATTTAATATGGCCAATATCCTTTAGTAAAACTACGGTTGAAGTAGAATTTTATTTGTTTATAAAAGATAATTTAGACAATTTTCCAATATACTAAAAACAATATTGCAGCCTCCATGTATATGTAGACAGACCTAAATGTGCATCATTTCGCAATTACATACTAATAGGTTGGCGGGCTTTGGCCACAACCCAAAAAGAGCGGGCTTCATCAAAGATCACTTTATCTACTTTAAGGCTACGCCCTGGTGTTTCATACTCAAAAAGTGGGGCAAGAGGATGTGCACTTTCCAAGGCTGCTTTAAGGGCACTTCGCTTATCTCTTCGAAAAAGATAAGAAACGGTATCACAACCACTCAAGAAGTATGCACTCAGAAGAATTGATGATGTGTGTGCTATAATTGGCTTGTAGATTGCTGGCAATGGTGTGACAAGTCAAGTAAACGTTTATATTTGCCTGATGTATCCAGAGCTCTGAAAGACTAGTGATCCTTGTGCTGAAGTAAATGCCCATCATGTCGGAATCAGTGGCTTTGATGACAACTCGTGAGTTTCCTAAGGTTTCGAGACAATACTTTACGTGTGCAAATATTCATGTATCTGCCTCCTTGTGTAGTAGACATGACATCATTTGGAAGACTTTCCAAAGACTCGGAAAAAAGAAGAGTAGCTGGTCCTGACGATCATATAGACCTCCCAGCATGACACCATAGTTTTCAGGTAACGTTTCATGTTGTTTTGTCCATGTAGTACAGAGATATTGGAGAAGATAATTTGTATTGACAGAGTTGGCTACAAATCCTTTCCACTGTGGTATGACACGTTTATCATACATTTTCCCCTTTGCTGTCTTTCTTCATATTTTTTAAATATGAAAATGCGTTCATCGGCATGAGAGCCTTAAAAGGCTCTTATGCGAATGAACGTCATATCTATCACCGATGATAAACATGATAAATTATATTAGATCGCATCCAGGTGGGCGTATGTGCAGAAGTTTCACCATGTTATCTGGTTCTTAGCTCGGAGAAATCATTGCTATCCATATCCTGGAATCTTTGGAAAAATGCCATAGCATCCATAATAACGCTGGTCTTGATAGCAGATGTAGGTAATTTATCCTGTTCTTCCCAGCCGTCGCCTAATTTATTTTTCACTGCAAGGATGTAATCTGCTTTGTTTCCTTTACCATGAGGGTATTTCTCATCTGATTCAAAGAGAGAGCTAGGGTATGGTGTCCACTCGTAAGAAAACACATCCAGCTTGTCACGTTCTTCCAATGTGTTGGCAAAATAAAAATTACTTAGCACAGCACTTTCTTCTTCGTAGGCTATCCTCATTGCAGGTGATACAACCTGTTTACACTTTTTAGCGAATGTGTGTATGCGCACTTGTTGAACTTTATCGATGCCATGTTTCTGCTTTCATAAGTGCCTCAATTCCTCTCTGTCTAGCCCGAAAATGCAAGATCCAATGACGATGACACTTGGCCTGTTGAAATATTTACTAGATGTTTACCATCGAATTTAAAGGGATTGATCATCTTGGATTTGATTAGTTGCAGGATTTTACCTATCGCACTGACATCCTTAGCAGCAGAACTTGTTTCATGCCTGGATATTTCTTTGATTTGTCTTGATAAAGTTGTCAATGAAGGTATTTCTCCATTGTAGAGGGTTGATGGGTTCCCACTACTGAACTCTAGTTCTACGGCATCGGGCAAACGATGCATTGGTGCTAGATAATGCGGTTATCAAGAGACGTAGTGGTTGTGTGATCTTGCCAAACCCTAGCCCTTTCAGCATATATAACACACGCATCATATCCATGTACAAGGGTCATTCAATAAGTTCTACCTTATACCTCATAACTTTGCTATTATATTAGCCAGTCGTATGACATATTCCACAACTGTAGCTTCGAATCTCAGCTACGAATTTATAGTAAATTGGTCTGAATACTGGTTTTGCTTTTCTTGAGATGCATTGAAAACCAAACGTCAATTTAGTGCGACAGAAACGGATACAAAACAGCAAAATATCTCCTAAATTCTAGTCAGTTGGCGAATTCTAAGAGACAAAAACGTAACAATCGGTCAATTAAAACTGTTCTAAATTACAGATATCTCTTGAACAGACTATGAACAATAAAAGAGACTAATTTCTGGTGGAAAATGACCCTCTACTTAGCCAGAACCAGACCAGGACAGCCATTAAATGGATAGATTTCACGTTTCTCAAAGAGATAATTTTCTACCAGGTGGTTTTTTTAAGGTTTATTTTTAGTGTTTCTCCATTCTTTTTATTTTTTCATTCATCTATATTCTATACATAGTTATATAACATAATAACAATATATTAAACATACTGGTATCAATAAGTTACAACTTTAATCAAAAACATGACTCTACCAGCGAACAGCATGTACCAACAATTACCATTAGCATGAAGATAGATGGCTAATGATCATCAACGGCACATGATATTCGCAGGTGAGTTGACAAACAAATCAATATATAATATGGGCTGTCATGTACATATGTTTTACGAGACAGCAAGAAGAATATCAAAAGGTAGCATATAAGGAAAACTCATTAAGTGACTATCACGTTAAGATTTAACATTCGAGGCATCACTGTGGCTTGACTTATAACGATGAAAATTTGATTGAATATAGCAGTATTCCAGTATTCTAAAGATGTAGCAGTAAATTCGAGTTGATATTATACTATTTGTCAGCCCAAGGTTATATTGCCTACAATTTGATTTATACATGATAAGAAACCATCCATTGTTTTCTATTCTAAGTAATTAAATCGCACTGATATATCTAATCGTTCAATACGGAGACAAAACAACAAAAACATGTATTGTGTAATTTTCCGTGTCCGTTGTCCAAAACCTCTCTCTGGCTTTGATCGCATCGTAACAAAAGGGAAACAGATATAAATTATCATTTACTATAAATGTGTACCTATGATTCAGAGCAATAATCATGACAAATGTCATGAGGCTGACATTCATATTAGCGATGTTATAAGTAAGGAGGTAGAACTTATTGAATGACCCTCGTACGAGGGCGGTCAGTAAATAATGAAAGTGATCATGGTATGGGATGCATGAGTGAGTCTATTGAACACTGTTGAAGGGATAATGTGATCAATACAAAGTATGAACCTTTGTCTTTCAAACAATACAGTTTTGGATTTTTAAGTGTGAACTATGACGTCATAGCATTGTCTCAAAGTAAGTACACTTGGGACACTGCTAAATCAGTTATTTGGCGGGAAATTTGAATTGTTTTTATGAAACACGTGGTAAGAAGATTGCATAACATGACATCAGAAGCAGGTAAATCCCGATTTTTTTTCCGCATAAATATGATACAAAAGACAATAACTTTAATCCCTGTGTAATTTGGAATGTGTAGTATAAGAGGAAAAAGTAAGGAGAAGCAATTGAACAAAAGGTATACAAATATCAGTATTTCAAATAGCTAATTTTCATTAAAAAATGCCCAGTCAGTGAATCACTAATATTGCGAAAAATCAAACAATTTAGGAAAAATTCAAGCAATTAACCAGTTTGGAAGATTCCATATGATAGTTAACTAATTATCCGAACTTATTCGCATGAAACCTGCAGAAAAAATGCGCATGCGCAGACGGCAGATAATTTGGAACGGGCCCAAAATGGCTAAAATCATGAAATTTACCAGATAAAAGCTTACTGTGCCTTCAAATTCTAATCAGAAATAATGAAAAATGCTTAAATCAATGTGTAAACATATTGTGATAGTCAAAATGAAGATATACAGGAATGTATCAATCAAAGATGGCTGCCACAACCTCTCTTATTACTGTTATCTTTAGAGCTACTAGATATGTATTGTGTAAGTAATCGTCATATAATTTCAATGGTTTGAGGAAATTGTATGAACAGCTCCTTTTGAAATCCCCACTATTATTGCTTTACATCCCACAACAATTTATTAAATTATAATCCCTCCATTGTTCTTTATCCTTTGTTGTTTTCTAAGGTATATTATTGCGGATTTTGCTAAATAAAAGCGTATTTGAGATGGTCCCTTCTTGTTCGTATTAAGACATTCAGATCTAAAAAAGAGTGTCAAACAGAGATAAGTGTGTATTCTAACCATGTGCCAAGTGTTATCTGTTTTTATGCTTGCATTGCCGAGATATACGCAAATGTATCAATCGACCCATATTCAACATATTACAAATCCAGCCAAATAATTGACAGATTTCAGTCAGTGTCTGAAACCTATTGTGTTTATGTTAATGACGTTACATAACCAAAGGTATCTAACAATCCAAAAGTGTATTGTTTGAAAGACAAAGGTTCATACTTTGTATTGATCACATTATCGCCTCAATAGAATCACTCATGCATCCCATACCATGATCACTTTCATTATTTACTGACCGCCCCTCGTACATCAACCATAGCTGACTTGTTGGTGATTTGTACTTCTCATCTTTGTACTCTGCCATCAGCTTCTCTTCCTCATCAAGGGATTCGTCTATTTCAAGTACTGCAGTGGTTGCCTTCTCTGAATCGCCACTTGCCATTGCCCTGACAACAATGATAACTTTGACGAGCCATTCTTCAAAAGCATCCCATTGCAAAGCAAACATTGCAGATTATATGAGAGAGTTGGCTCTTAGCAAGGCGTAGTAATCCTTTCCTGACATAATCTTGTTTGCTGTGCCAGCCAAACATACATTTGCGCCTACAAAGATGTCTTCCAATCCAGTGTTCTTTTATGATCCAATTGCACCGAGAAAATTCGTAGCAATTCTTTATTTTACTACATCTTTATTTTGTATTAAATATGTTCAATTTGTAGTCAAAGGACAGATGTCGGTAACATATCTTTCTCAATTTAATAGAGTATTAAGAAGGGAGTGGTGGTAGTTATTTTATACTCGAATGGTATAGATGAGGTGACCTATGATGTCATGTATTTACAAATGGGACACCCTCTGTTGTTTCCCTCCAGGCAGAATATACAGTAAAATTAATGAAGACAACATGAAATTTCTTTCTAATGAATTGTAAAACTCATTTAGTTTTTTGTGTGAAATGCGATAGCTTATAGCATTCCTAAGCAAGTTTAAAGACAGTTTTGATAACAATTTGCTGTGACACCACAATCTAGTTAGAAAACCTGATCTGGCCTATGTAAACTATAGGAACTCTTGCCCGGTGTGTTTTGTCTCAAACCAACAGAGGGCGTCCTAAATGTCAACAAATGTCACCTCATCAATACACAATGCACCTTACAGTTACTATCTATAAACAAATAAATAAATATACAACAAGTCTATTACTTCTGAAAAATATGTATATTTACTGTTTCAGAAACTGTAAATCGATCATGCAAATGTGATCATTTAGATGTAGTGCTACAGGTGTCCCTTGACTTATTTCATACTGAATTTATTAATGAAACCATTCTTAAAACTTGAAATAGGATGCATTGTATATTCACTGTTTTTAAAAAGAATCACATATTCAAATTTATAGTGAAATAAGTGGCCATTTTGTTATTGGTATAACTAGAGTTCGCAAGACGGAAATATGGCAGGACACTTAATCATTGTTTCCAAGGGTTGTACCTGGGTTGTCTAATATCAGGAGTATGTTCCGAGGTCAGTTGTCAAATCATTTCTAAGCCGATTTTGGAGGTCTAGAGCTCCTATCATCCTCACCTGTGATTTCTTTCGGCTTATGAATAGAATCACACAGCTGAAAACGATCGAAAGTGATGGCCTTTGAACATTTACTATAATGCAGGAGGCCTCAATTATTTTTTATTTGCTTGTAATTTTTAGTAACAGTAAAAAAGGTTTTAAAAAATCCAAACATTCATGTGATGGACATATAGAATTGATGCGAAAAATACCAACATCAAGTAGTTAAAAGACCGAAATTCAGAAATGGCTGACAAAACATAACATTTACTACTCAAATTCACTGAAGAAACCTCAACTTTATGATATCATTGAGAAGTACAAACCACGGAACCTACCGAACTGACGATTTGCAAAATAAGATGATGGACATAAAATAATCAGGCTACTACCATATCACTGCGATTTAAATCCGGATAGAATTATTTGGGCTAACATCAAGTGGTACATCGCCAAAAATAACAATAATTTTAATATAACATCCATTCACAAAAATTTGACGAGGCAAAAAATGTATTTCACAAACGGACTGAAAACATAGCATGTTTCGGATATGGAGATTCCGTATTGGATTTATCACATTATCATATAGAAATTGATCAGGTAACTTATCAGCAGTAGGTAAAGTAAACATAGTCTCATGGTACAACCTGAGTTTCAATGACAATTGTATGTGTTAACATATAATTATTTTCTATTATGGCTATTTTTAATTCAAACTGATTCCATAGATTCCATCGATATTTTCGTCAGAAAATAGCCTCCTCTGCTAGCCAATGGAACGGCTGGGTGACGTCATTGGATGATCGGTCTTGGATGAATCCACTATAATAACCTTCGTGTAATCGCTCTGTGTTCTCCGCGCACACGCAGAGAACGTTGTGCAAACGTATTGAGAATGTACTAGTAACGCAGACAGCGACTTCGACGAACGACGAATGTTTACAACGTTGTGGAAAAGCCCGTGAGACTAAAGTATTAACACAATGGGTCGTAATAAGAGTGCCGTGAAAATGTGATGAGCGAAATAGGAGCGTACCAATAGCTACCTTGTTTAAAAAAATGTGACAATTTTGAGCAGTTTTGTGCGCTCTTCCTGCGGTTACATGGGGACCCTCTCCCGCTCTAGCCAGCGTCCACTGCGTCTCCAATCGGTTCTTATGCGTTTGCTTGGCGCTCTGATACTTTGTATCGCCATAGGTTTGACAGCCCTATAAAGAATAATGGCCGAGTATCATACCATATCCGGCAATTTAATATAGGCCTAGATAATTGTGTTTCCTACGCCCTTATGAATTTTTAAGATGTGATAATTCTCTATTGTTTGATGCTTTGTGTGTAAACCTTTTTGTGTGTGGGGGGGGGGGGGGGGGGGGTGTAGTGGGGGGTTTGTGTGAATCACACACAACTGTCAATCCTTCACAACACCTCTCCATTCCTGATTTTTACAAATAGAGAGAGTTATTGTTTGTATCGCTCCATTCGTACATAATAATGAGGTAAAATATCAATAGAATATAGGTATGTATTAAAACCTAATAACCTATAAATAACAATATAATGTCATCAAGAATTGTTACGGTGATATCTAAGCGATACCCGTAAATGCAGGCGATGTTGTTTTGGGAATAAAGGTTTCTGGGTAAATTGGCCAAACTATAACTGTGGTAAGAAACCGGCACTCCACCTGGCACCGGGAATCGCACCCGAATCAACTACACGCCCATTACGCCACATGATAACTACATTATCCGGACAGCTTGCCATGATATCTCAATTAGCATTAGGAAGGTGCGTAAGGATTAATCAAGATTTCTGCAGCAACTGCCATGAAGACTAGTTTGCTGACCGGAAGTTGAAAGTGTCTCTATGCCTTACGTCACACTCATCTGATCTGCCAATCATTACTCAGCATTATTGTTCGCGCGTTTTTTAGATTAGCCCATGACTTGACCCTCTAGAAACCTCTCTACTTATCTGGCGTTAACAATATAACTATTGTAGTACTCTCGATGGCTGCATTAGTGAAGCAGACAGATCAAAGGCGCAAGGAAGGTTGTGTTATATTCTTTAAGAAATACTATATTATAGTTAATCACCGATCTTTTTCCGATGCTTTTAACAATAGAACGAAATACCGTTGGAATATCGTTGTAAAATCGCTAGAAAAATGCTTTAAAATCACTGTAGAGTTTGGATATCGCCCCTAATAGTGAAGGGGAAGCAAGACAAAAAATAACCAGAGATTGATATATTTATTAAATATCTAGTATTTTGAATTATCTTTTGTTATGTTAAAAATGTATCACGAAATATTCAGAAAATATTTACATTGCCTAAATCTTCACACTATCTGAAGAAAAAACATCAAAGCGATCTATGAGAGTCGTCCAGCCTCTTTAAACGCTATGATGTGTGACAACTGAGAAGTACGTTGATAATACAGCAAATACCCGTAGGGTTATTATGACCTGATGCGTTTAATTGACTACAATGAATTCATTTGGGAAATCTGACAAATAAATCAGATAAAACAAACTTACTTAACATTGCATTACAACACCGTGAATAGATAAAACCTTATTGTGAGATACTGTAGTCTTTTACGACGGGTATTCATAATATAGGTTAAGAGTTTAACGGGTTCGCCTCCGGACAAGTTTATGACTGTCAAGCTTTGATTTCTTCAGGACCAAATTATTATAATATTAAGCAAAACAAAGAGATTGACACTTCTCTATTATTATCGTCATTTGGGCTGCCCATCGCGCGATGAATTGAGAGTAGGTGCCCCTTTCCTACTTGGAAAGATTGATGGCTCTAAAAAGAGCCGTTCAGATGGATTGCCCTTTTTCCACTGAACAAATTAGCGGCTCTGAAAAGAGCTGTAAACGTAGGTTGCCACTGGCCTACTATAAATTTGGCTCTCATACAACCTTTTCCAAAGGACTACAAGAGTATATTGCACAAGTAGTGCGGTCACTGATCTGTAAATATCGTTAAATAAAGATAAAACCTTCTTTGCTCGACGGATAACAACTTTAAGGCAGACACAAAATCGACACCTTGAGTTAAATCTGTTTACAACATCGAGATTTGCAAACTTGTCGTTTTCAACTACTAGTACTCAAACGTGTAGTAACCTACAAGGTTTTAACCTTCTAGCATCATCTAAAAATTATGAATCAATACTTTTCGAAAGGTGTTTTACCAGATTCAAGAAGATTCCCGTATATCTTTGCTTAACTTACCTTCTTTATCACTACAAAAGACTGCACCAGTATCAGGCGGAATCCATGTGATCAGACGAACGATTTGAGATATTGTTTTTACAATTCAAAGCAAGTTAAATGTTCACCCCCATACGCAAAGGTCAATGACCATTTTACAATACTCCAAATATTTGATGTGTTCTGCAAATCCTATTTAAAACGTGCATGGACCGCACGTAGCATTCAACTTGTATGATTCTATGTTATCATGTAAATATTTTGTATATATTCTGCCTTTTTATTTATACATGTGATAATATTGTGTAATATGTTTTAAGGACGCGTCAGTCGAGAAGACTCAGGCCACTGTTTCAAAAAAGTGTATGTCCAAATAAATAAATTAAAAAATTAAAAAATGTACTCGATAACTCGGTATACCAAACATCGGAAGTGGGTCAAACATTATGGAATTTGGACCCTCACAGATTCCGCTTACACTTCGTGGGGGACACTCCCGCTAAATCTGTTAATTACCTTCCTAGAAGAAAAATTCACTGAGAAACGAACCTTCGCTCGCCATGATCACGGGATCACTCGAGATGACCTTACGACATGGACATGTATGGTATAATCAAGGTGTTGGTGACTTAAATAAGTTTCTAAGCATGTTTAAGCAACGTATTCAGGATACCGCCCAACAAAGCTGGTTTGTCGATATTTCTTCTCTTGATAAATTAGGGACATATCGCAATTTCAAAAATCAATTATCACCTGAAAAATACTTATCAGTTATTACAAATGCGTCACATCGCCGTTATCTTTTTAAATTTAGATGTTCCAGTCAATCTCTTCGCATTGAAATCGGTAGAAGACATGGAATAGATCCTAATGATCGGAAATGTTTAGTGTGTAATGATGGCAATGTAGAAGATAAATTCCATTTTGTTATTTTTTGTAATCAATATAAAACTTTACGTAATAGATACATCTCAACTAAGTACACCAGACACCCAACGCATGAGAAGATCAACCAACTCATGAGTTCTCCAAAAAGCACTGATATTAAAAACCTTGCTCAATTTGTATTTACTGCAATGAAGATAAGAGAAGATATTGAATCTAATTGAATATGTTTTGTGTTTATTGCATCCTTTGATGATAGCATAGCAAAGTAAAGATTGTTTAATGTATGCGTATTTATAATTTTTCTACCATGTAGTATGAAGGGACAGAGGCCTATATATACAATTAATAAAATGAAGAAAACAAATGTATAATGGTGAAGACAAAGTTAAAACTTTTGAGCTGACTCCATTGCGCGATCAGGTAATTCCACGCCGGTTATCCGGGTTTTATCCTCGGCGCCGTCACGGCCCGAGCACTACCCCCGCCCCCTCCCCATCAGAAAAATGTTCTCCCCTGGTAGATTCATTCCAAAAACACGCCTTGGAGGTTAACAATATACAAATACTACATGGTTAGAGGGGAAATAGTGCAATCTATTTTCCCGAGGTACTGGCTACAGGTGGTAGGCCTGTAGCCAGTACCGAGGGAAAATAGTGTGCCCTATTGCCCCGATCATACCATGTAGTATTTGCTTTATAACACCTCACTGTGACTCTGGGGATGAGGTTGTAGGGAAGTAGCCAAAACTACCACACGGGAAATAGCTCAATTTCTTCAATAGCTCAATTTATTATCACTGTGGCCAGCTCAATTGACCAATGAAATTGCAGTATTTATGCCTATTATCTCATGCATATTTATGAGGTGTAATAAAGCGTTATATTTGCACAACGATTGAGCCAGTGGAACAGAACACAAGGAACAACCGCTATACGATTTGTAGAAGGGTTTTTCTCATATAGGAATATGTGAATGCTAGTAATAACGGAGCTTTAAAATTAATAATAATTTCACAAAATGTTGTGACAAAAAAACCCGAAAAGGAAAACAAAATCTTGTGTCTTTTCCGAAGTCCTGGGTAACGACTTTATCTAATAGTTTTATTTTCTCTCGAAACAGCACATACACATTTATAGAACCTATATTCTTATGAATCCCACTGTACAACCTTTAGCCATAATTGACTGCATCGTGTAAAACGTCATTAAAACTTGCTTGTTCTGACACAAAACGCGCTTCACGGAGATAAACCGAAAACCGATGCGAATTATTTTAACAATATGCGTTTAATTATAGATGCAAAGATTGTATACCGTACCACATGTAACAATCTCCTATTATTTAAGAACTTTTTTCCGCCTACATTTTTACAGAACAACACTTGTCTTCAAAGAATACGCAAGGCTGTGGGTTTATTTATCTTTGCCAGCATTGTTTGGATACATACACTATTTTTTTTATTATTGTCGTACACCATCTGCACGTGACACATTTACTTGGCTATAACATCTGCCCACACTCGAAATGTTGACGTATTTAATGGCTAAAACGTGGTTCATAAAATTTACAAAAACAAATCTCACTTTTTCATGATGGATCAGATGGATGTAACGAACGAACAAATCTGTGATTACTTTACGTCAGCAACGTTTTTTTTAATTTACTTTTAAGTAAACTTAATTGCAAAATATGTGACGGTGCAATTAAAGCTTTATTCAGTGATGTCTTCAAATTTGACACAAACTGGGATTTGAACATGTGTTCAATTCTATTACATGTATGAACTTACACTTGTAAGGATTCAGAAATATCAGCCCTCTTACTACAACAAAATGTCGATTTTAATATTTATTCTGTTCTAGGTCTAAGACAAGAACTTTACACTTTAGTTGGGGGAGCATATGGGTTTTCGGGTCCCGGTCTAGGCTGACACCGGGAGTTATTATTATTATTAAGAGGCGCTTATAGAGCGCTCTTTATGAAGCACAGCGCTTAACTCCCAAACAGCAACATAACAAACACAAAATACAAAAAGAAATTACACATTTGGAAATAAATAGGTCTTCAGAAAACTCTCAAAAGCAGACACAGTCCCAGCCTATCTGACATACACAGGAAGCTTATTCCAGAGATGAGGCCCGAAAACAGTGATGGATCAATCACCAGCTCTTTTATGAGAACGAACCTTATTGAGCTTTGAAATGTCAGATGAGGAGCGAAGTCTGCGTCTACTTCTAGCAGTATCAGGATGATTGTATAGAGTATGACCAGATTCTGTAGATAAACCGGAGCAGTAGCTGATATGCATTTGTATACTTGGTCACAGGTCACTAATTGGCCGTTTCAAAAATCCTTAAAATCGTGATACGTGTCTCTATTTTAAATAAAAGTTGTCAAAAAAACATAATATTTTGGGTATCATATTAAAGACAATTTATCCAGCTACCGAATAAAAAAAGGATTAAAGCCACATGTTTAGCAACAGTGAAGTTATCAATTTAAACGTCGAGTGAGTCAAGGGTGGGACCGGTGGATGTGGCGCCGGTGGATGTGGCGCCCATAGGTTTCTACACAAAATAGCGGGAAACTAGAACTTTTGAAATTGATGCCATTTTAAAAGTAAACTCTCATATGTGTTAATAACATGTGCCTGTTACTATAAATAATAATATTGAATTGTTATCTAGACATTCTCTACTAGAATATGATGTTCAATTCAGGGAGTGTTTTAATGTAAAAAATACACAGTTTTATTCATTTTATTGATTAAACAATGGCCAAATCGCATCTCTCTATTTCATTTGTGTGACTCGTCGGTCCTTTTCTACCCTGGGTAGTAAAACATTTAACTAAAAAGCCAGAAGTGTTTCTTCACAGAATTGTTCATAGATTTATGAAAAATTTGCTATTTAGACCTATTTTGGACCACCCTGTATTTAAAATAAAAGGAACTTTAACGATATTCATGTAATTTATTTTGATAACAATTTTCTTTTCAATTAAATAGTCCATGCTATCTTAATTTCATAGAATATTCTATACAAACCTTCATTGTATGCATTATTTCATCATAATTTTAGACACCCTGTACTTTTCCTGTGTACATTTTGGGCAAGTGATTCTTAGCAAATTTGGTAGCACCTTCTGCGGTTGTTCTGATTTTGGTGACTATCTTCAGCTAAACCCTAATTGTACAAACTATCAAAATATTTTGTGAGGAGCAAAAACGATCAACTTTTTTATGTTCCACCCTATAACAATTTTACACACTCTGTATAATTTGATTCTTTTTTGCAAAAATGAAAAACCTTGAATCATAAGCTTTCCAACAATATATAGTTTGTGGGTCATTAAGTATGTAAAACTTAAGTTTTGTCCCGTTTAATCAGAATTGGTGCATTTCTCAACATTATTAGAAGTGAAACATATTTTTGGACCAGTTTGTGACTTCTGACCACTTGCAACATGATTTTGAAATTCATCCTTTCTTTGACTGGGAGCCAGTGTAGGGTATTCAATAATTCGACGGAGCACCTGTCTTGTCCACATGCAAAGACCAGCCTAGCAGCTTTATTTTGCAGGCGCTACGACCGTTTAAGATCCGCTTCACGAGCTCCGTACAATAAGGAGTTGGCGTAGTCAATGCGAGACATGACAAGTGCTCTGACGGCATGATGGCACACTTCCTGGCTAAGAAAACCGGCGAATCCGCCATGAGTAACGAATGTGGAAGTTCAAAGTCTTACAAAGATTACACACATGGGTAGACATATTCAGAGTGCCATCAAAACAACGGCTAAGTTCTTAACACTGGCAGATGGTTTGCAAGGGTCGCATTATGACGCGTCTGCGCGTCCTAGACCTCTCACTTTCGAATAGTGACGCGTCAGATTTCAAATTGGAAAGCCTTGCGGGTCCTGATCAAAATTGAAGGGACCCCTCACATTTGACGATGTATGGAAATGGAAACCTTAAGAAATTCTGTAAATTACATATCCATCCTTTGCTCACAATATAAATTCAATAAAACTGTCCTCATCATCGATCATACCCGTCGACCCCTAACTAACCAAACCATAAGTCATCGAATCATAGTGTGGCCTCTAATTTTCCTAAATCAGTTTCGTCCATTTTCAAATACCCATACTTCGGGACCTCTCATTTTCTTGAGGGACCCCTTACATTTGTTTTTTGAAGTCCTACGGGGTCCCGAAAAATTTCATGAGACCTCTCACATTTTTGATCCAGTGCTATCCCTGATGGTTTGATAGAGAGATTCCTCAGCTCAATATCGGGAAGTTTGTTAAGAGCTCTATTGGTGGCAATTATGAAAAACTCAGTTTTATCCTGATTAAGCTGTAGCTTGTTGTCTACCATCCAAGAGGTGATGTCAGAAATGCAAGCAGACAGGTTATTTAGGACACGCTCACAATCACCAGGGATATTAGGATCAAACTCTGCATAGAGCTGTATATCATCCGATAAGAAATGGAAACATATTTTGTAACGACGGATGATCTCACCAATAGGGATGGTATACATGACGACCCTGTGGGCCAATGATGAATTAATAACTTCTCTGACACAACGTTGGTTAAAATACGAACCATACCAAGAAAGAACATAGCCATCGATACCAAACTGAACTTTAAGTATATGTAACCAAATGGAATGATCAACTGTATCAAAGGCCGCTGATATGTCTAGTAGCACTAAGAAAACAACCTTATGTTCTTTGAAGACGGTATAATTACAACATAAGTGGACATCCTTGCCAACGTGGATAGTTAATTCACCTTTGACTCTGACTTAGGGTAGCAGGTCATAATGTGTTTCAATGTGTTTTAAAACCATGTGTGCTCCCCAGCTATAAACAGTCACATTAAAAATATGATGTCATCAGATATATTAGGGTGATATCTCAGCGATACCCGTTAATAAAAGTTTCAGGGGCCGAAATATGCCGAATTGGCGTAAACACCGGCTCTACCTGGCACCAGGAATCGAACCTATCTATCTATCTATCTATAGAATACTTGGCAGAACAAGTTAACTTGTTATCGCGCAAAGGCCCCTGAAACCTAGGGACATGAGTTTTTGTGACAGGTAACAGATCCCCTACTCTTTACGATGAGGTCTGCAACTATTTTAACGTGTTCAGGGTGAGCATCTTAATACACGGGACCCTGAGCAATGGCATGGTCATTACGTAATATAGTATCACAATGAGATTTGTAGCGATGAGGGAGCGTAAGGTTTACTTAGTTAAAGGGTATAACGCAAAGTTATGAGAATGCAATGAAAGATATAGAAATGTAGCACGAACTTAATTGGAAGGTCTTTGGGCTTTTCATTGATATATTTCAATGATCTCGTATAAATTCTTGGGATGTAAAAGAATTTGATTTGGACCATGCGATTGCCAGGTAATTCGTCTATAACAAGACTAGAAATAATAGGCATATACGACGGGTATTAAACATTATAAATATTTTAAACAGGTTCGCCGTCGAGGGTAGAAAGACTTAACCTCTAGAACTCCATAACAATATCTGGATTTGACTGTTGGCAATTGGTCAAATCCAGATATTGTTATGGAGTTCTAGAGGTTAAGGTTGGGTACAATATCATGAGCAAACATTGCATTCAAACGACATTATACGCGACAATGGATCTCATCTTACTGGGCTTTTGCTGGATGTGGGGTTGTAATAAACACTGATGCTGGGTTACAAATCGGGTAAGCTTCATAATTAAATTTTGATATTTATACGTTGAGCGTATTAGTCCCAACATTTCTGTGTTGGCACGTGCGGGCGTAATTAAATTGTAGCTAATAAACGTGTGACTAATAGTGAAGGGGAAGCAAGACAAAAAATAACCAGAGATTGATATACACATTGAATATTGATATACATATTGAATATTGATATACATATTGAATTATCTATGTTATATTAAAAATGTATCACGACATATTCAGAGAATATTTCAATGGCCTAAATCTTCACACTTTCTGAAGAAAAAAACACCAAAGCGATCTATGAGAGTCGTCCAGCCCCTTTAAACGCTATGATGTGTGACAACTGAGAAGTACGTTGATAATACAGCAAATACCCGTAGGATTATTATGACCTGATGCGTTTAATTGACTTCGATGGGATTGAATTCATTTGGGAAATCTGACAACTAAACCAGATAACACAAACTTGCTAAACATTGCATTACAACACCGTGAATAGATAAAACCCTTTTTCGCGTGACAGATACAAAAATTAAGGCAGTCTCAAAATCGACACTTTGAGTTTAATTTGAGTAAAATCTGTTTACAACATCGATATTTGCAAACTTGTCGTTTTTTAACTACCGTACTAGTACTCCAAAGGTGTAATAGCCTATATAAGAGTTTAACCTTCTAACAGTATACGGTATATCTAAATTATATGAAACAACGCTTTTCGAAAGGGGTTTACCAGATTCGAGAAGATTCCCTTATACCTTTGCTTAACCCTAACCTTGCTCATATCACTACAAACAGGTGCGTATAGCCAACTTTCCCGGTCAGGGGTGGGGGGGGGGGGGGGGGGGGGGGAGCAGAACAAAATTGTCGTTCCGGTGTTGGTATTTAATGTGGGAACACAATTAGGGATAGCAGCATGTATTGTTTTTCATCATATCGGAAGAGTAAAAAGGATAAATAACCATCAGTGGCGGCACCATCATCCTTTTGTATTTGTAAAAGTTTGTGAGTAAGGTACGCGCAAAGCGCGCAAATATTGTTGTGGCTTTTAAAGTCAAAATAGCTTGAAATTAGCTAATTTGGATGTAATTTTGACATGAAAAGTCAACATTGTGGATTGTTAAGGGGGAGGGGGGGGGGGGTTAGTGAGCTTGATCTGACTTGGGCTCGGGTTGGCAAGCTCCATTTCCCGGGCAGAAATCGACCTGAATAGTGCCCTGTGAAACTGCTTTCTTTCTGCTCGGTAAACATGCTTCTTTGGCTAAATTAGCCCGGTAAACGCATTGTGTATATTTCTTTTCCTTTTCCTTTTCCTTTTCCTTTTCCTTTTCCTTTTCCTTTTCCTTTTCCTTTTCCTTTTCCTTTTCCTTTTCCTTTTCCTTTTCCTTTTCCTTTTCCTTTTCCTTTTCCTTTTCCTTTTCCTTTTCCTTTTCCTTTTCTTTTTCCTTTTCTTTTTCCTTTTTCTTTTCCTTTTTCTTCATCTCCTTTTCTTGTTTCTCCTTTTCTTGTTTCTCCTTTCTGCTCGGTAAACATGCTTCTTTGGCTAAATTAGCCCGGTAAACGCATTGTGTATATTTCTTTTCCTTTTCCTTTTCCTTTTCCTTTTCCTTTTCCTTTTCCTTTTCCTTTTCCTTTTCCTTTTCTTTTTCCTTTTCTTTTTCCTTTTTCTTTTCCTTTTTCTTCATCTCCTTTTCTTGTTTCTCCTTTTCTTGTTTCTCCTTTTCCTGTTTCTCCTTTTCTTGTTTCTCCTTTTCCAGTTTCTCCTTTTCCTTTTCCTTTTTCTCCTTTTCCTGTTTCTCCTTTTCCTGTTTCTCCTTTTCCTTTTTCTCCTTTTCTTTTTCTTTGCCTTCCCGGTTTTTGCTCAATTCTGCACCCCACACCGACCCCCTCTAGCTACGCCACTGACTACAAACACTGCGCTTACTAGGTGCTGGCAACACAATCAGGCGGAATCCTTGTCATCAGACGAACAATTTGAGATATTGTTTTCCAAACCAAAGCAAGTCGAAATGTTGACCCCATACGCAAAGTCTAACGACCTTTTTACATTTTACTCAATAACTCGGTATACCAAACATCGGGAGTGGGGCGAGAGACACCCCGCTAAATCTGTTCAATTACCTTCTTAGGAAGACAAATTCACTGAGAAACCCCGACGCCGTCACGGCCCAAACACCGCCCCTCCGCGCCCGAAAAACACGCCCTGGAGGTTAACAAAGCGTTATATGTGCACAACGATTGAGTCAGTGGAACATAACACCAGGAACAACCGCTATACGATTTGTAGGAGGGTTTTCCTCATAATAACTGAGCTTTAAAATTAATAAAAATTTAACGGTATCAAAATGTTGTCACAACAAAAAAAACAAAAGGAAAACAAAACCTTGTGTCCTTTCCGGAGTCCTAGGTAACGACTTTACTGTCGATATCTAGTTTTATTTTCTCTCGAAACAGCACATACGCATTTATAAAACCTATATTCTAATCAACCCCACCTGACTGCATCGTGTACAACGTCATTAAAATGGTAGCGCATTTGCTTGTTAATAAAAAAAAACGCGCTCCAAGAGATAAACCGAGAACTGATACGAATAATTTTAACAATATGCGTTTACAGTAATTGCAAAGATTGTGTACCGTACAACAATGTACCAATCTCCTATTATTATAAAACTTTTTTCCGCCTACATTTTTACAGAACAACACTTGTCTTCAAAGAATGCAAGGCTGTGGGTTTATTTACCTTTGCAAGCATTGTTTGGATACATATACACTATATTATTACCGCACACCGTCTGCACGTGACACATTTACTTGGCTATAACATCTGCCCACACTCGAAATGTTGACGTATTTAATGGCTAAAAGTGGTTTATAAAAATTACAAAAACAAATCTCACTATTTCTTTCAGATTTACTATTTTAGGAATTGTTACAACAAAGTACTTAAGGCACAGCACTGTCGGTTTTGTTATTTCTCACTTTGCGCGCTGACCATTTTGATTTTCATGATGTAAAGGTGGGATTTACCTGGATGATGAATGAACAGCATGACAGGCAGATGTAACGAATAAATCTGTGATTACTCTACGACAGCAATGTTATTTTAAATTTGATTTGCTTTTAAAGAGACTAACTTGCACCGTATATGTGACGGTGCAAAGACTGTTCTAGTATTTATTCACTTTAGTGTGAATATTTGTATCTTTAAAATTAGAATTGGTTGGAATGGAAAACTACTTTAAGCGTTATCTGCTAAAAAAGGGCTTACGAACTAACTAATAAGAGTTATTCAAGATCTTTTATTTTATTTTAATTGCGATTGGTCAACAGCTTTTGTAGCGTGTGCCACCCAGCCCTGCTATATTGACGCTTTTGCCTAAAGTAATGAAAACAGAAAGGTTGTTTGAAATGATCTTATTCAAAAAGTATACTGCCGGCAATATTCTGCTGACCTAATAACCTACAAGTAACAAACAACATCCAGAAATATTAAAGTGATATCTGAGCGATAATCGTAAATGCAAGCGGAGGTTTGGGAATAAAAGCTTCAGGCGGCAGAAATAACCGAAATTGGGGTAAACACCGGCTCTATCTGGCACCAGGAATCGAACCCTCCGTTACGCAATGTGAGTTATTAGGGTACAGGCTGTCCCAAAATGATTAGTACCCATCAATGCCCAAAGTTCAATACATTTTTTCATCATTAAAATCAATGAGATTAGATCCGTTGTTTTTCTATCATATTGGCTATACTGTACCCTTTTATTAGAATCTAAGAACATGAATATCAGACTTAATTTTAAGTTACACTCCATTGTGTAAGACATGGTGATTTCACCTTTTTGACCAAGTGCAAAAAAATGTGTTTTTAAACAGCTTGTTTGAAAGAAACTAATACATTCTCTTAATCTCTTGTCTGCTAATATCTTTGGTTACTTTCTATTGTAAACTGCTGTTGTATCATATTGTTGTTCAAACCATTAATATTTCTTCATTCTGATTCAATTTGAAGAGTAAAAATGGATCGTCACGCATGAGCGACCCCAAGCTTTGTTTCTATAATGAGCTAGTTTTGAGGCTAAACTTGAGGGACATTTAAACAGGTAAAGACGTAGTCATGGGTAATTAGCAGTTGTTTGCATTAACTATACGAATGCTTTTCTGCATTCCACCGCATATACTGCCCAACTTTGTTGTCAAGCTGGGTTTCAATCTTCTTCGACTGCTTGGTACTTCTGCTTTGATAGACTTTTTACACACTTGTATTTAACCCCATCATGAGCATGAGCATATATATTTATGACCGTATGGGATTGTCCATGAAACTCAGAGTAGCGATAATATTCCGGAAGGTCTATTACCTCTGAATTTATATTTATTTTTATATATTTTTATTTTTTTAAATGAGCGATTTGCATCTCTGCATGGAACTCTTTTAGAAAACTTTTTGATGTCTCTTCGTATGTTTCTGAGCATTCTGCTTTTTTTAACTGTATGGACTCATACTTTTGTATCGTCGCTCCGTTTATAGGACTTCACGGACCCTTCAACAGCACGTCTGCAGCTGAAGGGGTGCGCCTGAAATAAAAGGCGGGATCTCCACAATACTACTACTAGTGGCTTAGACTTCTTTTCATATTGGGGATGCAATTTCCTACAAACTTGGTAAAAATGATATAGTCCCTTAGTGTTTAACCTCACGAAATCCATTCTCCAATGTGAAAATGAAATCTAAGCCAATGGTGATTCACCAAATACTACTTCATTTAGAAGTCCCTAAACACTTGTCAAATAAAACAATGCTTGGGGTCACTCAAGTGTGACAAACTTCTTTTACCCGTCAAATTGAATTAAGGAGAAGAATTATTAATGATTTGAACACCCATAACTAATAACAGTTACAACAGCAAAACACACAAGATTATATTGAGTAGACAAGAGATTTTGAGAATACACAAGTTTATTTCAAACAAGCTGTTATAGCACACACACACATTTTTTAGCACGTTGGAGCACTTTGTCAAAAGGTGAAATCACCATGTTTTACATAATTGAGTGTATCTTGAGTTTGATACATCCGATATTCATGATCTAAAATTCTAATGAAATAGTACAGTATGAAAAAGATGATGTAAAAACAACGGACCTAATCCCATCGATTTTGATGACGACACAAATTATTGAACTTTGGTCATCGATGGGTACTAATCATTTTGGTACAGCCTGTATAAATAACCTGCCAAGGTATCGCAATGAGATTTGTTGCCTTGAGGTAGATTTAAGTTTCACTTACAGATAAAGTGTATTATGCAAAGTTATGAACATGATGAAAGATCTCGAAATGTGGCACGAACTTAATTGGAAGGTCTTTGGGCTTTTTAATTGATACATTTCGATGATCTCATATAAATTATTGGGATGTAAAAGGATTTGGCGTGGGAACTAGTATTGCATATATAGATGAGTGCCCTATACTTTACTGTACAGGGCGGACTATGGCCCCAGGGGGACTTTGTCTCCTTCTACCCCTGGTCACAAATCATAATGAATACTTTTCCTGGTTAAGCTTCATATATAATTAAATTGAGATGTTTATACGTGGAGCTTATTAGTCTCAACATATCTGTGTTGGCACGTGCGGGCGTAATTGAATTGTAGTAGACATTGGCGCTTTTTATTTAGTTTAAAAAGAATCAAGAAAAAATGACCAACACATGATATAGATATTGAATATCTTTGTTTGTACCAGTTATATTAAACATGTGTATCACATTGTATTTTAAGAATCCTTCCATTGGCTAAATCTGTATACTATCTGTACGAAACAAGCGACCTATTAAAGCCATCTCGTTAAACGCTGACAACTAAGAAGTTTGTTGATAATATATCAAATACCCAAAGGGTTATTGTGACCTGATGCGTTTAATTGACTACGATGGGATTGAATTCATTTGGGAAATCTGACAACTAAACCAGATAACACAAACTTGCTAAACACTTTCAACGCGGTTGTTAGTTTTACCATATACATAACAGATTTTTCAGAAAGTTTTCCAATTTTTTAAAGTGTATCTCAAGAATTACTGAACCAATACTAGGCATGTTTGTACATATGTCAATGCATTTCTCCTGGTGATTCCAAATATGGTAATGGAATTCAATTGTTATATTTTTGAAACATTTTATGCAATTTTGGAATATCGTCTGCTGACCCATGCTGCGTGGAAATTGTTCGCATTGTATTAAAGCACCTATACATAGTTAAACATTCTTTTGCGCGATATATAAGAACTTTAAGCTAGTACATGTACATCAATAGATTGTTCTGATGTTTTCGGGATAATTATTAAGAAAACTACTGATTTGCAAGAGAACACTTATTAACATGATTATAATTCTAACGGGTTCCAAGTGAAAAGTGAAAACAACAGTGCCCTGTTAGTTAGTTAGTTAGTTAGTTAGTTAGTTAGTTAGTTAGTTAGTTAGTTAGTTAGTTAGTTAGTTAGTTAGTTAGCTAGTTGTTAGTTAGTTAGTTAGTTAGTTAGTTAGTTAGTTAGCAGGTAAGTTAGTTAGTTGGTTAGTTAGTTAGTTAGTTAGTTAGTTAGTTAGTTAGTTAGTTAGTTAGTTAGTTAGTTAGTTAGTTAGTCATGAAACCACATACATATATATATATAAGGGTATCCTCCTTTTGATTGGTTAATTTTTAACAAAGTCGGATAAATAAAATAAAAAACATGACGAATGCTTTGTTTGTTGGATAACTGGGGACTTATTTCCTGCACCTGTAAAAAGATTCATATTCCTGAACTCACCAAACACATGGAAGGAACAACGGTAACGCACTTCACATATATTCTATTCATTTATGGACAATAACAACTTAAGAATTGCTGTAATGTAATATATTGTCGCGCTTCACACACATTCTGTTGACTAAAATACAAGATTTCTACAAAAATAAAAAATGTCTAGCTGCTGGCGAATAATATGCGAAGTAACATTTAAAGGGGAGGTGAACCGTGTGATTTTGACAACACAGCGTAGAACGATTTTGGGGCGGTGGCGGAAGTGCAAGCTGTTGGAGCAAGTGACTTTTTCCGACTGATTGGAAAGGGAAGGCAACTCCAACTCATAATCTGTCTCAATAAGTGAGGAAACGGTAGGACGGGAAAGAGGGAGAAAGAACAAACGCGGCAAGAGAAGAGGTGGGAAAAGGAGATTAAAGAGCGTAAAATGTACTCATACATCGAACATATCGAATGAACTAACATTCTCATGATTGCGGACATACAATATGAATACAAAATATTATTGGGATTAGATTTGTTAGGGGAATTTGTTGTTGACGATGCAATGATTTTTTTAGACGTTTACCATGTTAACACTTTCCACGCGGCTATTATTGCTTCCATACACAAAACAGATTTTTCAGAAACCTTTCACAATTTTCAAAGTCTATCTCAATGATTCCTGACCCAATACTAGGCATGTTTGTACTTATTTCAATGCATTTCTCATGGTGATTCCAAATATGGTAATGAAATTTTAAAAAACTGATATTTTTGAAACATTTTGTGAATTTTTGGAATGTCGTCTGCAGACGCCTGTCGCGTCGAAAGTGTTAAGATGCTATCTACAGGGTGTCTCAAAAAGTGTCCCATGAAGGACAAATATAATTAAAAATACATCCCATGTTTTTTGTGTGTTTTTTCTTCAGAAAATAGTTTATTGTTAAGCACTATTAGTCCTCCATCCAATACACTTTATCCTAAATGTCACCCCTTACCTCCCGAGATATGATCAATTCAGTAACAAGAGTGCGAATCCCACTTTGGCCACTTTTGGACAGAAATTGGATTTTCAACTGAAAAAACTGCCTTTGAGATTCCAATGATTATGTATAGGATAGATCAATCCATTGTGTAAAATACGAGGGGGTATCAACAAGTTTTAGAAATCACCTAAAAGTGAAAGAGCCGAAAACTTCATTTTGATATGTGATCCTTCAGACATCTTTACAAAGTCCCTGTGCAAAGTTACACATTACTCCCACTATTTATTACCTGTCCACAGACCGCCATTGTAGAGATCCTCAGATTGATCACCATTGATTGATTCTCAGATTGCCTCAGATTGTGTTATTCCCAAAACAGCAATAAATAGTTTAAAGTTTTGACAGAAAGAGGTCAAAGGTCATTACAAACAAGCTTGGTGACGATAATCGTGTACACATATTGACCTCTAATGACCCTACATGACCTTTGACCCTTTCTGTCAACACTTTAAACTATTTATTGCTGTTTGGGGAATAACACAATCTAAAGCAATCTGAGGATCAATCAATGGCGGTCAATCTGAGGATCTCTACAATGGCGGTCTGTGGACAGATAAATAATAGTAGGAGAAATGTGTGACTTTGCACAGGGACTAAGTAAAGATGTCTGAAGAATCACATATCAAAATGAAGTTTCTGGCTCCTTCACTTCTGGGTGATTTCTAGAACTTTTTGATACCCCCTCGTACATATTATTCAACTATGTTATGGGTTTAATGGATAATATGGATGTTCTCTACTCAAATTTAACTATTAACATGTACCAGATTGATTATTATTGATTTGATTGTTTATGTTCAATTACACACTAAATGATGATTCGAATAAAATAGTTCTCTGTACATGAAAAGTGGCCAAAGCTGAATTTGACATGCTTGAGTAGATTTGCCATTATTTGATAACAAAAGCTCCAAAATGGATAGAAAAATTTCTTATATCACATTTAAGATTGATCTCAGAGATTGCTTAACATTATTATTACTCTTTCATGTACAATTGTTTTAGTTTTAAGGCGTAAAAATCCTCTTTTACAAGGGACACCTTTTGACACACCCTGTATGATGCGATCTTTAAATTAAATTTGACGAAGTCCAAAATATGGTGTTGGAATGTCATTGAGTAAATTGCTTCTGAAGAAGATTACATATTAATACTGTATTCATAATAGCGGCTTCCCGGTTAAAGGAAATTCATAAAAACCGTTTCTTTTATAGACTGTATATATGTGCACTATTGCATTCGTTTCAACATACACATCTTTAACATGTTTAATAGTAAAAGGTAAAGGCGGTCGATCCTGTAATACCAGGAGCGGAGTGCCCATTTCCCTTTCAAAGCGATAGGGCCAGACTCACTCCTTTTTATAATGTTGCTGTGTGGGGCTCGCTACCCCTCCTCCACAGCGAGTCTGTTACTTTACCAGCACTGAAGAATGCCGGTACCCATTTAAATACACCTGGGTAGAGAGGAGAAATTGCGGTAAACTGCCTTAGTCAAAAGCACAACATGTTGACCACAGCGGGACTCGAACCCACAACCTTTAGATCATGAGTCCAGTGCTCTACCCACTGCGCCACACATGCCACTGGGTTTAATAATAATTCCATATAATGCGTAATCGATGATGACGTAACGATACGTCACAAAAGGAATTACATCTAGGAACATAAACACCAAAGCAATAATGATTGTTGCCCTCTTGTTATTTATAATTTTGTATCATCATCGAAAAGATTTCAATTTAAGGTATTCAATTGGTTATATTTTACCATAACCTGCAAGTTTGGTTGTACAATAAGTACGTCGATACATCGTTCTTGAAAAAGAATTTAAAACATTTAATAGCAATGTACAATTGTACATGTAGTGTTAAAAAATGTACTCCATTCATTGTGGGACATTGTGGGACATTCATATGTTAACACGAGACGATATCACTCAAGCTTTAAACGTTCAAGAAACAAACATATTATGCAAAAGACTTAATTTACGGAAAATGCCGACGAAACATCGAATCGAAATGCGTTGATATCCCCATAGTAATACTCACCAGCCACGGTACGTCAGTGGCGAGTTGCCAAGTATCACCCGTGTGACCAAACAACACTAAACGTCGTTAAATTTTATTAAACGTTTTATGACTTTAGATTTACGCTGCTGTACATTGGGTAATCAATATCCGCCTGGATATGTAAGTTAATAACGGGTAAGAATACCCGGGAGTGCTATAGTGCTAATATGGATCTCTAATACCTTTCTGTATCAATTCTTGATGTTTTGAAGATATACTGGTCAGACAATGTGGAGACGTTATGCGGCTAATCTTGAGGCCAAACCTTTATCAATTCATTCTAGTTTATTCTATATGTAATAATAGGGTAAATGAGTAATTGTACATGTAAATGAATTTTAACATTTAAACAAAATACGTTGGCCTTTGAAAACCGTAAAAAAGTACATTATGGTAAGAAGTTCCCGCTACATAACGATTCAATCGCCTATGCAATGCAATCCTCTATATGTTGGTATATGAATTGATGCGTAACCCTTTTCATCTTCGGAAGGGGTATATGTAATGTATTTATTGTAAGGTTGCGGGTAAGCATCTTTAATGATCTCATATACCGTGTGTTGCTGAATTGTTTGTTACTCCCTGACTGCTTTGTATCACTACTATCTGATTTGAACTCTGTGTATCGGAGACGGCCGGATAGCTCAGTGGTTAGAACATTTGATTGCTGTTCGAAAGTTCGATTGCTGTCACGGGTTCGAGTCCCGCACCTGCTCATGTCCTTGCTTTTTAAGTTGGGATATATGTCCAGGCTTGTCAATATTATGTTCGTTTGACTAGTGAGACTTGCTGTAGTTATCTTCCTCACTATTATTTATAATGTTTTAACCATTTTTGAAACTCGAAATGTTTGGTTGCTTACTATTCAAATAGTTAGTCGCTAGTAATACAGACAGGTTTATGAATTACTGACAAAGAAACCCAAATTGTAAGAAATTAAACATAGGTGTGTTCAAACACATAATTGTGATGATTCACCATTATCGAGGCTGTTTCGCAGTTGAACCTCAGGTGGTGTAGTACATTGGGTTACTTTAGGTTATTAAACTCCTATAATGAGTAAATGATTTGTAATATGCATGTACACCTGCACGCTATATGTTTTATTCACGCTATAATGGATTCCATGTTTGGCATCATTTTCTGTAGGTGTTGAACACTTTCCACGGCAGGCGGCTGCAGACGTCATTCCAAAAGGGTTTTTTTTCTTCAAAAATGTCAATTATTGAATTTTATTACCATAATTGGTATCCCCTTGGTATCACTCTGAAAAATGCATTAAAATGAGTACAAGCATGCCTAGTATTGGTTCAGTAATCCTTGAGATAGACTTTGAAATTTGGGAAAGGTTTCTGAAAATCTGTTTTGTATAATGGTAAAACCAATTGCCGCGTGGAAAGTGTTAAGGTATGTCTTTTGAAACCACGTGAGATTTTGATTTATTACCGTCAATCATTCAGAGAAGCATTTTATCGGAACTTTACTGTTATTATTACAACATTGACAAATTTTAACCATTCTATCAATAGTGACGTCATAACTAGCAATAAGTTAAACCGCTGCTTGATTGGTTCAATTACAACTTTCCTTGCGTCATAACTACACAGGTAAATAAAATATCTACTTGGATTGTTTTGTTGATTATCTTCATATCTTGAGATGTGTCTGTAATTATTACAATCAGATAGTATTCTGGCGAATGTGTAACGATAAATACTTTTTTTCCTGGAACATATCATAAAAAAGGAGGTTTTATGCTGCCTGAATTGTTCTTCTTTCTAAAGCAGAAACACCCGGGAAAAACCTCATGCAATGTTACATTATTCTAAACTGTTTCTTGGCAGGTTTTTACTAATACATGTGAATACGCCTTATATCTTTGAAACAGGATTGGTCGGCGTGGTCAATTATCTGTTTACGAAGCAGTTGCCTTTGCTAACTACTTTTTAGCTATATGTATGTCGACACTGGATTTTAAAAATTATCTGTCAACCTTTGTGTAGGTTGTGTGTTGTTTTACTATGCTAGTAGGTAGGTCCTGTGTATAAACACGTATCACGCTGTCCCTAATAGGGAAACGTGTCTTTGATGACTATTAACATGGACAGCTCCGGTTTAAGAAAAATATTACAGAAATGAGCTGTTGTTATGTTAAGTAAACTCAAGAATTTGTTGAGCCAAATTTCTAATAAATAGGTATAAATATAATTTCAGAATGACACTTACAATCCAAATTTATATATATATCTAGCACAGACAAAAGCGTCTTTAATTTACAAAACAGACACTTTATAGGAAATAAAGCTGACATGCTTTGACGTATGCTCGTGACCAGTTTTTTGACCAAAAAAAGTGGCCATAGATCAAATCTTATAAAAGCTTATGCCCTTGGCCCGGTAAAGATCTAACCCAACTTTTGTATTTTTTTAGAACAAAAGACTTGCAATTACATTCTTGTATTACATATACAATGTTTAACTCTGCTTTGAATACAAACGTAGCTTTGTATTTAAAAGGAGGGGGGGGGGGGGGGGGGGGGCTGAAGTAGAGAATGGATGGCTTTCTTGGTTTATACCCCTTTTTTAGATTTAATACAAATAAAATACATTGTTATCTTATACAAAGAGTAAAAGCAACATATACCAACAGAGTGTGGGAAACAGGTAATAACGAGGGAGAATAACGCGATAAAACAGATAAATAACACACACAAAACCAATAACACACGGAAATGCACTGGGACAAGCAATAACAATTGCTGTGCAATAAAACAACAAAGATATAACGTAACAATAAAGACCAACGTTTCAAGTGGATATACCACCCTTCATCAGGGACAAAATATAAAAAACAAAAGGGTTAAGAACTATAATGAAAATAATGAACTAGACAAGTCCACCACTGTAATTATAGCACAATGCCAGTAATAGATGTTGACTACTAGACACCCAAGTTTTCTTAACACTTTTGTTTTGCATGAACTTGTTGACCACGTTGTAGGAACGTAACTAACCAAACGTTATGATGAACGTTTTTAAAATGTTGAGGTACATCCAGAAAATGTCGTTTTTAAAACGTTCTATGATAACGTTTTCGAAACTAACTTGCAACTGTGTTACGTAAAATCAGGGAAAGCATTTCAATTATTAAACTATAGAGGGCGATATTTATTCTACTTTGACATGTTTAAGATACAAATTGTGTGATGTTTTGACAAAAGCAAATAGTATAGCATAATCATGATTACACTCTAGAGGGCGTATTGCATCTTCTGAAAAATATTCACCTGTGTTTCAAAACAGAAAGTAAAGCAGCCTTTCCATTATACATCTTTAAAGGACGCACGGTACCTTTTGGGAAAACAATATAGCATTGTTTTGAAACATTGCATATAACGTTGTATATTTAGTATCAATATGTACTTAGAGGTCGACATTATCTTTGTGAAGCACAGCTATCCCGTTGATATGTTTTCAAAACATATAATACTTTTCCGTCCCTAGCTCTTTCTTTAACACTTTCCACGCAACTATTAGTTTTACCATATTATACAAAACAGATTTGTCAGAGACCTTTCCCAACTTTCTAAGTCTATCTAAAGGATTACTGAACCAATACTAGGTATGTTTGTACTTACTTTAATGTATTTCTCATGGTGATTCCAAATATAGTTATGAAATTCAAAAAAGTAACATTTTGAAAACATTTGTGAAATTTTGGAACTGTCGTCTGCAGACGACTGCCGTGTGGAAACTATTAATTATATAGATATTTCACTTAGATCTATTCCGACTGCTGACATACTAGTAAAGCAGTGAAGTGTTCAGGCACTTACCCGTGGTGGGGGGGGGGGGGGGGGGGGGGCACTCATTGTTTTGGGTGGATATGTGCAGGGTGCTGCTAGAGGACGAAATGGTTGTAACGTATAAATGTCTAGAATTGTATTAAATAAAACAGGATTAACGTTGATCATTATAAACTGCCCTTCGCGCGTGTAAAATACCTAGTCTACTTGTTTCAAAAAGGATTCATGGTCATTATCCGTCTTGTTATACGAAGTCATGTATATAAACAGAAGATGTATATTAACATAGCTTGATTGTCCGTATATCAACCCATAGTCAATGTCGGCTTACCTAGCCGGCGTTACCGGGAAGTACACACAACTCGATCTATGACTTCTTTCACTTGCATCTTCCATTCGCATGTAAAATACCTAGTAGGATTTATGGTCATTATCCGTCTTGTTATCCCAAGTCATGTATACAAAGTTATAAACTGAACATTTATATTAACATAGTTCGATTGTCCGTATATCAACCATAAACAATGTCGTTTTACCTAACCCGCGTTCCCGTGAAGGACATACAACTCAATCTATGACTTGTTTAACTTGCACCTAACGTTTTCACTCTAGCAAATTATAACAGTTCTTGCCTTAATCGGTGTGTGCTTGCTCACAAAACAAAAGGAGAGCCTGTATGGAATTAAAAATGGCTTTAAATGTCAAACTTTTGAATTGGTTTTGTAATGTTCAAATGGGGTCGTGTGAAACAACACCTGTTAGCTGCTATTTTCCTCCAAATATACAGCCAAAAAGCGCTTTATGTCGATGTTAAAGTATAGAATATAGAATGTGTTAATGTTGTATTCAAAAAATACCTTCAGGTTTTTAATGAGATAACTATATACTTGGTATGCGTCCATTAGGCTACAACGATTATACAAAATGAAGTGACGTTCAATGAGCTACTACATATCACTTTACGTATATACAGGGTGTCCCAGAAAACTTGCAACTTATTTTGGCAGGGCTCTAGTTTCTCTTTTAAACATCAGATTGCAGCGATATTTGCACTTTTTGAAGTCTGTGGAATGTTCTCCGCTTACCTTTGAAAAAATAATTACGATTGCTTATTTGGTTTTCAAATGAGACGCGATCAAAGGCAGGTATGCCTGGAACACGTTCAACCGATTTGGATAAAACCGATGTTACCGCTACGGAGCCCGGTGAATCCCCGGGGTGAATCACTTTGGAGCGCACTCTCTTTCATCATTTGGTTTGTTAATTAAAATTACATTCTCCTAAAATTTAACAATCAACGTTTATTTAAATTAATGAAATAAAAAGACTGGTTGTAGAAATCGTAACATTGGATCAGGACTTGATATCTGTGCTGATATAATCGGTTCATTTTTCAGAGCGTGGCAAACCTCAGTTTTCTTCGAAATGGTTCTCACTAGCTGTTCGACGGCGACCTGAACTATCCATCAGTCTATAGTTGCTATAAAGTCCAAATGTTAATATTTGTTAACATTTCCTCTAAATAATTGAACGGTATGAGATTTTTCTCCTCGGGTATTTTATTTGGAAAGCTTTCTGAACTTGGTTCGAGCTTTCAGACGCACAGTATGTCACAACTCTTTCATCAGCGAGAAGAAAACTGCCATCGTTTTAACATTTTTATTTAGGCAATACACATGTATGTTTATTTTTATTTCTTCATAGCAATAACGTTTTATAACATTAATCATTAGCATGTGAAAACAATGTACGTTCCCTAAGACTTCACGCACAATATTTAGGACATTATTGGATTTGTCATCGATTATCGCCAAATCGGTTGAACGTGTTCCACACATACCTTCCTTTGACCACATCTTATTTGAAAACAAAACTAGCAATCGTAATTATTTTTTCACAGATAAACAGAAAACATTCTACAGATTTCAAAAAGTGCAAACATCGCTGCATTCCGATGTTCAAAGGTGAAACTAGAGCCCCGCCAAAATAAGTTGCAGGTTTTCTGGGACACCCTGTACTTTGATGGCAATCAATAATCAGCTCTTAGCATTTTTGAATCCACGGATTCAATTAATTCTACTTATGTACACTTATGCACTTCATTTTGTTATTCTTTTATTAGAATACCTAATCATTTATTGAGCTCGTAACTAAAATCAAATGTAAATCCTAATGATTTTTACAAGATTCTTATCATAATTTCAATTTTGTGTCTGATCAAGTGGTCGGCGCATCGAAAATTTTAACAAGGCACCTCTTCAAAACACGCTTCCTGCAATTAATCAGGTGTCAATACATGATGATGTCACGGCATTTTGCGATCCTTTCCAGGAGGTGGTTGAACCTCCCTATTTGCTTAATTATTAGTATTGGCCGGAAATGCGCCCAGTGTTTTATAATAGTTGTATATTGATTTAAAGCGGCAACCACAAAGCGTTCACATTGGCGGTATGGTCTCAGGTCGGAGGTTTGAGTCCCAGTTTCGTTGAATTTCTAAAATATTGATTCGAATCGCTGCGTCAAAGATTGTATTTTAAAACATTTTGTAATGTGGTATGAACGCATTAGTCGAGAAGACTTTTGCCACTGTTCCAAAAGTGTATGTCCTAATAAATAAATAAATAAAAATTAAAAATATGTTACTGATACGGCATTCTAATCAAATTTGATTTGCATCCTGGGAACGAGAAAAACAAATCTCGCGGGAAAAAGAAGCGGATCAAGCCATTACTGAGGAAATCAGCCGACCTGGTTGAAGAAACCGTCTAAATGTCAATTTCTCTTTATATCTACAATCTTAATGAACTTATTCAACAATGGGATAAGTTTCTAATCATTTTCCGATGAGTTTATTTATTTTGATTCTAATTGTTCACAACAATGTTTCTAAGAATTGAGGTTCTTTTGTAGTGTAGTGTCGGTATGATTTGTTTATTATTTAAATGTCCTAGCTCTTATAAATGCTACAGTGTGAGCTGCTTAGGTGCTGGTGGTTGGTGAAGCAGTCTACATCGACGAACTTCATTCAATAAGTTCTATACTGTATCTCCCTTACAATCTCGTTATTACATAAAATGTTCAATTATGTATAGCTCTCAATCAGAGACAAATGTTCCCATCATTTTTGGCAAATATAGAACAGTATCAAATGTACTTAAAACATGATTGTGTAAAAAATACCCAATCTATGTAAAATTAACTTTTTCCCTTCATGTAAGACTGCACAGATTAGCGTAGTACGAAATCTGTGTTGAAGGATTAAAGGATTAGACAGCTTTATTCCGTAATACATTTAGCTTTGTATACCTATATTGCTTTTGCGCTGGGGCATGCAAATGTAATGCGACGGAAACGGTCCAAATCTCTCTTGGTAATTTTCAAGACCTAGTACACCTTGTAGTTGAGTTAGACATTCTAAATATCGTAACCATTACCTGCCAATGCGACCATTTCTTTCAAACAAAATTTCAATAATATTTTGAGATTTAACCTTAAGATACCACGCCAGTAAATAATATTACGACAATCAGCCTTTTTCATAAAAAGGGTTCAGCATTGTAGCCCACTAATAATAACCTGTAATCAGGAACGGTACTTATTGCTCCCAAATGATTTTAGAACTATTACCTTATACAACAGTGCAAAAAAAAAAAAAAATCAATGCATTTTGTAGATTTTGTATGTCAATTTTGATTGTAAATGTTCTGGCCACATTTTTGTTGATTGGGGGCGGTACAACGGCTCTCCAAATTTAAGGGCTTAATTCTCGGAAGTTTCGGAGTCATCGCATATAATTGTTGTGATTAAATGATCAAAAATATCAAAAACTTTAAGGAAAATGTCAAATTGAAAAATGCAGCGTCTTTATGAGCGAGAAAATTGGCTTTTTTGTTACCCCCTTTATGTAATCAAATAGGCAAGGTATTTACTAGTGTGGTATCTTCAGGGCATCATGAATGGCAGGATATTGAGCAATCAATGGTGAAACCCATTGTGCATTGCCACTACTCACACAGAAAGTGTTTGGTGCATTGGTCTCAATTGACAACAGCTAGAAATTTGAAACAGTTATTTGTGATGATATTTGCCATCGGGATACGACCCACGACCACGTTGTATGCACTTGAGCTTCTTTAGAGACAGGGGCGTATATAACTGTGAAAGTGTACGTATTTGGCACACTGATACCCGGGAGTTGTCAGTCATTGTTGAGATTACCTCACGGGTCATGTCTTAATACTTGAGATCACTGACAGTTATGTGTAGTTAGCTGTTGAAAAAGTTGATGGTCGGGCTAGCGATGCGGATGGCAACGGACGTACGAAACGTATGGCCGTTGGCGTTAGTGACGCACTTTACATGGATAATCAACTGGCTAGTAAGCCAATGCAATTAAAAGGCATGGAAAAAGGTCCGCAAATCACAGAGAAATATAAGCAATAAACACAAACAACGATGAAAGAGTTCGTATTTTAGTGAACAATATGTTCTACTTAGTGCTTGTTATTCGGAAGGCGCTGTAAAAAACACAATCAATACACTATAAAATTAAAGCAATATTATGTATCTTTTTTCCAATTTTTACACATGTTTTTTAATTCATTAATTTAAGTATGACTATCAGGAAAGACATTCATAATATATCTTGACGCTATTTTCGTACATCACATAACATTAATAAATCACAGTGGAAATCTGCTTCTAATTTAAGGAATATTTTAACAGTTCAGTTCAGTTCAGTTCAGGTTTTTTTATACACCACAAATGAGATACATACTTTGAAAAAACAATTAATATACTATGGTAGGTTGCCCAAATTAGAGCAGTGCTCGAAAAAGTCCTTGGCCACCATAATTATCTAAAGTGCAAAGAACTCGGGTGCATGAATAAAATTACAATAACAGATCAGTAACGATCGATTATACATCTATGAACCAAGTATACATGTATAAGAGACAGTAATAATATACATGTATAAGGCAGCAAGGCGATGGAGTACTGATTGGATGTACTGGTATAATATAAGGAATACAGTACATGTACAAAATTAGGACATCATGTTTAAAACGATAATAGATATTTTTATATCTATTGTTAAAACTTGTGACTGATTTACAATTTCAAATATCGTTATTTATGTCATTCCACTCCAATGGTCCCTGTCTTGTAATATTATGTCTAGCAAGATCAGTTCTAAACTTCGAGGGTATATAAAAATGTGAAAACCTTAACAGATTTTGTTCGATTTTCATCATGAAGCATTCCGGACTATTGCGTTCACTTGTGTATATTGTAAACGCAGTCTTTACAGCAGTGGTTCCCAACCTTTTTCTAGTGGTGACCCCATTCCAGAAACCAGCATCTGAGCGCGACCCCTCGCAGAACAAAGTCGCGTGTGTTACTATGATACAACATTCCACAACACCCGCCAAACTAACAACTTTCGCCTACCCATTGACCACACAACTCTTATCTCCAGACGGTCAATGCGTTACTTTGGACCCTCTACTTGGAATGCTACTTCATCCACCATACGTAATTCAAACTCCACAAACGACTTCAAGCGCATGCTCAGAGATCATAGGGCATGAAGCGTCGTCTCTTTAAGAAAGCCAAAAAAGACCAAACTGGAGCCAGCAAGGCAAAGTTCGCTGAAGCTAGACATTTCTACAACCAAGTGGAGAAGCATCTAGGAGAAGCTACAACACTAAACTGAGACAATACCTGGCAGATAAATAGCTGAGCCGCAAGAAATGGTGGAGCATCATGAACAACCTGGCTACCTCAACAAATCATCGTCCTATCTCACTGTTAAGCAATATCAGCAAGATCATGGAAGTTGTTGTGCAGAAACAACTTCAACGCTTTCTTCTCAGCAATAATCTGATTTCCAGCAGACAGTTTGGATTTAGAGAAGGCCACAGTACAGCTGATCTCCTCAACATCCTGTCACAGAAATGGAACAACCCCCTAGACCAAAGTGAGGTTTGTGTCATTGCCCTTGACATAAAGGGAGCTTTCGACAAAGTATGGCACAATGGACTCTGCTCAAAAGGCGTTACCAGAAGACTTCTTTCAGGGATACAAAACTACTTATCCGACAGATCTATCAATGTTGTCATGTCGGGACAAGCATCCAAGTTCCAACACTGCAACCATAAATGCTACTGTTCCACAAGGATACATCCTTGGTCCACTACTGTTTTCTGTCTAATTTGATGATCTTGTGGATGTCTGTAACAACGAGCTCTATCTGTACGCCGACGATTAAACACTATTTTCACCCCATTAAGTCTTCAACCAACTCCAATGCAGTAGCTGCTAGCCTTAATAGTGATCTAAGCATTATGAAAGCATGGGCTGATAAATGGAAAGTGCCCTTTGAGCCTACCAAGTGCAAGACCATGGTAATCTCCAGGAAGAGAACCCCATCCAAACTTGAACTATACTTTGGATGCTGCAAACTACCATCTGCAGACAAACTAGAAATCCTGGGTGTTACCATTGAAAGCAAGCTGTCTTGGTCAAAACACATCTCGGCTATCTCAACCCAGCTTGCCAGAAGCTCGCCGCTCTTCACAAGATTGCAAATAAATTGACGGCCATAGGTAGATCCACTGTGTACAAATCACAAGTCCGCATCATAATGGAGTATGCTTCACTAGGCTGGGCAAGCGCTTCACCTACTATCCTCAGCCAGTTTGACAACATCCATAGGAAGGCACTCAAAATCATTGAAGCTCATGAAGCTACTGGTCTATCGCATCTCAGCATCACAAGCCTACTTCACAGACGACAGGTAGCAGCAGCCACGGTCTTGTACAAAATGCACACAACCACTGTCCACAAGATTTAGCAGCATTGCTCCCCACACCATTCGTTCATCGTCGTGCTACGCGTTCAAGTGTTGCAATGCCAGCTCATGCGCTTTCATTGCCGACTGCCAGAACTTGCTGCTTAGACAAAAGCTTCATCAATACAGCTGTTCCACTGTGGAACAGTCTTCCAGACAATGTTGTTGGCAACATCCTAGAGGAAAGACTCCAATCTTTGAAGTGTCGAGTGAACAGACACCTTCTCTCCAACTCTTCAGAGTTTGTGTAGGCTCTCTCGATGTCAATGACCTGATGTTTATTTTTTCTTTTATTTACATTTGAAGAGCTGTGTTGCAAAAGGGCCTACATCCATTTCTACCTGTTACTCATTTTGCATTATTGGATGGATGGCTATTTATTATGTGGAATGTGGCTTGTATTGTTGATGCCTCAATTGGCATGCATGGATGCACTAATCCAAGTCATCTAACAGTAATGAACACAGCCATACAATATTTTGATTATTCTCAAGGACTTGTCAATGCAAATTCAATAATGCAAAATAAGTAACATGTTGGAGTGGTTTGGTGGCCCTTTTGCAACAAAGCTCTTCATTTGTTGATGATGTGCTCTTTGTTTGGGCTTTTATCTTATTCCTGTTCCACGCCACTTTCATTTGCTTTCTTAATAATGCCCATTTGTGTGCACTTGTATTATGTATATTTTCTGAGTCGCAGTGAACCAATTGATTGGCCCATCAGAGCTCTCTGTAGAAAGTTACCAGTTTGATTTGTAATAACTCAGTTCATTAACTTTGTCAATGTCTGTTGGGCTTGCTATTTTATACCTTCTTTTTCATTACATTTCAACATTAATTCATCAAAGTTCATGTTCTTACTAATGTTTGCATTTCAACTCTTTTTTAATAACAAAATCAAACAATCACATTACGCACCAAAATACAGTTTAACATTTTTGTAGTGATCTTCAGATGATTGTGTATGTTTACATTATATTATCAAAAATTCAAATAACATATCAAATATAATTTATTTTCTAAAAATAATTAAGACCTTTTTACACAATTTACGTACACTGCTAATCAGTTCAAGAACCGTTTGTATTATTTATGTAATGCAAAATTAATTTTCTTAAAATGAATGCGATACAGCTTCCTTGTATTTTAAGTAGTATCTTAAGAGGTTGGAAAATAGATATAGATCTTTTAAATTACAAACAAGTCATGCAGAATTGTATAAAAGACAAATATATATATATATATACTTGTAGATAAGACTCTATTTGAGTCTGACTATCTTCATGCAATAAAAGAGTGCTCAATGCTATGCAGCAGAGCGCGAATAAATTAAAGTCAAATGGATGAGTTACTCATCCATTAATATATATATATATATATTTTCATTAAAGGCAGTATAAAAAGATAATTTGTCATGCCTGTTTCCACGTGAAATTGATCCTTGTCTGATTCCAAGAAGATTGCTCTTAATTTAGACATGTAACAGATACTGCAGACATGTAACAGATACCCCACACATGAACGTAGCACTAGTTAATCAAATCTCACAATCAAAGAGCGTAATTATCTCCACTACTACTCGGCTGAGGCATTGCGTAGCAGCATATTTTCAACCTCAACCTAAAGTTACGTGACCCGATCTTAGAGCAAAGATTGGGCTGTGTTTTATACATCATTCGCATATTAAACACTTTATTCTAGCACGTGTACTGTACTTTAGATATAACCTATCTTATTTATTATCTATGAAATCTTATCTGCAAATTATATATGGATACATACGTTAAGCTACATACGTGGGCACTAGGATCCATCTCTAACAGTCACTAAAGAAGTCACGACTGGACCTTATTTGCTAGTCATAAGGGTAAATTGTCATAGCGTGTATTTTCCTATACCACGAGTGCGCTAGTCATAAAAGTATCTTAGTTAGGGTTAGGTTTAGGGTAGGTTTAGGTATAGGGTTAGGGTTAGGGTTAGGGTTAGGGTTAGGGTTAGGATTAGGGATAGGGTTAGGGTTAAGGTTAGGGTAGGGTAGGGTATGGTTAGGGTTAGGGTAGGGTTAGGTTTAGGGTTATGGTTAGGGTTAGGGTTAGGGTTTATGACTAGCGACCCTTATGACAAGTGACCATTATGACTAGCGACCCTTATGACTAGCGAGTTTGACCCCTGGGATTTGTAGTGTCCATGTACAGATATTCCATAAATGATGAACCCTTGACTTTCAAATCTATTACGTTATTATTATGTTCTCGAAATAATTTCGAAACTATTCCATTCGAACATGTGGCCCATCTAAAAATGTGAAACATTTCAGCAACCAACTTAAATGAAGCATTATACACAACTACGAGTACCGTAACTGATCAGGTATCGAGCGTCCTTGTTGTTTAGTCATGAGCGTATCGTTACCGAGCGTCCTTATTGTCTAGTCATGAGCGTATCGTTGCCGAGCGTCCTTGTTGTCTAGTCATGAGCGTATCGTTACCGAGCGTCCTTGTTGTCTAGTCATGAGCGTATCGTTGCCGAGCGTCCTTGTTGTCTAGTCATGAGCGTATCGTTACCGAGCGTCCTTGTTGTCTAGTCATGAGCGTATCGTTACCGAGCGTCCTTGTTGTCTAGTCATGAGCGTATCGTTGCCAAGCGTCCTTGTTGTCTAGTCATGAGCGTATCGTTACCGAGCGTCCTTGTTGTCTAGTCATGAGCGTATCGTTACCGAGCGTCCTTGTTGTCTAGTCATGAGCGTATCGTTACCGAGCGTCCTTGTTGTCTAGTCATGAGCGTATCGTTACCGAGCGTCCTTGTTGTCTAGTCATGAGCGTATCGTTACCGAGCGTCCTTGTTGTCTAGTCATGAGCGTATCGTTACCGAGCGTCCTTGTTGTCTAGTCATGAGCGTATCGTTACCGAGCGTCCTTGTTGTCTAGTCATGAGCGTATCGTTACCCAGCGTCCTTGTTGTCATGAGCGTATTCATGTCAGAACTTTTGTTTTAGTACATTTTCTGTCACACTATGTATTGTACTTTATAAGGGGTTTTGTTTTGTTTATATTATGTTATTTGCTGAAAAGTTGTTTAATAATAATAATAATAACAAAAGGGCATTTATAATGCGCCTCATATTGTGAACACAACCCCGAGGCGCATACCATATGAAAAAATATAAGAACATAATGAAGAAGATACATCATAGATTACATATCAGAAATAACTTAAAATACAAATACAACAACAACAACTTATCATACAAATATAAATAAGTAATCATTAAAAATCACAGTACATAACACAATGAAAAATCACTTTCTTAAGCCTAACCCTAACCCTAACCTGCAAACTTGACCAATAAGGATATCAAATATGTACATTACATGAGAGTATAATAATAGTACAAACACAGTCTACGTACTTTTTTGTTTACGGAATTATCTAGTTTATTAGATCTGAATAAAGGTGTGTTCATACTCGCGTCGTTGCGCATCGGCCGACGTCGACGGTTATCGGTGTGCGAGTGTCAACTTTTGTCCGTCGACGTCGACCGATACGCAACGACGCGAGTATGAACGCACCTTAAGACGATATTTGTAATGCTCAAAATGGAAAAAAACTACTACGTGAAACCCTACCCACTAGGTTAATCTGCATCAGCCAGGTATTAATCCGTATATCTATTATATGACGCTATGTTGAAATCATCAACTGCGCTCTCTCCTAGCGACATTATAAAAGGCGGTAATTCAACAGTGGATCTTTTTGCCACTGACGACAGAGTATAATTACCGGTACTCCGAACATTTCGGAGAATAAATGTGAGTGTCGATGCCTATAGTTTGATCAGCTTCAAATTTGCAAAGCCTCCTTACAGCAGCGAATGAATACAGAATGGCGCGGGCGCGGATGAAGACAACAAGTCTGTTGCATCATACGCGTAACGCGTGCGTGGGGCCAAAACCGTGTACGTATTGCCATAATCATACGCGTATGCTTGTTTTACTTTTGCGCGCAGAGAGATCAAAACCAAATATTTCTCGCCAATTTAAAACTGATCAAACTATAGGTTTTTTACTATGTCTTCTTTTAATGCAACTTTATTTGCTATATTTAAAAGAAGAAAAAACAACATTATTTATTTCTAGCTAAGTTAAAATCAGTAATCAGTTTAAAAATATTTAAGATATAGGCCTACACTAAACCAGCCAATTTCCACTCCACAAAATGTGTTTTTTGTGGGATGTCATTGATTTGTATTGAACACTGTGTGGTATCAAAACCGGACAGACGTGTATAGACGAATGGTGAGCTGTGATTCATTTCACACAAATTGTCACTGCTGAGCACACACTAGGCAATGAAATCCCATTCAAAATAATTTCTCTGTAACTCTGTTTTCGGTAGGTCTGGTTACTTATGTCATCATGAAAAGTATCCACTCGATTTATATGAATGAGGTCTCAAATCGTGGGGAAGACATTTGCTCGGTTAATGTACATCTATGCCGACTACTGATTTTAAATTGGCTAACATTTATAAAAACACCTTGTGCGTTGTGACATCATATTTTTCCAGAACACAGCGCAATATTTTATAAAGAAAAAGAAATACACACGATTTTGTTAAAACCATTTGGGATTGTTAATTTCAAAAATAAGATTGTGAAACACACAGCCAATAATAATCGAGGTCATTAATCATGTGTCAAGTTTGAATTATCAATAAATTAAACAACGACCTATGACGTATCTAGTCAATACACTCGTTTTCCCTATTTCAACCTACGGCTGTGAAACTTGGACACTGACAACTGCAAGCTGCAACAAAAACAATGCATTTGAAATGTGGTGTTGGCGCCGGATGCTAAGGATCACCTGGGTCATGAAGAGAACCAATGCACGTGTGCTTCAGGAGGTTGGTGTGAAGACAAGTCTACTTGGGCTGATCAATTCCCAAACTCTCTTTTATTTCGGTCATATTGCCAGACGCCAAGGAAACTGTCTAGAGAAGGTGATCATGCAGGGCAAGATTGAGGGTGCGCGCGGACCAGACCGGCCAAGGTCAAGATGGTTTGACAGAATAAAAACTCTGGTTGGGCATCCTACTTCAGTCATTTATCGATTGGGTGCTGATCGACGGAAGTGACGTGTCATCACCAAAGTCACGAGCTGTCAGTCATGCCGGAAAAACGTACCAACCAACCTATGACGTACTCATGATATCTTTACGAAGAGGCGTGATTTGAATCCGCACATCGAATAATATGTTCTTAACACTTTCTACGCGGATTTAAATTTTATCATTTTACTTAACTTTCAAAGACTTATTTCATGAATTACTGAACAAATACTAGGCATGTTTGTACCTTTTTAATGCATTTCTTATGGTGATTTCATATGGTGATAGGATTCAATAATGTTGACATTTTTGAAACATATTGTGAATTGTTGAAGTGATTCGTCTGCAAACGACTGCCGCGTGGAAAGGGGAAAATACATAAATATTCTATACAGGAGGTACAAAGAAAATCACATTTGAAGGAAGAAGTGCGATTCAACTAGGTTTGAGAAAATCCTTTTGCATTTCCTTATAGAAATGAAATTTTAGAAAAAGGGACATCAGTACGTAATGCATTGTCTTCTGGAGTGATAACAGTGAAGTATCGCCATCTAAATATTTGGCAAACCATGGCATACTAAAGAAACAACATATTGCTACATTTTCAAAACAGCAAAATGATAGTTCATTTCCATAAGTAAAAAATACGACATTATACTTTTAAAGAACAAAATGTAATAGTCAATTTAAAAACGTAGATAATTACATAGCATTTCTATCATTTGACTCTTGATGGCGAGATTCAATTTTAAAATAGTGCTGTGCTCAGATGTTACATAATGACAGAGCATCCAAAAATAGAGGTCGCATTACACTTTTCTGCAAACGTCAGACGACGCTGGCCATGCTTTGCTTAAATCTGCTAATTCGAATTGGTTTAACGCGTAATCGCGGATACCGATTGAAACCTTCTTAATACCACATTCACATTCCTAAATTAAATAATCCCAAAACCGATGGAGTTTAGAAATTTAACTCCAGTCTAATTATCCTTTCTTGACATTTTGCCAAAATTAAACAATGTTCATGAATAAGTCCGTTAATTTTGATTAATTAAGAGTCATAGCCAATAATAGATAGCTGTTACGTTCTCGGTCCTTTGTCTTTTATATTTGTCACAAATAACGTTGTTTTATTAGCCAAACATTGAAATTTTGATTTGTATTATATAAAAATATTTCTCTAAAATTTGAAATAAAACTCGGATGGAAGAAAATAAGGGACTTTTTTAATACGGAATCGCATTTTGTAAGGCCTGTGTTGCCGATGTGTTGTAAAAGCATTTTTACGATACCAGGGTCTTGCAATGATTGACTTCACGTGGCCGCCATCGTCTGGTAAACGTTATTAGCGCGGTTATTAAAACATAGCAAATTTATATTTTCAACTGCTTCTATTGTTTTAGTCAAATATTGCAGTGTTTTCTAAGAAAAGAAGAAAAAAACGTACGATTAAAATTCAACTGTAGATGGCGACATTCTACGTATGGAATACGTATGAAAATGTTCTGTATGAAAACACAGCAATTGTTGAAGGAGTGAAGTGTCGCCATCTAGAGGTGAATGTATTTAACGTGATTAAGAAAAGTGTTTTTTTGCCATGTTTTTCCAGTTTTAAACAAATAAAGCGTATAGAAAATCATAACAACCAAGTAATTTGGAACAATGAGGACATTAGATACAATGGAAAGACGTTTCACTTTAATATCTGGATAAAATCAGGAATCATTAAGATTAATCAACTATTTGGTTCAGTTAACGTTAACGGTCAATGTGACACATGTTTTATTGAATTGGCGTTCAGACGAGTTATATTTTTTCAAGTTAACACAAATTATAAATTTACAAGGAAAACATAATTTAGCGAATTATCATTTGGTCAACCATTTGCGGCAATTAAAGGGAGGGAGGGAGGGAGGGAGGCAGGGAGGCAGGGAGGCAGGGATGGATGGATCCGCACGTCGATACGGTCCCGATAAGGATAGACTATTTGCGTTGACCTTGGTCCGAAACACACATAATTTCAAAAGAAAATACCCACTTGTCCATCCCTGAATAATTGATCATATATGTGCTTAAAAAATTATATTCTGAACTGCACTTTAATTGAATCCAAAATAATTGTAAATCTGCACCTCACATATTATATGTGAGGTGCAGATTTATTATTTCACCCAAAATGAATACATCACAGATGCAAAATAATATTGGCAACGGTGGGATTCGAACCCACGCCATCGAAATGACTGGTGCCTAAAACCAGCGCCTTAGACCGCTCGGCCACGCTACCGTTATAGCTATGGTCGTGGGAAAATAAATTAACATATTGTTCTCATTAGTTCTATAAAATGTTTGGCGCAAAATATGTTCCATTTAGACGTTATAGGCCAAAATGCAGTGAATTACATAGCAACTATGGTTAACCACACAACCAGTTTGTGCACTACTCAATGGGCAAATTTCATGTTACCTTGTGCTTCTAAAATAAGAACCATTAGAGTTATGCAACTCAAACTTTGGAATACGACTATTTTAAGGATGATCCTTCATGTAGCACTAGACTAGTCCCTTTGATAATATCTTTTCTAATGATTATGTTCTAGCAGTCAAATGACAGCTGGATTGTAAAACTGACCAATCTCAGGTTTGGATGGCCTGTCCCTATCATCCATAATTTAAATTGATATAGTGTTGAATACCAGACCTGTGTGGGGAAACGGAATGTTAATTTGAGGGCCCATGGGGTTAATCACATAGGTGGTGGAAACTCCAGAGCTGCTCTCTTCGGTCACATCTCGCTGAAGGGATCAGCTCGGTACCAGAGCTACCTTCATGTAGAATAGAAAACATCAAGAACACCTACCTACAACGCGTCTCAGAACGAGATTGACGTGTTATTATTGGATGTTGAGAAGTTATTTCATGATAGGACAAAAGGCTATGTATAGACTTTTAGTGTTGACCTTGGTCTGAAACACATAGTTTCAAAAGAAAATACCCAATTGTCCATCCCTGTATTGATCATCTATGCTTTAAAACCATTTCTATTCTGGTGAACTGCACTTTAATTGAATCTAAAATAATTGTAAATCTGCACCTCACATTTATTATTTCACCCAAAATGTATACATTTTAGATGCAAAATAATATTGGCAACGGTGGGATTCGAACCCACGCCATCGAAATGACTGGTGCCTAAAACTAGCGCCTTAGACCGCTCGGCCACGCTACCGTTAAAATAAAATTCAAGATTTTCCTCATTATGTCTATAAAATATTTGGCGCAAGTTATGTTCCATTTAGACGTTATAGGCCAAAATGCAGTGAATTATGGCAAAAGTGGTTAACCACCCGATCAGTTTGTGTACTACTCAAAGGGCAAATATTATTTTAAGGACTAATGATTATGATTTGTCAGTCAAATGACAGCTGGATTTTAATACAGACCAATCTCAGCTTTGGATGGCCTGTCACTATCATCCATAATTTAAATTGATATATTGTTGAATACCAGACCTGTGTGGGGAAACGGAATGTTAATTCGAGGGCTCATGGGGTTAATCACATTAGTGGTGGAAACTCCAGAGCTGCTCCCTTCGGTCACATCTCGCTGAAGGGATCAGCTCGGTACCAGAGCTACCTTCATGTAGAATACAAAACATCAAGAACACCTACCTTTAACGCGTCTGAGAACGAGATTGACGTTTTATTTATGGATGTTGAGAAGTTATTTCATGATAGGGCAAAAGGCTATAGGCTCTTTGTGTTAACCTTGGTCCGAAACAAACATAGCTTCAAACTAAAATACCCACTTGTCCATTGATCATCTATGCTTTAAAAACATTTATATTCTGAACTGCACTTTAATTGAACCCAAAATCATTGCACCTCACATTTATTATTTCACCCAAAATGAATACATTATGTTCAAAATAATATTGGGAACGGTGGGATTCGAACCCATGCCATCGAAATGACTGGTGCCTAAAACCAGCGCCTTAGACCACTCGGCCACGCTATCGTTAAAATAAAATCCAAGATTTTCCTCATTATGTCTATAAAATATTTGGCGCAAGTTATGTTCCATTTAGACGTTATAGGCCAAAATGCAGTGAATTATGGCCAAAGTGGATAACCACCCGACCAGTTTGTGTACTACTCAAAGGGCAAATTTTATGTTGCCTTGTGCTTCTAAAATAAGAACCATTGGAGTTATGCAACTCAAACTTTGGAATACGACTATTTTAAGGACTAATGATTATGATTTGTCAGTCAAATGACAGCTGGATTTTAATACAGACCAATCTCAGCTTTGGATGGCCTGTCACAATCATCCATAATTTAAATTGATATATTGTTGAATACCAGACCTGTGTGGGGAAACGAAATGTTGATTTGAGGGCCCATGGGGTTAATCACATAGGTGGTGGAAACTCAAGAGCTGCTCCTTTCGGTCGCATCTCGCTGAAGGGATCAGCTCGGTACCAGAGCTATCTTCATGTAGAATAGAAAACATCAAGAACACCTACCTTTAACGCGTCTGAGAACGAGATTGATGTTTTATTTATGGATGTTGAGAAGTTATTTCATGATAGGGTAAAAGGCTATAGGGTCATGTTTTTTATACTGGGTATACAATTTGTGTTACATGTCCCTTTTTCCATAAATTAGGTTCCTTTTTCAGTTAATGCATTATATCTGAAAAAGTTTACATTTAAAGTTGGTAAAAGTATACATATTCTGAAAGCATATACTGTAACGGATGCAACTAGCATACAATCAAGTTGATTATACAGGGTGGCCCGAAATTGTACAGGGTGTAACAAACAAAATCTTCAAAAAAAGAAGGGTTTCAATAATTACTTCCACTATGTATATATGAAGTGATGAGAGAAAAGTTCAGTACAGATTTAAAGTAGTTTAATAAAATACCCATCCAGACATATACAAATTAAATTTCATTATGAATCTGAAATCCTACATACAGGGTGTCTAAAAATTTGTTTATTTAGTTCCGGAAAAATGCTTCTATTACTACATACATACAAAGACTAGTATTTTAACAAAATTCAAGTAGATTTCAAATAAATTACATGTAAGTGAACATTGATTGATTTTGAAAGTCACCCTTTTCTTATGTAAAGTTGTTAATTTTAAACATATAGGGTGTTTAAAACATTAATTTAGGTAAACATGATTATCCACAAATCATTAAATAGAATGAATTTAAATTTGCATCTGAAACATGATTTTACATTCCAATTTGAAGTGTGGCAAATGCTTAAAGTGGTATGAGTTTCAAATAATGTTCAATAAAAAGGGTCCCTTTAACTACAGGGTGACTCAAATTTTCCCAATGGCACATGTTTAGTGGCATACAATTAATTGCGTTCATCCTTTTTGCACCTTCATGATGTGCAAAGCACATCCAAATGAACAAATTAGGTCAGTTTCCATAATGTTTGAACCCAGTATTCAAATTTCAAGAGTCTGATTTAAGATTGAATTATAAAATGTTTTCGTTTTTAAGTTGTATTCAACATATAGGGTGATCCAATGTTGATTGGCAAACTGCTTATGCTGGTCATCCTATACTAGGTCAGGTCAGTTGCATTCCTAAAATTTTAATAATTCTCCTGAGTTCACAAGCTTGATGAAAACCAGCAGTTTTTTTACATTTGGTAACACAGTTAAAAACAAGTAATAACACCACACAAACGCATTTAACAAAATGTGCTAATTAACATCCAGACAATACAGAATATATGAGGTTAATTACATATCTTCTTTTAATTTTTAATTAAATAGTTAAATTATTTATTCAAAAGGGTACCTCAACCTTTCTATACTTTTAAAATGGACAGTTTGGTGCAGGCAAATGTTTGCATACATTCGCAAACTGCGACCAACTTACGTTTCTTAAAAAAAAATTGAGCTTCTTATTTAATGCTAATTAATGATTCCTTAATTAACTAATTATATTTTTAATTCAAATATGCTTCAATAATGTTATGTTTTCAATATAGAATTGTACCAAGAGTGAAACCAGTGCATTTTATGTTTGCCCAATGTATATTGCACCATACTTGTTCAACTATGCACTCCTCCTCCTCCGCATACTCCTCCTCCGCATACTCCTCCTCCGCATACTCCTCCTCCGCATACTCTTCCACCCCTGACTAATTAGGTTTAACGAACTATTGTAATTAACAGAACCATGGTAGTTTATATTTTTCTTTTTAAAATAAAGGCCAAATACTTTCTCATCAAAATAAGACCAAATTTGAGTACGTGTGATAAAGAATAACCAAAATATATGCATGCAAAGTAATAATATGTAGTGCAAATGTAACAGATCCACCTTTTTTAGGTACCCAGTATAAAAAACATGACCATAGGCTTTTTGTGTTGACCTTGGTCCGAAACAAACATAGCTTCAAAATAAAATACCCACTTGTCCATCCCTTTATTGATCATCTATGCTTTAAAAACATTTATATTCTGAACTGCACTTTAATTAAATCCAAAATCATTGTAAATCTGCACCTCACATTTATTATTTCACCCAAAATGAATACATTATATATTCAAAATAATATTGGCAACGGTGGGATTCGAACCCACGCCATCGAAATGACTGGTGCCTTAAACCAGCGCCTTAGACCGCTCGGCCACGCTACCGTTTAAATAAAATCCAAGAATTCCTCATTATGTCTATAAAATATTTGGCGCAAGTTATGCTCCATTTAGACGTTATAGGCCAAAATGCAGTGAATTATGGCAAAAAAGGTTAACCACCCGACCAGTTTGTGTACTACTCAAAGGTCAAATTTTATGTTGCCTTGTGCTTCTAAAATAAGAACCATTGGAGTTATGCAACTCAAACTTTGGAATACGACTATTTTAAGGACAAATGATTATGGTCTGACAGTAAAATGACAGCTGGTTTTTAATACAGACCAATCTCAGCTTTGGATGGCCTGTCACTATCATCCATAATTTAAATTGATATATTGTTGAATACCATACCTATGTGGGGGAAACGGAATGTTAATTTGAGGGCCCATGGGGTTCATCACATAGGTGGTGGAAACTCAAGAGCTGCTCCCTTCGGTCGCATCTCGCTGAAGGGATCAGCTCGGTACCATAGCTACCTTCATGTATAAAATAGAAAACATCAAGAACACCTACCTTCAACGCATCTGAGACCGAGATTGACGTTTTATTTAATGGATGTTGAGAAGTTATTTCATGATAGGGCAAAAGGCTATGAATAGACTTTTTGTGTTGACCTTGGTCCGAAACACACATAATTTCAAAAGAAAATACCCACTTGTCCATCCCTGTATTGATCATATTATGTGCTTAAAAACCATTTATATTCTGGTGAACTGCACTTTAATTGAATCCAAGATAATTGTAAATCTCCACCTCACATTTATTATTTCACCCAAAATGTATACATTATAGATGCAAAATAATATTGGCAACGGTGGGATTCGAACCCACGCCATCGAAATGACTGGTGCCTAAAACCAGCGCCTTAGACCGCTCGGCCACGCTACCGTTAAAATATAATACAAGATTTTCCTCATTATGTCTATAACAAATTTTGCGCAAGTATGTTCCATTTAGACGTTATAGGCCAAAATGCAGTGAATTATGCCAAAAGTGGTTAACCACACGACCAGTTTGTGTACTACTCAATGGGCAAATTTTATGTTACCTTGTGCTTCTAAAATAAGAACCATTGGAGTTATACAACTCAAACTTTGGAATACGACTATTTTAACATGTTTAAGGACTAATGATTATAATCTGGCAGTCAAATGACAGCTGGATTTTAAAACTGACCAATCTCAGTTTTGGGAGGCCTGTCACTATCATCCATTATTTAAATTGATATATTGTTGAATACCAGACCTGTGTGGGGGAAACGGAATATTAATTTGAGGGCCCATGGGGTTAATCACATAGGTGGTGGAAACTCCAGATCTGCTCCTTTCGGTCACATCTCGCTACGCTCTCAGCTCGGTACTAGAGCTACCTTCATGCAGAATAGAAAACATCAAGAACACCTACCTACAACGCGTCTGAGAACGAGATTGACGTATTATTAATGGATGTTGAGAAGTTATTTCATGATAGGACAAAGGCTATGAATAGACTTTTTGTGTTTACCTTGGTCCGAAACAAACATAGCTTTAAAATAAAATACCCACTTGTCCATCCCTGTATTGATCATCTATGCTTTAAAAACATTTATATTCTGAACTGCACTTTAATTGAATCCAAAATAATTGTAAATCTGCACCTCACATTTATTATTTCACCCAAAATTAATACATTATGTTCAAAATAATATTGGCAACGGTGGGATTCGAACCCACGCCATCGAAATGACTGGTGCCTAAAACCAGCGCCTTAGACCGCTCGGCCACGCTACCGTTAAAATAAAATCCAATATTTTCCTCATTATGTCTATAACAAATTTTGCGCAAGTATGTTCCATTTAGACGTTATCATGGTAATAGGCCAAAATGCAGTGAAATAAATGGCAAAATTGGTTAACCACCCGACCAGTTTGTGTACTACTCAATGGGCAAATTTTATGTTACCTTGTGCTTCTAAAATAAGAACCATTGGAGTTATGCAACTCAAACTTTGGAATACGGCTATTTTAAGGACTAATGATTACGATCTGGCACTGAAATGACAGCTGGATTTTAAAACTGACCAATCTCAGCTTTGGATGGCCTGTCACTATCATCCATAATTTAAATTAAATTAAAATGGCGTAAATCTGGTACTGAGATCGATCGTATGGCTTATCAAAATCAGAGGGATAGAGTCAATCAACTGATTGATGACAGTAAGACGGAGTTTTACAGGTCCTCTCTTGCAACTTCAGACAAAAAGGATGTTTTCAAGACTGTCAACTCTTTACTCAACAAAAACCGCAGAATTCTCCCTGAATCCGATTCACCTCAACTTCTGGCAAATGATTTCGCTGTTTTCTTCAAGGACAAGGTTGATAAGATTCGTAACACTCTTAATGAGCAACAGCCTGACAATGATACGACCACCAACGAGATCAATGAACTCCCAACCGACTTGGAAATGTTTAACGAGTTTGAAAGGATTACAGAGGAGGATGCGCGGAAATTAGTGAAGGGATTTGCTAGTAAATCATGTGCTCTTGACACCATTCCTACGTGGCTCTTAAAGGACAAGTTGGATATTATTCTACCTGTTCTCACATCTATCATAAACACATCTATTTCAACCGGCATTTTCCCAAACTCCCTTGGTCAAGCCATAATATCACCAATTTTGAAAAAACCATCATTGGATCACAACGCCTTAAGCAGTTATCGTCCTGTTTCTAATATCAAATTTGTTGCCAAACTTATCGAAAAAGCTGTTGCCACACAACTGAAACAGCACATGTCTCGGCACGATCTTGAGGAGCTATACCAGTCTGCTTATAAGACACATAACAGTACAGAAACGGCGCTTTTGAAGGTTAAAGACGATGTACTCATGGCGATGGACAAGTCGCATATAGTTTTTCTTGTTTTATTGGATCTGTCTGCAGCCTTTGACACTATCGACCATACTGTTTTACTTAGGAGAATGAACACAGAGCTAGGTGTATCACGTACTGCCCTACAATGGTTTAAGTCATACCTCTCTGGTAGACAGAGCCGCGTGTCCATTGGCAACAGCTACTCAGATCCTGTGGATCTAAAATATGGTCTACCGCAAGGATCCATTCTTGGTCCTTTAAAGTTTTTAATCTATACGCTCCCTCTCGGAAACATCATTCGCCGCCATGGCTTAGACTTTCACCTTTATGCAGACGACACGCAGTTATACTGTTCCTTTAACCCCAAAATACCTGGTGCTATGCAACACGCAATCAAGAGGCTACAACTGTGTATTTGTGAAATCCAAAATTGGATGACCATTAACATGTTGAAATTAAATGAGAGCAAAACAGAGTTTATTGTGTTTGGATCACCCCATTTTCTCCAGAGCTTGCCACCTGTGTCCCTGGCAATTGGTGATGCACATATTGAACCAACGCTGTCTGTTCGGAACCTGGGTGTAAAATTTGATGCAAATATGACCATGACCAAACAAATATCTAGCCTCTGTCAATCTACACATTACCAGTTAAGAAACATCCGTAGAATAAAGCGATACCTCGATAAAGACACTCTTCATCATGTCGTTAGAGCTTTAGTTATCTCTCGTCTTGACTATGGTAATCTTCTTCTCTTTGGTGCTACGGAACATGAATTGAACAGAGTTCAAAGATTGCAGAACAATGCCGCTCGGTTGATATGTTCCATATCCATGCGTGACCATATTACTCCCACGCTTAAAGAACTCCACTGGCTGCCCATACGGGAAAGGATTCAATTCAAACTCTGTCTTTTTGTCTTCAAAAGCATGAACAATACTGCACCTGGATATTTATGCAATTTACTGTCACCATATGTTCCTCGAAGAGCTCTTCGTTCTGCAAATGACGTTACTCGCCTAAATGTTCCTAGGACAAATAAGGTCTTGGGTCAGAAATCTTTCAGTGTAGCTGGTCCACGGGCATGGAACAATCTCCCTCGTACCATAAGAGAAACTGACAATATCTCTCATTTTCGTTGTAGTCTAAAGACTCACCTTTTTCCATGCTAAATGTATTTTGTGTACTGATGTGTTACATGCGCTATGATCTAGATGGAATAGCGCTATATAAATATTAATTGTTGTTGTTGTTGTTGTTGTAAATTGATATATTGTTGAATACCAGACCTGTGTGGGGAAACGGAATGTTAATTTGAGGGCCCATGGGGTTAATCACATAGGTGTGGAAACTCCAGATCTGCTCCTTTCGGTCACATCTCGCTACGCTCTCAGCTTGGTACCAGAGCTACCTTCATGCAGAATAGAAAACATCAAGAACACCTACCTACAACGCGTCTCAGAACGAGATTGACGTTTTATTAATGGATATTGAGAAGTTATTTCATGATAGGGTAAAAGGCTATAGGCTTTTTGTGTTGACCTTGGTCCGAAACAAACATAGCTTCAAAATAAAATACCCACTTGTCCATCCCTTTATTGATCATCTATGCTTTAAAAACATTTATATTCTGAACTGCACTTTAATTAAATCTAAAATAATTGTAAATCTGCACCTCACATTTATTATTTCACCCAAAATGTATACATTATAGATGCAAAATAATATTGGCAACGGTGGGATTCGAACCCACGCCATCGAAATGACTGGTGCCTTAAACCAGCGCCTTAGACCGCTCGGCCACGCTACCGTTAAAATAAAATCCAAGATTTTCCTCATTATGTCTATAAAATATATGGCGCAAGTTATGTTCCATTTAGACGTTATAGGCCAAAATGCAGTGAATTATGGCCAAAGTAGTTAACCACCCGACCAGTTTGTGTACTACTCAAAGGGCAAATTTTATGTTGCCTTGTGCTTCTAAAATAAGAACCATTGGAGTTATGCAACTCAAACTTTGGAATACGACTATTTTAAGGACTAATGATTATGATTTGTCAGTCAAATGACAGCTGGATTTTAATACAGACCAATCTCAGCTTTGGATGGCCTGTCACAATCATCCATAATTTAAATTGATATATTGTTGAATACCAGACCTGTGTGGGGAAACGAAATGTTGATTTGAGGGCCCATGGGGTTAATCACATTAGGTGGTGGAAACTCAAGAGCTGCTCCTTTCGGTCGCATCTAGCTGAAGGGATCATCTCGGTACCAGAGCTACCTTCATGTAGAATAGAAAACATCAAGAACACCTACCTTTAACGCGTCTGAGAACGAGATTGACGTTTTATTAATGGATGTTGAGAAGTTATTTTATGATACACTGCAAAAAGGTTGCTTAAAATACGTTGCTAAAAGTACTTTTATCATCCGTTGGTTGGCGTGTTGATTAAAATTCATTCAATATATGTAGAAAGTTAGGCGTTGTATAAAAGTAAAAAAATCCCCAGCGTTGAGCAATTCGTCGAAAACAATGTCCTTAAAATGTTGGTGGAAACTGTTTTTGTTGCTAAAATATGTTGCGTAAAAATATTCCACTTTGGCAACTGTTGCATGAGCATTGAGGACAATCACGCAACAGTTGATGCAAGTTACGCACATGTGAATTTAAGCAACTGTTGTCCAAAAAAGCCAATTTCGTGAGCTGTTGCATACTTGAACAACTGTTGAGTGAATATAATTGCCTAACTTTTGAGTAACTAGAATCGTTCAACTGTTGGTGAAAACATGTTATCTAACGGTGTTGGGCAAATTTTACTTAACAGTTGAGCTTTTGCATACTTGAACAACGTTGTGTAAAATGTTGAGTAAATATTTAAGCAACCTTTTTGCAGCGCAGGACCACAATAAGAATTATTCTGTCTTGGCATCCAAAACGGAATAAATCGCTAACACTGACAAAATAGTTTTAAATTGCCATCCTTGTTTGACATATATTTGTTTATGAATATCATTTCAGCGGTGTTATAGCGACGTCACTAGCGATGAATATTGAATAGTCGATTTTTATAGCCAAAAAATACACCACATGGACATATACTGAATAGTTCATGTCATGTGATCTATTTTCCACCAAAAGAATCACATAAATATGTTAATGTATTATATAATATGGACTATTTGTACCTTCATACCCAGATAGCAAGACTACGTTTGGCAAACGTTCACAGTAAAAACACCATTGATAAGAGATGTCAGATATCATGTATAAGCCTATAGTTTAATAACATGTTAAAATAAATTACAGATTCACTACCGAAAGGGAATAGTGTATGTAGCTCTGCTGCATCGCCTAGAATTCCCATTACAAGTTGCCGGTTCACTACCGGGAGGAAGTGATGTATGTAGCTCTGCTGCATCGCCCAGAATTCACATTATTTGCCTACCCCGTGTCGCTATACAAAAATGCTCAATATATAATAAAAACTTGTCACAAATAAAATACCCAACATATGGCTACATTTGATAAATTAAGCAACAGTTGCTATACAAAAATGCTCAATATATAATGAAAACAATTTACAAATTAAGCAACAGTCACAAAATGCCCAACAAATTAATTAATGATTAATAATACCCAACTGTTGCGTTTCGACTGATTCTGGTGAACTGCACTTTAATTGAATCCAAAATAATTGTAAATCTGCACCTCACATTTATTATTTCACCCAAAATGAATACATGCAAAATAATATTGGCAACGGTGGGATTCGAACCCACGCCATCGAAATGACTGGTGCCTAAAACCAGCGCCTTAGACCGCTCGGCCACGCTACCGTTATAAATATAAACGTTGCAAAATAAAATGCAATGCGTGCGAGTCTATTCAAATCCAAGTTTTAATTTTATACGGGTGGTATTTTTCACACATAATAAAAAGTCTAACCATGACGTGTAGCTAATAGTAAATTTAATATAAGTATTCATAGTATACTATTCATTCTAGACACATGGCTGATAGATAACAAATGAATGTATGAGACACTGCAAGAGTCTAGCCCGGAAGCAGCATTTATATATTATTAATGTGGTGGGAAACCGCGCTATTTTACATCTATAATATGTTACATGTCTGGTACATGTCAACTGCAATGCACAGATAGTGAATTAATTACATTTACTTAATATCCATTATTATCATATTTGTTTAATCTCTCTAGTAAGGTATACAAAGTACAAGGCGATCGGTGCTATACCTACAGTGTTCAAACAGAGACTTGCATGTACCGTGTATTATACAAATATTTCTAATTCTGAAAGAATGGTGCCAATTACCCATCAAATCCGGTATCAAATATGGAGTACTTTTTTCCTCTTTGTAATTTGAGATTTATTATCTAAATCGTTACAGATTTAAAGAAAGATTGCGAAGGCTATTTAAAGGACGGATTGATCAATGGAAACATAGTCCCCAGTCCACGGCTAATTGCACGTACGTTGAAAAAGCCGAGAACAAACATCAAATTCGTACTTTGAGGATGTTCCCAATCACTTACGGGTTTTTTCATCGAGATGTTTTGATATCAAAAGAAACCCCACATTTTCCTCATTACTTCTGTAAAATGTTTGGCGCAAGATATGTTCCATGTAGGGGAATATAACTGGTCCTATGTGGCAACTGGTCCGAAATGAGGGATTTTGTAATTGTATGGGCATACTGCCTTCTTTTGAACAGTACGACTTATGTTGAAACTTGATATCCTTACCTTCTAGATTCCAAAACATGTGCAACTTTAGGGTATTTACACATGTGATATTCTCTAGATCTTTAAAGCCACCTCCTTGAGTGACTTATTGAAAATTCACAGTAATATGGGCGATTTATGAAGATGGGTTTAGATCATGTTTAATGTATTTTATATGATTTATAGATATGCAACAGTAAATATATACATGCAGAACAGTCATCTTGTGCATATTGCATTTGCTGGGTGGTATATCGTAGTGCTCAGGGACTTTTCGTAATATGATTAAAACCATAGATTGTGGTTGTAACGACCGTAAAATGACGCATGTTGCTAATTTGGGACATTGGTGGTTTGGATTTGTGATCAAAATTAACATTTAAAGAAAGCTTCAACTTAACTCATTATCACGGGTATATATCCTACCTAATAAATTAAATAATAAAGTTGTTGTTGTTGAAAAATTCATCTTCTTTAATATGAGATATTGCACGCTAGGATTAGGTGATTATTGAGGAAGTGACACTCCCAAATGTAAGGTGAAGTCCGATTTTCATTTTCACATTTTTATTTTCTACACTCGGACCCACGGGTACCTTATCGATTACCGGTAGTGCAATTGGTTGGACAGTCGGCCGTATTGTTCCGATGGATCAATACGCCACCCACACGCTACCTAATTCCCCCCCCCCCCCCCCCCGTGTTGAAATGTAAAATGTGAAAATGAAATTGTGACTTTACCTTACATTTTTGATTGCCATTTCTTCAATATTCGACCGATCCTAGCGTGCAATATCTCATATTAAAGAAGATAAATTTTTCAACAACTTTATGCTTTAATATTTTTAGGTAGGATATATATTTTTAGAGTTAAACGTCCATTTATTTCCTGTATAGTTACTTTTTTGATGACTGTATTATATTTTAAATGGTGTCTGTAAATATATTTTCAATGACGAAATATCATGATATACATTTTTGTCAAAATTTGAACATGCAAAAAATGACATGAGAAAAACAATTAATAATGTTCTAGGCAGAAACCAAAACAATCATCACAGAGTAAATTTAGAGATGAGTGTGGTAATTTCATTACAAACTCTGAAGATATCTCAAATGGATTTAATGATTTTTTTTGTAAGCATAGGGCCTAAACTTGCATCAGATATCCATAGTACAGGTAAAAACTACTACGATTATCTTGGTGACATGGAAACTAGTAATATGTTTTTTAAACCTATTGTTGAAAGAGATGTTATAAAAATAATTGATAAGTTTAATCCAAACAAAGGTGCCGGTAATGACGACATAGGCAACTTCATTATACAACGAGTTGTAGATGAAATTGTGGAACCCCTCACGATAATATTCAGTCTATCTATTTCAACTGGTATTGTTCCCAAAAAATTAAAACAAGCAAAAGTAATACCAATCTACAAAAAGAATGACGCCGACAAATTTTCTAATTATCGGCCAGTGTCACTTTTGCCGTGTTTTTCCAAACTTCTAGAAAGACTTATATTCAAAAGATGTGTCGATTATGTTGATGCCCATGAAATCCTAAATGACAAACCATTTGGATTTAGACCAAACTATTCAACATATATGGCTATTTTGCAACTTTGATAAAATTAACAATGCTGTTGAGAGAAACGAAACCACTATTGGAATCTTTCTAGACTTATCAAAAGCATTTGATACCATTGATCATAATATACTTTTATACAAATTGGAGCATTACGGATTTCGACAAATTGTATTGGAATGGTTCTAATAAACAATATGTTTCATATAACTCAATTGAATTGAATCTGAGGAAAAGGATATTCTTTGTGGTGTTCCAAGAGGATCGATATTGGGTCCCCTACTGTTTATACTTTTTGTTAATAACATATCTAATACCTCAAATGTACTGGAATTTATCCTTTTTGCTGATGACACTACTATTCTCTACTCGCATCCCACTATTCAAACACAACTTGCCTGAATTAATAAAGAATTAAAAGAAGTCAGCAATTGGTTCAAAGCTAACAAGTTGTCAGTAAATGCTAGCAAAACTAACTATATGATTTTAGGAACACGTCACATGGTATCAAATGTCGATTCTCATATTGAAGTTATTTTAGACAATACTGTTTTGGAAAGAGTAAAACAAACTAAATTCCTAGGTGTGTTAATCGATGATTGTCTTGCCTTACATGGAAACATCACATTGGTTGTGTGTCTAAAACAATTGCTAGAAATATTGGTGTCATGAACAAACTCAAGCACTTTGTTCCAACCCGTATATTACATACTCTTTACTGTACCCTTATCTTGCCTTATTTAAATTATGGTGTACTTATTTGGGGAAACACTTGTAAATCCTACCTGGACAAGCTTGTTAAACTTCAAAAATGGGCAATAAGAATTGCTTCTCGTAGTCACTATAGAAGTCACACTAGACCAATTTTTGCCAAATTCAATATGACTACTTCAAAAAACGTTCTGACATCCACAACTATTCGACAAGACTTAGTAACAACTTCAATCTAACCAAACATAAGAGAATATTCTCGGATCACTCAGTTCGCACTAGTGGCCCCCATCTTTGGAACTCTCTCGAAAATTCATTTAAAATTTCAAATTCATTGATTAATTGATTGTTTTAAAGCACTATTTCAATTTCACTTTATGGTTATTTTGAAGATTCTTTTTTTTAGGTTTTTTTTTTAGCATTGTCACTTGTCTTGTCTGTCCAGTATTTATTGTTGGTGTCATATTTGGCTGTATTGGTTTTGTGTTATTGCCCCCAGGGCTTCAGGGGATGGCACTTATACAGGCCTTTTTGGCCTTCTAGCCTGTTGTTGTAAATTATCTGATTGTTTCTTACTGGTTTTTGATGTAATTTGATGTTATTTGTGATTTTGATGTGTTATGGTAATAAATGATGAATGAAAATGATGAATGTGTAATACATGGTATAGGTCTATTAACCGTTGGGTCAATTGTCATATGACTAATTTCCCTGTAACATGAAAAGCTGGCTAAATATCAAAATTCGATTGATATTGTTCAAACCGTTTTCATATCTTGCGCAAACACCCAGTTTTAATAAGAATTTTAAATTTTAAAAATCGAACATTTCTGATGGAAAATACAGACTTTCTGGTAAAGATGGTAGATTTCAATTTTGGTCGAAATGATCAAATTAAAAAATCTGTGAAATTACTAACCCTACCTGAGACATCCATCCGTCAAAAGGACAGGGTTTTTTTTGGTCGCCATATCTCACCTTTTCACATCAATTGTATAACCATTTATTATTTGCATACTTTTATGGGTGAAATTTGGAGATAAATTTTGATTTTTTTAAACCGCAAATAAACCGGTATTTGTTCTGCTTGAGTGGTTTTAACTTTCCTTTCTTTGGCGGGAGTTTTGAATATTGCTTGGTGTGGGCTACATTGTTTGAAATGTTGGGGGTAGTGATTCCCGATTGACTCCAAATTAACATAAAATATAGGAATCATGGTCACTTTTATAATGCAGGTGTTTAAATTTAAAGCAACAATAATTTGTATTTTGTATGTATTTTTAGAAATACGGCACAGTTCATTCTGATACACCCTGTATAGGCTACGTCATTGCAAGTACATTAGTGCAATCCATTTACTTTATTCGCGGTATTGGGGGTGGGGCAATTTTATTCGAGCTGATTATTGTATGTCACTATTATTGACATAGAAAACAAATGTTTTAAAAGGTCATTGAATGCACCAATGCACCTTGAGAACGAGTAATTCCACCTAATAGTCAACGTACGAGGACATCTTATTTAGGGCAGTAAATAGGAATACATACATACATTTATATATTTTATACGGAAGTATCTGATCATTTCCTACATAAATACAGTATAGGTATTGACTGAATGCACAATATTTTGGTCGAATCATTTCGATCGATTTCCAGAGTATGATAAATGGCGGTGTTTTTCATGTTTCAAACACATATCTGAAACAAAGGAGTTTATTGTTCAACACCCCCCCCCCCCCCTTGCAAGGTCTATCTCAAAGATTACTGATCCAATACTAGGCATGTTTGTACTTATTTTAATGCATTTCCTATGATGATACCAAATATGGTGATGAGATTCAATAACATTTATATTTTTGAAATATTTTTTGAAATTTTGGAACTGTCGTCTGCAGACGACTGTCGCGTCGATAGTGTTAAACCCTGCATCAGTTGCGCTACCTAGATATCGATGCTTTTAATCATATGTATCAGTGTGCAAAAATATGTTACTTTTTTTGCAAGCGTCAGCTTTCTAAATCAAGTTTAAGTATGTGTATAATTATTTACTAACTACTTTTATAACTACTTTTGGGACACCCTGTAAGTTAATAATCAACTCAGCAAAACTAACCAGAATTGAGCATTCTATGATATACAGCATCAGCCTTTTGACATCTTCTGAGCATGCCACTCCAAGCTAGACATCATACAACTTAAATATGTATAATATATTTGTATATTGTATCTATTAAGGCGTAGGCCATCTTAACCGTTTGGCACTTTTAACAGTTTATAAAATATTAATGTGATTTCACTTGGGTATGCATACATTACTTTTCTTTTCTAATTTCACTCGCTTAATCACTAAATCACATAATGCACCTGTAAATGATCAGATTTGGCATGGTTGGTGGCAGGCAATGCAGATAATTGTCTCTCTGCTGTTTACTGTTTTCTGAATATTCCCGGATTTCCGAGAGCAAATTTAAAAAGGATCTGGAGTTCCGTTCTAAATTGATCGGAATAAATCTGAATTTTCGAACTCCTTTATCATGTTAATAGTGAAAGTTTATGCTGAATAGAAATTGTCTGGGTTTCCGGTGATCATTCAAGCCGAAAAAGAAAACGTCTGGATTTCCGAGAGCTTATGTAGGATAGATATTGTCTTTATTTCCAGTGATCACTGGAACAGAAAAAGTATGGATTTCATGTGATCATTCGAACCTAATAAGTGCGGAAATCCAAACCCCTAAAGGGGGTGTGCACATTTATCTGGAATAGCCCAATGGCGACAATAGCATCAACACTTAAGGGGGGGGGGGGGCGAGTGGAGGGGCAACAAAATCCGAGAGGGGCAGGAAAGATAAAACAAGTTTAGGTTAATTAAGATGCGAAAGAAACAGTTATGATTTATTCTTGAGGGGGGGGGGGGGGGGGGGGGGCGCCACGACACATGAATTGATTCAACTGAATTTCTATCATCATTCATTCCTTTCCCCATACATTTTTATTACGGGTATTATTACACATCAGGCTCCTACGTATCTATTGAAACAATTTATTTTATCCAAGTTTGATTTTGTCGGCAATCTCTCTGTTCAGCCTTCAACACAATACAAAAACATCTCAGATGAACGAATAATCCATCTCTTTCAAAGCGGTAATTGAAACCTATAAAATAAATCCTCATTAGATCAATTATATGAATCATAATAAGGCAGATTTTGACCTTAAATCGTGACAGTTTATATGTGGGTAAATAGTTAAAACACATAATTGCCCTGGTACGTCAAAGAGTACTTCAACGTGTCAAATAGTGCCCGTTTTGCTTACGTTCTATACGCAAATACAAATACGAGGGTCATTCAATAAGTTCTACCTAGTCTTACCTCAACTTAGATATCATTTATGCCAGTCTTATGAGATATTCCACAATTGTAGCTTTTATTCAGCTACAAACACATAGTAAAACGGTTTGAGTACTGGTTATCCTTCTCTGGAGATGCGGTGAAAACCTAATGTCCATTTAGTATGGCGGAAACGGATGAAAAACAAGAATATATCTCCAAAGTGCTTGTCATTCACCATTTCTAAGACACAAAATGTATCTATAGGTCAAGTATAACCGTCCTAAGGTTCGGATATCTCTAGAACAGACTACTATAGTATAAGCTAATGACTAATGGCTAATTTGATATGAAAATATGCCGTTCGATTAGCCAGAACCAGATCAGGGCAACCATCACGCTAAACCCTCTCCTATAGGGAACACGTCCAAAAATCATATTGTCTTTTCATAAGAACTAAGAGATCGTCAATATATAGGACTAAATGGAGGGATAATTATGTACTATTAACGATCTGATTCACTATTCTGAAGGTTGCACATAAAGAAAACTTAAAAAGTTAAAGATATGACATACGAGGCATCACTGTGGCATGAATCGTAACATCGAATTTGACTGATAAGCAGTTTTCCAGTTTGCTAAAGGCATAGCAATACAATCGAGTTGATATTATCTGCAAGTCTACTTAAGAGTTAATGTTCCTTGCAATCCTTATTTATACATGATAATATCGTATTATATCTAGATATCATCCAATGTTTACCATTTTCAGTATTCAAATCGTGCCCTTATATCTAACCATAATATGGAGACATATTGTCCAAAATCTTACTCTGGTTTTACCAAATCAGAACAAAATTGAAACATTATCAATTAGTATTTATTATAATTATATGTGTAGCCATGATTCAGAGCTATAAACATGACAAATGTCATGAGGCTGACATTCATATTAGCGTTGTTATGGGGGAGGAGGGAGAATTTATTGAATGACACTCGTATACGAAATGTTTTGTCTGCAATACCGCGTAGTCCCTAATGACGCAGTTTGCAGTTGTACTTGGAAGGGATGGATTCGTAGTTATCTTTACTACTCAGTCATAGGACGGACCTCTTTATTTAGCTAGGCTTAAATATTAAAAACATTTCGCTTATAGCCGACCGTTTTTCAAGAATTTCTTTTAATTTTTTTTTCTTCTTCTCAAATCCTGTCAAATCAGCCGTTTTTTGGCCGAACATTTTTGTAGTCACACCTTTTTTTTTTAAATTCCCGATTTTTGCAGATTTTGGTGACATTATAGGTTAAAAAACCGACCGACCGACCCTACACTGTAAAAAGAAACGTTTATATTTCTGATAACACCTAATAAACAATTCAACACGTTTATTTTTGTGTTTTACGTGTAAAGGTATAGCTATAAACGTGTTGTAGTGTTTATGCAAACGTTTATCGTATGCAATGCCTCCTATACCTTTACACGTAAAACACAAACATAAACGTGTTGAAGTGTTTATTAAAGGTAGATGACCCGATCACATTCCGATTTTCAACTTGAAGTTTTCTATTCTACATGAAAGGTCATCCTTAAAAAAGTCGTGTTCCAAAGTTTGAGTTGCATAGCTCTAATGGTTCTTATTTTAGACGCACAAGATGCTGTGAACTGTACCCATTGAGTAGTACACAAACTATATCGGTGGTTACCACCATTCGCGGTAATTCGACGTTATTTCATCGATTTCTCCGTAATTATACCGATTTAGGCCGTCAAATTTCAGTATGATGATGAGAAAAATACGAGCTTTCATATGACATGAAAATCTCCGTATGTTTGAAATAATTCTGTGTTACGAAAATGTGATCGGGTCATCTACCTTTAAGTGTTATTAGAAATATAAACGCTTCTTTTTAAAGTGTACTTGACAGGTCCGTCCGCCCGTAATATAGGGAGGTTTTTCGTCGCCTTATGATGGTGTTTACATGCAAAGTTATTTACGTTTGCAATAACTTCAAACGTTTACATAATAATCATTCAATGCATATCATACTGCCATGCATTCAAATTATACTAATATGAAAATCGCCATCATAATTCTATAATCACAGTGTGTGTTTTAATTGTCAAATAACTGCTAATGGAACGAAAAGATTATGATTAAAAATTGTGACGAGACTGTTGAATCCAACATACAATCATGGAAACGATGCAAGACTTTAATCAAGTCCACGACGGAATAAAGCGTAACGACACTATGTAAGCAAGATATGGATCTAGTTAGTCTAGGATGTATATATGTTGCATTACGCAGTTTTGCCAAAATGATACTGTTGACAAAAAAACAAAAAAATTTTTTTTGATACACAATGGTTCAAGATCTGGTGGCGACTATGAACCATTAGGTTACAAGGCCCGCTTAGCAGCGCTATAAATTGATGCCCTAAAACCGTCAACAAATTTAAATATTCGCCAAGCTGGTTGCTATATGACATAATTCTCGTGTGCAACCAACCGGCTGTATTGAGTAGTTTAAAGGGCATGAGCGTAGATGTAATTTGCAACATAATGGAAACTTACCCATGCAGTTAGCCCCGAATTTAAATATGCACTGGGTAATCCTCTTGTAGTATTGATAACAATAGGTTTACCAGAGCGAATTAATAGGGCTTCTAAGCGGGCAATTTATGTCATGTGAGTCGAAGGGCTGTTTGATTTGCTTGGTTGGTAACTCGTGTGCTGTATGATCTCCTTGGTAATGAAGCTCTACTATAAAGACATACCCCTTCAAGTACGAATATGACGTCAGTGCGTTGTAAATGAAAGCAAATTAACAGGAAATAATTAGAAGCGGTGGTTCATAAAAATAATAACTCGTGGGTGTGACTTTCGGATGACTAATATAGGGATAGAAGCGTCCATTATACAGGGTGAGTCAAAAGAAGTTTACCCTGATTGGTGATGTTTTAAAAAACAAACAAATGACACTCGAGAGTTCAGTAAAGCATATAATTAACAAGCATTCTCTCCTGCTTATTAGGAAAACAGAATGACACAAATTGATCATTGCTAAGAGGAGTTATGCCTATTTTAATAAAGGACTCATTTTGCAAGCTGTCCACGGAATACTTGACAAAACAAATGTAAAGTAAGTATTTTAGCTGTATACTTACCTACAAACATGAGCGCTTTCAGTAAAACAGGCATAACTTCTCTTAGGAATGATCAATTTGCTTCATTGATTTTCTCTAATAAGCAGCAGAGTATGTTTGGTAAATAATTGCTTTACTGAACTTTAAAGTGTCATTTATTTGTTTTGAAAAACATCACCAATCTCGGTCAATAGGGAAGTACGCAGCTAAAATGCATACTTTACATTTGTTTGGAAAGGTATTCCGTGGACAGCTGGCAAAATGAGTACCTTTATTAAAATAGACATAACTCCTCTTAGCAATACTCAATATGTGTCATTATTTTTTCCTAATAAGCAGGAGAGAATGTTTGTTAAATATATGCTTTACTGAACTCTAGAGTGTCATTTGTTTGTTTTTTAAAACATCACCAATCCGGGTAAACTTCTTTTTGACTCACCCTGTACGCATGTCATTGGCCAATGAAGACTTACTTTACAGATATTCACTTCCAAGTGCACATATGACATCAGTGCGTTGGTAAATATGAAAGCAAGTGAACCGGAAAACGGCGATTCTTAACACTTTCCACGCGGCTATTAATTTTACCATTACAAAACAGAATTTTCCGAAACCTTTTCGTAATTTTCAGAGTCTATTTAGAGGATTACTGAACCAATACTAGGCATGTTTGTACTTAATTCAATGCATTTCTCATGGTGATTCCAAATATAATAATAGAATTCAATAATGTTGACATTTTTGAAACATTTTGTGAAATTTTGGAATGTCGTCTGCAGCCGCCTGCCGCGTGGAAAGCGTTAACATCTGCACGTGTGGGTGTGACATACGGATGAAGTGGTAGAAGCGTCCAAAAAATCTGAATACGTTGCAAATGAATTCGTAGTATTTTGTAATTTTTTCGCGAACCTCAAATATCGCCATTTGAAACAGTTGGTTACGGTTAACTTGGTACGCGTAATGATTCTTACGGAAGAGATTTAGTGCCAGGCGGTTAGGGTTATGAACTCACAAACTCGTGCCAACAATACCGAGTTCGTGAGTTGGTGACTTGTACACTTTGAAAATAAAGAAATATATAGTAAAGACATTTTGGCTCCAAGTCACGAACTCATGAAACTCCAAATTTTTCTACTTTTCGTGACTTGGTTAGATTTAGCAAACAAACAAACAAAGTAAAAAGATTTTTAAACAACCATGTGTGATTATTAAACAAGGTTTTGTAATCCTATCCAATCGCCAATGTATGTGTTTAACAAGCTTAAAATAATTCTACCGCGCGAATTTATGTCAGACAATATAACACTGGAACTGTCTAAAACACACCTTTATCATTATGAATTTTTCGTACAAAAAATACCAAAAAGGAAACTTCCTCTTCCTCAGTGGATTGTGTTTGATCCAGAGCTAGTGTTTCTAGTCTGTTTCTTGATGACGTCATCAGGAATCACTGAGTCGTTTCAAGTTTCCTTTTGGAATTTTTCTACGAAAAATTCATAATGTTCTTTTGAATTCCTGATGAAACTATTTCATGATTCACACCTTTATCGTTTTGTCCTCTATTAGATTAATATCGGCGTTCTTACCGAAAACCAAACGGAAGGAAAGCCAATATTATGGGCAATGGGCACACGCTGTGTCATATTCAGTTTCTTACAATCTGAACCGTGCTTGCCATAGCACAGAAACCGCACTTCTAAGAGTACAGAATGATGTGTTGCATGCCACTGATGAGGGAGAAATCACACTAATTGTCCTACTTGATTTGTCAGCAGCGTTCGATACCGTAGACCATGCTTTGTTGTTTCATCGACTTCAACATCGAATTGGTTTAAACGGTGTCGCGTTGAATTGGTTTATATCATACCTCTCAGGTAGATCACAAACTATCTGCATCAACAATGTCATTTCGGATTTTGCTCAACTAAAGTATGGAGTACCACAAGGTTCGTGTGTCGGACCCGGACTATTTTCTATCTATACTTTGCCATTTGGGAGATATCATTCGTCAGCATCAACTGAATTATCACCGCTACGCAGATGATACGCAAATGTATTTGTCTGTAAAACCTGTGCAAGCAGATGTTGACTCTGCGCTTCACAGAATTGAAAGCTGCATCGATGATATCAGAACATGGATGAATACCAATTTTCTGAAGTTAAATGACTCAAAGACAGAATTCATGATCCTCGGATCCAAACAACAAATCGCAAAGGTCAATATTCAACATGTCAGAGTCGGTGAATCTTATGTTGTGCCAGCTGCAAATGTACGCAACTTGGGGGTCATGTTTGATTCAAATCTAACAATGGACTGCCATGTGACAGCTGTATCAAAGGCTGCTTTCTGCTCAATACGAAATATTGGCAGAATCCGTCAACATCTAACAAGGGATGCAGCTGAAACCATCATTCATGCATTTGTAACATCCAGACTTGACTCCAATAACTCACTTCTATATGGAATTACATCATCACAACTCTCTCGACTTCAACGATTGCAGAATATAGCCGCCCGGATTATTACATATAGGCCTACTAAGAGATCAGATCATATAACTCCTGTATTAGCGGACCTACACTGGCTTCCAATTGAACAGAGACTGAAATACAAGATATGCCTTATTACTTTCAAGATCTTACATGACGCAGCTCCTTCTTATTTAACAGAACTTGTTCAACCATATGTGCCAGGGCATCGCGGGCTACGCTCTTCAAAACAAGGTCTTCTTCAGGAAACATTGGCTAAGCATCAGTGGGGACAGCGAAGTTTTCAAGTCGCAGCACCAAAACTATGGAATAGCTTGCCTGAATATGTGAAACTGTCAAACTCTGTACATATTTTTAAGAAAAACTTGAAGACATATTTGTACTCTGAAGCATTTGCTTGATGTGACTCTCCTCATCTTTGTTCTTATGCGTGTTTATGTTATTTTGGTTGTTATGCAGAGAAGCGCCATGAGCGTCGCTTGCGGCGGATACCGGCGCTTTATAAATTACCATTATTATTATTTATTATTTATTATTATTTTAGTATTCACACCAAGGTATAAGCATTAATAGAAAATACAATGAAAAATGACTTCCTGTCATTAAGGTCAATTGTTCCCGGAAACACACTCTCTTTAAAAAGGTTAAAAACACCAATCAGTCAAAATCACAATAAAATGCCTCGCATACTCTCAATATAACCTTTATTTCAATAATTATATTGCATAATAGTAACAATAATATAGATGAACTGATAACACTTCTTACATAATACAGGACACGTACAATGTACCGGGTGGTTCCAAAAAAAGTTGATCCAAGTTCAAAGTATTTTTTCAACCACATTTAAAGTTTCAGAGAATTTGTATTTACATAGTCTTAATCAGCAGTAACTTTTGAAATTATCCTGAAAAGATGGCATGTTTAGCTTGCTTGATTCTTCAGATATGGTTCATTACAGAAAACATGTACAAAACTGACTTGTCCACTGGAGCGTCATTTAGTTGTTGACTTCAACAAAACATCATGCTCTAGTTTCAGAATTGAAAAGCCCGCCCTGACAAAGAATCCCAATCTGTATGCTTATGTGCCATTCACATTCAACAAAGAAACGTAGGTACGTAAGTAGGTAATGTCAAGCACCAGACAAATGTTTCAGCTGTCTCCTTTTTCCTTTTTCTCCATTTATTTACAATTTGTGACCAATCGTGTGTAAGTCCACTTTGTGCATTCCATCTCTACTAAAGGACGCTCCCATGGACAAGGCAGTTTTTTGCATACTTTCTGTAATGAACCATATCTAAAGAACCAACCAAGATAAATGTACCATTTTTTCAGGATAATTTCAAAACTTACTGCTGATCAAGACTAATTAAACACATATTCTCTGAAACTTCAAATGTGGTTTAAAAAATCCTTGAACTTGGGTCAACTTTTTTTTGAACCACCCGGTATTATAGAATTGATCATAATAGTTAAAATGTAAATCCGTACGATAATACGTGTAAAACGATGGATCATCGAGCCTCTCATTTATATCTCTGACACCGTCGTCAGATGTGTAATCAAGTCTCAAGGGTTTCAAAAAGATTACATAAGGAAATGATGATCCATCTAAGTGTCACTCATTCTTTTGAAATCAATCAGTCAATCAATCAATCAATCAATCAATCAATCAATCAATCAATCAATCAATCAACAAACAAATAAATAATTAAATAAATAAATAAATAAATATACTAATAAATAAATAAATAAATAAATAATCGTATTGCATTCTTACATACTGTACAATAAGATCAACGACGATACGTAATATCAATACTTAGACAGCACTGCAAAGCAAGTACGAACGGCTAATACGTATAAGTATGATTTATACGTGAAACTTATACGATAAGCATGACTAGTACGTGAAACTCAATCGATGAGGATGACTTGTACGTGAAACTTATACGATAAGCATGAAACTCAATCGATAAGGATGACTTGCACGTGAAGCTTATACGATAAGCATGACTTATACGATAAGCATGACGTAAAACTTATACGATAAACATGACTTGTATGTGAAACTTATACGATAAGCATGACTTATACGATAAGCATGACGTGAAACTTATACTATAAGCATGATTTGTACGTGAAACTTATACGATAAGCATGACTTATACGATAAGCATGACGTAAAACTTATACTATAAGCATGACTTGTATGTGAAACTTATACGATAAGCATGACTTATACGATAAGCATGACGTGAAACTTATACTATAAGCATGATTTGTACGTGAAACTTAAAACTTATACGATAAGCATGACTTGTACATGAAACTTATACGATAGCCGTCGAAGTCATATTTTCAAACATCATACGTATACGCGCCCATAAAACTTAAACTGAGACCAACGCAATTATTATATATAGATTTTCTCAATTCAATTAGTTTACGCCCGTATGGTGTTGCAAAATATTACTTTGTCAACTAACGATAAGTCTTACGTACAAGTCACTAAATACGTATGAGCTATACGTACAAGGTTTGCAATGCGGCCTTGTTCGTTATCTTCTTACATTCGAAGTAATTTACTTTTTTAAATGTCAAACGAAACAAATGTACTTTTTTCAAGTTATGTTATTCTCTTACACTGCAAAACGATGGACGAAAAACTCAAAACTGACACAAAACAAGCTCCCGCGTTTTTTAGGCATTCATTACAAATAAACTTCACACTTCTTGAATATTAATACCGTTTGGGATAGTTCGGAATTCAACAATATATGACACCGATGCCATTTCAGGAACAAGACTGTAAATGTTAATATAACTTTTGTCTTGTTAATGTAATTTTACGTGTCTGTAAATAGAAATGGAAGATCTACTACGCATATAAATTATACATATGCGGCCGAGTGCACCAATGACGAGTAGCTGAAGAATATCGCTACCTCGCTAGTATCTGAGGCGTAACCCAAAATTTGTAGCGCACCAAATCGGGGTAAACTACTAGGCTAGTAACTGGCGGGTAATTTACGTTAAATGTTATACCTGACCGCACCCGAGAGTAAAATGGGCATAACGTTTTAGGCCACAAGTCAGTCGATTCTAGCAGTAGCATAAATTTGTTATGAACATTGGAGAGGATGATTCGCTGATGCGGAAGGACCAAATTGCGCTTCCATGCACAGGTGTCTATTTGAAGTGGAATGTGACCCCTCATAAGCTGAAAGATTTTATATTTTTAAAACTCCATGCAATTTGGTGAATACTTTTAGTCAAAATGTATATAGATCAACTCATTTGGTCCATTCAAACACTAATCTTACCGACTTTGGGTCATATTTTGACCAATATGTACTAATTGTCCAAAGATTTTAAATAATGACTAAATAAATAAATAAATAAATAAATTTATTATTGTTTTTATTAGTTAAAAACTGATAAAGCCAAAGTTTCATCATTATTGTAAGTGGAAGGCCCGGTGGAAGGGTAGAAGATTTGTGCAAAAACGTTGTTTTTAATCTCAAAAATCACCTTTTATTTTTTGCACTTTTTGGTAAATATTTTCAAAACTAATAATGTTTAAGCCAAAAAAAAACCGATCCTAGATAATTGACGTTAGGAATTTGATGAAATTTTGGAATTTTTAACCAAAAACTGATTTTGTTAGGTTGTCTGAAAAAAATAGGCGCCCAAAAATATGATTTTTGAGCAAAAATGTAAAAATCACTATTTTTTTGTGGAATTTGATACTAAAAATGGATTCTCCGACTTTCATTTCGTAAAAGAATTTACATTACATTATAACATTATTAGTTTAAAAGTTACAGTGCTTGATAAATTTCAAAAAACAAAAGGTTGACACCTCCCTTAAGAATTTAAGAAGATTCTATCTGCTATTAGAGTCAAATGAAATTGTTTCAATATATTACAATATATCATTTTGCAATGAAATATCCAATGGTTGCAATGTTTTAGATCCTTAGTTGATACATACCGTCGTCTCTCATCTCAACTTACATATTTATTAGCTTATAGCACATTTAGAATAACATAACATACATTTGGAAGGATGGGGTTTTACGAATCTAGCATGTCAAGACCATCCCACGGTCCACCCTCTAAAGAAAATGTTGAGTTCTTCCCACAATGCATTGCGTGAACGCCAGTCAACTAAGATTTTTCACACGATGCATTTGTCGAGTTCTTAAGTTTAGAAATAAGAAAAGGGAACACTTTTAATTAATTTACTCATTCATGTAAACTAGAACCTGAGAGCTCCAACGACGAAGCCGCTATTAAGCCATAATTGTGTACATGTGATTATGGGAACGAGACAAATTGGAGACCAGAATTAAGGTATTTTGCAAAAAAGCAATACATTATGGTGGTGTCTTTAAGATCTTCTTTGGTCCACCCTAGAGATTTTGAAATTGTCAATAAAATAAACAACCCATCAAGTCTGCTAGCAACCTTCTCCAGACATCAATACAAACACACCCCTCCTCAACAGTGGCGTACCCAGCTTTTGGAAACAGGGGGCCCGACCATAGTTGTACCGACGAAAGGCATGATGTACCGACAATTTTTTTTACAGACTCCCAAAAAATCGTAAAACTTGCACAATTTGTTTTCCCGTGACCAGCTGAAATCTTGATAAGTGGGGGGTGTAGGGATGAAGTTGTCAGCATAAACGGCCGAAAAAAATCGCATGGTCAAAATCGCAAATCTACCGACGGAGGGTCGTTTTTACCGACGGGGTTATTTCAGGGGGAACAGGGGGCGCCTGGGTACGCCACTGCTCATCAATAGATAATAGGTACAAAAAGTCACGTTCATTTGATCAATTAATTTAGAATAAATTCCCAATGATTTGTGTCTGCACCGTTGATTAGTTTTACAAACTGAGGTGACAATGACACTGTGGTGTTGGAGTAGCACTTCAGGTTGATGGATGTCACACAAAATGATAAATGTGTGGATTACATGATTCCTTTGCCTACCGTGGGTGGTTATGACATGGTTATTATGTGATAATAGACTATCAAAAGCTTTTTTACGAATCGTAACGCATGACATAAATTGCCCGCTTAGAAGCGCTATTAATTCGCTCTGGTAAACCTATTGTTATCAATACTTCGAGAGGATTACCCAGTGCATATATTTAAATTCGGGGCTAACTGCATGGGTAAGTTTCCATTATGTTGCAAATTACATCTATGCTCATGCGTGTAAACTACTCAATGAGCGTTGCAATACTGTACAGCCGGTTGGTTGCACACAAGAATTATGTCATATATAGCAACCAGCTTGGATGGAAGCAAGGCGAATATTTAAATTTGTTGACGGTTTTTAGGGCATCAATTTATAGCGCTGCTAAGCGGGCCTTGTAACCTAATGCTCATGCTCAACCACGGCACTATATAAAACAAGTTGGCGTTTTCGTAACTGTCTTTTTATAAACTGTTCTACGCAGAAAAACAATCATCGGAAAAGGTGTAGGCCTACTTTAGGTCCCAGATAAACAGTCTGGTATACCAGTATCGTTCAATACTGGAACATAAAAGTTGCCAATCGGTCGATACTAGTACGATTTTACTGTTCCAGTATCGGTTGATACTGGGTACTGGTACACATACTACCAGTACCAGTGTAATTTGTCCCAGTATTGAACAATATGGCTGTACTCATGTGTATACAAATAAAATATATTATTTACAGAAGACAGTCTTTACATGATGCAGGTGCATGGTAGTCATGGTAGTAGAGGATTTCTTAGAATGATGATAGTAATCCATCAATCCTTGGCTTTGTTCTTGGGTCAACAGAGAAGTTTCCACACACGGCAATCTTGACCTAGGGTTTGAACATAAAAAAACATACAATATGTAATTATTAATATATCGAAAGATCATCAAAATAAACAAATATTGAAAACATGGCTACCTTGCTACAACGCATTTAATTGTTATGAGCGTGCGCACATCAGTTACGGGACGTCTACATGTAGCAAGACATTGCCGGAGATTGTTTGCTGTGCGTTTGCGTCCTGTTTATCACAATAACAATAAGTTAACATTCAGAAAAAGCGAGAGGTTTGACATCACCTAACGTATAATAGCAAATATGACTGTCATGTTTGTTAAATGTTTATTCATGTTTAACAAAACACTTTTTAAAGTTGTTTAAACAACTTTAAAAAGTGTTTTGCTTCCCGTTGGGTGTCTCAAAAAACCATCGTGCACGTGTTTACCCATTTATTGACAATGAACTTCTAGAATTTGGTGTAACAATTGTATACATATTGATAGACTAAAAAACGCTTAGCTTTTATATGCCGTTTATTTCATCTGATTTGGTTTTGTCAATCCTTTGATATGACCAATTAACTAAAGCTACCTAAAATCGACGTTCACGGGGTTTTTTCTCTATCAACATTGATCATGTTGATAGAGAAGCTGCATGATGCTTCGCTACGGTGTCAGTCATGTTTTGAGTTGAGTTTAGTTTAGTTTAGCTTAGTTTTAGTCCGATTGTCCGAGTTTAGTTCAGTTAAGTTAAATTCAGTCTTGTCTTGTCTTGTCTTGTCTTGTCTTGTCTTGTCTTGTCTTGTCTTGTCTTGTCTTGTCTTGTCTTGTCTTGTCTTGTCAAGCTTTGTTTCTATAATGAGCTAGTTTTGAGGCAAAACTTGAGGGACATTTAAACAGGTAAAGACGTGGTCATGGTAATTAGCAGTGGCTTAGACTTCTTTTTCATATTGGGGATACAATTTCCTACACATTTGGTAAAAATGATATAGTCCCTTAGTGTTTAACCTCACGAAAGCCATTCTCCAATGTGAAAATGAAATATAAGCCTCTGGTGATTCACCAAATACCACTTCATTTAGAAGTCCCTAAACACTTGTCAAATAAAACAATGCACGGGGTCACTCAAGTGTGACAAACTTCTTTTATCCGTTAAATTGAATTAAGGAGAAGAATTATTAATGATTTGAACACCCATAATAACAGTTACAACAGTTACAACAGAAAACACACAAGATTATATTGAGTAGACAAAGTTTATGAGAATACACAAGTTTCTTTCAAACAAGCTGTAATAACAGACACATTTTTTAGCACTTTGTCAAAAAGGTGAACTCACCATGTTTTACATAATGGAGTGTATCTTGAGTTTAATATATCCGATATTCATGATCTCAAATTCTAATGAAATAGTACAGTACGATAAAAATGATGTTAAAACAACGGACCTAATCCCATCGATTTGGATGATGACAACAATTATTGAACTTTGGGCATCGATGGGTACTAATCATTTTGGGACAGCCTGTATGTTCTCGATAGGTTCGTGGTACGTTAGACATACGTTTACATACGCTGACATAGGTTAGACATACGTTGACATACGCTGATATACGTTAGAGGTACGTTACTCGTAAGTTATAGGTTGGACCTATAGATTTATCATTCTATATATTTTAATAGTTATCATCTAGGCTGCGTTTACTTGAACTGGCAACACTTGTCCCGCCAAGTACGAAACTCAATTTCTGCAGCGGCATAAGTCACGTGTTCGTTGTACGCCGAGGATACACTGGGATACGTCGAACACCGCAGACATACGCTACGAATACGTTAAGCATACGTTGGTCATACGCTCGCATACGCTGTGATACGCTGTCATAAGTTCGTTATAAGTTAGTGATACGCTATCAATACGTTATTCATACGCTATGTATACGTGCAATACGCTATGGATACGTCTATTCTATCCCCGATGTCGACTTTTCCTACTCAATTCGTTGGGAAGGTGGACGTTCTGGGACTCTGACAATTTTCGAGCTATTTTTTTGAATATGTCGGCATACGTTCAGGCCATACGCTATGGTGTGAGAGGGCCTTGACATATGTGGCATACGCTGTATTCGTTAGCGGTTCGCTAGGGGTTCGCAGAGGTACGATGGGTTTTATTAGAATGTTTAAGCATGTTCATAATTGTGAGGGGTGCCAGCGTAAATATCAATACGCTATGTGTATATTGAGTATATTTCTGCATGCTTAGCACCCTGGGTGTAGGTTGCTTATTCGTCAGCTCTCCGGTCATATACGGTGCTTAATGGCCCTGTCATACCGTGGCGTATGGCCTGAATGTATGCTGACGTATATATGGTGTGACCGGTGACGTAGTGCCCGGCGGTTTGCGTGCGCACCTACAGGGAATGTTCTTTAATTCACACTTGATTGATCAATTACTTACCATGCTTACGGTGTAATAGTGCAGTAGTCATGGTATGCATCCCTCACATAGATTAGAAGTATAAATTGTGCCCCCTGCCCTCTATCGCCCTTAAAAAGTGAATGGGAGTTTCCAACATATTGTATTGACCCCAATGTTATATAATCAGTGATAACCACTTGCCAACACTGCTAGCAACCGTATGTTAATTAGTTGCTGACGGAGGTATTGATTTTGATAGATGTACATGCTAAACAGTCAGTCGTTAGCACACACAAAAAGCGTTCACTGTGAAATGAAATATGCACGATTTCTTGCGGAAGACACGCACTCCGATTGGATGTGCATATAATTAGTTTAGGAGCGGCTTATTTCAAACCCTTCTCATTTCGTCATGGTATTGTCTAATAGGCTAACATTTGAACTGTGGTTTAGAAAACCCATGAACTCCAGGTAATAAAAAGGATAATGGATATAACAATATATTTCTCATATAATAACAGTATTTCCTACCTTTCGATAAACCGGCACAATTACCACATATTATCATCGCGTTTGATAGCAAATTTCTCCCAAAGAAAAAATAACACATTTGAAAAAGATTATAAGGTTCCCGACATTAACATGTGAAACATCTTGGAAATAATGCAGTAATATACTCTGGAGGTAGACGATTACATCCATGAATGAAAATTTGCGGAGTGAAATATACGCCATTTTCCAATACACAGACCAAATCGCTTATTGTAACAAAATTTCGTCAGACAGGATTCGAACCGGCGCGGGGAGAACCCAATAGATTTATAGTCTATAGCCTTAACCGCTCGCCCATGACTACTCATTGAAACGACCGTCGTGTTCAATAGATAATAAGCCAGTGGTGAACTATCGATTTAATCGACCAAAAATGAGTTATTTGGGGGAATTTTGGGGACTCATGTTATTTGAAATAAAAATAAAAATAATGATCGAGCATCTAATGTAACAAACAGAATGTAACTACGAGAATCTACGGGATCCTCATAACAGAAAGAGCTCATCTCTCCCCTTAGTGATCGCGCTAACGACTGACTGTCATCTAACTAAAAAAAGTGATGTTTTGAAGAACTCAGGATTATTTTTTTTTTGGGGGGGGGGGGAGGGGGGCCTATTTTTGGAAAAGGTACATTGGTACAACAAAAAAAGGTGGGGGTTAGGACATATTTTAGTCCAAAACGGTCCGAAAAAATGCTTTGAAAGGGAGATTTTTGACAAATAGGGGGGGTGGAGGTGGGGCGTTTTCACAAAAAAAGGAACATTAGTACAACAAAAAGTACATTGGTACAAAAAAAAGGTACATGCCCCCCCCCCCCCCCCCCCCCTCCAGCCCCGCCCCACCTGGTTACGGGCCTGGAGAACTTGTTTATGAATTAAAGTATAACATTTGTTTCTCAATTCATGTTAAATATAAACACATTACCAGTGGCGTAGCTCAGGGGGGGGCAGGGGGGGGCGATTTTTTTTTTGACTGTGCGATTTTTTTTTTGACTGTGCGAAATGTTTTGACCTCAACCCCCACCCCCCCCCCCCCACCCCCCCCCCCCCCCCCCCCCCCCCCCCCCACTTACGTGAAATTCACGAGGTAAGTGACTAGAAGAAAAAAAATGGGGCAACCTTTTACGAAAATTACCATTACCATGAACTTTGTTATCATAATAAAGGGTTTAACAAAAGAAAGTATACCACTTTGTTTATGTCATTTTGAATATGAGTGGTTAAATAGTGAATACGGGAAGGATTTACTCTACATATAACCACCGCAATGAACTGTGGATAATATTGTGACGAACGCGAAAAGGAAATACCATTGTGCGATCGATTTCGGGTTGTGCCCGTTGGACAAAAGGACCCGTAACTCACCAAGGACATAGTTAGTTGAATTTATTCATCCACAACATTTGTTTAGCACAATCAGGGCATTGACCATATACAATATGTCATTGTGCCCTATGTTACTTTTAGTAAGGTCACGTCACGTACCAATGTTCATACACATAGTGAACAAAGTTTGTGGAGGACAAATAAAACGAACCCGCGAAATTCAACAGACTTATGCATAACATGTAAAGCAATAGGCGACTGGTCTCTATACTAGAATTTAAATAACAATCATGTTAAAGATCGGCAATGTGATTAGTGCTTTAATCATGGATCATCCCTTCTGTAGGCTACTATTCCTATGGTACATGCCATATTATAATGTAGTAAAGAAAGAATGCATGGAAAAGTACATGTACCTATAAGATTACTATGAGACTGTACATTGCTGTACATCCCTTACTAAAGGTCAAATCGAAAGGTATACCTTTTTTTGCTTTTTTAACACATTATTTGGCTGGTAAATACCACATATTTGATATCAATGGAAAGCTTGAAACACATTTTATCAGCTACCTTGACTTATTCTGTGATTAAAACTACTCTCTTTGAGAAATGCCATCTGCAAGTACGAAGTTTCACGTATTTCGCATGACATCGGTGTTCCCCACCTTACTGACCTTTTAAAAGGTATGCTATCCCCAAAGTATGCCAGCTAGCCGGTAGCCTTAGTCCCACTCTTCAAAGTGTTATGCATTTTATGGACGAAATGTCCGGCATTTTTTCATAAAAAAGCCACCAAAAAAGTGTATGTTTTCCCATAGCGTTACACACAAAATTACCCGGATGTGGCAATGAACAGCAACGTTATTACCATTTCTCGACTATTGAGGGCAGTAGGTATAAATATAGGAAAAACATAAGAACGTAACCTATGTGCCCTAAGCACAATGAGAGACCAGGTACTAAATCTGGTTGCCCGGCGGTTTGCGTGCGCACCATAAGGGCATGTGCTTTTAAAATTGGCGCTCAGTGATGTGTGTTTTGCTTTCATATAGTATGATGTATGCAGTAGTCATGGACTAGTACCTCTAGCATGTCTTTAGACCAGGCGCTAATCAATTTGTAAACACTACTGATGTAAACAACGGTCACCTCATCTATACAAAAAAAATAGCTCGAAAATTGTCAGAGTCCAAGAACTTCCCAACGAATTGCATAGAGAAAGTCGACATCGGTGTTGGAATGGATGTTTCCATGGCGTATCCATAGCGTATTGAATGTATAACTAATGTATTGATAGCGTATCACTAACTTATAACAAACTTATCACAGCGTATCACAGCGTATGCGTGCGTATGACCAACGTATACTTAACGTATTCGTAGCGTATGTCTGCCGTGTACGACGTATCCTCAGCGTATGGGCAGCGTATGGCCAGCTCATGTCCAGCGTTCTCGACTTATGCCCAACGTCTGAGTAAATGATGAGAAACCAATAAGCAGCGCGTTTGGCATGTTCCACCGGAGTTCACGTTGAAAATTGGGTGATACAAGGGATTGCAGGTTATGGAAAATTTACTCTATCACTGATTAATACACTACCCGCGTTTAATAAGTTCCTAAACGCCGAATGCTCGCTAGATGAACGGCACATACACTATCTGTACTGCAAAAACACGTTATGTACGTTACACGATCGCCAGGCATAAGTTGTGCATAAGGTGGATACGTTATAATACGCCGAGACTCGTTGGAGATACGTCAGGCATAGGTTAGACATACGGCACATATACGTTATCAACTCGTTATCACTATGTTGGCTGTACGTTTCCCCTTCAGCCGACGTACATCAACGTATACCCACTTACGAGAAACGTACTTCTAACGTATGTTAACGTATGTCTAACGTACCACGAACTTACCGGAAACTTATGCAGAACGTATTTTAAGCACACGTTGAGCATGTTGAGTACGCCAAGAAATTTTGTACATGCTCAATAATTTTTCGCGAGCTCGACATGTTCCAAATTTTCACAGCGTATCACAGCGTGCTCTTCACGTAAAGGCCTAGTCACGCCATTTCGTATCGCCTGAACGTATGCCAACGTATGCGAAATATCGAAAAATACATTGGTGTACGTTGGTGTACGCTGATATAAGTTAGGAGTAAGTTGAGGATACGTCGTTTACGTTAAGAGCACGCTGGGATACGCAGTAAACATTTGGAATAGGTTCGTGGTACGTTAGACATACGTTTACATACGCTGACATACGTTAGACATACGTTGACATACGCTGACATACGTTAGACATACGTTGACATACGCTGACATACGTTAGACATACGTTGACATACGCTGACATACGTTAGAGGTACGTTACTCGTAAGTTATAAGTTGGACCTATAGATTTATCCTTCTAGACATTTTAATAGTTATCATACAGGCTGCGTTTACTTGAACTGGCAACGCTTGTCCCCGTGTACGAAACTCAATTTCTACAGCGACATAAGTCACGTGTTCGTTGTACGCCGAGGATACGCTGAGGATACGTCGAACACGACAGACATGCGCTACGAATACGTTAAGCACACGCTGGTCATATGCTCGCATACGCTGTGATACGCTGTCATAAGTTTGTTATAAGTTAGTGATACGATATCAATACGTTAGTCATACGCTATGTTTACGTTCAATACGCTATGGATACGCTATGGATACGTCCATTCCATCACCGATGTCGATTTTTCCTACGCAATTCGTTGGGAAGTTGGACGTTCTTGAAACATGTGTAAACGTTAAGGCCTTGTCACACCATGGCGTATCGCCTGAACGTATGCCAACGTATGCGAAAATATCGGAAATACGTTGGTGTACGTTGGTGTACGCTGATATAAGTTAGGGGTAAGTTGGGGATATGTCGTTTAAAGGCCCTGTCACACCATAGCGTATGGCATGAACGTGGCATGAACGTATGCCGACGTATTCAAAAAATAGCTCTAAAATTGTCAGAGTCCAAGAACGTCCAAGAACGTCCAACTTCCCAACGAATTGCGTCGACATCGGTGATGGAATGGACGTATCCATAGCGTATCCATGGCGTATTAAACGTATACATAGCGTATGAATAACGTATTGATAGCGTATCACTAACTTATAACACACTTATGACAGGGTATCACAGCGTATGCGATCGGCGAGCGTATGACCAACGTATGCTTAACGTATTCGTAGCGTATGTCTGCCGTGCTCGACGTATCCTCAGCGTACAACGAACGCGTTACTTATGCCGCTGCAGAAATTTAGTTTCGTACACGGCGGGACAAGTGTTGCCAGTTCAAGTAAACGCAGCCTAGATGATAACTAGTAAAATATCTAGAAGGGTAAATCTATATGTCCAACCTATAACTTACGACGAGTAACGTACCTCTAACGTATGTCAGCGTATGTCAACGTATGTTTAACGTATGTCAGCGTTTGTAAACGTATGTCTAACGTACCACGAACCTATCGGGAACTTATGCAGAACGTAAGTTAAGCACGCGTTGAGTACGTCGAGAAATTTTGAACATGCTCAATAATTTTTCGCGAGCTCGACGTCTTCCAAATTTTCACAACGTATCACAGCGTGCTCTTAACGTATACGACGTATCCCTAATTTACCCCTAACTTGTATCAGCGTACACCAACGTACACCAACGTATTTTTCGATATTTCGCACTTTGTCATACGTTCAGGCGATACGCCATGGTGTGACAACGAATTGCAATATTTTGGTTTTTATCAATGCTAGATAGCTATATATTTTCAGCCGACGTACATCAACGTATACCAACTTACGTACCTCTAACGTATGTCAGCGTATGTCAACGTAAGTCTAACGTGCCACGAACGTACAAGGAACTTATGCAGAACGTATTAAGCACACGTTGAGTACGCCGAGAAATTTTAAACATGCTCAATCATTTTTCGCGGGCTCGACGTGTTTCAAATTTTCACAGCGTATCACAGCGTACTCTTAACGTAAACGACGTATCCTCAACTTACCCCTAACTTATATCAGCGTACACCAACGTACACCAACGTATTTTTGATATTTTCGCATGCGTTGGTATACGTTCAGGCGATATGCCATGGTGTGACAAGGCCTTAACATTTAGAGCGGTTGACATTTCTATAGTTAGTTAATTGTGATACTGTCGTCATTTCAAAGACGCAATATTATAATGGCCTGTTACCCTCCACTTTTGAACATAATGGGCCGTATCTCGTACTAAACACGGGGTCTAGCTTAAAACCGTGTTTAACCAAACTTGTGTCTAAATTGAACATGGGTTTATCTTTTAAACGACATGTTTAACAAAACCAGATTTTAAACTCCGAAAATATCGTCCCCAGAGCCCAGACATGCCAGAGTGGTCGTGACGTGTGGTCGACAGGTATTCAATTTATTGTGGCCCAAATATCGACCGATTTCCTCAAATGCGCTGTATGTTTAAAGGGGCGTGTACATCTCAAGTGTTTGTCCTGGACAAAAGTCACATGACTCCCTATGTATCTGAGTCTCCGTGTTTCCAAGTAATAATACCCATGGTGCAATAGATTCGCCGCGAATTTTAATCGATCAAACGTAATGGTGAAATTTATTTACGAACGAAATAGGTGTCTAGAATCGTTTCAAAAAATAGTGTTATGCATTATAATGAAATCAGAATTACAATCTCCTTCAGCATAAAATCAACTTTTGGGCGATAACCCATGTTAAAAATGCACACCAATCGAAATATAAAGCATTTTAGCCTCCGATTTAAGAGATATTTGTATTTTGAACTCTATGTAATGCTTTTCTTCATAACGTTTATGTATAGCCTTCGTTAGCTCAATCGTCAAAGCGCCGGCTTTACAATCATGAGGTCAGTGGTTCGAGTCTAGGGGATGGGGTTTTTCTTTTCTGTTTTGTTTTGTTATTACACTGTTTGTTTTTATAAATTGACAGGACTGCTTATCGTTCGCTATATTTATTGAATGTTAAATATGATACTTTTTTTCTTTTGCAATTTCACTGCGAATATAAAATAAATATAATTGTGTTTACTACTCCGTAGGCCTACATTGAATGGCCCTAGCTAGTCTATGAACATGATCTGCAAAGGCCAATTGTTATGTAAATAAGAAGCCAGTCGGCTTATGTCCTTGAATCGATTTTCCTATTTCCTACACTACCGATATTTGTAATTTGCTTCACAATTCAGAAAAGAGAGTTGTATCTTCAAAAGTACATTACGCGGTTCACGGCTTTCACGGCCTGATTTGGGCGACAGTTTTGGCATGGATTTGATACCGTGCTGAACTCATCATGCTCATTGCTGCGAAAGCGTAATTATAAAATGCTGGCGTAACGTTTTAATGGAACTATTTTGAATTCGTGAAAATTATCAGATTTGCCTAAATTGACAATTTTTGCAACCAAGCTTAATTGCTTTAGGATCACGTGAGCATAAAATAAATAAAAATGTTAGACTTGACTTGAGTGTCATATCGACTATAATCTAATTGAACGCAACTATACAGATATAGTGCTCATTATGGTTATTTCGATATAACTAAAATAAAATGATACGAGTTGTTCGGAATTTTATTTTATTTAAACCTTGACTGTAAATAAAACAGATACAAGTCACTGCCCGGGTCGATGACCTTTTCGGACCTTTTATTCACAATTTCATGGTTT
>CM069446.1:7535600-7782358 GCA_035610835.1 Ophiura sarsii
TGACTACAGTTCTCTTGTGTCAATTTCAATGGTACAAAGATCAGGAAAAATTGTAGGTTACGCTATTGTTCCTTTTTTGCCAACTACCTTTTCTATTATATAAGCCAGTTTTAACACTTTCCACGTGGCAGGCGTCAGACGACATTCTAAAATGTCTCAAACTGTTGTCAAAATTGTTAAATTTCATAACCATACTTGGAATCAGCATGTGAAATGCATTGAAATAAATACAAACATGCCTCGTATTGGTTCAGTAATCCTTGAGATAGATTGGGAAAGATTTCTGAACATCTGTTTTTATATGGTAAAACCAATAGCCGCGTGGAAAGTGTTACGCAATATTCCGTAATTGTAGCTTTGAATCTCAGCTACAAGTATATTGATATCAGTACCATATGTTCAGTGAAAACCAAATTTCCATTTAGTGTGAATTTCTGTGAAATAAGGTCAAATATAACCGGTCTAAATTTCAGATATCTCTTTCACTTCACAGACTGCAAACAATAGAATTTGATATTAAATTGCATTTTGATTATCCAGATCCAGGTCAAGACAACCATTAAGCTTTACCCTATAAGAAATACTGCAAAAGTACTTTGTTTTTGAACTGAGATATATCAATTACAGGACTAACTGAAGATGATTCAAGTCTCTTCACGAATTGATTTTCTGTACGGTTGACTATCTGATTGGTTATTCTGAAGGTTGCACACACAGAAACTCATAAAGATTCTAAAGATTTAACATAAGAGGCATCACTATGACATACATTTTACAATGAATGTGACCGATTAGAAATTTTCCAGATATGCTAAAAGAGTTCATATTACTTTAGTATGCTATCTGCAAGTACAAAACCTTTAACTCTTGCAATATGATCGTTCCATATTATATTTAGATATAATCCAACAGTAATTCCATTTTCTGTGTTGAAATCGCAGTCTTAGATCTATCGATACAATACGGAGAAAAACAGCAAAAACATGACTGTATACATTTTGAGGGTAATTTTCCGTTTTCGCTGTCCAAAATCTCTCTCTCTCGTCTTGACCACATCATACCACAGGTGAAACAGATATTTTATTTGTACTGTGAAACACTGTGAGACTTAAAGGCATATTATGTGATCTTTTCCAAGTAGCGCCCTCTATCATTGATTTTACTATGAAACCAGATTTTCTTGCAGATTTGCATTTTTGATCATAAATCATAAAGATCTTCTATGTTACAGATCGATACGATTTCTAATTACTTCAAAATCATGCATGGTTTGAAAATAGATTGTACCGAGCGGTACAATCTTTTTTATTTTAAATTTTACTCTAAATTCACTCTAAAACTATGATTTTGAGGTTATTAGGAATCGTATCACTCTGTACCTTGGAATATATTCATGATTTATGATCAGAAAAGTAAATCTGCAAGAAAATCTGCTTCTAATTTTTCCAGGATTGAGGGCGTCCCCTGGAAAAGATCACAGGTGGGTATGCCGACTAGTTTTATGTTTAAACTCAACATTATAAACATGATAAAGGCGACCGTCGTAGCGGGTGCGCCAGCAAGTGGCTCAATAAGTTGTAAAATAAGTTTTTAACATTAACAATTTCTGAGGCCCCATGAGCTATAAAATGTTTGATTGTATAACTCAAAACAATACACATTGAAATCACTTTCAAACATGGTAAACACGTGCTCATTCTTCAGATTCCATTCATGTGGGTTTTTGCAAAAGAAATTGTCAACACTTCAGTGTTAGGCTAACATTACATAAATGAAACGTATTCCAAAGTGTTCAGAAAACATAAGTCAAATGCGCAAAATTGTCTGTTTCCAATTTGGTGCATTTATTCATACACAGGCTGTCACAAAATGATATATACCCATCGATGCCCAAATTTGAAATACCAGGGTTTGAGTAAAAACTAAGAATGTATCGCCATTTTATATGTTCATTCTGTTTTGAGACAAAATCGCAACTTAACAGTGGACTAACCACACACCGTTGCTTCAATTGCTTGACAAATCTACCACTGTTTATTATATGGAAGTGACTATACGACCTATCATCGGGTAGCCAATTGCTTCACCAGACTATACAACCTATGGTACCAGACTGTACAACCTATAGTTAGGGTAAGGGTAATGGTTAGGTAGGGTTATGGTCAGGGTAAGGGTAAGGGTAAGGGTAAAGGTAAGGGTAAGGGTTAGGGTTATAGGGTTAGGGTTAGGGTTAGCCTTATGGTTAGTTAGGGTTAGGGTTGGGTAAGGTAGGGTTAGGCCAAGAAAAATAAATTGTTTGTTTGTCCACGTCCGACCGACCGTGTACCTGTGGTGCCGACCGTATTTTTTTTCTTTCTTTTCGATTATTTTTTTAAAACAACATTTTTAGCAATTTGAACGGCCAAACGGACCGTTTTATTCCTGATTTCGTATGACATATTCAATCTGGTCTTTATAACACCATCCCCCAATGCGCAATCTCGTGTAACATGATGTTTATTGCGTGAACTTGGCACCCGCGGGGACTATTAAAAGGACTTAATGAAAATTGTTCGCACGTGCAAGTGATGTCATTTTTTATACTGTAAGAAAATATGAAGAAATCTAGTTATTTGTTCCCAAAATGTTGCTCAACGGCATGAATATTAATTTCAACATAGTATAAAAAGTTGGGGTAGTTAGTACAGGAAAAATAGGTTTAGTAATACTCTCACGTTTATATTTCTAACAAAACTTCAACACAATGTTCTTTCGCTTTCTGTAATAATGGCGGCGACCTCAGGCCCGTAACTAGGGGGGGGGGGGCGGGGGGGGGGGGCGGGGGGGGGGCGGAATCTGAAAAAGTCCTTTTTTTTGTACCAATGTACCTTTTTTTTGTACCAATGTACCTTTTTTTTTGTACCAATGTACCTTTTTTTGGTACCAATGTACCTTTTTTGGGTACCAATGTACCTTTTTTTGTTACTAATGTACCTTTTTTTGTGAAAACGCCCCCCACCTACCCCAATTTTCCGAAAAACACCCCATTTCCCATTTTGAAAAGCGTTTTTTCGGGCCGTTTGGGACTAAAACATGTCCTAACTTTTATTGTCAAAGCGATGTGTTTTGTGTTTGAACACAGTATCCATGCCGAATTTAAATTCCCAAATACAATATCTGTATAAAAAACCCCAAGATCTTTTAACACTCCCGACCCTACCTTTTGTTGGCCTTAGGGTTAGGGTAAGAGTTAGAGTTAGGGTTGGGGTTAGGATTAGGGTAAGGGTTGCTGCTGGATCATCGGCTGTATAGCTTTTCACGAAATAGCTGCACGGTCATTTGTATATAGCTTTTGCCTATAGCAGCTTGGATTATATTATATTGAGATCAAATTCAAACATCCTTTTCGAGCCGCGAAATCCGTGAACCGTCCTAGCTGAGTTTTAAATATATTACTCAGAAACTACAAATGGTGGTGTATTTATTTCAATAATAATAATACAGGCACATTGATTTGTATTACATAACGGCTGGCATTTACTTTACAAGTTTAGCTCAATCGATAATAACACACAACGAGTTTCTATTGTATTGGCCTGTTGCATGAGTAGGACAGTGCGGTGGTATACCGCGGTACATGTCACCTTTCATGATGCCATGCACACTAACCAGTCAGTGGAAAATTAAAATGAAATCGTAAATAATTCCACATTCCAAAATAAACTATAATGGAACAATAATGAATGATTATACGAAATGATGAATAATATCGAAAACTAATTAAAAAAATGTATATAAACGATTAAAATAAAATGTCAAGCCGTGATAGGATTCGAACCCACGACCTCCGGATTACTAGTCCAATGCTCTACCGCTGAGCCAACCATGCGCTATGAGAACTCGATAACAAACAAAAGTAATATGGTTCAACATACCACTCTTCTATAAATTAGATGTTTAAAATGCTTTATATTTCTTAATCTTTGCAGTTTCAAGATAGTTTCTCGCTCAAAAGTTGTTTATTTACTGTTAAAGAATGTAATTCTGATTTAAATGTAACGAATAACACTACTTTTTGAAACAATTCTAGATATATTATATTTCGTTCGTACAGCATTTTGTCGATTTATGTGCACATCTTTTACGACTAAGAATTGCATCATGGGCTTTTTGCCGGGCACGCCAGGACTTGGGAGCGAAGCGAGTCATGTGATTTTTGTCCAGGACAAACACTTGAGATGTACACGCCCCTTTAAGAATACACAATCTGCACGTCGGGGTGCACCGGGCACGGTTGAGTAATCAATCAAGTTGTACAATTGGTGCACGGGTTAAGTTAACGCGCGTTAAACTACCCTCATACCCACGTTCAAAGTTAGACACTTTTCATTGAGTTAGACGCGTGTTTAAGTTAAACAAATTTCGTTTAGTTAAACGATATGTTTAGAGTCAAAGTTAAAGCTTGTGGTTCGCGCGTGTTTGGCTTAAAACCGCGTTTATATACGCTCGAGACTCTATCGATAAAGTCTATCATGGTACAAAATGTAACACCTAATTTGAGCGCTAATTTGAATAAGTCTGTCTATAAGGGTTCTCATAATATCTTTTTTGTAAATGTTATAGAACGCCTTGTATTGAACACTATAGTTTCATCAGTTCCAAATTGGCGAAGCCTCCTTACAGCAGCGAATGAATACCGAAGGACGCGGTCCGTCGCGCATGGAGGCAACAATCTCACTAGTGCATACTATGCGTGACGCGTGCGTGCGGCTAAAACCGCGGGGGTGTGCAGTGGCGTAGCCAGGTTATTCATATTGGGGGGCGAGAAATGAAAATGAACCGACAAGATTGTCCTGAGCCAAGAAATGCGCGCGTAGCGCGCGATTTTTTTTGACTTTACACCTGTTTTTGGCTCGATTGAGGTACATTTTGGCTCTAAACAAGCTTGTACCAAAGAATATTGCATTTTGGTGACTGTTATGCGCGCGTAGCGCGCAAATTTTTTTAATATGTGTACTTTTGACCATCATAATTCCATGATTCCTCTGGTCAAATGAACCGACAGTGCCAATCTCAACCGACACGACATCAATATTGGGGGGGCGATCGCCCCCCTCGCCCTACGCCACTGGGGGTGTGGCCATAATCGCGCGAGTACACTAGGATTACTTTTGTGCGCGGAGAGATAAAAACCAAATTATGTCTCGCCAATTTGGAACTGATTGAACTATAAGATGTACTCACGTTTTGATTTGGTTGTTCGAATGTCCAATGTGCTCTGTAAATCATCTAAGTATTCAATTCGTTGGATTAATCTTCGTAATACTGTTTCTATGTTCACATCGTTTCTTAATAATTGGGCGTCTTTCCTCTTATCCGTGTGTCTCATCAAGGCCAGTAACTAATGGAACGAGATAAAATGGTGTATAATTGTGTTGAGTCAATAAGATGAAGCCTTGTACATTTAGTTGATTTCTCGATAGCTTGATAAATACACTGAGCCAAAAAAGAAACTTATAAAAATAAAAAAAACTTATAACATTTTAACAGATCACCAAATTAAATTCTGTGCATGAAAATGTACCAAATTTGGATACAATATTACTGCAGATAACAGTAATATTGTATCCAAATTTGGTACATTTCCATGCACAGAATTTTATTTGGTGATCTGTTAAAATTTTATAAGTTTCTTTTTTTTTATAAGTTTCTTTTTTGGCTCAGTGTATAACTGTCCTCATTGCCATATATAATTGACCCAGCATCCCAACGGAAACACTCAAGTAGATGTGAACTAAAGAAACATGCCTAATGGCAGGTCATAACAGAATTATTTGAACTGGACGGAATAATCATGATAATACTGCATTGTTTTGTGTAGATATTATTTCAGCATTCACAATATGTGTTTACATGTTCTATTGAAACGTGTTATCCATGTAGCTAGGCGGAATGGACAACAACAGGGATTCGCACCCGCGGCCTACCATGATGTCCAGTTAATATCATGAATGGTGCTACCAAATACATATCATGAAACAGGTGTCTTTGCTGCATATTATTTGGTAACGTTGTTGGACACATCAGCTTTCCATTGATGTATAACGCTATATATATCAAGAAAAAATCCGAAATACACGCGATTAAAAAGAACAGACTTTTTGAGGAGTTTTGATAGGTTCGATCCCTTGTTTGCTAACTCGTATTTAAGGAGAACATGCTGAACCTGTAGTCCATTAGTTTTATTTGGGTGGATTTCAGTGCGTATTCCTTAATTTTGTAAGTTCTTTTGAAAAGCTGGGTACATGTATAGCATTAGCAAATCTCCCGAGCAATGTTCTCGGTAGGAAATTATAAACATGCACAAACACTCAAGCAGCCATGTCTAAATATAGACTGAAAATCATGAATCCTGAAAACCGCAAATCTTTTCATTTTGTTCGTGATTATGATAACAAGATTTATAAATCTGTCTCAAAATCCTTCATAAATGTTAGATCGTAAACTACTCTTCGACCGATTTGGCAGAAATTGACTGTGTTTACTTAAGGACCATACGTCGAACGCATCTCAACTTTGTAGTTGGTTGTTCAAATTATGAGCCACACAGATGTGCTAACCATTTTCTAGAAATAAAGACCTAGTATTCACTTTTCATTTGCAGAAATCGAGGTTTAGAAGAATAAACTAAGCGCTGATTCAATTTGTAAATTAATCAAGTGTCTGCATCAATACATTTTTAAATCGTTCGTGATTTATCTTCTAATTCAAAATATGAGTGCATTTGTATTACCATATCTAATGTTGGGATCAGTAGAGCAAGTCATTTCTGAATTCACTTCATTTACAATTACAAGGCATTTTGGAAATGCCTCACTAAGGCATCATGGTTCAAATGTCCTAATACACAGATATCAAGGAACAATTGAATTTAAAACATTCTCTCCATGTTTGATGTTCTCAGAGGTATTATTTCGCTCAATGATTTCTGCATCAGGAAAGAAGGCACACTATTGATCAAATTGATCAAACGTAAACGATAAGAGAGTACCATTGACCATTGATATACCGTATACAGTCAAAGCAGCAGGATTTGAATATCCAGAGTACCCAGTGTGATTGCCGAATAACCTAAAGATGCTCATAAATTAAAGGTGTATGTTCTGATCACTTTTTCTGGCTACGATTTTGTTACCGAAGAAGTCTTCCGACCTGGAAGACGAAACCGTTTAAAAGTAACACATTTGTTCAACATAAAGTTTCACTAATATTTTAAGCATTTTATGCCAACAATATTCCTGTTACCAATTTAATAAGAACATCAATGGACAATAGATCTGATAGAAAATCACAATTAAAACTTACATTTTGTTGAAATAGTGGATCCTCAGGGTCTATTGAAATACTGGCACACTGACTTATTTGAAAAAGTGACACGCATATAAAAACAGTTAGTATTGTAGTAGTAGTCCATAGTAGTGGCCAAGCCATACTCTTGGAGCGACCGACCGGTTAAACTAAAAACTAATCTTCTATCTGACGTTTTATTTCACTTAAATCCACAGTTGGCTTTATGGTTACAAAAATTATGACACGCCTACTTTTGAGTTCGATTGAGACAAATAGCCAGTATTTGCATAGACCGTTAGGTAAACGCTCCAAATAGATCGAGGTGAAATTTTATTGGAAAAACAACATCACTTACAGTATTGGAATACGCCTGCGTGCGTGTACGCTAAAGAAAATCTATGTTAACACACATTATTACGCAAGTGTTATCTAGAAATAGTCAGAAAGTGAATTGTAATAAATTTTGATTCAGTAAAGGTATCTCTTCAGTTGCAATTTAGTACGTAACTTTTAAGTAATTGAACACAATTCTCGACCGTTATATGATACTGCACAAAAGTGTATAGTAGGCAAAAGTTTATATGTTGGCTAAAAACCAGGGGTGCACAAAAGTTGATTTCTTCCGCAAAAGCCCAACTTTATGAATATATGCGATTAATGCATTCCAATCAAATGCTGTCCTTTTCTCCTAAGATCATGTCACACTGTCGCGAATAGAGCTTACGTGTGCCCGACGGTTCGGAAATGTGGGTGTACGTTCGTGTCAGTTGCCATTCGTTCGTGACATATTTGGTATACGTTGTATTCGCTGGTGGTTCGCTAGGGGTTCGCAAAGGTACGCTGGGGATTAGGAAATTTTTGAGCATTCCAAACTTTTGAGCGGGTGTCAAGGTAGGGATCAATACGCTATGTATACATTGAGCATATTTGCTGCGTGAACGTTCAAAACTGATTTCGTTACATTGTCCAAAATAGTGCTTTATTTGGTCAACATTTAAAAATTCAGCATTTATAGTGGACTGACTCATTTCATTTCCAAAAAAGTATAGGCCTACTTTTATATCTTTTCAAATCCTAAATCTTATCTCCCTTTGGGTTGAGCACTCTTCCATTGGATGGTTTTTACCTTCGTTATGATTATACTTTTATATACAACACATTAATAGTTCAAAAGTGTGCCCAACGTTTTAGAAATGTGGGTGCACATTCGTGTAAATTTGTTATTCGCTCAAAAGTATCAAAGCCAAACGCATTAAGTTATTCGCTCGTGACATTTCGGTCAATAAAAAAAGAAACTTACGAGGTAATAAATACTATAAAACTATACATGTATACCAGCCCACCACTGCGAACCCCTAACGAACCACCAGCGAATACAACGTATACCAAATATGTCACGAACGAATGACAACTTACATGAACGTACACCCAAATTTCTAAAACGTCGGGCACACGTTAGCTCGCTAATTCGCTAATTCGCTAATTTTGGTGTACTTTTTTAGTGTAAGTTTTCATTTGATCGTGACTATTTGGCCTACGTTGTATTCGTTAGCGCTCTTGCCCCCACACAAGTAGAGGAAAGCTCGAGGAAAGAGCGGGAAAAGCGCGATCCTTTTTTCTATATTGTTAAAAAGAATGGATCGGTGATTAACTCCTCACTGAATGGGTAAACCATTCAAGTTGAAGTACTCATTTACTGAGGTGCAAAATCACCGATCCTTTGTCACTCCTTTTAACAATATATATAAAAAAGGATCGCGCTTTCCCCGCTCTTTCCTCGAGCATGTCGAGCTTTCCTCTACTTGTGTTTGGGCAAGAACCCTAAGGGGTTCGCAGAGGACGTGCGCTGGTGTTTAAGGATATTTGTTTGAGCATGTTCAAAATTTCGTACGAGGAAACAGATATTTATGCGTATTTGATTATAAATCAATGGTTACCATTCAAAAGTACACTGCAAAAACTCCGGTGTTAAACTGCAACACTGAGCCGGTGTTACGCTCCTGGTGTTAATGTTGGTGTTAGGTCAACACCATAGGAATAACTGATGTAACACTTCTCATGGTGTTAAATTTCTTGTGTTAAACTTGGTGTAAGAATGACTCCCATGGGTGTCACTATTCCACACATGCGCACGGGGGTGGGTTATATTGGTTTTTTAACACTTTGGATTGTATATTTATACATTTGATCTAGTGATTCGATCTGCAACATGCACCATTCCATAATTAAATGGCAAGTAAGAACATTAATTCACAAAAACGTTCAAGTTTTAATAAATTTGAACTGTTGAACAGTGAAATATGTTATTTGCAAGTATTTTATTGTTAAAGTACTTCAACTTATCTAACATTAATATTTTAACACCAGAAGGTGTAAAAAAAAAAAAAAATAACATCAGAAGATGTTTTAACACCAGAAGGTGTAAAATTGTTACTGGTGTTGTCATATTGTAACACCCATTGGTGTTATATTTAACACCAACGTTGTAACACTAGTGATGGTGTCATTTTAACACCAGGTGGTGTGGTCCTATAGTGAATCCGTACTGGTGTTAAATTTAACACCCGTGGTGTTAAATTTAACACCACAGTTTTTGCAGTGTAGTCCAATATGGCACTTTTGTGACACTTGGTGACACAAAAATGTATTAAGGAATTTAATCATGGCAAAAAATGAGGGTGTAAGGTATTCGTTGCATATTTGAGATTAGAATAAATTATTAGCTAATTTTCATATTTAAATACGAGGGTCATTCAATAAGTTCTACCTCCTCACTCATAACATCGCTAATATGAATGTCAGCTTTCATGATTTTAGCTCGTAATCATAGCTACACATTTATGGTAAATCATAATTGATACCTGTTTCACTTTTGTTACGATGCGGTCAAAGCCAGAGAGAGATTTTGGACAACGGAAACGGAAAATTACCTTACAAATAAATACATGGTTTTGGGTTTTTTTCCCGGAGTGTATGGTTAGATATAAAAGCATGATTTAAATATTTGAAATAGAAATCAATAAATGGTATCTGAATATATTACAGTATTATCATGTATATACATAATATTGTAATCAATATTAACGCCTGTGGGCTTGCAAATTGTGTAATATCAACTCGAATGTATTGATATGCCTTTGGCATACTGGAATACTGCTAATCGGGCAAATGTGTATTGTTACAAGTTAAGCCACAGTGATGCCTCGTACTATGTGAAATCTTTAACATAATAGTCACCTTTTGAGTTTTCCTTATGTACAACCTTCAGAATAGACAATCAGGTAGGCAACGATAGAAAATTATCTCTTCGAGAGACTTGTAATCCCTCCTTTAGCCCTGTATATTTAAGATCTCTTAGTTCTTAAGAAAATCAAATATGACTTTTGCAGGGTCCTCTAAGGGAGGGGTAAAATTAATGGTTGTCCTGATCTGGTTTTGGCTAATCAAAGGGCATATTTTTTTTCTCTAAGAAATCAGTCACCTTAATTATTTATAGTCTGTTCAAGAGATATCTGACATTTAGAACGGTTATAATTGACCGATAAGTACGTTTAATCTCTTATTCCATATTCATTGACTTACTTGACTTGACTTATGGCGGATGATTTTTCCGAACCACAATGCCTCTCCAGATCTTCCTTTCCAACATAGCTGTCTTGATTTCTTCCACCTGCAGTCCTGTATCACGTTTTAGTATGTCAATGTAGGTTAGGGCTGGTCTGCCACGCTTTCTTACTCCATGCTTTGGAATCCAATGTATGAGTTTGTGTACAAGCTCCTTGGACCCCCTGAAGCAGTGTCCAGCCAATCTTGCTCTGCGTTCTCTGATCTTGTCCGAGACTTTTGGCATGTCCCCATACAGGTCTTTATTCGTCACATGCTGACTCCAGTTGATGTTGAACACAGATCTTAGCATCCTAGTGTAGCACCCATCCAGTTGTTTACCAAGCTTTGGGGTGACTGTCCATGCCTCACATCCATAAAGGAGGACTGATTCTACTGTAGCTATGAACAGTCTTTCTTTGAGCTTTCTGGATAGTGATTTAGCCTTCCATAACTGACTAAGTTTGCCACAAGCTCTCCATGCAGCTGCTTTGCGTGTTTTGATGTCCTTTTCAGTGCTGTTCATCCAGGCTCCAAGGTATTTGAAGTCCTCCACTTTATCAAGGCGCATGCCTTCACTTGTGGTGATCACAGGTATTTGCGTCTGGTTGAAGGACATGTACTTCGTCTTTGCAGCGTTTATTTTGAGCCCAACTCTGCCCACTGAAGTCTCCACTCTGTTGAGTAGTGATTGCGCTTGAGACACTTCCTCAGACAACAGTGCAATGTCGTCAGCAAAGTCAGTTAGTACGGTTGGTCCTATTCTTCTGCTGCTTCTTTTTGTGAGGTGGAATCCTAGCTCTTCTTCTCTGCCATCTATGGCCTCTCTTAGGGCATAGTCAAGAACAATGACAAAGACTAGAGATATGGAGCCAGGGTGTCTCCTTGTAGTACTCCGGCCAGTATCTCAAACACTTCTGTTTCTCCATCTGGTGATATAACCTTTGCCTTAGTAGTGTCTTTTTGTATATCTCTGCTATTGCATTTGTAAGCTGATCAGGTACACCATAGGCTTTCAATATTTGCAGCATTGGTCCCCTATGTATTGTGTCAAACGCTTTCTTGAAGTCGATAAAGGTTATGATGGCTGGCAGGTTATTTGATCTTATTCCCTCAATAATTCTTCGGAGGGCAAGTATATGACCTACAGTTGTACGTCGTACTCTGAAGCCATTTTGATTAGCTCTTAGGTGGACGTCGAGCTCCGGTCTAATTCTGTTGAGTATCATCTTGTTGTATAGCTTGGCAACAATTGAACTCAGGCTTATTCCACGGTAGTTGCCCCCCCAAGCTGAGATCACCTGATTTCGGTATTGGTACTATGTTGAGAATGGACCACTGTTCTGGCTTTTTCCCATTCAACAAGGCATCATTGCAGAAGTCAAGAATGATGTTGTCCAGATCACATCTTTTGAGCATTTCAGGTGTAATACCATCTTCCCCACAGCTTTCCCCTCTACTAGTGCCTTCTTAGCCTTCTCATATTCCTCCAAGTCAAAGGTTCCTACTTTAATGTTGAGATTTGATAGTATTGGCGCAATTTCCTCATCCTCATTACTTATATGTGGTGGGCTCCCAAGTAGATTTTTGAAGTGGGTGTACCAGTTATTTAATCTCTCCTTTTGCGTGGATCCTTTGATTTGCCCCTTTCTTGTTGTCAATCTTCCTGATATTTGGTTTATCAGTTTCCAACTCTTACCATGCTTGCTGTCTATGTGAGCATTCTCTACTTCTCTTAGCTTATTGGTAAGGTCTTTCTCTTTCACTTGATCATAAGCCTCCCCTAGGCTCTTCTTAACATCCTTATAATCTCTTCTATTGTCTTCATGAATAATCGCGATAGCTGCGTATCAAGTGCATTCCAATCAAATTAATCGTTAGATGAGAACGCGCACGCCGAGCACAGGTTACTACTAATTGCCCGAAAGTACTGCGCCAAAGTGTTCGATTGTTTTGCTCATTGACCGACCAATCAAATTAAAGCCTCACGCCCCTATAAACTGAACAATGAGTTATGAGGAAACACGATTAAAGCTTATTTCTGATTGGTTGAATGATAACAATGTTAATGAGGGGTTAGTCAGGCGACCTGTTTAGGTTTTCAATGATGATGACACAAAGTATGCTAAATTAGTTTTCTAAAGAAATCTTTAAAAATAAACATTTAAAAAAAAAAAGTTTTACATTTTACCCATAATCCCTAGTTCACATTTTGCGACAGCCGACGGGTTTTCACAGATCGAATCACATATCGGACAAATCAACGATTTTGATAAATAGGCATCTTTTTCAGTAATGAATAAGAATAATGACTGCTAACAACTGTTTTCGTGAATTTGTTTTGAGATCAGAGGTTTTTGTTCTGGTCTGAGGAATCGTCCCGAAAGGGCGCACACGCAGTCATTAATTTCTAAACATAGGCCAAATTAATAGCACCTCGACGATATTTTGCTGTTTTCATCCGTTTCCGTCACACTAAATGAAGGTTTGGCTTGAGAACTTGAGATGCGTATTTAATTAGCTGGAGGATTTTTGAGGATTGCCACATTTGCGGATTTAATTTTTGTGAAAACTTACATTTTCAGGTATACCTGATGATGTACAAATGGAATAAAATACACCTTTGATTTTTCATCAGCTGATGATAAACATGTAAGTTAGCTTAAGGCAGGTTCTACTTTTGGAGAATTCAAATTACAAAAGTTTTTTCGCCTAATTCCGCCTAAGGCGGTCTTTATTCGAATTTGCGTTGTCAAGAAGGCGCATTTGGGCGGTATATTGTGCATGCTATATTGACAACAATAGGTTTAAACTACCGAAAACATACTTATGACTTGTTTAAATGGAATATAAATAAGTACAATGTATACGATACCTGAAAAGGTGAAGCTGTGGCTGATTAGAAAGTTTCATGTTCATATTAGGAAATTGGGCGGCTTGTATGCTTGTATGACGCGAAAGTGGGTGTTTTGTATGACACAGATCGGCTTCACACGTTCACTCGGGCTAGTCATAATTAGAACTGGAATCGGCCACTCGCGGAAATATAATACTATCACATGAGCGGCGGTTCGCCGCTCACGAGCGTTCGAAATCAGTGTACTAAGGCTGTTGGCCGTGAGTGACCGATTCCAGTTCTAGTCATAATAAGATTTACTCACACATTTACTTCATTATCATAAAAATGCATATGAAGCAGGTAGTTGTTCCATTGACGAAACGGGGTGGATTTCTGACATACAGGGGTGGATTTCAGGGAAATTCCATTCATAATGAAGGGTTGAGAGCAAAGTTGTGCCGATTCAGTCGATATTAAACTATCGATCGATAATCGTTAATTGATGACTTCAATTGTGATAAAATAATGTCTTATTATACAGCCTGGGTGGTAGAATAAAGACCTTTTCAAGTAGGACAGAGAAAGAAGTGTGTTTTAAAGACTTCTCATTTATTATTGGAATGTAGTATAGTAATTTTCAGTGGCATTTTTTACAGTGTCTAGTAAGGTATACAGGGTGATAAAATAATGTCTTGTTATACAGGATGGTAGAATAATGTCCTGTTATACAGGGTGGTAAAATAAAGACCTTTTCAAGTAGAAAAGAGAAAGTGTTTTTTATGGAGAAAATCACTGTCAAATGAAAATGTTTACAAATGGGTTCTTTACTTTAAATATTTTAGACAATGTCTTAATCCAAATTTCAAAATTGAATTTGCATAAAATCTGAATTGTTTATGCAATTCATGGGGGCAGGGGATTTTTATGTGTGTAATGAAGTAATGTGGTTTGGGAGGCAGGGGTTAAGTGAAATGTGATACTAAATTGCGTAATAGAGAGAGTCGAGGTGTAATGAAATAGTGCGGTGGTTTCCTAAAAGTATAAACCATGGGATATAGTTTGGGATTTCAGGTCAGAATATATGGCTGCATTATATTTACTGATAGGCCTATGTATATGGGACGGCAAACATTCAAATTCAGGCCAGGTAATATGCATTCTTACCAATTTCGTGATATATTTTAAAAATACGGTGTTATTTCATTTTGTAGGTGTTTATCTTCCAATACTTATGCATGTTATCTTCTTTATGCAGTTTGGAATGAGTTACGCAGTTGTAGCACCGTCTGAGAGGATGTTCCAAACAGCAGCACTCCCCACCATCAGGACCGTGTAATTTGCTACATGGTCTTTTTTAACTGTCCTGTATATATTGTGGATTTATACTCGCATCTTGACATCACCAGCTGTAATAGTTGGTCATCCGACTCTAGCGGCCACCAAATTGAAGAAGTTATGTGTTGTTTGGCATTTAGTGTAGGTTTTCATCTGGTAGGCCATACTAGCGGGAGCCTATCCGAAGGACGGGCGTCCTAAGTAGTGTTGTGCTCCTGCATGAAACGGGATCTAAACTCAACAAAACAAATAACCGGAAGTAAAATCGATCGACATTTTGCAGACTGCAGACACCCGGTAAATTTGTAAAAGTTGTAATTGTAATTTGTTTTTTATTGTGTTTTTTTGTTTCGTAATCGTAAGGTTGAAATGTGCTTATTGTAGTGAATGCTCTTGTTTTATTTTTGCACTAAGTAAATTAGTTGGACACTTGCAAATCAATGCAAATGGTCTAGCTTTATTTAGCCTTGGCTTTAAACTTAAAAGTTCGGCATAATTTATAAATAAAGTAAACAAGTTCATCGTTTCAGTCCTAGCAGGTGTCCAAATATGGCCACCAATTTGGGAGCCATATTTGCCCACCAAGACAAAATGCGTAATAAATTCACTATTGTTTGAGTTTGAAACCAGAAATAATTGTTCCAATGGAGTAAAAATCTGCTGAGGAAAGGTTTAAGTTTGATTTCCTGTTTGAAAATTAAGCAAATTCTGATACTATAAAAATAGGTAAATTAATAATTGAACGAACACAACTAAGCAGCGTATCGCGTACATTGCGTGAAGCGCGCACAACCATTCGCGTGATAATTCCGGGCGCGTTCATCTTTGTACTGCGTTCGTGATGTTCGTTCAATTATTAATTTAAATTTAGGGCCTATAGTGATGGGCCTTTGAAGAGATGAAGAACATTTTGTGATTTTGGGTTTGAGACTGAGAGGCTTGATATCTCCCAGCACTATATCTGGGTGGATCCACTAGCCTAAATGAGTACTTGTGGCCAATGAAATACAAGGAGTGTGTCAAAAACATCCATTCAGCATCAAGCAAAAGTTTTGTCTATATTGTAAAAAAGTTTTTGTAGTGATGGGCGGCGCAACGATAATCGATACATGGGATTTTTGTAATAGGGGGTATGGGGAGGGTGTTTGTGATTGGGAAGGGTTAGAAATGGATATTTTTTCAACTTTCGAAACCATTTGGTGCGATCTGGTGTACAGGGTGTATAAAAAAAAATAGGACACTTTTTCATGAAGGTGTAATACTTGCTATAATCATTGGACCATGACTAATTTAGTCTTAATGTAAAGCCCAATTAATTATAATGATATCCCGAAAATATGAGATCAATCCGATGAAAAATAAGAAAACTACCATCATTTGCGTAAACCATGTCATTTACTGGTTTGTACAATGGTATTTACATGTATCTATACATAGACCAGTAAATAACATGGTTTACGTTTCAATACGTCACAATAATTATGAACATAGAAAATAGTCTATCAGTCAATAGCAAAGATTAGTTTGGTAATCCATTTGATTGTGGCACAAATCAATACTGGCTAAATAATCCACAAATCAGATGTAATGCATATTCTGTGCAAATTAAAAAGTTCTCGAATCCACTGTAGATGGTTCATTAGCATGATAAGAAGTAGAATTGGCATAAATAGTGTGCGCGTTCATGTTACTCTACTGTTACTGTGTGAATGACCATTGTACATACTACAAAATAGATTGCCTTGCCTAATAGGTCACAATTTCCTTAATTAATGATGGATTTTTCTCATCTTTTCAGGATTTTATCTTTATCGGTTGTACTTTTCATTGAAATAAAAATTGGTCATGCTTTAGTGATTTAACAAGGATTTAAACCATCATCCAAAAGTGTCCTAATTTTTTTGATACACCCTGTATATTGAACAAGGAGTTATCATTATACTGGAAACAAAGGAATCCATTTGGGATAAATCCATTCTTGGTTCGGCGGGTTAGGGTTAATCTATACTAATTTGTGCATTGAATTCAAGAATTGTGCCAGAATCATAATTTTGATAATGTAGTTTAATAAGCCTTGGCCATGTAATTAGAGCTAATAAGGTTAGAATCACAATGTTTCAAAGAAAGCAATTAGCTATTTGAATTTTTAATTGTCACCAATTCAATTAAAGGGATTTTCCACAAAATGTGTGTTTATAATGCGCACTACACAATTAAAGGCATATTATGTGATCTTTTCCAGGGAACGCCCTCAATCCTCGAGGAAAAAAAAGCAAATTTTCTTGCAGATTTACATTTCTGATCATAAATCGTACATACATTCCCAAGTTACAGGGCGATACGATTCTTAATTACTTCGAAATCATGGTTTTAGAGTGAAAATAAACTGTCGGAGTCTGCGCCGACAGCTTATTTTTACTCTAAATTCACTCTAAAACCATGATTTTGAGGTAATTAGGAATTGATCGCGCTGTAACTTGGAATATATTCATGATTAATGATCCGAAATGTAAATCTGCAAAAAAATCTACTTTCTAAAAAAGAATCATGAAAAGAGGGCGCTCCCTGAAAAAAATATCACATAATAGAGGAAAACTTGAAATGCCTTTCAAAATTGCAAGTGGAGGCTGAAACAACAAATAGCCTTAAGGTATTCATTTCATTAGATGGTGCCATGAGACTGGAGAAGTGTATGCTACCAGCACCTAGTAGAATCTTGCACCAACTGTATAATTTTTAAAATTATAAGTGTAAAATTTGTAAAATATTTATATTTCAATTAAGGCCATGCGTTTTGAACTCGCCACCCTTTGCGTTGCGTATCCGATTTTTAACATTTTACGCCATATGCACTTCAAGTTAGCATATCACTCTAACTACTAATTGCCCGACCCCATAAAAAGTATACATTTTCTTAAAGGAAATTCAATGAGGAATCCAATTATGCTATTGAAATTAAGGTAGGACCTTAGTAACATGTTATGATTCACAATGTTCTATTTTATCTTATGTTTATTTGAGATCCATGTTATTCTTATACCTACCCATGACTAATATACTTTGCATTTTTTAATTCCTCCTGACATTACTAACAAGCAAATCTATGATTGTCAAGAGTTACTAAAATTGGTAAAATAACAGTTTACACTAATATTTTGTTGACTATGCCCCCTACACTGATTAAAACTGCATTTTTGAATTGCCCTTGTTGAGAGCTTTCCAAAAATGTATACTTTTGCTATCATAGGTTGGATACTCTTTCCGTTACAGTATTTTATATAAATCAGGGTTAATATTTGCATTTACTGTGGAGCGAATAGGGAGAAAGCCGATGATCATGCGACTTATCTATAATTAATAGTAGTTACTTAAGGTTGACAATTCTATTAAAACACAGACATAAAGACTATTAAATAACCTTTCAGAAGAGACCAAGATCATGTTTGTAGCTCATACAGAGGTGAATTGATTTCCCCATAGAGTTTATGTGTACCACTCCCCCACCCCTACTCCCCCCATCTCCACCACCCTGTCTGTTCCCAACTCAATCAACCACATCTCCCCATTTAAGAAGTTATATGCTTCATATTTACGGGTTATGTAATGCAATTATTTAGCTTTCAAATGAGACCAAAACAATGACAATATCTGTTTGCGTTCCTGAGTTATCATGAATTGAACAGAACATGATTCGAAAAAGCGCAACGACACCCATGTTTTTGGGTGGTGAGTTCAAAACGTGTGGCCTCAAACTCAATTTTTCTGGCGCTCACAGGTTTTGAGAAAGCCACCAATCTCCTTTTTTTGAAATATCAAATTATAAGGGGCCTGAGCTTTTGATCCTAGCAGAATCTTTCTCTGTAGATGAACTGAACAAATTATTTTTACTTTTGTCTAGGCTGAGAGTTTACACCAACATTCAAACACGAAGCAATCTTGATGTGCCCCATCATTTCAAAACTCACTCATAAGGAATTTAATTTCTAAGATTAAAAAAATAAAGGTCTACCTGTCTCTTTTTTCAGGTCAGAGGTTACGATAAAGAGAATCAACTCAAGCAATGAAGGAATCACACCAACGAAGATGTCATTGACATCATCAACATGTATACAAGACAATCTAATTTGGAACATTCTTCCACCCTACAAGACAGCAGACACATATCCCATAATGCAACGGTACAGAAGCATGACTTGTCAACCAAATCAAAGGCACTATATAGCAGGCCTTCACTTTTGAAAATTGAAGGTGTGCTTTAAATCGCACTCCTCAAAACATTGAGGTGTGCTGTAGGTGTGCCATAAATTGCACTCCTCAAAAAAATTAGGTGTGCTGTTTTATGACCATGCTATCTTTTCGATTACTCTTGAGAGAAACGACCTCGATTGACCCATACATAACCCTCATGTGACCCCAAATCATTTCCATGTATCCTCTATCTTGGTGTCACAATTAATTAAGAAACAACGACATAGGCCTAAATTTGGGAATGATAATAAGGTTAAATTAATTAATTAACCCATGAATATATCTATGCTTAGTATAGTATTACAAAAAACAAAGAGGCTTCACTAGATAAGATGGACAGGATCCCTGCAACTTTACAGGTAATGGAATAGATTTGATAATATACATCTGCTGATGATATCACAAGCATAAGCCCACCTAAATTCAGTAAATTATCAGTTAATACAGCAAGATAGTATAGTATTTTAGTACTATTTTAGTATAGGATCTTTGGGTTATGAGTTACTATTCCTATGGTGTGGGTCATGAGGTATATGTGGGTCATTTAGGTTCAAATATGGGTTCATCTAAAGTCCTGTTTTGGACTTGGAATTTAAATTTAAAAAAAGTAAATGTAATTTTTTTTTTTTTATTTTTTTTTAATTTTTTATTTTTTTTTTTAGGCGTGCGATAAATCGCTCTTCTCGAAACCATTTCAGGCGTGCGATGGCGTGCGATCGCACTCGCACGCCTCAAACGTGAAGGCCTGATATAGGTAGGTCAAATAACCACTAGAAACTGTGTTGGGCTGTAAGAAAGATGTCATTGACATCATCAACATGTGTACAAGACAATCTAATTTGGAACATTCTTCCACCCTGCACGACAGCAGACTCATATCCCATAATGCAACGGTACAGAAGCATGACTTGTCAACCAAATCAAAGGCACTATATAGGTAGGTCAAATAACCACTAGAAACTGTGTTGGGCTGTAAGAAAGATGTCATTGACATCATCAACATGTGTACAAGACAATCTAATTTGGAACATTCTTCCACCCTGCACGACAGCAGACTCATATCCCATAATGCAATGGTACAGAAGCATGACTTGTCAACCAAATCAAAGGCACTATATAGGTAGGTCAAATAACCACTAGAAACTGTGTTGGGCTGTAAGAAAGATGTCATTGACAATGACATCATCAACATGTATACAAGACAATCTAATTTGGAACATTCTTCCACCCTGCACGACAGCAGACTCATATCCCATAATGCAACGGTACAGAAGCATGACTTGTCAACTCACTCCAAGGCACTAAATATAGGTACATGTAGATTAAATAACCACATAAACAGTGGTGGACTGTCAGGGGCGTAACAGAGGTTGGTTGTCAGGTGGGGCACAGCCAAATTTTTTTGTAAAAGGTTGCCCCAAATTTTTTCCCAGTCAGTCACCTCGTGAATTTCACGTAAGGGGGGGGGGGGGGGGGGGGGGGGTAGGGTCACAAAAATTCGCACGGTCACAAAATTTCGCACGGTCACAAAATTTCGCAGTACAAAAAGCACAACATTATTTGTTGACTGTTGTGCTTTTTGTAATGCGAAATTTTCTTTCTTTCTTTCCCTTTCTTCTTTTCTTTCTTTCCTCTTTTTTTTCCTTTTTCTTTTTCCTCCCTTTTTCCTTTCTCTCTCTCTTTTCTTTCCCTTTCCCCCTTCTTTTCCTCTTTTCCCTTTTTCCTGGTGGGTAGGTTTGAATTTCCTGCTGAGCACCTTCAGGGGGAGGGGGGCACTGTGCCCCCCTGCCCCCCCCCCCCCCCCCACCCCCCGGCTGTTACGCCACTGTGGACTGTAAAATATGATTGATCAATGCAACATATCGAGGGCTCAGAAACACTAGGCCTTATCTCCATTTTAACCATTTTAACAAAAAGACTATTGAAGATTTTTAAACACATTGTGAGATAGGCTTTTACGACGGGTATTCATAATATATATATACTTATATTATATTTTTATACACATTGGGGAGATGGAGATGAGGTATTCATAATATACTTATATTATATTGTTAAACACATTGGGGAGATGGAGATGAGGCCTTGTGATTCTGGCTATAACTTTGAAAGGCTGGTTGTGTTATGGAGATAGGGCTGTGTTACTGGAGAGAGAATTTCTTTCCGAACATTTTGATACCATAATCTCATTTTTGAAAAAATGGAGATGAGGCCTTGTGGTTCCGAGATATATATCCAGTTGCGGATCATTCCCCATAACCTACAAAATAGCAAACACATATCCCATAATGCAATGCTACAGAGACATGGCTTGTCAACCCAGTCTGGAGCACTACATCAGTATGTGTAATAACTACAAAAATAGTAGTATTGTTTCAGCGAATTGTAGAATAGAAATGTATTAGAAAGACGCCTTAGAATTTTCACACATTTGTTTATGGATTGGACAAACAACCCTGACCTGCTCCCCCCCCCCCCCCCCCCCCCCTCCCCTAGAATACAAAGACAAACAAATCGAAATAATGAATGATGTTTTTTTGTTATTCGCTAATTTCAGTTCGGTCACATCAATGGACAGTGTTCATCAGACAAAAAGGCAATCAAACATCTCATTTCATCCTGACACTAATAGGGTTAGACAGACCACCTGCTGTATAGACCAATCTCAATTAAGCACTGACATTCAGCAAGGTAATGGGTTAATGGTTCAGTCAAACTTAACGTGTGAGAAGAGAAGGTGTGTCAAATCTTACTCTGCTTATGATACGGTAGACTCCCAGAAGGATTCATCTCAAATTGTGCTGTCAACCAGAACTAGTGAGAATACAGAGACGGAAGACAGTGACGGGACATTGGACTCAAATGATTTGTACAAAACTGCTCAGACTCTACCAAGAACTATCCACAATAGCACTTTGATTGACAAAGATGGGTTGTCTATTCATTCTGACTATGATGATGATGATGATGAGCCGAATAGTTATGAAGAGCCAGATAGTTATCATTGCAGTGAAGGCACAGAAACTACAGGTAGAGTGAATAGACGGATTGTAGCTGACAACAAGGAAACTGATGGTGTTGGTAAATGGAAGGATAGAGAGAGAAAGGTAGGTTATTTAATTTAAGTGACTATGAACCAGGGGGGGGGGGGGGGGGGGGGGCTTTTTAACATGGGTATGATTTGTGCTGGAAAACCCTAATAAGCATGGGTCTCAAATCGTGAAAAAACACATGGGTTTCAAATCACAACAATGTCAACAAACTTACAAACCCAGTCAAATTAGCTATTTTTTAAGATAAAAACACCCCTAAAAGAGGGTCAGGTTTTCAAACCTCCAGCAGCGCACGCCATCAAAAATAATTTGAGGAACCCCCTTCCCAGAACTTTGAACCAATCAAGATTGAATTTAACAGATTGATATAAATTTTTGAGAGTGTTTTACACTAAGTACCAACTAATCATGGGATAGTATAACAAGGTAATTAAAAAGGCACTTGGAAAAACTTAATAAAACAGTTGAAGCAATAGCAAAATCACATTCCTTGGGCACCAAGGCAATTTACTATGCTAACCCAGGAATAAAAATATTATTTGGATAAAATGGGCCAAATTATTGCAGCAAAGGGCTGAACATCATTCACCCTTGCTATTTAGTAAAAATTTGCTTCAGGCATATTTATAATGATCTTACCTAGAGCGTATCATTTTAACACAAGCTTAAAGTTCTTCAATGGTGAGAATGTAAATAAGTATGTTTTTCATTGAGTTTTAGAACCAGAATCCATAGACTTTTGTACAATTCAACTCCAAGAATCTATTGAATCCTTGTTACATTGGACAAAATTTTACCCATGCACAACTCAATTACCCAATTTCCCTGGTTGAAGGGGTGTTTAAATTCACAGAACATGCCTATTGAAAGCAGTGATCACAGAGAAAAACCGCAAAATTATCAATGAAGAAATGACGTCAGAGGAAAGATAAATTATCACTACCGTGTTTCCTCAGGTCAAGCGCTTAAGGGCATATAGGTTTAACTGCAAAATAATCTTTTGCTTAGCTACAGTTGTTTAAGTAAATTCTGTTTTAAACCAAAACATTACACTTTATGGAAAATGTTTACACACATAGTTGGAATACTGATATCGCTCTACACACAGGCATCTGTCTTCTTTAAAACCCTTCCATCACTGCACCTTACACAATCATACAGCCAGAAACAATCTCCATGCACATGCTACAGCATTGATTGGATGACATCATTGTCTGAGCTGATATGTTGGTACAAATTGCTGTCTGGGCAAGTGTTTGTTCGGTTGTCTAAGTGTAAAAAGTTCATACTCTGTCCCCCTCCCCGATCCACACAAAAACATAGTTAACCCTTCCTTAATGAACTCCAAAGAAGAATTCTCTACAGCAAGATTTGGACATTTGACAAAATTCGTAGGTCTAATGGACGCATGTCACACGAGGTTGACTTAGGGTAAAAGTAAGCGTGGACAATCTCACCCCAAAAATTGGCGAAACGGATATTTATCTGTGGTGTGCAATATGTAAGCTCGACCTCACGGCTCTGATTGGTTAGCGGAATTTGGTGAGTTTTCAAGCATGTGCAGTTAGTCGAGTTAAACGAGTCCACCCATGTGTGTTGGACTATGGCCAGGAGGATATGTGTGGTATCTATACACTGCAAATTATGAGCGTTTACTTTTGGACAAACTAAAAGTAAACTCAAAAGTAAACGCAATTCTAAACACAAAAGTAAACATAAAAGTAAACGCAAAACTAAACATTTATTGCATTTTGCACCCAATTGACCTCAAAGCACACTCCAAGTGAGTGAATATTAAAACAGATGTTTCCACCATCTATGATATAATGGGACAGTTATTGATTAGAGGCTGGGTGGAAAACAGAGCTTGTTGTTGGGCTCACATAAGTGTTTAGTATTGCGTTTACTTTTGAGTTTACTTTTAGTTTGTCCAAAAGTAAACGCTCATAATTTGCAGTGATAGGTCCATTGTAGTGTGTGGGCTTTAGAAGAAATATGTCGATGATGTCATTGGATTAACATCCTATTAAAATATCACTTACCGGATGAAGAGGAAGCTACAATTGTGCAAAAAAATCAATACAAAATATGCCCTTCAGCTTGAATTCATAATTAAAACACGGCATGACGTCTTTTACAAATAATTGAAAACAAGATACGAAACAAGACACACAAAAACACTGAAGTTATGTATTGGGTCTTCTATTTTTACAAATTTAATGTGGAAAATAGAAACCATACAAAACAATTTTTATTGTTAGCATTACTCAATATTCCTGAGTGACCGCTCCCCATGACCTCCAATTTGTTTAAACAGTTTTAATAAGCAAATTGACCTAATGATGATACCATACAAATAGCACAGCATGTTTGAATTACCTGGAAACAGACAATCTTACAGAAATATTTGTGCCACGATAGAACCATGTACATTCGTAATAATAACCACTGTCAACGGCGCAGCTGCATGGTATCCAAATACCAAAAAGGACTCATACCAACTTGAAATGATTCAAAGATCAGCAGCCAGGATGTGCTTAAACAACTATTCTTGGGAATCTAGTGTCACTGACATGATATCCACACTTAAAAGTTAAATGGCAAAGCCTTGAAAGTAGGCGCAAAATTACCAGGCTTACACTCATGCACAAAATTACACACGGCCTGGTGGACTTAAACTGGCGAAACCACCTAATAAAGCCTAATAGACAACTCAAAAAGACCCATGACTTATCCTACCAAAGACTTCTGACCAAGACCACGACCTATTCCAACACATTCTTCCCCTGGACGACCACTCACTGGAACAATCTCCCTCATACAATTCTGGACACTGCCAACCATAACCCCTTCAAAACTATGATCCGGAACCACTTCAATGAGCACACAGCATCAACAAATGGAAACAGTCTACCCAGCCACAACAATCATTAGGTCATGTCATCAACTCTAGCGTGATGCGGATATTCCGTTTTGCTGGAGTAACTAATCCAGATCCAGATCCAGATCCAACAAGGCTGGAAATAAGAAATTAAGAACCATATGTTATGTCATGACGTTCAGTGTTGCCGGTTGGTTTCACGAGTATAGATCAGGGTTTCTGATTGGATAGTAAGAAGATGGGTTAAGGTAAATTAAATAAGAGTTGGGGTCAAAGGTTAGTTAAAGACAAGGCATGAGAAAAGGTGGTTGTTTGAATTCATACACTCTATGTGGTGGTAAACCAATCAGAAAGCAGGAATTACAAATACGCGGAGTGCATTGAAAGTGTCCAGTGCACTCTGCGTGTGCGCCGTTCAATGCGCGAACCGCGCGCTTTGTTTTGATTCATTGTTCAGGCATCGTGGTTCGCCGATTTTTACTGCGGGTGTTAGCAAACTTGTTAACATGGTTTTATTTGTCATTATAAAGATAAAAATCATGCCTTAATTGTAATTTTGAATTGTATAGTGTCGTATATGAATTAGGTCAATACATGTATGCGCGTGTCTTGTTTCTTGAGAAATGAGAAAATTCAATGCACTTGCGCTGGTGTTGATTTGTTCACAATGCCACTCCCCCTGTGGGGGTCGTGGCATTATTCGCATCAACACCAGCGCGCGTGCATTGATTTTTCTAATTTCTCTCAAAACTTGTACGCATTAATTGACCAACCTATAAATGGCTCTGCCGAAGAACTGGTGTATAACTGATGAAAGCAACTGTAAAATATAGTGAATAAACGAGAAAAAAGTTTAATATCATTGGTAACTTGGATGTCTAGTAGTCGACATCTACATTATTACTGGTATTGTGCTATAATTACAGTGGTGGACTTGTCTAGTTCATTATCTTTATAGTTCTTACCACTTAAATTGTTTTTATATTTTGTTCCTGATGAAGGGTGGTATATCAACTTGAAACGTCGGTCTTTATTGTTACGTTATATTTTTGTTGTTTTATCGCACAGTAATTTTTATTGCTTGTCCCAGTGCATTCACTGCAAATTATGAGCGTTTACTTTTGGACAAACTAAAAGTAAACTCAATAGTAGTAAACGCAATTCTAAACCAAAAAGCAAACGTAAAAGTAAACGCAAAACTAAATGTTTCTTTCATTTTGCAACCAATTGACCTCAAAGCATGCTCCAAGTGAGTGAATATAGTCGCAGATGTTTCCAAAATCTGTGATTTAACGGGACAGTTATTCATTAGATGCTGGGTGGAAAACAGCTAAGTTGTTGGGCTCACATAAGTGTTTAGTATTGCGTTTACTTTTGAGTTTACATTTAGTTTGTCCAAAAGTAAACGCTCATAATTTCCAGTGATTTCTGTGTGCAAGGCTCAAGATAAGCGAGCGCTGGGCGATTTTTACCCCTCGGTCCTCCTGCCATAGCGCCCGGTAATGCTGAAAAATAAACAACCGAGCGCTGATATTTTGTCCAAACCAGCGCCCGTTGACGATCGGGAAGCTTGCCCAAAACATCAAATTTCGATTTGACAATACGATTAATAATAAAAAGTTAGCTCCCGGTAGACTGAAAGTAGCTCCTGGTTCTCAATAAATCCCATGATCCAGGCGCTACTTTGAAAAAAATAGCTCCAGGTAAAAAAACTGTTATATTGAGCCTTGTCTGTGTGTTATTTTTTTCGTTATTTATCTGTTTTATCGCGTTATTCTCCCTCGTCATTGCCTGTTTCCCCACACCCTGTTGGCATATCTTGCTTTTATTCTTTGTATTAATAAGAAGAATCAACAGGTGTTTTCCTGAAGTGTGTAGAAGAAGATTGAGGTAAATGAGACATGCGAAGTCTCGACACCATTGAGCTACTTTTTATACACATTTTCCACTGGTTCACATATTTCAGGACCTGGGGCAATTTGTCACACACCAGGGCCTATTAAAACAGACTGATGTGACCTGAGTCAAGTCAAGGATTTTCAACTTTCCTCAAAGTCAATTTAACACTATCCACGCGGCAGGTGTCTGCAGACGACATTTCAAAATTTCACAAAATGTTACAAAAATGTCAAAAATATTGAATATCATTACCACTTTTGGAATTGGCATGGAAAATGTATTAAAATAAGTATAAACATGCCTAGTATTGGTTCAGTTATCCTTGAGATTGTCCTTGAAAGTTGGGAAAGGTTTCTGACGAATCTGTTTTGTATTGGTTAAACTAATAGCCGCGTGGAAAGTGTTAAGACAAGTCAAGTGACGTCATTTGAACAACAGGCCAAGCTGAGGCAAATTGAGTTACTGATACGTTCAAGGAAAGGAATTGATTTTGTTCAAATCAATTTGTTCTGCTTACGAACGGTTTGTTTTATTATCTGTCAAGTTATAAGTAAGTAATATTGATGGTCAAATATTGTTTGTGACTCATTTACCAAGCTGGTGATGCAGCAGTCAAGTCAAGTCAATTAAGTGATCCAAGTCAAGACTTAAGTTAAGTCAAGCCTTTATGAATGAGGCCAACAGGGCTCAAAATACACAGGGGCGAAGGGCGATTAGCCCCCAGTTTTCACAAAATAGCCCCTGAGAAAATGTTGGCCTATGGTAAAATGTACTAAGGGGCGATTTTACCCCTGGAGGCCAATTATATTGAATTTACTGATTTTCAAAAGCTTGAATAGGGATAACCCTAACCCTGCTTAATCCAACAGAATCCAATGAGCCAGGCTGTTTGTTACACCCGGGTGGAAGTTTTTTGCAGAAATTCTGGCCCCAGCTTATATACTTGGCGCAGTATACTGCGCTAAGTAGCCTGGACACCCGCCCATGGTGTACTGGAAAATCAAAAGTCCCGTGTGCTGGAGGTCCGTAGTTCAAATCCATTGGGGGGGGGGGGGGGGGGGGGCGGTCGCGGTGATATTTTGGGTCACTTATCGCCGCATGAAAATAAATCTGAAAAAGGGGGTTAGGGTTAAGGTAGGAATTATAAAGGTAAGGTTCATTATTAGAGTTAGGGTTTAGTGTAAGAGTTATGGTTAGGGTTAAGGATAGGGTTAAGAATATGGTTTATTCAATAGGGAGAAATTGGTTAACTCTAGTAGAACCGCATCGGTGAGTCAAGTCACGCCTGGAGCCGTAATTTGAGTCAAGTCAAACCATTTGTACCTAGTAATATGAATCATACAATGTAATTAAAAGTCAAGCCTTTACAGTAGTAATCCGAGTCAAGTCAGGGCTTTTTGGTACAGTGACTCAAGTCAAGTCTTGTCTTTTAGAACAGTGGTGACTCGAGTCAAGCCAGGCCTTTAGGTACAGTGACTCAAGCCTTTTGGATGGACCAGTGACTCGAGTCAAGTCAAGCCTTTCAGACCAGTGATTAGAGTTAAGTTAAGCCTTTTGATGGAACAGTGACTAGAGTCAAACAAGTCAAGTCTCAGAGACTCAAAGTCATCAGAAATGTTAATTTAAGTCTGAGAGTTGTCATAACCTTATTGACACACACCTACACATTCTGGAGGCATGTATCTTAATATCATCTTTACAATCTTAATCATAGTTTAAAAGATCCCAAAAATTGTTGGATAATTTTAGCTTAATTTCTTTTTACTGAGGAAATAACACTTGATGCATCCTGGCACAATCAAACAACATTTACTATGAATCAGTATCTTGCTTAGGCCCCCCCCCCCCAAAAAAAAGTTATGTTGTTCATTCCACAGCTTTCAGAGAGGAGGGGCGGGCGGGCGGATTTTCTTTTTTGAAATTTAATTTTACCAGCGGAAGCTCAAAGTTCAGCCAAAAAGAAGTTGAAATCACTCTAAGAGTCGCACATATATGTTATAAACACTTAATTTAATATGCAATGCCATTTTAAAAAAAACTGTTTAAAAAAAGAAATCTGAAGAAAAAAAAATCTGAAAGAAGACGAAAAAAAATCTGAAAAAAAAAATCAAATCTGATTTTTAAAAAAGAAAGAGAAGAAAATCGGAGCGGCCCTAAATCTGACGAGCGGGCGGTCGAGGACAACATAATTTTTTTTTGGCCTTAGGATCAATATTATTCCACTAGTTGGAAGTATTTCCCCAAGGGTTCAGACACGTTTGTAACCAACATGTTAGGACTGAAGTCAACTATCATGAATTTAGTTTATAAAGATATAGTTTATCAAAAATATTGTGTCACTATCTGTCCCTGATGATGCAATAAGCCCTTCCAAATACATAACACTTTCCACATAACTATTAGTCTCAAGAATGACTGAACCAATACTAGGCATGCTTGTATAGAAGTTTTGAGCATCAAGAATAAATTGAGGATAAACATTGTAGATGACTTAGTGATGGTTAACTTTGGCCAATCAAAAAGTTTTATAGTGACATTTTCTAATTTGGTATAATTACACATTTTGACAACAACATATTACCCTGCTACATAATGATACTGTAAAACAAGTTAATTTCGCGGCATCTTTTTTCGCGAATTGCTAATCATCACTAGTATCGCGGTAACTTAATTTCGCGAATCTAAAATTTCTACCACTACTGTCATCTTCACACACATTAATCCGCGGCAATATAATTTCGCGAATTTGAGCCTCTCGCAAAATTCGCGAAATTTACTTGTTTTACAGTAAGTGCATCTCCAACTAGACCTAAACATATCAAGCTGCAGGATTTTTTCTTTATTATTATGTATTTTTAAGAGAATTTGTTTCTTCAACAAATAGCAACTGCCTCGCGCACATGGTGGTTGTGTTCAACAACTTTTATGTTGTGGTTGGAAAGACAATTTACGTATGATAAAGCTAAATACCCAATTCAGTTTTGGTGAATCATTACCACACGGACCGGCATTTACTGAAAAAGAAGCAAAAAATGGGGTAACAATCAATTTTCAACATTTATAGGCAAATTAAGTTGAAACAAGCAATCACACTACAAATTAAATGATTTACCATGTTTATTTGACATGTTTATCTCTAGTTTTAACAATTTGTTTATTTGTTGGTAGTTTTTCTATATGATGAACATTTTTAAATGCCCGAAATTACCAAATTTGGGTCTTGAAATCCTGACATGACAACAAAAGCTAAGCGAGTTTTTGATAATTAGACTATAAAGGAGAGAAAAACGGGTCAAATTTAGGGAGAAAGATCACTGTTCGCCTATGCTGGGGATGGAACCGCGTGGCAGGCGGACGCCCAGCTGATTGTGCTAACGATTGCTGTGTTATCAACTGCTGATAGCAATAGAAGTGCAGATAGGTTTGCGCTAGAAATTGGCAGCAACCTAGTTGATGGATGCGACCTGATTCTGATGATTCACCAGCAGCGACATTACAGCGCTTTGAGCCATTTGGAAAAGGCGCTATATAAATACTGATTATTATTATTATTATTATTATTATTATTATTATTATTATTATTATTATTATTATTATTATTATTATTATTATTATTATTATTATTATTATTATTATTATTATTATTATTATTATTATTATAGAAGTATGTGCTATACCGCTATCTACTGCTGATAGCACATACTGTACTTCTATTGCTATCAGCAGTTGATAACACAGCAATTGTTATTTTTATCAGTACACTAAGAACTTTGATGATTAGTTGTAAGTAATACCTGAATTATTATTATTATATCAGCTGTGAAAATACAGAACATTTTATTGCTATCAGCAGTAGATAGCACATTATATTGCTATCAGCAGTAGATAACACAGCAATTGTTATTGCTATCAGCAGTAGAAAACACTAATAACTTTGATGCTATTAGTTGCAGGGATTATATGAATTCTTATTGTTATAAATATCAGCAGGGACTGAGTTTTAAGGCGCTACAGAGCATTGCTCTCCTTAATCGCTCCCCTTAATTACTCTAGGAGAGTAGTTTAAAGCTCCCCTCAAATCTGATCAATCCTCAGTCACTTTCTTTGTCACTGCTCTTCTTATGCTCCCCTTAAAAACTCCAGGAGAGCTTTTTATTACTCTTCTGTTCATTTTAAAACTCAGTCCCTGTATCAGCTGTTAAAATACAGAACCTTTTATTGCTATCATCAGTAGATAGCACATTATTTATATTGCTATCAGCAGTAAATAACATACTGTAGTCTACAGTCATCACAATAAGTAACTGACCAGGTAATAAATGTGCTGATAGTGATAACTCTAAAAGCATAAATCCTACATAAACATATTAAATTATAAACATGTTGAGAAATTTCTCTTCATGAATTTGAGATATTACATGCTAAAAATGGCTGATTATTATGGAAGTTACAATCCCAAATGTTCTGTCAAGTCTGTTTTTCATTTTCACATTTTCATTTTCAACACAGGACTCAGACCGGCAAATTATTGATTACTGGTAGTGGTTGTGCCAATTCACCCATCGATGGCCTGGTTGTTGGATTGTCGGCCAGTGGCATTGTTACGGTTGATCAATACGGCACACACGCTTTACCTGCCATACTCTCCCCGTGTTGAAAATAAAATGTTAAAATAAAAATCAGACTTGTCCTAACGTTTGGGATCATAACTTCCTCATTAATCAACCATTCTTAGCATGTAATATCTCAAATTCAAGAAGAGAAATTTCTCAACAACTTTATAATTAAATATGTTTATGTAGGAGTTATACTTTTAAAGTGATCAGCATGTTTATTACCTGGTCAGTAACAGTAATTGTGATGACTGTACTGGGAGTATATCCTTTTATGTACCGATAGAGGGCTCACTCACTGTGACAACTCCTAAACCGCCTACTCCCTATCCTCTGATCTTACCCGGAGAAAAAGGGTCTAATTGCCTTGGATTTGACCTTTCAACCTCAGTATACTGTTACACTATGCTCATCCAAAATGGATGAATGCGTAATGAGCAAATTGTTCGTGTGGGGTTCAAATTTGACCAATGGCAGACACGATAAATACAAAGTATGTGAATATTTATATATCGTCTTTGCCTGTTTTGCAGCTATTCAAAATCCGGTTTCAAAACAGCTGCCGTTCGGTCTAAAATTGCAACTTTAGGAGTAATCTTTGACATTGGTCCTCGCCCAAAATATTTTCCTCAAAGATATAGCTACATTTCCGCATAATTATTTCCATGCTATTTCCTATCTTTCAATATCGTGTAATAAAAAGCCTTTATACGTCCGGACAGGAACAGATAATTTGATCATTTTTTACGATACACTATAAACTCTTACACAGCCACAGAGATATCGCCTTCGCATGTTACTAGATGTACAGACGGCAAATTCAATATTAGCACGTTATGAAGGGGTGTGATACTATCGTGACGAGAATTATGCATAAAAAGCATCGTCCCTAGTAATCCGTGTGCTTAAAGCGCAGTTCTTTGGTAAATCCAATGTCAGTAGACCGTGTATTGGTCGGTTCTCAGGTGGGAGCAGTTTTCGGCAAGGCGAAGTATCAGAGGGGGTTGTTCGATTGTGTGACAGTGAAATTATACACGCTATATGAAGAAGACTATAGATAACACAGCAATTGTTAATTGCTATTACCAGCAGTAAAACACTAAGAACTGTGATGCTATAAAGTGCAGGGAATACCTGAATTCTTATTGTTACGAGGGGTGACTGATAAGTTCGCGGCCTAAGGTAGAGGGAGTTGGTTTTAGATAATCATATTAATTTATTTTTCAACATAGTCCCCTCGAACATCAACACACTTGGTCCAGCGGTCAAGGGACATACGGATCCCTCCGGCTTAGAAGGCTGGATCTTGGCCCTTCAGGAAGTGGTCCACATCATCAATGACGTCATTATCTGAGGGAAGATAATGACCACCGAGTTCCTTGTTCAACTTCGGGAACAGATAGTAGTCAGAGGGTGCCAAATCCGGAGAATAAGGCGGGTGTTCGACCAGTTCGAATCCCCATTGCTGGATGGCAGCCATAGCCACTATGGACTCCGGGCTGAAGCATTGTCCTGATGGAAGAGCACCCCCCTTGTCAGCTTTTCATTCCGATTTTTCTTTTTTCTTTTTTCGCGGAGCTGTTTCAGGAGATAAGCATAGTAAGCCCCGGTGATAGTGTTACCTTTCTCCAGGTAGTCCACCGGGAGCACACCCTCCGCATCCCAGAATACAGAGGCCATCACCTTGCCTGCAGACTTCACGGTCTTCGCCTTTCTGGGAGCTGAAAACGTTGCGTGTTTCCACTGCTTTGATTGTTCTTTAGTCTCTGGTTGGAAGTTGTGGACCGAGGTATCATCCATGGTCACGAATCATTGGAGAAATCTCTCCCATCCACCTTAAAAATGGCAAGATTGTCCCTTGACATGTTGTGCCGAATCTGATCTGAGCAGGACTAAGGAGCTTCAAGGACCCAAGGAGCTGACACCTTCGACATAATAAGTTCGTCGTGGATAACTGCATGGACGCGTTCCTGGGAGATACCCAGCTCTGTGGCAATGTAACGCTGTGTTACCCGTCGATCTTCTAAGGGCGTGTTCTCACTGTGCGAATGTGGACTCATACCTAGGTGTGAGTCTACATGCATAACAGTGATGTTGCGTTCTCATTGTGCGATTAAAATACATCAAAATACCGATGTGGTATCGAGTCCACTTACCCGGATGTTACTTGTTTACAAGTTTTAGCGAGTGCGCCGTGAATACTTACTGCGTAAATACTACGCGTGCATAACATTTGGCCGCGTGAAATTGAATTTTGAAGCGCGCGGCGGACGGCGGCGCAGTCTGACGCAGCGCAACACGCTTGTTATTGTGGAACAAGTGGTACGAGTCCACATACGATAAGTAAAACGCGTTCTCACTAGCGATTTTGATACCACGTCCTAGGTGCGAGACTACCTCTTCGAGTAGGTTTCGACCCTACATCGTTGATGTAGGGTCGAACCCCCTTATTGCGCGTTCCCACTAGTCTTGGAAGTAGGTTCGATGTAGCATCGAGTCCACGTCCTGGTATCAAACAGCCACAGTGGGAACGCGCCCTAAGATCACATCAAGAATTTTGTCAATAGTGTCCTCTGTGGTGACTGTGACTGGTCTTCCCGGATGGGGTCGTCTTCCAGGCTCTCCCTGCCCCGTTTGAATTCCGCAGCCCACTTATTTACCATGGTGTACAAAGGGGCATCCTCCCCAAGTGTGGCCTCAATGTCCTTGTGGACTCCCTTGGGCATTCAGCCCTTGCGACCGAGGTAGCGGATGACTGCGCAATGACTGATTTGGTCAATTTGTTCCATTTTCAAGGCTTATTTCACAAAAACCGCTGACTGACGATGTTTAATTATTTGTAACAGAAAAATAAGACAAGATAACAACATCAAACTTTCTGTGTAATCATCCAACAAGTCGAACTACACACATGCCAAATTAAAACTATGTAGGTCATCTCCTTCTACCTTAGGCCGCGAACTTATTGCAATCACCCCTCGTATATCAGCTGTGAAAATACAGAACTTTATATTGCTATCAGCAGTAGATAGCACATTATATTGTTATTGCTATCAACAGTAGAAAACACTAAGAATAATTCCTTGATTTTAATGGAAGAACAGACCCCTGTTCCTTATAAAAAGGATGTTTTTGTCCAAAGAATCAGTTTGATTTAGAGAAGCCTTTGATCCCAAAACACCACTTCTATCGTCACCTAATAGACAAAGAAGAAGAAGAAAGAAGCGAATCCCATCACTGCCCATACATCCACAATACCTTTTATACCTATACTAGGAAATCATTTTTAATTGCAATTGTGCTACCCCTCAGAATTGCCTTAAAGGCATATTATGTGATCTTTTCCAGAGAGCGCCCTCTATTCATGATTTTTTTTAGAAAGTAGGTTTTCTTGCAGATTTACATTCCTGATCATAAATCGTACATACATTCCAAGTTACAGAGCGATAAGATTCCTAGTTACCTCAAAATCATGGTTTTAGAGTGAATTTAGAGTGAAAATATTAACTGTCGTGTTATCCCGACAGTTTATTTTCTCTCTAAAACCATGATTTTGAAGTAATTAAGAATCGTATCGCCCTGTAACTTGGAATGTATGTACGATTTATGATCAGAAATGTAAATCTGCAAGAAAATCTGCTTTCATTTTTTTTTGATGTTGAGGGGGTTCCCTAGAAAGATCACCTTTAAGGTTGTTTTATTATCTCCTACAACAATGTTTGGGCAAATTACAATTGATTTTAGAGATAGTGCATGCTGTTAAAAATGCAGAATTATCTAGACCAGTGAATTTGTTTGCTATATTTTAATTGATTGAAAACAATGTTGTCTAGTTTCCTTAAGGCCACACAAAAAAGTTGTGTTGCCCTCACTAGCCTAAAATCGGCAAGGTCGGCCGGCCGGCTGGATTTTTAATTTTTTAATTCTTTTTTTAGTATATACCAAATCAACTATTTTATACCTATTATTTCAGTCAACATGTGTGAAGATACTAATGAAAATGCATACTGGCTGTACTTTCTACCCAATGGTGAATATTTTCTTGAAGTACACATCCATGAAAAAAAACTTCTTAAAAGTATGGAATATCCACATATTATATTGTATACTGAATTAAAGACAGCGATAGAGAGAATGAGACTAAATAAAAACAATATACTAGTTGCATTCTTTATTGTATGTGGAGTACAAACCCGAGCTTGTTGTTTGGTTTTCTGGGTTTCGTCGGCTTTTACACACATTTATCCACCAAAAGATAGGTAAAAATAGTGCTGAAATGCAAAAAATATCTTTAAAAAAAGAAGAAAAAAAGAAGAAAAAAATTTAAAAATCCCGGCCCACATTTTTCGTAATTTTGACCCGGCAACACAACTCTTTTTGTTGTTGTTGGTCTATTTGAGTTGTTTCGATTCATGAAATATGTTGCAAGGAGGGTCCCCACTGAATTCAAAATGACAACCCCTCCAAAGGGGTCAAACAATCAAAACAATGACAATTGTTTCAAACAAGCTGAAAAGCATAGTAAATTGTTCGCCTGAGCACAAAGATATATTTTAAATGTATAGTGTGATCTATAGTTTGTTTTGTATGCATTCCTGAACATAACCTTAGTGCATTTATTTATTCTGGGATTTTATTTATTTTGGGGTTTTGTTTATTTCCCTGCTTTATCCCTGGCTTTACATGTAGTTTTTTTTTTGTATAATAAACTTGTTTCACACAAACTAACCAGTATGCATTTTGTTTCAGGCCCTTATGAAACAGTTCTGTCAAGCACTATGTAATTACTCAAGTCATATTTGATTTATATAGTCTGACCTATCCAATGTGTAGTTATGGAGTTATTAGGTAAAATGTAAAATTTTTGTTTTATTATTGTATGAAGAAGACGCATGAATGTTTCAATTAGATATTTGTTGAAAAACATTGTTATGTAATTGAACTGAAGGGGGGGGGGGGGGGGGGGGGGGAAGGGGGGTGTTCACCCTTTTTACATGAAGTTTATCAAGCACTGTAACCAGTGGCCTGGGTCACTTGTCGGGGGGGGGGGCAAAGGGTATGTGGCGTTGCATCCCCATACTCCTTTCTTTCCCTTCCTTTGCCTTCCTGATTTTCCTTTGCCTTCCCGATTTTCCCAGTCAATTGCTTTTTCAGGGGGGGGGGGGGGGCACTCTGCCCCTCCCCCTTGCCTCCCCCTGGCTACGCTACTGGCTGTAACTTTTGAACTATTAATGTGATGTAGGCCTATATAAAAAAGTATACATAATTGGGTCAGAGAATCCATTTTTGGTATCAATTTTCACTAAAATATCAGATTAAGTTTATATTGTTCTATTCAATTTTGAGATTTTTTGTAAAACCATTGAAACTATTGTTGAATCCATAATATACATGTACATCGTTCATTTACAGTGTTAATACAAAGAAAATCTTTGGTTAATACCTCTAACTACCCCCTGGAGTTGTATATAATAAGGTCACTCAAGGTTGATTTGATTGTGATGCATGCACACAGCATATGGGTTTCAGGTGGCGATATTGTTTCCAAATTAGCCATCATAGGGGGGGTTCACTCAGATACTTTTTTGGTAGGGATGTGCTGCCAGCAAAATCAAAATTTATCGAAACATTTACCAATTTTCGGGGGAAATGGATCGCGACCCATGTTTACCAGAGAGCCATAATTTACCCCTAGATACTTGACAGACTTTGCTCAAATTTCTGTGAAAAACAGCAAATTAACCCTAACCCTGCCGGCCACTTTCTCAGATCCCCCCCCCCCCCCCCCCCCCCCCCCCCTCGCGCTGAAAAATGACCCAAAATACGGACCACGGACCTCCGGCACACAGGGCTTGGGATTTTTTCAGTACACCACGGGTGTCAAGGCTTGGTTCAGAATTTCGATTCTGTTGGATTTGGCAGTGTTAGGGTTATGGATATTAGACCCATAAATTTACCCAAAATGGCTATGAAAAGGGGTCTGTGACCTCATTTCCACTAAGTGCTCCCCCCCCCCCCCCCCCCATCACAATACATTGTCCGTCAAACTAAAACACAGTCAATATCAATTTTGGCCTGTTGTATCTACATGTAGGCAAACATGATCCCCTCATTTCTTCATTGTCATGAACTGCATGGGCCACATTTTGGCAAATGAAATATCTCTAGGGTCTCCTTTTGGGGGTGTTATTTATTTTATCATGCACCTGATTTTTTGTTTCTTCTTAAAGTTGGACCAATTGGTTACGCCAACACTGACATCACACTTGACTTAAATGCAAAGTCAATGTAGTGTGTTTGAACTAAGCCTTGATGAAGAGTTCTGTAGTCAATAGGGTACCTTTTATATATGTTGAATTGTTTGCGCTACCTACATTTTCGAGTTATCATGCTTGAAGGATCTACTTCAAATTGAAAACATGCAGTTGCATTATTTTGTGTATAATTCATGCGCTTTCGGATCATGAATTTAAATGTAAGCAAAGTGAGTCAAATTGGCAAAGTGCGAACATTTTATCATGCAAAAATGTCCACCTACATGTAGTGCAGCTAGGGTTGAATTTATGCTTTGCAAGCTAGGGTGCCACTAAAGGCCAAGTGTGTTTGTTATATGCTGCTAACTTGTTTGTTAGTGATGTACTAGTCGTCTCGACCTGAATCTAAGGGAATTGTATTTACCTGAGTGTCTCTCTAGCTACATGGTGGATACACTTGATAATTCAACACAACTATTACTTCAACTGCAGGATGTGATTGAGTTGTATGTAGGTTTCACAAATCATCATTATACAGGTTTGCTTTCAAGTACACGCGTACGTAACATACATTTCTTTTTTAAATGAACTTGATCATAATCGTAATGGGATTTTACCTGTGTTTAACTAATTATTGACAAATAGTTATTTTATATTACCTGAATTCTGTGCACACCTACATAATTCAAGCTATATAACCTATAAATTTATAGTATCTAGGGCCCCGATCTAGGGTCACATGTGAAGGTTTGACAATTTGTCAAATTGCGACCTGATGATTCAAAAGTACACATACCCAGAATGTAGACAATAAGAGGGCAAGCAGATAAAACCCTTAGTATAATTTAAAAGCTAACCATGTCTTGTTTTATTTTTGTATTTTCCAGACCCCTGTGAATTTAAAAAGAAAACATCACCATGAACGCAACCACAGCTATGATAGCAGCAAGATACTGGCAAAAGAACCTGATTATGGTAACCAAGGTAACAGTTTATTCACCATGGCAACCAGTCAGGGGTCATTACATGTGAGTGAAATGACCTTTGACCCTGACCAAGAGGACATGGAGCGCCATCAAGATCATTATGTAACATCAGGTAAAAATAATTTGTTTTAGTCAATATTTACAGAAATAAAATCACTTGTTTTTATGAACTGAGTGATTATAGAAATCAAACTGGTGGTCACTCAATAGAGAGCTGTGATTGGCCAATCTATTGGTTCACTGGTACTCAGTGTATAACCATAACCCCAGTTTAGGTTTTTTGACCGGGATCACAATTTTCGAAGAAAAAACAACGACTTGATCGCGGGAACCTGCCAGGATTCGATCCTGTTCCACCCACTAATAAAGCCACGGCCCTCAGCTACTCGTAAGCGCAGTATACTGCGCTTACTATATAGACTCGGTTGACTACGTCATCGAAAATCAGCGGCACAGGCGCTTGGAGATGGACTTAGGATTAGCATCATCGAAAACCAGCGGCACAGGCGCTCGGAGATGGACTTAGGATTAGCATGTTTAGCATTCGGGGGGGGGGGGGGGGGGGGGTAAAGAAACACAAATCAGCTGTGTACAATTGCTTAAAATACCCTCGTAAGTAACTCTATAGTTCCAACTTTAAAATATCAAATTACAAAATTATGGATGAATTTCTCCTCTTCAATTTGAGATATGGTTTGCAAAGATAGGTTAACAACTATATATATAATAATACTAGTGACATAGCACATATCCACTCAATTAAGAGCGCTCAAGGCACGTAACATTTAGAATAATTAATACAAATGGAAAGGACAAACAGTAAATAACAAAACAAAAAAAGCAAACTTTCCCAATACAAAATAAATGGTAATAAATCTAGATTAGGTACAACTGGCTGTTCTAATTTTTTTATAGCCATAAATCGGTAGAAACCGTGATATCATGTAAACTTATAACAGTGAAGATAAAACTAGAGATTTGGGCCAAATATGGAGGAAACAACCTACAAATGTCAAATAATACTGCATTTAGGTACATTTACAGAATTTTGTTACTTTTCTCGTCCCTTAAAATTAGACACAAAACCTGGAGTCGTCTGTAAAAGCCAATATTTTTGCGTAAAGATATTTTCGGGTATTTTGATATCATAGACATTTCGCAATTTTTTTTTTTGCGGGCGACTTTCTGGATGCATTGCATGAATGTTGAAAACAATATTTTCATGTGTTATAATTTTTGTGGAAAAATATTTTGCGCGAAAAGCGCGAAAATAAAACCGCCGGGAAAATGTCAGCTTTTACAGTATCCTAATTTTAAAATCGCAAACAGGGATGAACAGTACCAAAATATTATAATGTGGTTTGCACTCACAAATGCACTTCGGTAATCTAAAGGCCAACTCTTTGCAATATTAGCATGATAAAACAAACAAGCAAAATACGTCAAAGCACAACTTATATAGTTTTACAATATGAAATTACCCATCAAGGAGCCATTTTTTTCACTTTTTTTCTTTTTTCATTTTTTTTCTAATTTTGATCTGATTAACCCTAACACTCTTGAGTCCTACGAATCACTACGATGCGGTGTGCTTGTGTCACCCGGCTCGGCAGTTTTTCGATGAAATAATGGCCCCAAGGTATATGCACGGCGGAATATACTCCGCCGTGCATGCATTCCCCCCGTGGCCTACCGGTAGATCGTCTGTAACCCAGAGGTCCGGGATTCGAGTCCCGGGGGAGTGGGGGCACTTTTTCCCCTCGCTATTTGGCCGCGAAAAAAAATTCTTTGTAAAAGTTGCCTCGGGGTTTAGGGATTTATGGAGCCATTTTTTTCACTTTTTTTCTTTTTTCATTTTTTTTCTAATTTTGATCTGATTAACCCTAACACTCTTGAGTCCTACGAATCACTACGATGCGGTGTGCTTGTGTCACCCGGCTCGGCAGTTTTTCGATGAAATAATGGCCCCAAGGTATATGCACGACGGAATATACTCCGCCGTGCATGCATTCCCCCGTGGCCTACCGGTAGATCGTCTGTCTCTGAACCCAGAGGTCCGGGGTTCGAGTCCCGGGGGAGTGGTGGCACTTTTTCCCCTCGCTATTTGGCCGAGAAAAAAAAATCTTTGTAAAAGTTGCCTCGGGGGTTAGGGTTAAGGGCAGTGTCAACCCGGCACTTGTTTCAAAAATTGAATTTCATATTTCTCTATTATTTTATACTTTTATATGTATTCTATCATTACCATCATAAGTTACTAATCGGAAGCGATTATTTCTCGTTCTTTTGGGTGATTTTAAATTGTTGTTTTGGTAAGTTTGAGTCAGGAAAAGGCGCATGGTTATTTGGCGGGAATTTAAGCGGAGTTCCGCGCTTTTCAAATGCTGCGACAGCTGTTCGATCATTGCGTCGCGCGCTGAAACTTCCCGCGCGTAATATTAGACGCGTCGCTTAATATCCGCGACGTAAACGCCAAAAACAAAAGAGCCCAAAACAATGTCTAAAATGTAAACAAAGGCCAATCTTACGATCATTTAAATTTAAGTTTTCTTCCAATTTCTTCACATTGTGACAATATAAATTGAATCTGATAGTTTATTTTGATTGTTCATAATAGTATACTCGCTTTTTAGGTCACCCGCCCGTGTATTCCGTGAACATTTAGCTTTAAATGGTGGAAAATGTCAATATTTTTACTAAATCGATGTTTTTTAGAAGTTCAAATTTGAAGGAATTTTACGAATTTTCAGACAACATAACTAAAAAAATATCAAACTATCAGGTAAGCTTTTACTACCATTGTGTAGAGGACTTTCAGCGCTAGTAGGCAATTTTTTATTTTTTTCGATTATGGATTTTAAACTCGAGATATGCATCATTTCTAGCGAAATGTATGCAAAAAAACACGACTTTTACACTTTTCCGATGTTTTTAGCAATATTTCCAAAACCAAGCCTTATTTTGGAAAAAGAAAAATTGCTTCCTAGACAAAATTGTCTTGTTTACAAAAATGTATATTAGAACAAATTACCATTTTTTCTTTTATAGTTATGCTGTCTGAAAAATTTGGTTCCTTTCTCAAAATTTAGTTTATTTGGTATCAGCTTGATATCACCATCGGATTCCTTATCAATTTTCCTTTCTAAAAATGTATACTTTTATGTACTTTTATTCAATATTCTCAAACTTAGAAGCAAAAGTTGATCATCAAAATAATAGGGTTGACACTTCCCTTAACTCAGCCACCCACTCACCCAATCTTGAGTGGCAATTTCATATCAAAAAGGTTTAATAATTTAACTTGTACTTTTGTTTAGTGACTCAACAATTGCCTTATAATTGGCTATTTGTTCTTTTTTTTGGAGAAAAGATGCAGTGCAGAACACTAAAGAGACCCAATGTCCTTCCTTTACTTTTTGCATTGTTCATGCTACTAGTACAGGGTGAGTCAAAAAAAAGTTGACTCAACTTCAGCGATTTTTTTAGAAAAAAGTATTCGTTTGTTTTCAAACCAATTTACTACGATATAAAGACAAATTAATTAGCTTTAATATGAATTTTATCTGGTTTAGATTGGTTGAGGGAAACTTATTTTACGCTGTTTTGAATAAAAGTGACCAATTTGACGTCCGAACACGCTTCCAGATCTTGACCATTATATTTCATAAGATACGACCAATAAAAAATTACAATACCGACAGCGAAAGGATCAATTCCTTTGTTATGAAATGATTAAAGTATGGTAATTGTGTCATAAATAGGCCTTAAAGCTGTCTATTGTTTTAATCTATTAGGAGACAATTTTGAACAAGTCTATTGTCTACTTAATTCGTTTAATAAGATGTGTAATGCTTTACATCATAATCCTAGTAAGCATTATTAAGCTCGTTAAGCTTGAAATTAAAAACCGTGTTTTTGGTGAAAAAACAGCTCCTGTACAGAAATAGTCATATTTACTTAACGGTATCATCAAATAGCGTGATTTCTTTTTCAGATGGTAGCAAAGAAATGGCGCAATCATTTAAAGTTTTGTTTGCCTTGATTTTATGGTCAGAAATATTTTTTTCAATTTTTTCAATTAGGGTAAACTTTTTTTTGACTCACCCTGTATGTCCATACTATTTACAATGCATAACAAATTGCATCCTAGTTGGCAAATTGTTTTTATTTGATTGTTAGGGTTGGAGGTAGAAAAGATGCAAATTAAAGTGAACGTTTCAAACATAAAATAATAAAATGCTCAATATTATTTTATCTATCAAGCTAGTAAATATACACCACCTTAAACTTGAATTTGAATGTTGTTCATGCTCTCTGCTCAGCCTTTTTGCAATGCAAAAAAAATCACATGATATACATTAAATTACATTTACATCAGACATTCATTTATCAAAATAAATCAATATATTAATTCAATTGCACATGCTGGCTATATCCTGTTATCAACAGGAGTGTTTCCTGTCTCGCCTGTGATTGTGCATGCGACACCAAGTTCCTTGAATTGATGCGTTAATTACTCCCCGCAGATAAAACTGAAACAGGTGTTACGTTGTGCTATCTTTGACATTTTTGAAACATTTTGTGAAAATTTGGAATGTTGTCTGCCGATGCCTTCCGCATGGAAAGTGTTTAAGCTAAAAATAAATTGTTCCGTTGTCCATCGCCCACCCTGAATGTTCAAAATGCCGGAAAAAGTTGTTGTGTAAAAGAAATTTACATTATTAATTGTATTTCTTTGGATCTTTCCACATTTTAAAAACATTTATCACATGAAAGGGTAGTAAATCTACTCCAGTGCTTATTTACCCATCATTTGATATAATTCTTTTTTTTCTGAAATCCACCCGACTGCTCCGCTTCAAAAAGGGACATACAAATACAAACATTTGGCCTAAATTTAGTTGCATAGAGTAAACACATTAATTGTAGGGGTCCTATAGGTTCTTTCCCACCACCACTCCAGTTATCAGTTACACACATAAGACTAGTTATTCACAGACAGAGTTAAGTCATTCAATAATTAATCCTATACTCTTCGATTAGTCTCATACCCGAGTCTTATTTTGCCAACGGTCATGCTGTTTCCTACCAATGTCAATTTCCCTTCAATTAGTCTCATTTCCATGTTCATCACCTGCTTGTTCTTCTATCCTTGTTCTTTATCACACAGTTCATCGCATAGAGGAAATCATCATACGTAGCCCCAAGCCTATTCCACCAGAGTTGTATAGCTCATTACCATATTACCGTGGTGACAGGGCTGCGTCATCAGTGAGAGGGAAATCCCCGTCAAGCAATGTGAGCCACATAAAGCATGAAAGTGAGAGATGGTGGGAAAAGAGCGCCCTCAGAGAGGAGCCGTTTGTTGGGGAGCAACAAGACACAGATGAGTGGTTGAATGAAAAAGAGGAATTTAGATCACAAGTTAATTATCATTTTGCAGGGAAATCCGATGTGTATTCCACCGAGTTAAATGAGTTGGCCACATCTACGGTAGATCCTTCTAAAGGCAAGTCATATATAGAACAGAATGCAGTACGAGGTCACAGAACTAGGGCAGAAGATGCTAACTATGTCAGCAATTCTACCGGTTCACCCAGTATTATTTCAAAAAGAACTACCAGGCTATCCAATCCACCTTTAACACAACAATATCCAGATAATTCCAAAGACATTTCATTTATGAAACACCAATCAGAGGTGTCTCAAAACAAATCTGCCTCAGATCATTCTGCATCAAGAAGTCGCAGAATGGTATCATCTATAAGGAAACTGAAAGATGTGTCATTTGACTTAGATTCCAATGGCTACAGAAAAATGGTAAATAGTGATAGGTTATCTAATGGTGTTTCCAATGATAACAAACTGAGAAGCAGTGAAACAGAACAAGACAGGGTTGGTATTTCAGGGTCATCATCTACAAAGTATTCAAGGCCTACAAGGTTGATAACAGATGGCCAACACGGTACAGCCATTGAATGGAAATCTGTCTTAAAAACATATGGCCCAGAATCTAATACAAATCCAAATAAGAGCTTGTACACACAATATCATGATGAACTTGCAAGAAGTAATGCTGACTCATTACGACATGGTGGCAGCAACGCATCAAGCAAGCCTACACAATATCATGATGAACTTGCAAGAAGTAATGCTGACTCATTACGACATGGTGGCAGCAACGCATCAAGCAAGCCTACACAATATCATGATGAACTTGCAAGAAGTAATGCTGACTCATTACGACATGGTGGCAGCAACACATCAAGCAAGCCTGTTCAATCTTTGTCAAGAAATGAAGCCAGTTCTTTACATTGTAGAGGGAGTAATATGTCACACAAGACTGATGTATCCTCATCAAGAAACAATGTTGCATCTTTACAGCGTGGTGGCAGCAACACGTCATACAAACCCGATTTATCGTCATCTAGAAGACACTTGTCTTTAGAACATGATGATGTGACAGACTTATTGATATCAGGTTTGCATCATCCCATAAGTAATACCGAGGAGATGCAAATCACCTCACACAAACTTATAACGGCTCATGGTGCTAACGAGATGGAAAGCAGTCAACAGGATTCTTCTTTTTCCAGTATCCCCGGTGATAAAGACCCAGAATTTACTGAAGATGCAATTTGGAGAAGTATCAGATATGTTGCAAAGGAACTTGAGACAATTCGTCACGACAGTAATCAAGATGATGATGATAATCAACTGAAGAATAAAAACAAAAAAATACCGTCCAGCATCAACGATGATCAATATCCAAAGTCTTCCACACAATCATGGCATCTTCCGCCCAATAGCTCTTTACAAAAAGGTGGCCTTAAAATGTCCAAATCTCATGTAGAACAAACTCAAACAAGCTACAAACCATCATCTTCAAATCTGTCTTTGACTACTAGTACATTATCTTCTAGAGATAATGGATATGATCCGTCAGAGCAATATAAGACTAGAACCCCCCTGAAACCTCAACCAAATGATTTTGATTCTTTGCCACGACAACTCAATGCAAAATTATCTCCTCAAGGTCAAGGGTCAGCGACTAAAATTGCATCTTCGGCTGGTGTTATGACTAATGAGGAGAAACTCAAATTGTCATTTACAGATGAGGAGAAACCAGCAATGCTAAAGGAAGATCATATACAACAACAGAACACAACAAAAAGACGGAAGCAATCCTCTAGAGTAAGAAAAGAGTTACAATACTACAACACAAAATCCAAGTTACATACAGATTCATCTGCAGTTTCACAACCTTCCAAAGATAGAAGTTCTCCCTGCATGCTATCATCAGGTGTTCTTTACCCACAAAAAGATCATCATATATTGACTGATAAGAGTTCTTATGAGCAGTCGAATCCAGAATACTTGACAACTAGCTCTTCAGTACATTTTGAGAGACCGTACCAGGAATCTAATCCAGATTTATCATCACTGATTGGGTCTTTAGGACATGTGAAGAGGAGATCTAATCAGCATTCTGATCCCAATTCATCACCAGATTATTCTTCAGGACATGCTGAGAGATTTTATCATCCATCTAATCCAAATTCCTCACAGGGTGGGTCTTCGGGTCATGTTGAAAGATCTTGTCATCCATCTAATCCAAATTCCTCAGGGGGTGGGTCTTCAGTACATGTTGAGAGATCTTGTCAGCCATTTGATCCAAATTCATCAACGATTGGCTTTTCAGAAGATGTGGGTTTAGATGTGTCTGTCAACTCATCAGGAACTTTACACATGGAAGATCTGCAGTCATCAGTTGGTGTTAGAAGAGCTGATGAAAAGGAATGTCAGCCCTTTGCATCACCAAGTAGGATAATTACTTTGGGTTTTGAATCTTCTTCTGCAACTACACAATTTGGTAAATTACTTCATGAAGAGAAGGGTATGCATTCACAAAGGCTATCCACAGAGACATGTCAATTGAAACATATTGCAAATGAGAGTGGGCCGTTTGTAGGATTGACACAAGCTTGGTTATCCCCCAACAGCAAATCAGCTTCAGCACAGCTTCAAAGAAATTCTACAGGAATGTCACCGTATGAAGATGCAAAAAGAGAAGAGCAAAGTAGGCAGTTTATATCAAGAAGAAATCAAGACCGTGTGTCCTGGCAGGAATCTCATCATCTGAACAAACAAAATGTAGGTATTATTTAAAGAGCTCATGCCCAACAAAAGAAAGTCATACACTTTGTTTATGTCCTACAGAGTGACTTCCAATCAATCAGGTTATAGACATTTGGATGAATCTTTTCTGTCGAAGTGTATGAACATCGTTATGGTTTCCCCGTCTAAAAGCCCTTTTTGTTTTACAGCCATTGTTTACAGCTTTTAACAATGCCAATTTGTACTCAGAAATCAACTTTACTTGAAATATACTTACCTTGCTACATGTGCAACTGATATATGTTTTTTTGGTGTGTCAATTTTCTTCTCTGCTTGGGCCAATAAATTGTTTATTGTAGTGCTACATGTAGCACCTGATGAGTGTGGTGGTGGTGGTACCACACGGAACAAATTTAAAGTGCACCATGTGTTAAACCAGGATTTAATTTCATCTATGTATTTCTAAATACATATTGTTTGTAATATTAACAATTGATAATGACCTATAAGCATGATTCTAGCAGAATCTATGACAAGCGAAATTCAATCAAATACATGCGAGGATAGAGCAAATGATAGCAGCCGAGTAAGTGAAATGAATAAATAATATATATATACTCTGACAAACTTGCGTGAATTAAATTAACAAAGACCTTAAAAATACATTGTCTCAAACCCGATCCCTCTCACATTCACGGCGATAGGATAACCCACTAGACCACAAGGACTGGTTTTTTTTGTTAGGTCTATGGAAATGCAGATTTGTTTTAACCATTCTTTTTTTAGCTCAGCTCTGCATATTTAATGACATATATGATGAAACCTTGCTGACACAAAGTTGCCTTTGACTATTCTAGTTTGTTTCACCAATCAAATTGAGATTTGGTCAATTGGATTTATGTGAAATATGTGACGTGTTCTACCGAAACCAGACACAATTGGGCAAGATATTAAAATTGAGTTAGTAATTGATTATTAAAGTAGAGATCTGCAGATTTACAATGGTACTTTTTTTTCTTTAATCGGACTTCCAAAAGCCGAGTTAAATCATTTTCAAGTTCGTCTTTATGAAAACTCCAAACTAAGATATCATCCTTTAACCCTAACACACCCAGACCCCATAAAATCCCATTTTAGTCCTACTAGGCGTTTGGTGCTGTACAGACATCAACAGTACTAGTCAATGCTATAATGGGTGAACAGCATGGGTTACTCCATTTGAAATCTAAACTCCCTGGTGAAAGATGGTAATTGTGTTTAATTATAATGCCGGATAGGAGTAAAGCCATGCAGAGCAAGGTTACAGTAAACTCCTGAACCTTATGAATCGCCATATGGGATCATGGGATATCATGATGTCCAGACATGCACTGACATTTTACATATGGGGTTTCAGGCTGTTCAAACCTTTGCCTGTCTGATACACAAAACTGTTAGGGTTTTAAAGATGTTTTAAAGATGTACTTACAATGTACTAACAATGTACTTATTAAAAAATAAAAATTGCATTTTGATTTTGTTGGTTTGATTTTTTAATCTGAAACTTTCACAATAATGTTATAAACACTCTGAAGATTAATTATTTACAAGAAACTCAAATTCCCAAAAAATCACCCCCAATTAGGTTTTGGGCTATTTCTCAGTTTGGAGCTCTGCCCAATTCCGTCTGGTTTCGGTAGAACACGTCACATATTAGCCTGGACTTAAAATATCATTTCTTATCAGGACATTTAGGTCAAGAGATGTTTTGTGTAACAAGGTTCCTCTGTATTTCAAAAATAAAAGCTAGGCAAATAATTGGTTATTTGTAAAGCTAAGCACTCAGGAAACTAACTTGTGTAACTCAGTATAAACTGTTACCTTGAGTTTCTGTTAAAACCTTTGTTTACACATCCTAAAGCAAGTCTCAAGTAATGTATTATAAATAATAGCTCTATAAAGTAATCTCTCGATAAAACAATGTAAATCATTCAGTTTTGGTCCAAACCAACTATAGATAATAATAATAATAATAATAAAACGGTGCTTCTAAAGCGCCTCCCACCGAAGTCTCAAAGCGCTTAACAGATAACATAACAACACTGAAATTACATTACAATATAAGAATAATACAATATGTGGATGAACATGCAAAAAAACATTGTAAACAGGGTAATCAATCATCAAAAGCAATTGTGAATAAGTGTGTCTTAAGAGACGATTTGAAATGGCTAAGAGTTTTACAGTTCTTGATGTGAAGCGGAAGTTGATTCCAAAGTTCAGCTGAAGCATAACGAAATGAACGATGACCATAGGTTAAAGTTGACACAGAGGCACTGATAAGTTGTTGTTTTGAAGCCGATCGTAAATTTCGAGATGGTTCGTATTCATGTACGAGTTCTTGAAGATAAACCGGTGCCAAATTATGGATGCATTTGTATGTTAAAACAATGATTTTGTACATAATACGGTATGATACCGGCAACCAATGAAGCTTCTGAAGTACTGGTGTAATGTGATGAATACCAAGGTGATCATAATAACGAGTGCGTGTAACAAGCCTCGCAGCAGAGTTTTGTATTCTCTGTAATTTTGCAATGTGTGAGTTCGGAAGACCATAAAGGAGGCTGTTACATTGATCAAGGCGACTCGTGATAAAAGCATGAATAAGTATTTCCGTAGATTTTTGATTGAGAAAATTCCGAATACGACCTATCTTGTATAAAGCAAACGAAGCTGAACGACAAATATTATTTACATAGTCATTCATTTTAAGATCACTCTCGAAAATTACTCCGAGGTTACGTGCACTTTTTACAGGGTGTATGGGAACATTGGCAATTTCAACAGGTGATAAATGAGAAGCGTTTCTGAAACGAGAAGTAATATGAATAACTTCAGTTTTGTCCTCATTTAATTTTAAATCATTAGCATTAGACCAGGCCTTGATATCATTAATACATCTTTCAAGTTTGGTGATCATTGAGTGGTCAGAGTTTTTCAAAATGACATAAACTTGCGTATCATCGGCATATATCATTTTTCCGCAACCATGAGCTTCAATAAGATCTTCAAGTGGCGCGGTATACAAAGTAAAAGATAAAGGGCCGATGACCGATCCCTGAGGAACACCTTCAAGTGGTACATGAGGTTTAGATAGAGAGTCATTTATGATAACAGATTGTGTACGATTCATAAAATAAGTTTTAAACCAATTCAAGGTAGTACCGTTAATACCATATCTATGAAATAATCGATCTAGAAAAACAGTGTGACTAATAGTATCGAAAGCTGCGGAATAATCTAAAAGTATTAAGACAGCTTCATTGCCTTGATCAACGGCTAACAATAAATCATTATATACACGTAAAAGAGCAGTTTCTATACTATGACAAGATCTATATGCAGATTGCGTTTTACCACAAAGTTGGTTCAATGATAAGTAGTCGTGGATTTGAGATGCACAAGCACGCTCAATGGTTTTTGCAAGAAACTTAAGGTTGGCAACAGGCCGATAATTTTTCAAAATCTCACAATCCAAATTTTGTTTCTTCAAAAGAGGAGTGATCTGAGCAGATTTCAAAACATCAGGAAATTGACCACTTTGAAAAGACATGTTAATAATTTTAGTGATGACTGGTAATAGCTCATCCAAACATTTCTTAAGCAACCATGTAGGAATTGGATCAAGACTACAGGAAGTCGAAGAAGATTTCATGATAATATCTCTAACTGAATCCTCTGAAACCTGTGAAAATTCCGAAAATGAAGAATTACAAGAATCAAAAATTGGAATAGAAACATCAGTGTTTGATGAGTTTTTAAGAATATCCTTGATACGTTGAATTTTGTTTGCAAAAAAGTCAGAAAAATGTTCTGCAAGGGAAAGATCGGAAGTATCAGATGGTAACGTTTTGGATACCTTTGGTGTGCACAATTTGTTGACTTTTTGAAACAGTTGCTTTGAATTGCAGCCTTCAAATTGTTTAGTGTGATACGCCTGTTTTGCCTGTTGTATCATGCGCGTATACTCATAACTTTGATCTTTAAAAATCTGCTTGTCAATTTCAAGTTTAGATGCAATCCAGCGTCGCTCAAGGCGGCGTACATTCCGTTTCTTTTCACGTAACTTATCATTGTACCAAGGTGCATTTGGACGACAAGTTATAGTGCGAGTTATTAAAGGCGCATGTTTGTTTTTTAGATCATATAAAACATTATCATATTGACAAACCAAATCGTCTAAATCAGTTGAAGGAGATTTGTACAAAGACGAATTCAATATATCATGTCGAAAGACATCTAAATCTATATCATGCAAATTACGTAAAGATATTTTCATTTTTGCTGGCTTTGGTCGTGCAATATTTAAGTTACATATAACAGCAGAGTGATCAGACGGCAAGTAGCTAGTAGTATTAACATTTGAAACAAAATTATCAGAAGTACGTGTGAGGATGAGATCGAGTGTGTGACCTTTATTATGTGTTGGTCCAGTAACATATTGTGTGAGTCCTGATGAGATTACAAGATCCGAAAAAAGTGAAGCTTCCCTATCATTAGGGTCATCAACGTGAAAGTTGAAATCTCCAGCGATGAGTAGTAAACCAGGTACAATTGTAATATCCTCCAGAAAAGTAGAAAATTCATGAAGAAAAATTGGCGCTGAATGTTTTCCATCCTCTGTTGTTTGAGGCCGATACAAGATGACTAGTCGAAGGGGTTTCTGGGATTGTGATGTTATGGACACATCAATATATTGAAATGAATCAAACGATTTAAGATCTGAAGATTGAAAGGGGGCAATATGTGGGTGAGTGTAAAACAAAATCCTCAAATTCTCGAAAAGAAAATGGGTTTGCCAGGTTTTTAGAACAGGTTTTTTTTTTTGCATTACGCCAAAAAAAAGGGGAAAAAAAGGTTTGTCTCAAATGACCCGTGCGCATTCCCGAAACCGCGCGTTAGTTTTTGGGTTTTTTGTGTTTTTTTCTTTTTCAATTTTTTTCAATTTTCTCAAAAATATCTTGCAAAATCCAACTTTTTGGCCAAACAAATGATGATCAGGTCTAAATTGAAGAAAAAAAATGAAAAAACGCAGACCGCATTAGATTTTCAGTCTCTCATGTCATTTGAGACGAACCTTTTTTTTTGGCCTTAAACACAAATATTTCATATTTTATTTCCAATGCTCACATGTGTGTAGCCTCTGAAGTCAAAAATCTTTTTCACTGCAGAAAAACAACAACATCAATACAAATAAACAAACTTTCAACTAAGGTCAGGCTTTTTTGTGGAGGTTGACAATTAAAATGAAAAAGAATTTTAGAAAAATGTGTTATTTTTGTCAGTAAACATAAGATTTTGTTTCTTTGAGTAGCGTATTCATCTCCTCCCAGCAAGGGCACCATGTTGGGGGGGGGGGCGGTTACTTAGTGGATGCCAAATAAGGTCCCATTTTTCACCCTCTGATAAATGAATGACCCCTTTTCAAAGCCGTCTAAAATCCTTAATGTTTGGTTTAAAAAAATCCTTAATGTTGGTGTTTTTCATAGAAATTTGAGCAAAATCTTTCAAATAAATATGAAAATTATGGGTCTTGGGTAAATGGGTCCATTCCCACCCCCCCCCCCCCCCCCCCCCCCCCCGAGAATTGGTTAATGTATGGGTCAGTTTTTTTATTTTGCTGACAGCACATCTCTACACAAGAAATAATCTGAGTACTCCCCCGGGCCACCATGTCTCAAGTAATTCCTGTGAAATTTCCGGTCTGTAAACAACAAACAACTCTAAAATAAACTGTTGAAATGAATTGAAGTATTTATCCATCATGGTTCGCTGCATTGAACTCTGTTTATCCTGTGTGTTCCTATTTTCCTTCTTCCCTTACCAAACACTGTTATTTTTTACTGTAGACACTTCTTAACCAAGTGGATGTAAAATCTAAAACACTCCCCGAGCTAGAAGAACAAATATCGCTGGCAGATGCCTCACTGACTATGCAATCATCCTTTAGTCAATCGCTAAGGTAAGTAGACGAGTAGGCCAATAATTTGTCAGTTTTTTTGCAAATTTGAGTTTTGTTTTAATCAGATGGATCATATCTTCGGCTTAAGTTTGAGATCAAAATTAAATAAATATAGCTTGGTATTTATCAATGGATAGTCAACATTAAAGATCAGTGATCACCAGTGATGCAACGAATAGGATAGGATGTCTTTGAAAAGATGTATTTTAGTTAGCCAAATGCGAGTTGTTGCTTGTTTCGTATTTAAACCAAATGATTTTTTGGTGAGTCATTTCATGGAATTACAGGTATAAAGTAGGGCAAAGGGTCTATTGATTTGAGAGATGAGTTTTGACATGTTGAGAATAGATGGTGAAGCCAGGACATTGTTCTAACATGGTTCAGGGTATGTTAGTGAGTATCTAAAGACCATCACGTGTTTACCCGTTATCAGTTATTCGGAACACTATGTTCTCCCAGCCTAACATTTGATAAGTTAATGATGGACAAGTTGCGCATCTCATCTTGTGACTATCAAACAAAGTCTAGCCTTCATGAGACTGGCTGTGAATAATGTTTTTAGCCTGTAGTTCCCACGGAGTTGAAGATAAAGTTACGTCAAAATAATACTTGCTATTTACCATTTTCCAGTATTGTGACTAACTATAGGCTGTCCCAAAATGATTAGTACCCATCGATGCCCAAAGTTCAATAATTTGTGTCATCATCAAAATAGATGGGATTAGGTCCGTTGTTTTTACATCATCTTTGTCATACTGTACTATTTCATTAGAATTTTAGATCATGAATATCAGATTTATCAAACACAAGATACACTCCATTCATTATGTAAGTCATGGTGATTTCACCTTTTTGACAATGTGCTAAAAAATGTGTGTGCTATTACAGCTTATTTGAAGAAAAAACCCTTGTGTATCCTTGTGTAACTAACTGTTATTAGTTATGGGTGTTCAAATCATTAATAATTCTTCTCCTTATTTCAATTTAAAGGGTAAAAGAAGTTTGTCACACTTGAGTGACCCCATGCATTGTTTTGTTTGACAAGTGATTTAGGGACTTCTTAATGAAGTGGTATTTGGTGAATCACCAGTGGCTTAGATTTCATTTGATTTTGTGAGGTTAAACACTAAGGGACTATATCATTTTTAGCAAGTTTGTAGGAAATTGCATCCCCAATATGAAAACGAAGTCTAACCACTGCTAATTACCCATGACCACGTCTTTACCTGTTTAAATGTCCCTCAAGTTTAGCCTCAAAACTAGCTCATTATAGAAACAAAGCTTGGGGTCGCTCATGCATGACGATCCATTTTTACTCTTCAAATTGAATCAAAATGAAGAAGTATTAATGATTTGAACAACAATATGATACAACAGCAGTTTAAAATAGTGTCTTTCAAACAAGCTGTTTAAAAACACTTTTTTTCTTCTCACTTTGCCAAAAAGGTGAAACCACCATGTCTTACACAGTGGAGTTCGAATCCAGGGATGACAACCCACCCTGATTCTCCGATGGGAAGCTCTCTGAAATTAATTAATTGTTTTAAATACATTCCTACAAAAGAAAATGGACAATTGAACCCTTCTTATTCAGGAAGGCTTTGTACTCATAATAGGTTGCATGTAATTCTGAAAACCTCCCTGGCTGCTGTTGCTGGATGTAAATGTTGGCATCTCTGCAAATCAACATAGGTTTAATTAGATTATTAAGATAAATAAAAAAAATTAAAAAATTAAACACTGTCATATACGACATTCTCTTCCTAGAAAACCTCTTCAGAGGTGTGTCTAAATTCATACAAGTCATAAAAGCAACAACAGCCAATTCAGCTAGATAAACCCTCTCATCAAAACAAATTTGTTTTGTGGCTAATTAGTCCAATGAGGATGTTTACACATCCTTAAACTTTGTATTGCGTATGCTTTTTTCATTATAGCGTGACATCCCTCTGTACTGGAACCTTGCGAAGTAGTCCCCGTAGGACCACATCCATCCTATGGGCATTTAAACTACTTGACTTACTACACACTGCTCCTCCAGAGAGACAAGAAGAACTTGTTACTAAGGTATATTGTTGTATTGGCCTTGGCATCTACACAGCTATTTTCTTATACCTGGTACCATAGGTACACTGCTGCCAGTACTTATACAGGTACTCTATGTCCGGTAACCGTATGTGTACTCTATATGTCCGGTAACTGTATGGGTATACTCTATGTCCAGGAAGCGTATGGGTACTGTTGAAGTATCGACAACGTAGCTGCACAGTACTAGTTACTCTCTGCTACAATGCAGCTACTTGTGGTTGTACGGCACATGCGCCATACAGTTTCCATGCAGGTACAAAGCATACAATACCTGTGCAGGTACTTTGCAGCCCAGTATACATGATGCCAGGCATAAGAAAATTGCTGTGTAACTTTGAACGCCAAGATAAAGCTCATGTATGTCATAATGTATCTTAGAATTGACACTCGATGAGATAAATAGTTTTGATGTATAAAAATAACTGAAATTACTGGAACATCATTCATCAAATTTTTGCATTAAATAGTACTTCCGTAATCGAGTTGGCTTGTGGGAGTTTCTTTGAACTATCAGGGGAGAAAAACGGGTCCAATTTGAGGGGAAAATTGGTCTCCGCATGAGCCGGGGATTAAACCCGGGCCATGTGCATGCAATTCTGATGCTCTACCGACTGAGCTATACAGGTCAGGTTAAAAAAACGTATGTTTTTTTTAACGAAATTGTAGCACTGTCGGGTTTTGTAGTGTCGAGGAGCATAGGGTTAATATGCAATTATTTCAAAATAACTAACAACACTGATGTATGTGTATACGGTTGGCTTCTATTAGCTGTTATTGCAGGCACTTGGGATTTGAAGTATTTTGGGCTTGAAAACATGACGGTATCTATCTGTTTTCTTGGTAGAACTTAGTAATAAGATATCATGACAAGCTGTGTAAAACAGGGCAGGAAACAACACATTTGATCAAGGACTTATAACAGTCCAAATAATGTAAACGTGGACATTTTCGCGCTACTTTAATTTTCGCGCTCCAAGCAGCTACCGCGAAAATAAAAGCATGCAAACATATTTTTGTGTGTATAAGTCTGTAATGAACTTTCAAATCACGTATATTTAAAAACATCCGAAATGCCTGAAAATTGGCAAAGCGCGAAAAATGAAATTGCGTGAAAATTACCACTTTAACAGTTAGCAACATTTTGAGAAAACAATTTTCAGGTTTATAGGCCTACATGTCTCTGTTTGGTTACAGTATTATCCCTATTAAGCGCCCAGGACCTTATAAGCCCCCACCCCTGTTTTTCTCAATGACTACCAACAAACAATCCCTTATAAGCGCCCACTTTTTTAAATGGTCAGCATCCTCAAATTACCACTTGTACATTTTCGTGAGTATGTCAAGTGGTTGGCCTTCTCAAATTACCACTTGTACTTTGTATAGTACATCAAATGGTCAGCATCTTCAAATGACCACCATATGGTCAGCATCTTCAAATGACCATCAAATAGTCAGCATCTTTAAATGACCACTTGTACATTTATTTAGTACGATAAATGAGTTTAAAAAGGTAACATAATAAGCGCCCACCCAAAATGACTTTGCTAACCGCCCTGGGCGCTTAATAGGGATAATACGGTACATCATTTGCAGTGCTTCATTTTAGAGAAGGCCAAATTGCAGTGGGACAATTAGTTTTGTAAAAATATTAATTAAAACATTCTCAATTTAACAATAAAAAGGGATGTTTTATGAACAGTATCTTAACACTTTCCATGCGGCTATTAGTTTTACCATATAGAAAACAGATTTTTCAGAAACCTTTCCCAATTTTCAATGTCTAACTCAAGGATTACTGCACCAATATTAGGCATGTTGGTACTTTTTTTTAATGCATTTCTAATGCTGATTCCAAATATGGTGACAAAATTCAATACTTTTGACATTTTTAAAACATTTTGTGACATTTTGGAATGTCGTCTGCAGACGCCTGCCGCGTGGAAAGTGTTAATATTAATAATCCTCATTTTCCACTGATATTGCATCACTGATATAGCATCACAAATGCAATTTAGGGTGTCTCTCAACTAAGACAACTTTCCCTTGGAGAAATGGTGGGGAACTGTCATTGAAAATGATTGTAATATGGAGACCACCCTCAATGAGTCAGTTCACCCATTTACAATTTTGGAAACTCTCTGCCCATATACCCACAAACTTACAAACTCAATGGTTTAGTACCTCCTACCCCGAAATTTGCAATTGAATTTCTATAAATCTCTCAAAAATGTTTGGTTCAAATGTTCTTTTTTCAACCACCTATATTTTGCATATTTCATTATGTCTTCATAGAGTGTTGTACATCAATGATGTGTTTATCTTTTCCTTGATACCATATTTGTAGCAATCACCTGTTTCGGTACTTCACTTGTTTGATCATAGGATGCCTCAATCTCATTGTGTCAAAAGTCAATAAGAGCTTCACTGTAGTTGTCAATATAACTTTTGAACAGAGAACAGAGCTGTCTTTTGAGCGCAAAATAGGGTGGATTTTAGCACATATTGTTATGAGACCTGGGCACATTCTCAAGCAGGTGGCTATATGCACTGAAACAAATGATTGCTGTTCTTATCTGGAACAGCTTATCTGTTTACAAAGAAGTAATGATTCTCTTGATGCTTGACTCCGACTGCACCCGCCTGTCCACTCCGAGATCTCACAAAAAGGCTGGTGATTCCTCCTTTGCTGTCGGTGCTCCACGTATTTGGAATGATATACCCATGGAGATCTGTGAAGCAGAGTCCGTGTCTCGTTTCAAGCTTATTTTGAAAACATATTTATTCCCATGTTGATTTTTGTATTTCTATGCTCTGTTATGTATATTTTTGTTTTATCATTGTAAAGCGCTGTGTTCTCTGTAGAGCGCTTAAGGGGGCTGTCAAGTGTCAGAAATAGCCTCCGTAAAACTGCCGTAACTTCGTCATTATTCATATAATCCATATAAAAGTATAAAAAAAAATTTAAGGGAAGGGTTCAATGAATCCATTTTTCGTATAAAATTTCACTGAAAATCGTGATTTTTATATTTTTGCCCAAAAATGCCTTTTTTTGGGACAATTTTTAAAAAGTACTAAAAATGTGAATTTTGAGATAAAAAAATCTCAAAATTCACTTTTTTAGCACTTTTTTTTCAGCACTTTTTTTAGCACAAAAAATGTGTGTCCTAGATAATTAAATTAAGATGCTTTCTGTAAAATTTTAGAATTTTTTACCTTAAAAATATTTTGTTAGGTTGTTTGAAATAATTAGGCAAACAAAAGAGGCAATTTTGGGCAAAAATATAAAAATCACAATTTCAGTGAAATTTGATACAAAAAATGGATTCCCTGACTCATTTCATTGAAAAAAGTGTATACTTTTATGTACAACACATAAATAGTTTGAAAGTTACAGTGCTTGAAAAATTCATACAACGACTCTTGACAGCACCCTTAATAAATGCTTGTATAGATAGATAGATAGATAGATTGCTACCAATGTGGCATCACTGGAAAGAGGAATACATCATCAGCTTACCATCGATATGTAACACAATATGAATTATCAAGATATATCAGACAAATTGGTAATTGAAAAAGATTTTGGAACCTTTTTTATGAGTTTATTTCCTAAGGCTATATTGAAAAAATCTTTTGTCTCAAAGCTCTTCAGTTTTTCAAAACCTAATGAGAATGCGGATTTTTTTAAGGCTTTTTTTAAAATTTGTTTATAAATGTAAAATATTGAAATCCTTGTAAAAGTGACCTTTTGTATTTAAAATGATGTGATCAATGAAAATCTGAAAAATCTGTGAAACTTCAGGATTTTTTTTTTGGGGGGGGGGGGAAGAGAAAGAAATCTAAATAATGTACATTAATTAACTAATGCACGCGGAGCATTGAGACAAAAGATTTGTTTAATATAGCCTAATGGTGATATTAATATTGTGTCTATACTATTGTGTTTAGGCTTATTGGTTTAGACGTTGGCGAGTCAATATAGGAATTTTGTCTGCTGGTAAAAAAGAACAACGTTACTACAGGCAAAGGTAATTATACTCATGGTCGAAAAAAACCTCCCTAACATAAAAATATAGCTATATTTATTTCATTTTGAAAATGGTTTATCGGCAACTTTTTGCATTGACTCATCATTCACATTCCAAATCATACACAATTACAGAAGAGCAGGTATCTTCACGTACATGTACATCTTGCTTGCATGGTGCAGAAGTCTTAACTTTCAAAAACACCACACTTTTGACTCAAGTTATCGGTGAAGAACTGCCTCATAATCTTGTTTAGTTTGTTGCAATTGATGATTGTTAATGGCCATATCTAGACAAAAGAATGATAATCCATTCTCAACAAGCAGACACATCCATTAACTTTGTCCCTTAACACTTTCCATGCTGCTATTAGTTTTACCATACAAAACAGATTTCTCAGAAACTGTTCCTTACTTTCGAAGTCCATCTCAAGAATATTCCTGAACCTATACTCGGCATGTTTGTACTTATTTTAATGCATTTTTTTGTGGTCATGAAATTTAATAATTTTGACATTTTTAAAATATTTTGTGAAATTTTGGAACTGTCGTCTGCAGACGACTACTCAGACGACTACTGCGTTGAAAGTGTTAATACAGTGAATAATGCTATTATAACAAAGGGGATTTTTAACAGAAAGTATACCTGTTTGACTTAGTTTGCAACAATTATCAGAAAGTTGTTTTAAGTTTTTTGTTATCCATAAACCAACGTGAAATTTAGGATTTCAGATTACTTTTAATATTGTTTTCATAGATTAAATTATTAAGACATATGTAAAGCGATCAGTGAAAACCCACCACATGGTGGGATTTTTCATAATGGAGATATTTACATCATTAGAAAGCTGAAACTGTGCTGATTTTTTTCTACGATCACTACAAAAAAAGTTATGAGTGAATGATGATTGTGATGTCATAAAAAGCTACAAAACAAGAAATCATGAAAACAGGCCAAAGAAGATACAAAGTTCAATTGAATAACATTATAAGGTTAATTAGAAAAGTTACTTAAGTATTTGAAGGTGAAATTTCATAAAAGATGATGACATAAGAATTGGAACTTAATTTTCTAAAAAAAATCTTTAAAAAACATTTTTTAATTTTTTTAATTTGTTACATTTTGCCCATAATCCCTAGTTCACTTTTTGCGACATCCGACGGGTTTTCACAGATCGCATCACATACAACATATGTCAATATATCAACATATGACAACATATGTTGATATGTTGTCAACATATGACAACATATGACAACATGTTGTCAAGCGTGTGTCTGTACGGACCGACCGTGTAAACAAACAAACAAACAAACAAACAAACAAACATATGACAACATATGTCAATATATCTCATGGCAGACATTTTGTTTTAATGAATGCATAGCATGAAGTAAATGAAAGGAAACAATAGAAAACAGTATATTGATCCGTAAACCAACGATCACAGTTTCAATTGTTCATCAAAAAAAATTCCAAATTGAATTGATTTTTTTCAGGATATTAGGAGCTCAAGTAGATCGGTTGTCAACTATGTGGTTTTTGGTGGTTTTTTTTGTATGTGTGTGTTTTGTTTTGGGTTTGTTTTTTTCTCATTGTGTCAGATATTTAAAATTCCAAGGTCAACTTTTTCAAGGCAAGTTATAATTAAGTCAGGTTAATAATTATGCAATAGATTGTATAGCCTAAAACTTTGCTGTTTAAATACATTATTACATACTATTACTTTTGTTATACTTTTCTTTTTGCTCAAGAGACCCTTCGTTCTGGCTTTCTATGTCATTTTGACTGGTTGTTTTGAAAGTCATTTGACACACATACTTAAATATTTACACAGCCAGGTAAAATATAGATGTAATTTGCATCAAAACTCTTAATAGTATGATAGTCAGTGTATTTGTTGTATGGATATTGCATGCATGCACCATGTTATTTCTTTAATGTTTGACTTTGTTGACCAAGATTTATGCTTGTCAGTATTCAGAGGGGAAATAATGTTGACAAAAACCATGTCCACATCAGCCCTTGTGCTTGGCGTAGATTGCCTGTTCAACGCTAATTGGGTGTGAAAGAAAATTACTCTGCTGAAAAGTGCATATTATTATTTGCATTATTTATTTGTCAAAAAAGGTTTTTCTTGAAACTGCAACAGGTGTTTGCATGCAAATAAACTAAAATGCTGATAAACTATTGCACACTTTTGCGGCTTTAACATTGTACATAAAACGATTGTTGACCCCATTGAGTATTTGCTGTTTTGCCTTGAATTCAGTTGTTGGAGGATGAGCATATGGGATTATGCACGTTCAGACCCGGGGAGGCAATTCGGATATTTTTGTGGTACGGGTGTGCCGCCAGCAAATTGAAAATTGACCCATACATTTACCTATTTTCAGGGGAAAATGGACACATTTGTTTACCGGAGACCCTTAATTTTCCTATAAATGACAGATTTTGCTAAAATGTATGTGAAAAACAGCAAATTGAAGGATTTTATACCCATAAATTTACCAAAAATGGCTATTAAAATGGGGCATTCATTTACCAGACGTGTGAAAAATGGGACCCTGTTTGGCGGCACATCCCCATAACCTCATATATACTTAGTACCGCCCCCCCCCCCCCCCCCCCCCCACACCACCCCTGGCATTCAGACAAGTCAATTTGATTTTGTGTCTTGCCCTTAGACAAATAATGGGATCTTGTATTGGACATCTTTGGTCAAGAGGTATTCTAAGAAAATCCTCTGAAATTTGTGTTACAAGACAATGGTGATGTGTCACATCAAAAAGGGCGTTTTTGTATTTTAAAATGAAAATTGAGACTTTAATTTCATGCAAATGTGTATTTTGTAAGCTGTAAAAGGACACTGCCCTTGAGTCAATTGGTCGATGCTTTCAGTTTGTATGTGAAATATTATTAAGGGGAAATTTCTTTTTATTTCTTTTGTTTTTCATGCTTTACTTCCTTAATTTCTTCAAATGCATATTGCCAACAAAAATCCCCCTGGACTGGTCGCAATTGTGTCATACACATGGTCATTTTAATTATGCTATCGTATTAGAAAGAGGTGATACCTCATCTTTTTGAGTTCTCAATGTCATCCCAAGATCACCTATTTTAAAATTATATGAGATTCTAACTGACAATTTGGTCACTTTCAGAGTAGCCAAAGTTCAACAAAACAATAAAAAAGCACAGCAAGAAATCAACTGGAAGTGATTCCTTTAAACATTTTTTTTTAAATATTGAAAAAAACCTAGCCATGTTATACATATTAAGCTTACAAACTATACTGTAAAACCACTTCTAAATTTCCTGAGGTATTTAATTTTGCAAATTTTGCGAGGACCTTAAATTCATGACATTAAATCCACTGTGAAATAAACCATCGTAAAAGCTTATAATCATATTAAAAATTTGGAAACGCAAAATTAAATCCTCGCGGAAATGTTGACTTTTGGTAATGACAACAAAATTCTACAAAAGCTCTGAAATGTCAGTTAGAACCTTGATAATGTAAGCTATGACTCTGGGTTATAGTAGTTACAGGCACGCGTGGTCCAGCGGATAAGTTCTTGCTCCACAATAAAAGTTGTGGGACGAGTCCCGTTGCGGCCAGCATGTTGTGTCCTTGGGTAAAACACTTTACCGCGCTTGCCTCTCTTCTCCCAGGTGTATAAATGGGTACCGGCATTAATTCATGTTAGGAAGGTAAACAGACTCGTTGTACGGGAGGAGTGGCGAATCCCCCACAGCAAACATTACAAGGAAGAGTTGGTCCAAACACCAAGGAAAGAGAGATGAGCATACTCTGTGCACAAGCTTAGCTCAGCACAACACTTTACCGTTTTACCGTAGAGTAGTTGCAACTTGGAACAATTGATTTAGTTACACAGAAATAATAGACATTTACAACTGGTATTAAACAAATTATAAATATTTTGAAACAAGTTTGCCATCGTTGATAGAAAAGAGACAAATGTGGGAAAACAATCTCGCCCGGGAATCGAACCCAGGACCTCTTGCTTACAGGGCAAGTGCCTAAAATTGATTTAGTTATGTTTATAATCCACCCACAGGGCTATTGCATTACACAATCTACATGTACTAAAAAGAGGTTTCCATGGCTGGCATAGTGTCATACAGACTAATCAAGAAAGTGCAAATCAACTATGGCATCAGCATACCTTGGAAAAAGGTTTGAAAGGACTCCAATGGGCTGTAGCACAGAGACGGAGACTGGAAGAGAGTCTACAAAACAGAACACATAAGATGTACATTGAAAGCCATTTTAATAGGGTAGGTACTTGAAAGGACTCCAAGGGCTATAACACAGAGAAGGAGTATGGGAGAGAGTCTACAAAATTGAACACATAAGATGTACATGTACATTGAAAGCCATTTTAATAGGGTAGGTACTTGTAGTATATGTGACATGTGAAAGGACTCCAAGGGGCTATAACACAAAGACGGAGAATGGAAGAGAGTCTACAAAACAGAACACATAGATGTACATTGAAAGCCATTTTAATAGGTTAGGTACTTGTAGTATATGTGACATGTCAAAGGACTCCAAGGGGCTATAACACAAAGACGGAGAATGGAAGAGATTCTACAAAACAGAACACATAGATGTACATTGAAAGCCATTTTAATAGGTTAGGTACTTGTAGTATATGTGACATGTGAAAGTACTCCAATGGGCTGTAACACAGTGACGGAGGATGGAAGAGAGTCTACAAAACAGAACACATAGATGTACATTGAAAGCCATTTTAATAGGGTAGGTACTTGTAGTATATGTGACATGTGAAAGGACTCCAAGGGGCTATAACACAAAGACGGAGAATGGAAGAGAGTCTACAAAACAGAACACATAGATGTACATTGAAAGCCATTTTAATAGGTTAGGTACTTGTAGTATATGTGACATGTGAAAGTACTCCAATGGGCTGTAACACAGTGACGGAGGATGGAAGAGAGTCTACAAAACAGAACACATAGATGTACATTGAAAGCCATTTTAATAGGGTAGGTACTTGTAGTATATGTGACATGTGAAAGGACTCCAAGGGGCTATAACACAAAGACGGAGAATGGAAGAGAGTCTACAAAACAGAACACATAGATGTACATTGAAAGCCATTTTAATAGGTTAGGTACTTGTAGTATATGTGACATGTGAAAGGACTCCAATGGGCTGTAACACAGTGACGGAGGATGGAAGAGAGTCTACAAAACAGAACACATAGATGTACATTGAAAGCCATTTTAATAGGTTAGGTACTTGTAGTATATGTGACATGTGAAAGGACTCCAAGGGGCTATAACACAAAGACGGAGAATGGAAGAGAGTCTACAAAACAGAACACATAGATGTACATTGAAAGCCATTTTAATAGGGTAGGTACTTGTAGTATATGTGATGCAATCAAGCGGAATGAGTCCGATGTTTCATGTAAAAATAAGTGACTAATTTTTATGTTTTTCTTTGTTTTCTCAGTTGGTAATAATTGTTTGTAACTTAAAAACTGGAAGTTTGGTTTTAGTGGGGTTTAGACCATACTGTTGCATTTTTCACCTGCTTTTAAATGATGGACAAATATCAAAATTCAAAACTGCCGACTTGTGACTCATTTTACTTGGTCATATCACATTATTACTATTCAACTCCAGTAGAACAATTTGGCATCGACATACCTAGTCAGATTCAGAATCCCCAACCCCAAAACATGACAGACATGATGTATGTGTGGTGTTCAACGGGAATTTGTGTTGCCATGGAATTCACTTGTGTTATATTTGATGAGGCATGCACACGTACGTTCTGAAACGGTCAAAGATAATTGTGAATTACAGAATATTCAGATTTTACGAGTGAAAATTACTCCTAACTTCTTCTTATTTTCTTTAGTTTTTTTGTCCGTTTTCATCTATATCTTGAAAAACTCACAGTCGCAAAGTCCCCCCTTTTGATGTGCTGCATCACATATGATATAGTTTATAATTCTTAATATTTTTATTTCATTTTTTCGTAATAGTGGAGGTCTCTCTGTAGACATAGACAGCAAAGGGTTCAGCTACTAGAAGCTATTGCTAACAAGTACATATTGAGCAGGATCTTCACCCAGTGGAAAACGCACTATGCCCTCAATCAGAAGATGCATATTGCAACATTACACTGCAAGTGAGTTCATTTCTTGAATAATGTAAATGCAGCGAATCAATACAGATGAGGTTGGGTGTGCATGTGGTGTGCATGAATGCAACATGCACGGTGCACTATGTGTGGTGTGCCAACATTTTTGTCCATTCATGACCTTTGCATGCTGAGCGATAAAAAACACATTTCTAGCAAAATTAATAATAATAATAATAATTATAGTGAACCTTTATAAAAGCACACAAATCCGCAAGACGCTCATGGCGCACGAAGTGCAACAAAACCAGCCTGAAACAAGATAAGGATCAAGAGAGCAAAATAATAAATGATATGAATACAGAAAGAGAAAGGTCAAATAGACATGAATAATACACAACGATTTGGCATAAAAGTTAAACATACAACCTAATCCTGTTCATAAAGCAATTTTGAAAAAGTGTGTCTCTAGTTGTGATTTAAAAGACACAATTGAAGGGCAACTGGGGATGTTCTACATCTTGCGTCTGCTAGCCACCTGCTGGCAGTTGGGTTTTATTCTTGAATTGTCTTATTTATGCATTTTATAATATTTTCCCTTTTGTGTATTTTACATAGTTTTGATGGTCTTTTGTAGTTATATAGTTGTACAGCTCATAGGTACTACTTGTTAATGCGCTTTATAATTGCTTATTATTATTATTATTATTATTATGTAATCCGGGAGAGTTATTAGGAACTGAATAAACATAATTACCCACTAATTAAATCAATTATGACATCAATTAGTTGGGTATGTCCTGTTTTCTCCAATTTTTCGGGGAAAATGAGTGATATGAGGTTGGTTTATGTTCATGAATGTCATTGTCATTTTCAAATGGAGACAGGATAGTTATCTATGTTGTGATTTAAAAGACCTAATTGAAGGGCAACTGCGTATGTAATCCTGGGGGTCATTAGGAACTGAATAAACATAATTACTTACTAATTAAATCAATTATGACATCAATTAGTTGGGTGTGTGCTGTTTTACTGCTTTTTCGAGGCAAATGAGTGATATGAGGTTGGTTTATGTTCATGAATGTCATTGTCATTTTCAAAAGGACATTCGATAAAGATTCTGTTAGAATCGAAACGTCAGGTCCCTGTTAGAATCGAAACGTCTGGTCCTCTTATATTTATTACATTTTCAAAAGGAGATGGGATTGATCACACAAGTTGGTTTTTAAAAACTGTTGTACAAAGTCCCCGATGCAGTGCAATACAGACTTCCTTTTCTTGGTGGTCTTATGCTATTTATAAAATACATTAACTTGTGTGCTGTTGCTATTCTTAGCATTAAGATTTGTTAAATTGATGCATTTGTGCATCAATAAACGGATATTCATATGAATTCTTAGAAATTGGTCATGTCTATTAATGGATGTATCAAAATAACATTTGATTCATATGCATCCGGGAAAGAGTAAGCAATTTAGTTTATAATAGTAAAACAAATAAAATGTTTCAATTGATGTTTTTTCTTCTTCAGGGTTTATTTGTTGTCGTCTGCTTTCAAACAATGGAAGCATCACACAGTAAGGTCAAGGGTCAAAGGTTGCCAAGGAGAAATGGCCCGTGTCTACCATGAAGAGAGATTGTGTAGAGTCTACTGGGAATCAATGAAATGTGTCTATGAGAAGATTGTGAAGGCAAAGCAACATCACAGGTATGGTATTGGGAAATGACCCGTGATGAGTCCATTCAACAACATATTATTCTTATATAGTGGGTGTGGTTTTGGATGTCAACAGGCAATTTGATTGGTTTTTGGCTGATACACACTTTACAGGGTGAGTCAAAATATTCAGGTCCTGTTTTCAAAAAATCAGGAAAAATGTTTCTTGTCAACATTTTTTCAATTTCTTAATTGATTATAAGAGTAGACGCACTTCTTCAGACTTAGTAAAGTTCTCAAGAGTATACCTAATTGCGCGCCATAATTACAACATATTTACTCAAAAACTCTTTTAGTAGTGGAGAACGTGGAAGTTGGAACATATTTAAATTTGGGAAAAAGCCCATATCTTCCGTTTGGAATAACCAATTTGAATGATATAAAATTTAGGTTCTAATGTGTTCTTTCTGTGCGTTTCATCATTAAATGTATTAACTTTTGTGTTTGAACTGGTTTTAAAAATCGGTGAAATCAGGACCTGAATATTTTGACTCACCCTGTATAAGATGATACAATAGTATAGTTTGGGGCAGGGCTTTTCATTTGAATAATAATACCTTCAGTGCGTATGGTCATCTCGTTAGCGTGCCCTACACAAAGTCGCCGGCATATGCGTATACGTATAACGCAGCTTTGCCATGTGAATGTGTGCTAAGAACGTGATTAATTCAAAGTTGGTAAACAGCTCACTGGATTCGCAGATTTGTTGTTTGTACAAAATGCATCTTTAAAAATAACCAATAAACTAAATAAGAATGAGACTAAAATATAGTTGTGTCGTCCTGTATGGTCGTGTACAGCCTATGCATTATAAGACCATCATAGTTATAGCAAAACAGCTACAAACTATATTTTATTCTCTAAATAAAGAAATAAAATAAAGAAATGAATGGGGGATACACATTATCAATCTTCCGCAATATTTTGCATTATCTGTTTGAAAAGGCTTTTTAATTTCAACCAATGTATCTTATTTCGATGGTTTTATACATAAATATTTAGTCACAAGCACTACAAATTATACCAACCACCCCGCTACTAACACCTACAAAATTGACTGTTATTGTTGGCTGCTTTGAAATAAAACTGTGATGTAAACATGGAACTTGAGTATCTCGTAGCTCCTCATACACTTACTTTTAACTCTAAATATGTTGAATAATATATAGACTCGGACAAACTGGCGTGAATTAAATTAACAAAGACCTTAAAAATACACTGTCTCGAACCCATCTCGAATAAGTTGCTTAATCACCTAACTCTTATTGTTTATAAATGTTTGAGAAATATAAGTTCATCATACATATCTGCCCAATTTGAATTTGTTCATAACAGTTATCACATCTTACAAGAAATCACACCAGTAATACATTTGCTGTGCCAAAATATAAATCCAATTCAGGCTTGCGCACATTTCACGTTAGGGCAGCATATGCCTGGAATAGCCTACCATCAGCAGTCAGAATTGGACTGGAGAACATGACCGTGCACCAATTTAAGTCTAAGATTAACGACTTTAATTTTATGCAAAGTACTTCTTAATTATATTATTTTGCTATTTCTGTTTGATTCATGTATTAATTATGTGTAAATATTTGAACATTTCTTTGTACATACTGTATTATTTTCTGTATGATGAGGGCCTGCTTGGAAAGCAGTGCTTGACACTGAAGCTGTTTACCCTCAATAAAGAAAGATTCAACAAACATAAACAACTTTATCTGAACCTGTATGACTGACTAGCCTGAATGAGATTTATGTTATTACCATTACCCAATGCCAATGCCAACTGTTGCTGTAAAGACTAAGAGACATAATAAATCCGGGCCCTAAATGTTTAACTTTGAAAATGATAAACTATTACCCGCCCACTCTAAGAGATAAAATGTAAGTTTATATGGAATAAAGTAACCCACCCTTCTAAACAAGAGAAGCGAGCTAATATCCACATGTCGCCACAATAAGTGCAAAAGCAAGCCAACCAACTGCCAAGAAAAAAGAAAAATCCATAGCGTAATACTAGTCATTATAGCCTGATGATCGCTGAGTTAACAACCTCGGCGTGAAACCCAGGGTAGCAATAATGCTATAAATCAATGTGATTAATTTGTAACCATGGATTCAACAGACAATTTACATATGACACCATTTAAAACATTTTTCAATTAATTAACCCCAAATGTTCTTTTATTTTTTGTAAATCTGCTACTTTGGCCAAATTAATGACAGGAATTGTCTGAAGAGTAACCACCCTCTAAAATGACTTTGCTAAGCGCCCTGTGCACTTATTAGAGATAATACGGTATTCTATATGACATACGAGCAGATATGAATACTTCAAAATGATGATGATGATATATCTAGTTATTAAGATTTATAGCCAAAAATAAGTGAGACAACGCCAAATTGATATTCATCATAATAGATTGAGTAAATCATTGCCTCAATTTCCTATAATACAAAGCTTGTGTGGAAAACAGGTTTGATTTTCTGTAGTGTTAGGCGAACCTTAAGGTAATATGTTTATTAATCAACTTTTGCTTTAGATTACTAGATATAAAAACCTTAACCTGATTTAACTGTGTAATCATTTTTACGAATTAATTTGAAATGTGCACATCATTATTTTCTTCTTACAGACACCACCTGCTAGCCCAGGTTTTAAAAGCTTGGCAACAAGGCAATCTGGTTGCTAAGGCTGAACATTGTCACAACAATAGTCAAGCTAAAGAAGCCAGAAGGAGCGCCCTCTTGCGGAGTCATTTAGTCATGTGGAGGGAAAGTTTATTGATAGTGAAGGCAAAGCAAAGACTAGATCGAGTCAGAATAAGGTATTTATCATTTAAGTTTACTCTCAAGCCATTTTAAGAGAGAAATTTCAAGCCATTTTAAGAGAGAAATTTCAGTAGAGGTGCAAAATCATGTTGTCTATATACAGTATAGATAAGTCCACTTATCTTAAAAACCAGAGGTCCATGGGTTGTGACCGAACATTTATGCATTTCCAGTGTATGTAGGTCCGAGTGCATTTATGATGGGTGAATGCGTTTTCAATAGACAATGTGGTACGTCCTAGCATCACGACTACCTCATGATATGGTCTTGATGCTACTTCCTTCATGTAGTATTATAGAGACACCTTATCTCGTGTTTCCATTAGACTTTGAAGAGGACCCAAAGTTGATTAAGATTTACAATTATTCATTATTCTTGAACTATGTTCCAGATATGTGTGGCAGTTATGGTGCCTGCGATATAAAAGACAGAACCTACACAGACAAATCATGGCATCACAGGCACGCAAAGAACTCAAAAAGAGGGCGCTACACCTGTGGATAGCCTATGTTCAGCAGAGCAAGGAGAGAAGAAAACAGGCAATCCATCTCTTACACAGGGTATTATTGAGAGTGATGTTGAAGAAATGGAGAGATGGAACATTGAAGCAAAAGAGATTAAGGTATAGTTATGATTTTGATAAGTGACAATGTGAATTGGTGGTACACACTTGCACTTTCCACTTACACACTTGCACTTTCCACTGTCGTCTGCAACGACATTCCAAAATTTCACAAAATGCTTCAAACATTTCAAAATTGTTGAATATCCTTTCCATATTTAGAATCATCATGAGATTGAGAAATGTATTAAAATAAGTACAAACATACATAGTATTGTTCCAGTAATCCTTGAGATAGACCAGGGCAGACGTGTGCAACCTGCGGCCCGCCAGCCTCTAATCTGTGGCCTGCGAAGCAATCCCAAAATTCCGGGCAAAATTCCCATTGATGCCTGTTTTAACCGGAACTCCGGCCTAAGTAATACAATTGGCGAATTTATTTAGTAGTGTGCTCCCTTATAATTAGTAGGTTGACGCGATACATTTAGTAAATATAACTTGAGGCGTAATTGCGTGTTAAAATCCCTGGTTAAATGGCGCTTACAGCAGCAACAGCGAGTAACATGAGGAAATTACACGAAGAGAAGCGGGTATCATCCTCATTTTTTCTTCCTAAGCTCCCCCCCCCCACCCCCGATTACCCCTTCTCCGGACGTGTTTTAGAATGTTTGACAATCACTGCGGCCCGTGAATGGATCTCAAAATCACAATGAGGCCCGGGTTGTAGAAAAGGTTGCTCATGCTTGCGATAGACCCTGAAAGTTGGGAAAGGTTTCTGAAAATGTGGTTTTGTATATACATGTATGGTAAAACTTAGAGCCGCATGGAAAGTGTTAAGGGGAAAACTAATTAGTATGAGGAAGTTATGGATTAACTTAATTTTTGTGTTTGAACTGGTTTAAGAAATCGGATCAATACGTCACACACGCTTTACCTATCATACTCTACCCGTTGTGAAATGAAAATGAAAATCGTACCTCTCCTAACATTTGGGATTGTAACTGCCTCAATAATCAACCATTACCTGGGCAGTTACTTATTTCGATAACTGTAGTACATTATGCGCTATGGAAAGCATTCATTGTAGGACACACACAGCAGTATGATATCATAATATTGGAAACTCACTTTTCTTCAACTTTTTTTTCATCAGGTACGTAAAATATCATGACTTTAAAAGCATCCACCCATTTTTTATAAATAAGGTATCTCATATTTTTGTTACGGTACAGATTATCAATTTTGAATTAGCTAACATAAAAACACCTGGTCAGAAACGGTCTGTGCTAGGTGTAAACATTATGGGCCGTATTCTCGTACGTAGTTAAACACGATTTTGAGCTAAACACGCGTCTAACTTTGACTTTAGACACAGCGTTTAACTAAACGCAATTCTCGTACATTTGTTTTACTTAAACACGCGTCTAACTCGCTGAAATGTGTCTAACTTTAAACACGGGTATGAGGGTAGTTTAATGCGTGTTTAACTAAACTCGCGCACCAACTGTATGCCTTGAATGATCACTCATCCATGCCCGGTGCAAGCTGATGTGCCGATCGCGTAGTCTTTAAAAGTACCGTGTATTTAAGGCATTCGGTCGATATTTATTGTACTCCATTAGGGCCACAATGAATTAAATACCTGTATACAATCAACGCAGGACCACTATGGGAACGAGTTTAAAATCGTGTTTTGTTAAACACGTCGTTTAAAGGATAAACTCACGTTTAAGTTAGACACACATTTAGTACGAGAATACGGCCCTATGTGTCCTTCATGTAGGGCATTTAATTTCTGTGAAAATCATTGAACTCATTTGGAGAGAGGTGAATTCTTGACCAAACTTTGACATGTTTTCATGAGCGTGATGTGCTTATTTAAAATTAGATTTCTGTGAAATTCATCAAATGTTTCTAAGTGCGTGGGTTATGCTCATTCAAAGTAAATTGGGAGCTTATAAATACACATTGATTTCCTCTAAATGCTATTTCAAAATACCATGCATTGGTCCATACTTTAATGTATGATGTTTCATCGTTAGTTGTATAAACCCGGGGTTTACTCAAATATGAAGAGGGTAGAGGTGTGTGACTGGGCAGTCTGACAACAGGGGCTTATCGAACTGGGAGAGTTTGGATTGTATAGCTTGTGGAACGAATTATCAGTGAAATGAGATGTTTATGAGCAGCTGAAAGGCCATGAAAAGGGGGTCTTGGTAGCCGCACATACCCGTATGGCCACCCCCGGGTGTATAAGCCCCCCCCCCCCCCCCCCGCAAAATCATGCAGATGCAAAATGCTGGTTTTTTTTATTTATTATTTTTCTTCTTCAAATCTGAGCATTTTTAATACTGTTTCTCATAATTGATGGCAAAGAGGTGGAATCGGTCTCGAAATTCAACTTTCTTGGATCCCTGATTACCAAAGAGGGTGGTTGCAGCCAAGAGATTAGACACCGTTTAGCAATGGCTAGATCAGCAATGATCAACCTAAGCAAGATCTGGACAGAGTAATAACCAGAGCAACAAAACCAGGCTTGTCCAAGCCCTTGTATTTCCAATTGCCATGTATGCATGCGAGACGTGGACCCTAACCAAAGCTAACAAAAACAGAATAGCTGCTTTCGAGGTGTGTGGCTGGAGGCGTATGCTTCGTATCGTATGGACAATGAGAAGGACCAATGACAGTATTATCAAAGAAATAGGGGTGTCTAAACGACTTCTTCATGCTATCAACACCCAAATGCTGAGCTACGTCAGCCATATCTCACGTCGCAAGGGTAACAACCTAGAGAAGATGATCATGCAAGGTATGATTGAAGGGAAGCGGAAAAGAGGCAGACCTCGTTCCCGGTGGATTGACCAAATAAAATTGATTACTGGACACCCTCTCCGTGATTGTTACTCCTTTGCTGAAAATCGTTATTTGTGGCGTAGTATCTGTAAGGTCACGAGCTGTCAGTCATGACAGAACCGAACCAACCAATGTTCGCTAAAATGTGATTTTCACAGCGGATTTTCACTTCCCTGTTGGCCGTATATATATTTCTTCTATTCTATTAAAGATATTAAATCCGCAAGAATCAAGCGTCTCAATGAAATGCACACGCACCACTGGAAACAAACTTCTTCTTTTTTTGTGTGGCCTAATTTCTCGTATGAATGGTTTTAATAGCCATTTTACCAGTCTTGACATTGTAATTAATTAATTAATTTTTAATCAAATAATAAGACTTGTTAAAACAATAATTAAGTTAGCTATTAAATTGAACACAAACTGCTTCTCCTGCAAAATGCATACAACATTCTTGCATTCCCATGGCAAACTATTATCAACATCAGGGTTCTAGCCAGGCCAATTTTAGTGCCGGGTAAATTTACTGACGGCGAACAGAGAAAGTATAGCGAAACAAAGTGCACTGGATCATGGCATGGGATCCAGATGCCTTCTTAATGTTTTTATTTTATTTTTAAAAGCACTTTGAGGGTTCCTGCTACATAATTTCTTGTTTTATGAGGCAGTTTAATGATTTTTATCCACAAATAGTTAAACAATCACCCCCCCCCCCAAAAAAAAGAGTGCCGGGCGGAGATTGTGAGTGTTGGGCGGGTCCGCCCAGCGCCGCCCGGCGTAGCCAGAAACCTGATCAACATTATCTGATGTACAGTAGGTCACTATTGTGTTGGTGTTGTTTTGAGAAAAAATAGACAAATCAATGCATGCACGCCTGCTAATGTTGATGTGTGAAATGGCATGACCCAATGGGGAGAGTTCAATTGTGATTTTATCCAAACAAGTTCAAATTGACGAAACTTGGCTGCCAGAACAACGGATCCAAGGGGGCGTGCTATGGGATGGTGGCGTTCTGTGCGCTCTACATTTTCAATGTATTCCACATATTTCAGTTTGATTGGTTTGAAACTACTAAAAGATGAGTGAATGAACAGGCATGATATTTTGTAGATAAAAATCTGAAAGTAAATATTTTTAACACTCAAAAGAAGTTATTTTTTGCCTAAATTTGTCTTTATTTTGCCAAAATGTAGACAATTTTGGGCAATAGTCTGCTGTTTTTTAATATTTCAATGAATTTCAGATTTTTTCACCTGATATGAATATCATGCATGATGAATCAATAATAAGTAACTTCAAACTCCTTCTTTTGTAAACTTTTCTTGTAGTGATAGTCTGCATCTTAGTGTTCAGCGTCATGGATCCAGCTTGAAGCAGAAGTTATTCAACCATTGGATGAAGCAATGGAGAATAGTACAAGCGACACAACAGAAACAAGCATTGTGGTCTCAGAGATGTGCTATCAAGGCTATTAACAAATGGAAGATGTGTGTACATAGACACAGATTGGATAGAATGTGTGAGATGTATCGACTTAGGAAGGACAACCGTGTGTTAAGAGGTAGGCATCCATTAAATGTAAACAAACCCAAATGGCTGCTCAATATACCAGGGTAGCTGTATGCTGGAATAGAGGTACAAAATTACATTCTTGAGGTTGAAAAATCAAAAACTGATTTTGTTAAGTTGTCTGAAAAAAATTGAGCCAAAAAAGTGATTTGTTTATCCTAATTTTTAAAAAATCTGAATTTTTAATTAAATTTAATTCCAAAAAAAGATTCTCTGACTCATTTCCTTCATGTACATCACATTAATAGTTAAAAGTTACAGCACTTGAGATGAATTTCATATTATTAGTGCTATAGTATTAATTAATAATTGAAAGAACAATTGTGGAATAGCGCAGTGCGTAAAAAAGTCCAAGCAGCGTCTGCAGCATATGCTGCATATAATGCCTACATAAACACACTCTGTAGCTGCGTCAAAGTGCTTGAGCTCGAAAATATGCACAAGTACATGCGCTCGCGCTAGAGCTTCATCAATCGCGTACATCGTAGCTGGGTATACGCTCGGGGAAACATTCGTTTAATGATTAATCAGACTCTAGTCAACCTGTCACTCTTTTTTATAATTTACCAGAAACATAAATTAGCCCTGAGATAAAATATTTATAATGCAATTTTATGTCAGCGTATTTGGGCACGCCCATGTGTGAGTATAATATTATAAAGTCATGTTAAAAAAAAATTAACACTTTCCACACGGCTATTAATTTTACCATACAAGACAGATTTGTTAGAAACCTTTCCCAACTTTCAAAGTCTATCTCTCAGATTACTGAACCAATACTAGACATGTTTGTACTTATTTCAATGCATTTCTCATGGTGATTCCAAATATGTTAATGAAATTCAAGGATTTTGACAGTTTTGAAACATTTTGTGAAATTTTGGAATGTCGTCTGCAGACGCCTGCCGCGTGGAAAGTGTTAGTGGAGGGTCAATCTGCAGATTGACGATATATGACTTACCTTTTTTTACACATGGTCACAATATTCTTTAATCATAAATTAAAAGCAAGTTGAGATATGTTCAATTAATGATCTGTGACCATTTTGTTCCCTCTCAGATGCATTTAAAACATGGATCCAAGCTGGCCTTGTTTTACAACACAACCAACAGAGAGCACTGTCTGCACACAATATACTGCAACGTGGTCATCTTCACAGAGTGTTGTTGTCATGGAGATTAGTTACCATGGAAACAAAGACTATCTTACCAATCATCCATAGAAGAAATCATAAAATGATTGCCCGGTAATAAGGCCAAATAGGTTACAATTAATTGGTTTCCCTGTAATGCATTTAGATACTGAAAAAAAAACCACTTAATTTTGTGAGGGATTTAATTTCGCGAGTGATGTGGATTCGTGAAATTAAATACCCGTGAAATTATAAATTTTGCAGTCAAAATGACACCTCGCTTGATAAATTTTGGTCAATGCATTCAGGTTTTATATGAAATTTTAGCTGGAAATTTTATTTTTATTTCTCTTATTTTTTCATGCTTATCTCAGACATGCCAACTAGTACGTTTTTCCTGTATTTCGTACGGAATTTTGTTAAAAATATGGGCGTACGGGATTTTCCAAAAAAATACGTTTTTAACCATTATTGACCTCCAAACTGCAAGGCAAAGAATCCCTTTCAAAAATGACTGCAAGTAAAGACTATTATCCACCCGACAACGTTTCTAGAAAGTAAATATATTCCCGGTATGTTATGTTACGCTATTGTGGTATATTACAATTTTGGTACCACCTAAGACCAAAATCGCACATGGTAAATTGCGCAATTACTAGACTGAGACTGTGCCACCCTCATACATCGCTCTATTAATATTACAGTGCCAGGGAATGTACGGTAATCTTGATGACTGGTGGATGTACACTTATGATGAATTAAAATGGCGGCGCACAGTGATGAATGAAAACGAACTTTCTTCGGCAAAAAAAGTCAAAATACGCCAGAAAGTAATTGGAATAATGACAATTATGAAACTTCTTTGCCAGGAATAACTTGCAAATTTAATATGTTGTCATGCAGGGAAGAAAATCGGACTAAAAGTAAGCTTATTTAAAAATACAGGTTTGGGGGTTTCAGAATACAGTTTTCTGATCCCAGAGGTTGGCATGTCTGTTATCTTCCGTAAAATCTTAAAATGCATACTGCCAACAAAAGCACCCTTTTGATGTGAATATTATTGATCTCGAAACAACACATGCATTTATTGACATATACATATGTGCTTGTGATTACTATGGATATCAAACATACCACCAAAATGGAATCTGTACTGAGTCTGTATTTTCTGACTTAATGTACTGAAATCAATTTGAGTTGAGAAGTGTGAGAAGAAAGAAAAGAAGAAAGAGAAAACTGAATTTGTTGCTAACCATTAAGTCATGATGAAAAGAAAGCACTGATGGGTCAGTAACATCATACAAATGGATAAAAGACAACTACAGTCCTCAAAATAAGTAACTGATCAGGTAATAAATATACTTTTAACTCCAAAACTATAGCTCCTACGTAAAAATATTAAATGACGAAGTTGTATGGAAATCTCTTTTCTTCAATTTGAGCCACGGTTCATGAAGATCGGTTAATAATTGAGAACACTACATTAATAAGGATAGAACAAAGTGCAGTTTTCATTTTCACACTTGGGATTTGAACACGCAGGACTGTGTGACAGGTATGTGTGTGGGCTGCATTGATCGATTGAAGCATCCCCAATCCTCATCTTACTATCAACCTGTGAGTTATCGCTACCAGTTAATCAATAATCTGCATGTTGCTAGTCCGAGGCTGCGTGTCGACAAACAAAATTTTAAAATGAAAAAATGACTTTGTTTTGGTTTTGGGCCCATAACTGAGTTAATATTCATTCAATCTTCACATGTAATATCTCAAATTGAAGAGAAGATATTTCTTACAACTTTATAAATTAATATTTTTACATAAGAGCTATAATTTTAGAGTTGAGAGCATATTAATTACCTGGTCAGTTACTTATTTTGAGGACTGTATATGACACTTATCAAGATTTATTTGTTCCAATCAAGATCTTTCCTTGAAATAAAAAACTTTAAGTGTATATCTGATTTAAAATGATGGATGAAACACAGCATCAACACAATCGTTTATTGAAATTGATGAAATGATATGATGGATTGGGTATAGAAAGCACTTAATGGAATGGAATATTTAAATTGAAATAGAAGAGAGTTTAGGGTAGGTAGGCATGACTATAATTATGAATGGGTTGGATTATATCAAAAGAAGTTAAAGACTGTTGATTTAAAAACATGAGTATGTGGTTGTTCAAAAAAAGTTAACCCACATCTGACAGCCATTTTATTCTATTTACTAATACATGTTTATAAAATCTCTTTGTGTCTTATAAAAGCAGTTGTTATTTAGCATCACTGGGCAACAAATCTAAGGTCTGGATTATTATCGTTTTATGAAATATGGTAGTTTAAAGATATCATGTGTAAAATTGACTTGTCCACAGAAGTCATACCTGGTCAAAATACTTGATTTTGGGCCATTGTAATCTTTACCAACTCCTATTTTTTGCTCATTAATTATTAATTAAAGACAAAAATGTTGTTTAAGAGTGCTTTTTTTATATCTTTGAATCCTGTTCAGATTTTGTTTGTCAAATGGACTACAATTAGAAGGCTACGTACTGTGGACAAACCAATTTTGCACATGTTAACTTTAACTTTCCATATGTCATAAACAAATTAGCAAAGTCTTTTTTTGGCCCACTACTGCTTGATATAGTCTCTGCTTTGATAAAATATAAAGAGATTTCCCTTATTTTATTAGTAAGTAGCTAAAAATGGCTGCCAAAAATTGGTTAACTTTTTTTTAACCATCCTGTATAATGAATATGTCAAAAGAAGTTAAAGACTGTTGATTTAAAAACATTTAAAGAGGCAGTTGTAACGAATTGGTACAATGAAGAGCTTGCCTGTTTCAAAATAAATCATAGTGCGAACAAAATATCGAATAACATACAATAATACACAGTGTTATAGCTACACCGGTCGGCGCCGGTTGGGCGTAGCTGGTACTCACGCTGGCCGGCCGGCACTCTAATTTTGTGGATAGAATCATTAAACTGCCTCATAAAACAAGAAATTAGGTGACAGGAACCCTCAAAGTACATTAAAAAAACCTTAAAAAACCCATTAAGATGGCCTCTGGACCCCATGCCATGATCCACTGCACTTCGTTCGCTACACTTACTCCGTTCACCGTCAGTAAAATTAGCCGGCACTCAATCTGGCCTAGCTATAACCCTGATTACACACAAATGTTTGATAGCTTTCCCGGACTCATATTTTTAAAAACTAGAATTCATTCCTGTTTATTATGTGGATCAATTTAGGTGCTCGATCATATTAATCTAATATGGTTAATTTTCTGTTAATCATAAAATTCAACAACAAAAAATCAATTGAATGTTATATCGCAAGTATACATATTATATAATTTCAGGAAAGTATTAAAATGTGTTGTTGTTTGTCGTTCAGATTGTGTGTGAGGCAAAAATGTTGCTTCCTGAGAGTACAGGGTCCTTTTGCATAAAACTTAAGATAACAACATCAATCTTATTCTTCTTCAGATTCCACTCTTCTTTAGGAAGATTGTTTGAAAATTAGTGAGTTGATCTTCAAACTTTAGAACTTGGCCCTTCTTCATAAAGCTCCACTTAGGAAGAATTCTTAAATATTCTTCTTAACCAAACTAACTCTTCCTATATAGTTCAGTCAGTTCTAAATTGGCGAAACCTGTTTACAGCAGCGAATGAATTCAGAAGAGCATCACAAACAAAATACTCGCATGGCACAATATGGCGCACAATATCGCAGCGTCATTTTATGAGTGACGCTTGCGTATGCCAAAATCGTGCTTATACGCTTCGATTACTTTTGCGTGCGGATAAATAAAAAACAAATATTTCTCGCCAATTTGGTTTTGAACTGATTTGAACTATAAGTTCACTTAAGATTAATCTTACCTTTTATGCAATAGGGCCCAGTTTTGTCAAACATTTCCTATTATATTCATGGGAATGTTTCTGCCAAATACGGTCCTGTTTCCAACCATCTGGTAAATGAATGACCTCCTTTTCAATCCTATTTATTGTTCTAAATATAGGGCGATTGCACGAAGGGTCACTAGTTCAAACTGTCCTCCAGAACAACTCATGCATGCATGTAGTACAATACCAATCACCTGTTTACTGATATTGATCCAAGTGATTGGTATTGTACTACATGCATGCATGAGTTGTTCTGGAGGACAGTTTGAACTAATGACCTTCCGTGCAATCGCCCTATATCGGTCAAATTTCTTAAGATTTGCCATTTCTATTTCTCCCAAATCTAGGCAAAATGGGTAAAAAAAGGACAATTACGGTTCTCAGGTAAACCTATGGGTCCATTTTTCTGGAAACTGGTCAATTTTAGGGTCAATTATCACTTTGCTTTCAGCCATAGGACATAAACAATATGTATGACTTTCTTTTATTGAGGGTCTTTCATGGACATTAACAATATCAATCTGTTTTTCTTGTTTACCACAGCGTGTTTGATGCATGGAGGAAACGAGTGGTTAGGAAAGCATTATACGTTCACCATTTATCTCAACTACAACAAAGGAGACTATCAGTAGCTTTTACTAACTGGAGGTAAGTGGTTAGGAAAGCATTATACATTCACCATTTATCTCAACTACAACACAGGAGACTATCAGTAGCTTTTACTAACTGGAGGTAAGTGGTTAGGAAAGCATTATACATTCACCATTTATCTCAACTACAACAAAGGAGACTATCAATAGCTTTTACTAACTGGAGGTAAGTGGTTAGGAAAGCATTATACATTCACCATTTATCTCAACTACAACAAAGGAGACTATCAATAGCTTTTACTAACTGGAGGTAAGTGGTTAGGAAAGCATTATACATTCACCATTTATCTCAACTACAACACAGGAGACTATCAGTAGCTTTTACTAACTGGAGGTAAGTGGTTAGGAAAGCATTATACATTCACCATTTATCTCAACTACAACACAGGAGACTATCAGTAGCTTTTACTAACTGGAGGTAAGTGGTTAGGAAAGCATTATACATTCACCATTTATCTCAACTACAACAAAGGAGACTATCAATAGCTTTTACTAACTGGAGGTAAGTGGTTAGGAAAGCATTATACATTCACCATTTATCTCAACTACAACAAAGGAGACTATCAATAGCTTTTACTAACTGGAGGTAAGTGGTTAGGAAAGCATTATACATTCACCATTTATCTCAACTACAACAAAGGAGACTATCAATAGCTTTTACTAACTGGAGGTAAGTGGTTAGGAAAGCATTATACATTCACCATTTATCTCAACTACAACACAGGAGACTATCAGTAGCTTTTACTAACTGGAGGTAAGTGGTTAGGAAAGCATTATACATTCACCATTTATATCAACTACAACAAAGGAGACTATCAATAGCTTTTACTAACTGGAGGTAAGTGGTTAGGAAAGCATTATACATTCACCATTTATCTCAACTACAACAAAGGAGACTCAATAGCTTTTACTAACTGGAGGTAAGTGGTTAGGAAAGCATTATACATTCACCATTTATATCAACTACAACACAGGAGACTATCAGTAGCTTTTACTAACTGGAGGTAAGTGGTTAGGAAAGCATTATACATTCACCATTTATCTCAACTACAACACAGGAGACTATCAGTAGCTTTTACTAACTGGAGGTAAGTGGTTAGGAAAGCATTATACATTCACCATTTATCTCAACTACAACAAAGGAGACTATCAATAGCTTTTACTAACTGGAGGTAAGTGGTTAGGAAAGCATTATACATTCACCATTTATCTCAACTACAACACAGGAGACTATCAGTAGCTTTTACTAACTGGAGGTAAGTGGTTAGGAAAGCATTATACATTCACCATTTATCTCAACTACAACAAAGGAGACTATCAGTAGCTTTTACTAACTGGAGGTAAGTGGTTAGGAAAGCATTATACATACACCATTTATCTCAACTACAACACTGGAGACTATCAATAGCTTTTACTAACTGGAGGTAAGTGGTTAGGAAAGCATTATACGTTCACCATTTATCTCAACTACAACAAAGGAGACTATCAGTAGCTTTTACTAACTGGAGGTAAGTGGTTAGGAAAGCATTATACATTCACCATTTATCTCAACTACAACAAAGGAGACTATCAATAGCTTTTACCGACTGGAGGTAAGTGGTGAGGAAAGCATTATACATTCACCATTTATCTCAACTACAACACAGGAGACTATCAATAGCTTTTACTAACTGGAGGTAAGTGGTTAGGAAAGCATTATACATTCACCATTTATCTCAACTGCAACAAAGGAGACTATCAGTAGCTTTTACTAACTGGAGGTAAGTGGTTAGGAAAGCATTATACATTCACCATTTATCTCAACTACAACAAAGGAGACTATCAGTAGCTTTTACTAACTGGAGGTAAGTGGTTAGGAAAGCATTATACATTCACCATTTATCTCAACTGCAACAAAGGAGACTATCAGTAGCTTTTACTAACTGGAGGTAAGTGGTTAGGAAAGCATTATACAGTCACCATTTATCTCAACTACAACACAGGAGACTATCAATAGCTTTTACCGACTGGAGGTAAGTGGTTAGGAAAGCATTATACATTCACCATTTATCTCAACTACAACACAGGAGACTATCAATAGCTTTTACTAACTGGAGGTAAGTGGTTAGGAAAGCATTATACATTCACCATTTATCTCAACTACAACAAAGGAGACTATCAGTAGCTTTTACTAACTGGAGGTAAGTGGTTAGGAAAGCATTATACATTCACCATTTATCTCAACTACAACAAAGGAGACTATCAATAGCTTTTACTAACTGGAGGTAAGTGGTTAGGAAAGCATTATACATTCACCATTTATCTCAACTACAACACAGGAGACTATCAGTAGCTTTTACTAACTGGAGGTAAGTGGTTAGGAAAGCATTATACATTCACCATTTATCTCAACTACAACAAAGGAGACTATCAGTAGCTTTTACTAACTGGAGGTAAGTGGTTAGGAAAGCATTATACATACACCATTTATCTCAACTACAACACTGGAGACTATCAATAGCTTTTACTAACTGGAGGTAAGTGGTTAGGAAAGCATTATACGTTCACCATTTATCTCAACTACAACAAAGGAGACTATCAGTAGCTTTTACTAACTGGAGGTAAGTGGTTAGGAAAGCATTATACATTCACCATTTATCTCAACTACAACAAAGGAGACTATCAATAGCTTTTACTAACTGGAGGTAAGTGGTTAGGAAAGCATTATACATTCACCATTTATATCAACTACAACACAGGAGACTATCAGTAGCTTTTACTAACTGGAGGTAAGTGGTTAGGAAAGCATTATACATTCACCATTTATCTCAACTACAACACAGGAGACTATCAGTAGCTTTTACTAACTGGAGGTAAGTGGTTAGGAAAGCATTATACATTCACCATTTATCTCAACTACAACAAAGGAGACTATCAATAGCTTTTACTAACTGGAGGTAAGTGGTTAGGAAAGCATTATACATTCACCACTTATCTCAACTACAACACAGGAGACTATCAGTAGCTTTTACTAACTGGAGGTAAGTGGTTAGGAAAGCATTATACATTCACCATTTATCTCAACTACAACAAAGGAGACTATCAGTAGCTTTTACTAACTGGAGGTAAGTGGTTAGGAAAGCATTATACATACACCATTTATCTCAACTACAACACTGGAGACTATCAATAGCTTTTACTAACTGGAGGTAAGTGGTTAGGAAAGCATTATACGTTCACCATTTATCTCAACTACAACAAAGGAGACTATCAGTAGCTTTTACTAACTGGAGGTAAGTGGTTAGGAAAGCATTATACATTCACCATTTATCTCAACTACAACAAAGGAGACTATCAATAGCTTTTACCGACTGGAGGTAAGTGGTGAGGAAAGCATTATACATTCACCATTTATCTCAACTACAACACAGGAGACTATCAATAGCTTTTACTAACTGGAGGTAAGTGGTTAGGAAAGCATTATACATTCACCATTTATCTCAACTGCAACAAAGGAGACTATCAGTAGCTTTTACTAACTGGAGGTAAGTGGTTAGGAAAGCATTATACATTCACCATTTATCTCAACTACAACAAAGGAGACTATCAGTAGCTTTTACTAACTGGAGGTAAGTGGTTAGGAAAGCATTATACATTCACCATTTATCTCAACTGCAACAAAGGAGACTATCAGTAGCTTTTACTAACTGGAGGTAAGTGGTTAGGAAAGCATTATACAGTCACCATTTATCTCAACTACAACACAGGAGACTATCAATAGCTTTTACCGACTGGAGGTAAGTGGTTAGGAAAGCATTATACATTCACCATTTATCTCAACTACAACACAGGAGACTATCAATAGCTTTTACTAACTGGAGGTAAGTGGTTAGGAAAGCATTATACATTCACCATTTATCTCAACTACAACAAAGGAGACTATCAGTAGCTTTTACTAACTGGAGGTAAGTGGTTAGGAAAGCATTATACATTCACCATTTATCTCAACTACAACAAAGGAGACTATCAATAGCTTTTACTAACTGGAGGTAAGTGGTTAGGAAAGCATTATACATTCACCATTTATCTCAACTACAACACAGGAGACTATCAGTAGCTTTTACTAACTGGAGGTAAGTGGTTAGGAAAGCATTATACATTCACCATTTATCTCAACTACAACAAAGGAGACTATCAGTAGCTTTTACTAACTGGAGGTAAGTGGTTAGGAAAGCATTATACATACACCATTTATCTCAACTACAACACTGGAGACTATCAATAGCTTTTACTAACTGGAGGTAAGTGGTTAGGAAAGCATTATACGTTCACCATTTATCTCAACTACAACAAAGGAGACTATCAGTAGCTTTTACTAACTGGAGGTAAGTGGTTAGGAAAGCATTATACATTCACCATTTATCTCAACTACAACAAAGGAGACTATCAATAGCTTTTACTAACTGGAGGTAAGTGGTTAGGAAAGCATTATACATTCACCATTTATATCAACTACAACACAGGAGACTATCAGTAGCTTTTACTAACTGGAGGTAAGTGGTTAGGAAAGCATTATACATTCACCATTTATCTCAACTACAACACAGGAGACTATCAGTAGCTTTTACTAACTGGAGGTAAGTGGTTAGGAAAGCATTATACATTCACCATTTATCTCAACTACAACAAAGGAGACTATCAATAGCTTTTACTAACTGGAGGTAAGTGGTTAGGAAAGCATTATACATTCACCACTTATCTCAACTACAACACAGGAGACTATCAGTAGCTTTTACTAACTGGAGGTAAGTGGTTAGGAAAGCATTATACATTCACCATTTATCTCAACTACAACAAAGGAGACTATCAGTAGCTTTTACTAACTGGAGGTAAGTGGTTAGGAAAGCATTATACATACACCATTTATCTCAACTACAACACTGGAGACTATCAATAGCTTTTACTAACTGGAGGTAAGTGGTTAGGAAAGCATTATACGTTCACCATTTATCTCAACTACAACAAAGGAGACTATCAGTAGCTTTTACTAACTGGAGGTAAGTGGTTAGGAAAGCATTATACATTCACCATTTATCTCAACTACAACAAAGGAGACTATCAATAGCTTTTACCGACTGGAGGTAAGTGGTGAGGAAAGCATTATACATTCACCATTTATCTCAACTACAACACAGGAGACTATCAATAGCTTTTACTAACTGGAGGTAAGTGGTTAGGAAAGCATTATACATTCACCATTTATCTCAACTGCAACAAAGGAGACTATCAGTAGCTTTTACTAACTGGAGGTAAGTGGTTAGGAAAGCATTATACATTCACCATTTATCTCAACTACAACAAAGGAGACTATCAGTAGCTTTTACTAACTGGAGGTAAGTGGTTAGGAAAGCATTATACATTCACCATTTATCTCAACTGCAACAAAGGAGACTATCAGTAGCTTTTACTAACTGGAGGTAAGTGGTTAGGAAAGCATTATACAGTCACCATTTATCTCAACTACAACACAGGAGACTATCAATAGCTTTTACCGACTGGAGGTAAGTGGTTAGGAAAGCATTATACATTCACCATTTATCTCAACTACAACAAAGGAGACTATCATTAGCTTTTACTAACTGGAGGTAAGTGGTTAGGAAAGCATTATACATTCACCATTTATCTCAACTACAACACAGGAGACTATCAATAGCTTTTACTAACTGGAGGTAAGTGGTTAGGAAAGCATTATACATTCACCATTTATCTCAACTACAACAAAGGAGACTATCAGTAGCTTTTACTAACTGGAGGTAAGTGGTTAGGAAAGCATTATACATTCACCATTTATCTCAACTACAACACAGGAGACTATCAGTAGCTTTTACTAACTGGAGGTAAGTGGTTAGGAAAGCATTATACATTCACCATTTATCTCAACTACAACACAGGAGACTATCAGTAGCTTTTACTAACTGGAGGTAAGTGGTTAGGAAAGCATTATACATTCACCATTTATCTCAACTACAACAAAGGAGACTATCAGTAGCTTTTACTAACTGGAGGTAAGAGGTTAGGAAAGCATTATACATTCACCATTTATCTCAACTACAACAAAGGAGACTATCAATAGCTTTTACTAACTGGAGGTAAGTGGTTAGGAAAGCATTATACATTCACCATTTATCTCAACTACAACAAAGGAGACTATCAATAGCTTTTACTAACTGGAGGTAAGTGGTTAGGAAAGCATTATACATTCACCATTTATCTCAACTACAACAAAGGAGACTATCAATAGCTTTTACTAACTGGAGGTAAGTGGTTAGGAAAGCATTATACATTCACCATTTATCTCAACTACAACACAGGAGACTATCAGTAGCTTTTACTAACTGGAGGTAAGTGGTTAGGAAAGCATTACACATTCACCATTTATATCAACTACAACAAAGGAGACTATCAATAGCTTTTACTAACTGGAGGTAAGTGGTTAGGAAAGCATTATACATTCACCATTTATCTCAACTACAACAAAGGAGACTATCAATAGCTTTTACTAACTGGAGGTAAGTGGTTAGGAAAGCATTATACATTCACCATTTATATCAACTACAACACAGGAGACTATCAGTAGCTTTTACTAACTGGAGGTAAGTGGTTAGGAAAGCATTATACATTCACCATTTATCTCAACTACAACACAGGAGACTATCAGTAGCTTTTACTAACTGGAGGTAAGTGGTTAGGAAAGCATTATACATTCACCATTTATCTCAACTACAACAAAGGAGACTATCAATAGCTTTTACTAACTGGAGGTAAGTGGTTAGGAAAGCATTATACATTCACCATTTATCTCAACTACAACACAGGAGACTATCAGTAGCTTTTACTAACTGGAGGTAAGTGGTTAGGAAAGCATTATACATTCACCATTTATCTCAACTACAACAAAGGAGACTATCAGTAGCTTTTACTAACTGGAGGTAAGTGGTTAGGAAAGCATTATACATTCACCATTTATCTCAACTACAACAAAGGAGACTATCAGTAGCTTTTACTAACTGGAGGTAAGTGGTTAGGAAAGCATTATACGTTCACCATTCATCTCAACTACAACACAGGAGACTATCAGTAGCTTTTACTTACTGGAGGTAAGTGGTGAGGAAAGCATTATACATTCACCATTTATCTCAACTACAACACAGGAGACTATCAATAGCTTTTACTAACTGGAGGTAAGTGGTTAGGAAAGCATTATACATTCACCATTTATCTCAACTGCAACAAAGGAGACTATCAGTAGCTTTTACTAACTGGAGGTAAGTGATTAGGAAAGCATTATACATTCACCATTTATCTCAACTACAACAAAGGAGACTATCAGTAGCTTTTACTAACTGGAGGTAAGTGGTTAGGAAAGCATTATACATTCACCATTTATCTCAACTGCAACAAAGGAGACTATCAGTAGCTTTTACTAACTGGAGGTAAGTGGTTAGGAAAGCATTATACAGTCACCATTTATCTCAACTACAACACAGGAGACTATCAATAGCTTTTACCGACTGGAGGTAAGTGGTTAGGAAAGCATTATACATTCACCATTTATCTCAACTACAACAAAGGAGTCTATCATTAGCTTTTACTAACTGGAGGTAAGTGGTTAGGAAAGCATTATACATTCACCATTTATCTCAACTACAACACAGGAGACTATCAATAGCTTTTACTAACTGGAGGTAAGTGGTTAGGAAAGCATTATACATTCACCATTTATCTCAACTACAACAAAGGAGACTATCAGTAGCTTTTACTAACTGGAGGTAAGTGGTTAGGAAAGCATTATACATTCACCATTTATCTCAACTACAACACAGGAGACTATCAGTAGCTTTTACTAACTGGAGGTAAGTGGTTAGGAAAGCATTATACATTCACCATTTATCTCAACTACAACACAGGAGACTATCAGTAGCTTTTACTAACTGGAGGTAAGTGGTTAGGAAAGCATTATACATTCACCATTTATCTCAACTACAACAAAGGAGACTATCAGTAGCTTTTACTAACTGGAGGTAAGAGGTTAGGAAAGCATTATACATTCACCATTTATCTCAACTACAACAAAGGAGACTATCAATAGCTTTTACTAACTGGAGGTAAGTGGTTAGGAAAGCATTATACATTCACCATTTATCTCAACTACAACACAGGAGACTATCAGTAGCTTTTACTAACTGGAGGTAAGAGGTTAGGAAAGCATTATACATTCACCATTTATCTCAACTACAACAAAGGAGACTATCAATAGCTTTTACTAACTGGAGGTAAGTGGTTAGGAAAGCATTATACATTCACCATTTATCTCAACTACAACACAGGAGACTATCGGTAGCTTTTACTAACTGGAGGTAAGTGGTTAGGAAAGCATTATACATTCACCATTTATCTCAACTACAACAAAGGAGACTATCAGTAGCTTTTACTAACTGGAGGTAAGTGGTTAGGAAAGCATTATACATTCACCATTTATCTCAACTACAACACAGGAGACTATCAGTAGCTTTTACTAACTGGAGGTAAGTGGTTAGGAAAGCATTATACATTCACCATTTATCTCAACTACAACACAGGAGACTATCAATAGCTTTTACTAACTGGAGGTAAGTGGTTAGGAAAGCATTATACATTCACCATTTATCTCAACTACAACACAGGAGACTATCAGTAGCTTTTACTAACTGGAGGTAAGTGGTTAGGAAAGCATTATACATACACCATTTATCTCAACTACAACACAGGAGACTATCAATAGCTTTTACTAACTGGAGGTAAGTGGTTAGGAAAGCATTATACATTCACCATTTATCTCAACTACAACACAGGAGACTATCAATAGCTTTTACTAACTGGAGGTAAGTGGTTAGGAAAGCATTATACATTCACCATTTATCTCAACTACAACAAAGGAGACTATCAGTAGCTTTTACTAACTGGAGGTAAGTGGTTAGGAAAGCATTATACATTCACCATTTATCTCAACTACAACACAGGAGACTATCAGTAGCTTTTACTAACTGGAGGTAAGTGGTTAGGAAAGCATTATACATTCACCATTTATCTCAACTACAACACAGGAGACTATCAGTAGCTTTTACTAACTGGAGGTAAGTGGTTAGGAAAGCATTATACATTCACCATTTATCTCAACTACAACAAAGGAGACTATCAGTAGCTTTTACTAACTGGAGGTAAGAGGTTAGGAAAGCATTATACATTCACCATTTATCTCAACTACAACAAAGGAGACTATCAATAGCTTTTACTAACTGGAGGTAAGTGGTTAGGAAAGCATTATACATTCACCATTTATCTCAACTACAACAAAGGAGACTATCAATAGCTTTTACTAACTGGAGGTAAGTGGTTAGGAAAGCATTATACATTCACCATTTATCTCAACTACAACAAAGGAGACTATCAATAGCTTTTACTAACTGGAGGTAAGTGGTTAGGAAAGCATTATACATTCACCATTTATCTCAACTACAACACAGGAGACTATCAGTAGCTTTTACTAACTGGAGGTAAGTGGTTAGGAAAGCATTATACATTCACCATTTATATCAACTACAACAAAGGAGACTATCAATAGCTTTTACTAACTGGAGGTAAGTGGTTAGGAAAGCATTATACATTCACCATTTATCTCAACTACAACAAAGGAGACTATCAATAGCTTTTACTAACTGGAGGTAAGTGGTTAGGAAAGCATTATACATTCACCATTTATATCAACTACAACACAGGAGACTATCAGTAGCTTTTACTAACTGGAGGTAAGTGGTTAGGAAAGCATTATACATTCACCATTTATCTCAACTACAACACAGGAGACTATCAGTAGCTTTTACTAACTGGAGGTAAGTGGTTAGGAAAGCATTATACATTCACCATTTATCTCAACTACAACAAAGGAGACTATCAATAGCTTTTACTAACTGGAGGTAAGTGGTTAGGAAAGCATTATACATTCACCATTTATCTCAACTACAACACAGGAGACTATCAGTAGCTTTTACTAACTGGAGGTAAGTGGTTAGGAAAGCATTATACATTCACCATTTATCTCAACTACAACAAAGGAGACTATCAGTAGCTTTTACTAACTGGAGGTAAGTGGTTAGGAAAGCATTATACATACACCATTTATCTCAACTACAACACTGGAGACTATCAATAGCTTTTACTAACTGGAGGTAAGTGGTTAGGAAAGCATTATACGTTCACCATTTATCTCAACTACAACAAAGGAGACTATCAGTAGCTTTTACTAACTGGAGGTAAGTGGTTAGGAAAGCATTATACATTCACCATTTATCTCAACTACAACAAAGGAGACTATCAATAGCTTTTACCGACTGGAGGTAAGTGGTTAGGAAAGCATTATACATTCACCATTTATCTCAACTACAACAAAGGAGACTATCAGTAGCTTTTACTAACTGGAGGTAAGTGGTTAGGAAAGCATTATACATTCACCATTTATCTCAACTACAACAAAGGAGACTATCAGTAGCTTTTACTAACTGGAGGTAAGTGGTTAGGAAAGCATTATACATTCACCATTTATCTCAACTACAACAAAGGAGACTATCAGTAGCTTTTACTAACTGGAGGTAAGTGGTTAGGAAAGCATTATACGTTCACCATTCATCTCAACTACAACACAGGAGACTATCAGTAGCTTTTACTTACTGGAGGTAAGTGGTGAGGAAAGCATTATACATTCACCATTTATCTCAACTACAACACAGGAGACTATCAATAGCTTTTACTAACTGGAGGTAAGTGGTTAGGAAAGCATTATACATTCACCATTTATCTCAACTGCAACAAAGGAGACTATCAGTAGCTTTTACTAACTGGAGGTAAGTGATTAGGAAAGCATTATACATTCACCATTTATCTCAACTACAACAAAGGAGACTATCAGTAGCTTTTACTAACTGGAGGTAAGTGGTTAGGAAAGCATTATACATTCACCATTTATCTCAACTGCAACAAAGGAGACTATCAGTAGCTTTTACTAACTGGAGGTAAGTGGTTAGGAAAGCATTATACAGTCACCATTTATCTCAACTACAACACAGGAGACTATCAATAGCTTTTACCGACTGGAGGTAAGTGGTTAGGAAAGCATTATACATTCACCATTTATCTCAACTACAACAAAGGAGTCTATCATTAGCTTTTACTAACTGGAGGTAAGTGGTTAGGAAAGCATTATACATTCACCATTTATCTCAACTACAACACAGGAGACTATCAATAGCTTTTACTAACTGGAGGTAAGTGGTTAGGAAAGCATTATACATTCACCATTTATCTCAACTACAACAAAGGAGACTATCAGTAGCTTTTACTAACTGGAGGTAAGTGGTTAGGAAAGCATTATACATTCACCATTTATCTCAACTACAACACAGGAGACTATCAGTAGCTTTTACTAACTGGAGGTAAGTGGTTAGGAAAGCATTATACATTCACCATTTATCTCAACTACAACACAGGAGACTATCAGTAGCTTTTACTAACTGGAGGTAAGTGGTTAGGAAAGCATTATACATTCACCATTTATCTCAACTACAACAAAGGAGACTATCAGTAGCTTTTACTAACTGGAGGTAAGAGGTTAGGAAAGCATTATACATTCACCATTTATCTCAACTACAACAAAGGAGACTATCAATAGCTTTTACTAACTGGAGGTAAGTGGTTAGGAAAGCATTATACATTCACCATTTATCTCAACTACAACACAGGAGACTATCAGTAGCTTTTACTAACTGGAGGTAAGAGGTTAGGAAAGCATTATACATTCACCATTTATCTCAACTACAACAAAGGAGACTATCAATAGCTTTTACTAACTGGAGGTAAGTGGTTAGGAAAGCATTATACATTCACCATTTATCTCAACTACAACACAGGAGACTATCGGTAGCTTTTACTAACTGGAGGTAAGTGGTTAGGAAAGCATTATACATTCACCATTTATCTCAACTACAACAAAGGAGACTATCAGTAGCTTTTACTAACTGGAGGTAAGTGGTTAGGAAAGCATTATACATTCACCATTTATCTCAACTACAACACAGGAGACTATCAGTAGCTTTTACTAACTGGAGGTAAGTGGTTAGGAAAGCATTATACATTCACCATTTATCTCAACTACAACACAGGAGACTATCAATAGCTTTTACTAACTGGAGGTAAGTGGTTAGGAAAGCATTATACATTCACCATTTATCTCAACTACAACACAGGAGACTATCAGTAGCTTTTACTAACTGGAGGTAAGTGGTTAGGAAAGCATTATACATACACCATTTATCTCAACTACAACACAGGAGACTATCAATAGCTTTTACTAACTGGAGGTAAGTGGTTAGGAAAGCATTATACATTCACCATTTATCTCAACTACAACACAGGAGACTATCAGTAGCTTTTAATAACTGGAGGTAAGAGGTTAGGAAAGCATTATACATTCACCATTTATCTCAACTACAACACAGGAGACTATCAGTAGCTTTTACTAACTGGAGGTAAGTGGTTAGGAAAGCATTATACATTCACCATTTATCTCAACTACAACACAGGAGACTATCAGTAGCTTTTACTAACTGGAGGTAAGTGGTTAGGAAAGCATTATACATTCACCATTTATCTCAACTACAACACAGGAGACTATCAGTAGCTTTTACTAACTGGAGGTAAGTGATTAGGAAAGCATTATACATTCACCATTTATCTCAACTACAACAAAGGAGACTATCAGTAGCTTTTACTAACTGGAGGTAAGTGGTTAGGAAAGCATTATACATTCACCATTTATATCAACTACAACACAGGAGACTATCAATAGCTTTTACTAACTGGAGGTAAGTGGTTAGGAAAGCATTATACATTCACCATTTATCTCAACTACAACACAGGAGACTATCAGTAGCTTTTACTAACTGGAGGTAAGTGGTTAGGAAAGCATTATACATTCACCATTTATCTCAACTACAACACAGGAGACTATCAGTAGCTTTTACTAACTGGAGGTAAGTGGTTAGGAAAGCATTATACATTCACCATTTATCTCAACTACAACACAGGAGACTATCAGTAGCTTTTACTAACTGGAGGTAAGTGATTAGGAAAGCATTATACATTCACCATTTATCTCAACTACAACAAAGGAGACTATCAGTAGCTTTTACTAACTGGAGGTAAGTGGTTAGGAAAGCATTATACATTCACCATTTATATCAACTACAACACAGGAGACTATCAATAGCTTTTACTAACTGGAGGTAAGTGGTTAGGAAAGCATTATACATTCACCATTTATCTCAACTACAACACAGGAGACTATCAGTAGCTTTTACTAACTGGAGGTAAGTGGTTAGGAAAGCATTATACATTCACCATTTATCTCAACTACAACACAGGAGACTATCAGTAGCTTTTACTAACTGGAGGTAAGTGGTTAGGAAAGCATTATACATTCACCATTTATCTCAACTACAACAAAGGAGACTATCAGTAGCTTTTACTAACTGGAGGTAAGTGGTTAGGAAAGCATTATACATTCACCATTTATCTCAACTACAACAAAGGAGACTATCAGTAGCTTTTACTAACTGGAGGTAAGTGGTTAGGAAAGCATTATACATTCACCATTTATCTCAACTACAACAAAGGAGACTATCAATAGCTTTTACTAACTGGAGGTAAGTGGTTAGGAAAGCATTATACATTCACCATTTATCTCAACTACAACAAAGGAGACTATCATTAGCTTTTACTAACTGGAGGTAAGTGGTTAGGAAAGCATTATACATTCACCATTTATCTCAACTACAACACAGGAGACTATCAATAGCTTTTACCGGCTGGCGGTAAGAGATGAGGAGAGAGAAAGAAATTTGGAAAACAATCACTTCAACCCTTTCCCATGAAATACTACGTTTTCAGGGTTCTATTATACCTAATCTATTGAAACTTTTTTTTTTCTTCTTCAAATTTCATTTTTATCGCCAATCTCTCCGTTCCCCTTAAACGTTGTTAACAGCGTTTCCGGTTACAACCGCAACTGTACACAAGTGAACACATCCCTACGAAATACTTTATGATGAAAATCAAACAAATATGTTGAAAAATTCCTTGTATTGGAAACAGATTTCCATTATGACTTAGTAATGTGCTGTGTGATAGTTTTTTAAATGGAAAATACAGTCAAAATAGATTTATGAGTTCAGGAAAATCCTTCTGGATAGTCAAACTGGTATATGGGGTTCAACAGTGTTGTCACTAGCCAAAATTTAGTGCCGGTTAATTTTACTGATGGCGAACGGAGTAAGTGTAGCGAACGAAGTGCAGTGGATCATGGCATGAGGTCATCATAGGCCTTCTTTTTAGGTTTTTTTAATGCACTTTAAGGGTTCCTGCCACATAATTTCTTGTTTAATGAGGCAGTTTAATGATTTTTTAAAAACAATTTTTTAGAGTGCCATTTTTTTTAACCCTTTTTTTTTAGAGTGCTGGTCAGCAATCGTGAGTGTTGGCTACACATGACCAACACCGACTGGTTTAGTGGCAACCCTGGTGTTCAATACTGGTTCATAAAAGTGTCCATTTTCTCTGTTGTCGGATCATCCTGGCCTGAAAAAAATGTGTTTTTTCCGGCAAGCGATTCCAAATTTCCCTCCAAAATGGAATGCATTTCTTAATGAAAGCTAAACATTTCCCTCCAAATGCCAAAATGTCCCTCCAAATGCTCAAATTACCCTGCAAGGAGCTTTCTGTATTGCCTACTTTTTCAGCCTGTGGGGATCATTTTCAACGTTTCAAAGACTTAAGATCTGTTTAAGACTTGACTTGTCATGAGCAAATGTGGGAAGGACTGATGGTTGAGTCACATTTAACTATGACTTGACTTGATCACAATACTGATTTGCACCTCCTAACGTTTTGTTTCAGGGAGAAATCAGAACAAATACAGATGTATTATACAACAAGGAAGTCTCTAAATCAAGCCAAGCTTCTCAGGCACCTGAAAGCTTGGCAGACAGTCGCCAAACTAAGAGCTGATGCCAAGATATTTCGGAAGAGACAGGAGAGCCGTCTGGTGCAGACAACTTTTTCTGCCTGGTCAGAGCATCATGAAATAAGACAAGTGCACAGAGATGAAGCGCAAGGAGAGAAGGTAAGGAAGATGCATTAGAGATACTCAACATCAGCATAATGTCAGTTTCAAATTGTTAACATTTTTTTGAACATTTTTGAAACTTCAACCAATATTTTCACTTTTGATTTCAGGCTAGAGCACATCTTTTAAAGACAGCATATTTTAGATGTTGGCGCCGTCATGTCGAATGTCAAAAACAGAATGACAACAAGATACTGATGAACTTTGAGGTGAAACAGAGACAACAAACACTACTGAACAAACTAACACTCTGGAAGAAGCGGACTAAATTAGCACAATTTATCAGGTAAGTCCAACCCAGCTTATAAACTATTTATTTATCGCAAAACCATTTTGATACCCCAAAAGCAGGGGTAACGTGCAGCCCGCCAACCAGTTAAGTTTGGCCCTTTGATCACCTCTGAAATACAATGTACATGATGACATAGAAATGTATAGGAAAAGCTCAGAAAGTGGTGTTCATCCCTCGAGCATATATTTTTGAACTTCCTTTGGCCCTCCATGGCTTGTCAGAAAGTATAGTTGAGAACCCCTGCCCCAGATAGTGTATAACACACAAAGACTCTACCCTGGGTCCTACCTTAAGGCTTTTTTTTTTTTTTGTGTTGCCCTCAAGCGCCAAAAATGTTGAGTCTGGTCTGTCGCTTGATTTTCCTTTTTTTTTCTTTCTTTTTTACTGACAAATATTACTGTCAGACCGTGGTTCATGACAAGACAAAATTGGTAAATGTCAATTTGACAAATATTTCTACTGTGATAATAGTTTAAAAGTAATCTACTCAAGCAAACTTATTAATTTCAAACAGAAAATAGTAATATTTTGACAAATAGGGAAAAATGTAAATCTAAAAAAAAAGAAAATTGTGACCCTGATTTTTGAGATTTTAGGGTCGGTCGCTGAGGGCAACACAACACTTTGTTTCTGCGTAAACATTAACGGCATTACTCACACTGAATTAATCTATATAAGACTAGCACCATATCATGAATGAAGTGGGAATTTCACTGCATACAGGGTGAGTCAAAATAGTCCGGTCCCGATTTCACCGATTTTTTAAACCAGTTAAAATTTTAAAATGAATATATTTAATGACTTGCCTAGCAAGGTGGCATTACTAGCTATAACCTAAATTTTATTTCATTAACATTTGTTATTCGAAACGGGAGATATGATAATTTTTCTAAATTCTGTGAAATAAAATCTGTTCCAACTTATCTAAGGGATCCCTATGGATGTTAACGTTTAACGCGCGCCTTTTGAATAAGTCAATCGAAGGCGTGTTGGTATTCACAGCAATTACAATAGGAAAAGAGATTCTATTGTCTTTGCGGTTATGTTTTCAATAGTTTTCGTGCAATCAGAGATAGCCTATAACAAACATTGAGTTTTAACAAAATGTTGACCAAAATATTTTGAAACTTGTTATTTTAATCGAACTGATATGAGAGAAGTCTGAGAGAAAACAGATCTTATATCTTTAAACAGTTTGTGATTTGGCAACTTACCAGGCAAAGTGCATAGTCCATTTTTATGAATATATTTGTGCTATACTGAGTTATATTATAATATATTTAAATACTTTGCATGCAATATCGTTCAATTTATCAGAGATTCAACAAAAAAAACCATGATATTTTGGTATAAATTGCAACAGTTACACAGTGTGTTGTGATGTATGAATAACTAATATTACAGTAGAATTAACATCCACCACCAAACTTGGAACACTTTGGATTACGCGTCTTTTTGTAAAAATGTTGTAAATCTGGCGTGGAATATGATATTGTCTTGAAAACATCACCAGGTATCAAGAAGTATGTCTACTCTCATAAACAATGAAAACAATTACCAATTTTGTACAAGAAGTTTTTTTTTTCTTGATTTTTTGAAAACGGGACCGGACTATTTTGACTCACCCTGTACATTCAATGTGTACGTTCACGAAATGAAACAAAGCAACCCAAATATCATATATTTTCTAATCTTCATTTCATTTCAGTCTAAAATACAATAACTTACACTAGAAGCCTATCGCGTCTCAACAATTTCATATGCGTCTCAACTTTGCGTCTCAACAAATTGTTGAGACGCGAAGTTGAGACGCATTTGAAATTGTTGAGACGCAATAGGCTTCTAGTGTTAGTCTAAACCCTGATGGAGTGCACTAAAAGCACTTTTTTCTCAAAATCATCCTTTCAATTCACAAAGAGATTATATTAATAAAAGATATTTCAGGATGTGCCTAGGTGTGGCAATTTTCAATCAATCAATCAATCAAAACCTCATTTCGATATTCAATAATAATTAATAACAAGACATAAAGGAGAATGATATAAAGACCATATAAGGACAAGTGATTACCTCTTAAATGATAAATGAGTTTTGTAAATGACAATTATGTATTGTATCAATTATTAAGTTATAAAAGACTTGATAATAGTTTGATCAGCTTTAAATTGGCGAGCCTCCTTACAGCAGCAAATTGATACAGGTGCATATGAACGCAACAAGCGCGTGACATGTGCATATGGGCAAAATCGTGTGCGCATGGCCAAAATTGGATCACTTTTTGCACGTGGAGAAATTAAAAAAACCATGTATTTCTCGCCAATTTGGAACTGATTGAACTATAGACTTCAGGACAGGTGGCTTCCCCGTACTATAAAGGCATTAATTCCAAGTCTTATTTAAACTTTTGTTGTCCATTCTTTAGAATCCTGCATGTATAAGTTTTAAGAGATAGACTCATTGGTGAAGCTGGCCTGTGAATCTTGCCGTGTGTTTTCTGATCTTATATGAAATTTTTGGTTCAGTGAAAATTGTATTTGAAAATACGGATGGTATTTCATTAAGTGTATACATATTATAAAAAGGAGGATAACAAGTTTTGGCCTAAAAGGTTAATGTGTGGTTAAAGTGTTCTTGCCCTGAACATGTAAAGCAACACAGGTTTTGACAGAACAGCAACGATATGAGTTTTCAATAAAAACACATAATAAGTTTTGCTGTAATGTTGAATAAGTGTGCTTGTGATTGATTTAATTTCAAGGAGTCTTGATAAAATTGCAATCTTGTAATATCATTGTTGTTGTTTTTGCAGAAAGCTGAGCAATGTACATGATCAGTACATCCTACATTGCATCTTACAAGCATGGGACGCTCAAACCAAACTCTCATTTCATCAAGCTGTGGAACAATTCTCACAATCTCTGATCAGAACAGGTATGCTATTAGGCGATAATAAAAACCGTTCTACAAGCACGACCGACCATTTCTTTTCTAAAAAAACCAACAACAAACAATCAAACCAAAAATGCATGCCCTGCCCGAAAGTAGGATCCGTTTACCTGTAGAACTGGGGGTTTTACTGTCGCCTTAGAGAAAAAAATGATATGGTCCATTGCAAAACATACTATTTATTTTTCTTTAAGGTGCCTCCCCAAAAATTGTTATATAATACTGTACTTTGAAGTTGATCTTTCGTCTATCATAAAAACCACACAAGCAATTTCACTAAAATTTAGTATGACTTCATTTATGATACACCTTCACGTAGAATAGTAAACAAGTGAAAACAATTGGGCTGACTTGAATCACATATGCATCCAGCCAGTAGGGAGGTCACGCTGCATGTCATATTTTGTTATACGCAAGAAAACAATGAAGTCTATGTATAGTCATCTTCAGAATACTTCGGCACTTTTTTCTGTAACAACTGCGTACAGCGTAAACACGGAAGTGCGTTGTAGAACAGCGTCACAACAGCGTTATCTTTGAGCAGTTCGACGCGTCGCGGCCCCTGTAATCCGATTGGCCGCGATTGTATCTATGGGTCATGAATGTCCCCGCCCACATGCTCAATAACTAGACGCGCGCATTGGCGGTTTTAAAAAGTGCTGAAGTATTATGACGACGACTATAGGTGACTGCAATATTTGCTAGAAATAGCTTCGGAAAATGGTCTATTTGGGCATCTCAAAAACTGAGAAACGTGTTAAAAATCATGTAGAATTTTAGAGGAGGGTCAATAACAACTGCAGAACGGTAAAATGTATAGTATTAAACACGTTTGGTGACCAAATTTATGTAGTAAAATGTTGGAAAATTCACGTTTTGAAAATCTGTGGTCTTCGAAATTACAGGAATCCTAACTCATTCTAAACCTCACCAAATCATGAAATGAACCCTCGTCTACAAAAAAGTCCATGTACGTATTGCTCTATCTGCTTGGAGATAGCGAAGACCACGGAAACCACATAGCTTTATACCACGGAATGAAATCCGCCATAGACATTACATGGCGAATAGTCGTACAGATTTGCACTGCAGTCCTCTGTGTAGGGAGTGTTGACAATAGCAAGGTTGTTTGACTATTGTGTTTGTGCATGTTTGTGACGACTGACCCCGTTTAACAATCTTCATAGCTTTCATATAGGGCTTCGGTGACCTAACTATTGACTGCATCGTTTTGAGATAGTTTACTACTCTTTCACTGAGATCATCTAAGGATACATCTCCCAGGCCTAGAAGTTTTCAGGGATAATGACCAAATATGTTTTGATTTCTGATACTAAATCTTAATTTGATTGGGAAAAGTGAACTTGATTGGGTCTGTCACACCTTAAAAGGCAAAGGTCCACGCTGGTCAGTTCACCCAGGGTGAACTGGCTTACACCTGTTCATTTGGTGACAGATGATACAGAGTTAAAGTGGCATTGAGAGATGTATCGATATACTAAATGAGCAAATAACGTAAAAATAATCATCAACATAGCCCAAATCCAAAATGTCATACAATTCCGACATCGCCTTCATGCCAAATAAGCAAATAACGGCACTTCTGCAGTGCGTCTTTGGCGCCTTAGCTGTGCTTATGCCAGCGCCGCGACGCTTACGCATGGTGTCCTCATGTTTTAGACCGTACCAGTGTTATATTGTCTGACATACATGCGTTCGGTAGTATTATTTTTTGCGTAGAACAACTCAGCCTGCGGCGTCGTTGTTCTACTTAAAATAATACTATCGTCCGCATTTATGTCGGACAATATAACATGGGTACGTTCTAAAAACAATACCTTTATTCTCTTATTTTAAAATGTTCCCATCCTTTATTTTTCAGGAGAAGCCATGTCTATTCAGTCTCTTGATTGTTCACTATCGAGTCCTGTAGATGATGATCCTCAATTACTAGACCATGACTCCCCATCAGAAATGAGTGCCTTATCTGTGATCACGATACCAATCTCAACAGTAATGGAGAATGCTTCTATCAACACTGCAAGATTATCAGGCCTGGCAGACAGCGGTTACCTTGGCAACAATGCAACACCATCCGTGTTAAGTGGAGCATTTGACCCATCTCATTATCCCACCCTTGGAAGGTCTCTGCAGCAGACTGGATATGCTGCTCAAGATATGCCATTGTTTTCTACACCAAAGCGTGGTGTGCTAGCGGTGGAAGAGTACTTGAGTAACAATGCCTCTTACCTTAGACTTGCTGACCAATCAGATTCAAGCATCCGTATTGATGATGGTAATCAGGACCAATCAGATTCAAGCATCCGTATTGATGATGATAATCAGGACCAATCAGATTCAAGCATCCGTATTGATAATCAGGAATCCACCCAAATATCAGATCATATTGATCACTCTCAAATACATGCATCAATATCTTCACAACAGTCGTATAAACTTAGTCATAGTGACTACACACATGTAGAGCTGTCATTTGTGGCTAGCAGGCCAGTGAATAATAGTCAGCACGGTCCACTTGCAAGTGATTTAAACAATGTGGGATCACAATCTCGGGTTGCTGTTGATTCAAAATCATACACTAGATTTTCTGACCAATCAATGCTCAGTCGGCGAGAGTTTGACCTATCACATTGTTTATTCATGTCACGTGATACGTCTCAGCAGAGCATGATGGGTAATAGAAATGTAAGTAGTCATTGAAGTTATTGTGTTTGATAATGATAGGAACAAAAGGACCTCCACCACCAATTTCCTAATTTTGAAAGCAGTTTTTTTCCTCGTAAGGGGAGTATTAAACAACAAAATATGAAACTTATCAAGCGCTGCAATTTTCAAACTAATAATGTGACATATAAAAGCATATATTTTGAAAGGTAATGAATCATAATTCATTTTTGGTATCAAATTTCACTAAAAATTCTGATTTTTAAAAAAAAAATTGACCAAACACTTTTCAGACAAAATCGGTTTTTGGTAAAAGAATTCCGAAAAATTACACCAAAATGATTTATTCTTTCTTTACCTTTCAACTTTGTTAATGAATATTGATGTTTTTAGGGCCCGACAGATCCTTTTTGTTTATCACCCCCCCCCCCCCCCCCTTGGTTTGACATTTTGCAAACATTTTTGGAAATGTTAAATTTCAATGATTGTTGAAAATGTACCTATTTTTTATGAAAAGACTGTAAAAACTTCTTTTTACTAATCTATGATATAATTATTTCTTATTCCTACCCTCCTTCTCTTCCAAATCTAGGCTTACATGGTAGCAGTAATTACAAGATGGCGCCTATGGCCCGCCAGTACTATATTTTACCAATGGCGAGCATATACTCAACAACAGAAACATCTTAGAGCTTTACAACACTTGGGACAGACCAAACTATCACAGATAAGACTGTTGGCAGCCTGGACGGTTTGGAGAAAGAAGTTGGAATCCAGCCAATTAGCTGCACAGCATTGGGTAAGTATATAGACTAGAAATTTTGTTTTCTAAATAAAACCCCCATAGTTTGGGTTTTGAGTTATAAAATTACAACCCTCAACATAGACAGCTCATAAGCCTTATCGCTAATCGGAACAAAATCTATTGATTATCCATTTCTGATGCATTGTGGGATCCAGAATGGGGCAGATTTTGCACTTTTGCGATCCCACAATGCAACAGAAAAGGATAATCAATGGCTTTTTTTCTCGAATCGCGATAAACCTTATTGTGTGAAACATATTTGTAGGAGTTTTTAAGACCAATGGAAGCCTTTTAAGGCTAAAAAAAGGCTTAAATGAACTCATCAATGTATTTTCTAAAAGAGTTACGAGCCAAGTTAAGCTGATCAAAAAGCAGATATGCAAAGTCTTCATAGAAAATGGTCTTGGAATCACCATAGAGGCCAACGAGAAAGTTGTTGACTTCCTTGATTTAAGCCTAGATCTTCGGACCGGGACATTTAAACCGTACATGACGCCCAACAACAAGCCGTTATATATGTGACGTGTTCTACCGAAACCAGACACAATTGGGCAAGATATCAAAATTGAGTTAGTAATTGATTATTAAAGTAGAGATCTTCAGCTTTCCAATGGTACCTCTCTTTTTTTAATCAGACTTCCCAAAGTGGAGTTACATCATTTTCAAGTTCGTCTTTTACAGTCTTTATGAAAACTCAAAACTGAGATATCGCCCTTTAAAGTTACTAGAACTAGGCTTTTTACTAGAACTAGGCTTTTTTAAATCACTGAAACATACATTTAGGATGACTTTTTAATCTGAATCTTTTACAATATTGTTATAAACACTCTGAAGATTAATTATTTACAAGAAACTCAAATTCCCCAAAAAATCACCCCAATTATGTTTTGGGCTATTTCTCAGTTTGGAGCTCTGCCCAATTCCGTCTGGTTTCGGTAGAACATGTCACATATGTGACCAGTCGCATCAAAAAGGACATGTTGTCGGCAAACATAGTTTTGAGATAGAGGCCAATATATTTGGTGAAATATAAAGAAAATAATAGGGAAAAAAAATGTTTATTCAAATCATATCTTGTGATTACAAAGTCTGATTACCTTCAACATGGTGTCATTTCAAAGCTTAAAATGTGCTCTTTCAAGTCATACCAATATTTCAGATTTTACTCGGGCCTCCAACATGTCCATTTTGATGCGACAGGTCACATATAAGGAAAGTTATCACCCGCCTGCAATCATTAGGAACATTCTGTTGAGCATCAAACGTCTTTCCAACATATCATCAAAGATACCAACTATTTTGTGGGGGTTTAACACTGAAGTTTTCCGATCTCAATTTGAAATGGTCTATGAAACATAAATAAACAATGTGTATCATCAAATGGTATTATAAATGTCACATCAAATGAACCATACAGGGTGAGTCAAAAAAACTGCAATAGTGGAAAGAAGCCATTTTGTTTTCAAAACCAAAATGAAAACAAGAAAGGATGCATCAAATTCCAATAACATCACAAATGAACTCAAGTTTCCAAATTTGAATGAGAGGCACATTTTGTGATCTGATGCATATTTTGGGTATCTCGTGGACAAACGTGTGAAATGGGTGTACTGGTCAAAAGGTTCACCAAAGGCAAACGGAAAATGATATTGACTTCATATTTTGACGCAAAGTTAGGATTAAATCATTCTTGCAACGTTTAAAAAGTTTTAAAATTCATTTTGGTTTTGAAAACAAAATGGCTTCTTTCCACTATTGCAGTCTTTTTGACTCACCCTGTATTGCAGCAAATGTGTATATTCATTTAACACATACACAGTTCAACACAAATAAGTTCCCTTTGGATCATGCCTGATATTTTAAAATGAGTTACTCCATCAAAACAATTTTTGGCACACATAATGTACGTGTTCACAGCAACACTAGGACGGGGCTATAACTACATAGGTGTTGTAATGCTTGAATGAGCACACATTGAATAGAGGAATACCTCAATACAAAAGATGCTAAATGATGTATTGAAGAAGGATGGTAAAGCAGCTTAACCCAGGATCTTTGCTTGAACAACTCACAGGTACTGCTTGAATGAGCACACGGGATATTGAACTTACGCTTTCTTAGGCATAATCTAAAGGGGAACTCATTTTTGTTGAACTGTGTATATCCTGACCAGGTGCTTTTATGTTATCCAATTTAAAATTAAAGGTAGGTGTTCCTATTTCTGGCTCAATTTTCAACTTCTATTCTACATGAAGGGTCATCCTTAAAGGGGCACTAAGAGATGTGTTGGAGGCTGCGCCCTCAATTATGATAAAAACTGGGATTAGTATATATTTTTATAATTGTATTACATGTATGAACTTACACCTATAAGGATTAAGAAAAATCAGCCCTCTTTGTACAAGAAAACATCGATTCAAAAATGCTCCTACAGCCGCGACGAGCATTTTACGTCCGACAGTATCCTCCTGCAGTACGTGTGATACATAACGCGAACCATATTTGCATAGAGGGCGTTTTTCAATATATAGCGATGATATTGTTTTAATCAAGTTTTGCTGTGTTTTTGTTAGTAGAAACAACAATAATGGCAATTTTTAATGTTCATCTTGAATTCTGAAGTATATTTTTAAACATTTAAAATTTTCAACACCACTTAATGTCCCTTTAAAATAGTCATATTCCAAAGTTTGAGTTGCATAACTCCAATGGTTCTTATTAATTTCACAAGGTGACATGAAATGTGCCCATTGAGTAGTACACACACTAGCCGGGTTGTTAACCACCTTTGGCAGCTGTAATCCACTGCAGTTTGGCCTATAATGTCTAAATAGAACATATTTTGCACCTAACATTATACAGAAATAATGAGAAAAATATGCGTTTTCTTTCGATATCAAAATATGTTGATGTGAAAAAATGTCCTCCCCACAATATGACACCTCAGTTATAAAAATTGGAAAAAAGAAAAGCAAGTTGATACTTGTATGGGAGTATCATTGATTTGTATTGAACACTGTGCCATCGACTATCGGTAAGGCATGTACTGATGAATGGTGAGCTGTGATTTATTTCACACAAATTGTCACTGCTGAGCACAATCAATGATATCCCATAGAAAACGTATAGGCTTTCCACAACATTTCGCTGCCATTTTGAGACCTTAATATAATATTGTGTGTACTGATCATAATAGTGGTATTGCTTTGTTCCACAATTTCTAAATATTGCGTTTTCGAGTGTCAGCGGGGACCACAAAATCATGAAAAAGGGTATTTTAAGGAATCAGTCTCTGCAAAAATATGAATCCTATTATTTGATCAGAACACAACCCAAATCCACAATCTGTGTACATCAGTTATAGCACAGGACCATTAACGCCTGGTAATGTGGGAGCAACCTGTTTTTATCTATTTTATGTATGTATAAAGTGTCATTAAAAAGGGGTGTTTAAAATTCTAGTCATTGTAAACAAAAAATAAGGGGTATTTTCACCCCACTTTTGTCCTCAATTTTACAAAACAATGGGGTTAAAATTGATAGGAAAGCCTTGCAAAGGGGTACTTTATTCACAGTCTATCATATAAATTTTCATGATTTGGTCATTTTGATTTAGAAATTATCAGCACCACTCCCCACATATTATTGCTTCAGCCAAATGTCTATCTAGCACCATCATTTATCTCTTTTCCATACATTATTATATTTCAGGATTCCTACGTACCTTGTCTATTGAAACAATTTCTTTTTTTTCCAAATTTCAATTTTCTCAGCAATCTCTCAGTGCCCCTTATAAATGTCACATAAAATTGAACCATTTTGCCATTGATTGTTGAATGTATCTTTTATATGATACGAAACAGAAAGCCTTCACATAATGAATGGTCTACCGGGTGTCCAAGAATGATCTATACCGGGTTTCAAAAATATATAAGAAATATAAAACAAATAGTGTTTCAAATTTAAACACTTGCAATATGATGGTGGAAATGTTTCCTACTTATTCCGTTAATTTCATTGAGATATCTCTTTTTGTTCCGCTGTGGCAAGACATTATCGAAAATCGATGAAAAACATATTTTCATAAACAAAAATCGATGAAAAACTTATTTACATATTTGTCTCACATAATTCATCTTTACAGCTATTTTATCTAGCACTACCAGCTTTTCAAACAATGAACCCAACACCCCATTAAGTTATATTCAAAACTCCCGCCAAAGAAAGGAAAGTTAAAACCACTCAAGCTAAACAAATCCTGCCCTATTCAATGAAAGCTTCAATGAAATACACACAACAATCGATTGTTATCAAAAAGCTAGTGTCAATAAGAAGAGGGTGCAATAATAATGCAAATAACATTTCAGAAATAATTTAATGTTTAAAAAGGTTATTGACATTATTGATTTTCATAATGGATCATTTCGACAAAAACTTGAAATCTACTATCGTTACAAAAAATCTGTATTTTCCTTCAGAAATATCTGATTTTCCTAAGAAAGCTGGGCTCTTGCGCAAGATATATAAAAACGGTTTGGACAATATCAATAAAAAATTATACCCAAACAAAATTGTATTACCTTGGTCAAGATCATTCTGGGACACATAATGCATTAAAACAAACAATGTGCATAAAAGCTTATTTAGGCAACACTGTTCTAGTCGGATCTAGTGTTGTAGGCCTGTATTAAGGGGGCTGTCAAGTGTCAGAAATAGCTTCCGTAAAACTGCCGTAACTACGTAATTATTCATATATTCCATATACAAGTATACATTTTTTTGAAGGAAAGGGTTCAATAAATCTAACCATGAACATAAAATTGCTCTAAAAAGAACCATTTTGGAGAAAATCATAAAAAACGAGAATTTTGACCAGTCTTCAATTCGGACAAGGTAACCAAAAAAATATTTGCTGAAAATCTGTCCTTTTACGATTTTTGTAATCTTAAGAAAATTACCCGGGTTCCATTTTTTTTGTTTTTTGATATCTGAGATATTTTTTTATTTATTGACCAAATAAGGCAACAAAATGGGATTTTTAAATACAACAAACGTGAATTTCCACAAAATGATCCGAAAAATCGGGAAATAGGCCTAAAACAAAAAACAAACAAATGGAACCTGGGGAAGATCATGGTTGTTGCGTTAAACTTACTTGCTGTCCATCAGATGCAGTTTGTATTGAGTTATCGTGTCTGTAAATCGTATTTTTACTCAAAAATGAACATAAAGAAATCAACCGATGAATGTGAAAAGTGACAATACCGCCGTTTGATCATGGTTTACGGGGAAATACACGTATTTCAAATCCTGTTCTTTAGATATTGTGGGAAACATATAAATCCCCAACTTCGTGCAAAGTTTCATTACAAACCGTTCTTTTCTTGGTATCAAAATAACCTCAAATGTGTGTTAAAAAACACCTTTTTCATGATGTCGAGTTTGAAAAAGAAGCCATACCATTTTATGCGCATTCGAAGTGCGTTCACAATTTCCGGGAAGCGTAACGCATTCAAGCGCGTGCGTTAATCGACAATGAGCGCAGACGCGCGCGGAATGTTTTGAGTTGGCAAAATAAATGGTGACGCGTGCGCGTTGAACCGGTTGACAAAGATTTAGACGCTCGTGTATTAATTTCTGTGCGCAACACTCTGCGGCTAATCATCAGAGTTTATCATTATAGGCCAGTGAAGTCGAGTCTTTATCAATGTGATCATTTAAAAATGCACCGTGGCGGGATTAGTGAGTAGTCTGGGTGTAAAAATCAACACCTATCCTAGATAAAGGACTTAGTAAAGGAGAGAGAAAAATTGGAAACAGAGAGAAAGCAAGAAATGGGATGAAGATTTAATTTAAGACCTGTCGTTTGGTAGGCTCTAGGCCTACATGTTTTCTCTTCTTCTACCTCAGATATTTAAAGAGACGGAATCGGGTAAGCTTCTGATTAACATGATTAATATGAGTCACGTCACGAATTGTAATTTCATCATAAATAGTAAAAGGCCACAACATGCCACCTGAACTTGATCCTCGTTATGCCAGCGCCACCGAAAAAGAAACTGAAATATATGTCCGATAGGTCTAATGTTTAATGAAGCAGGAAAATAAATTTAACGGTTTGTAAAATGACTATATGAATTGTCTATGGGTAAACTGTCAAGCGAACGAGTAACAGTAGCGTATCAGCAGAGTGTCCCCCCTCGACGGATTTGACCGGGTAGAACAGCTCAAACTACCGGGCTAAAAGGTTTTATTTTCTGTAAATACAGTGGGTTGGGGAGCAAGGGCCCCAATTTGAATCGGATGGGGTGGATTTTGAGAACACCCCCACCCTCCCCATTTTCAAATGTCGGACTCGGCGGCGGCGGCAATCCTCAGCCTGTAAAGTTAAAGCCTACCGGGAAGATACCATTTCCCCCTCTGACAAGCGATCTCATCAGATACGCCACTGGCGGGTAATGGAGCACATTTCACAGTAGTTAAATGATGAGTATTTTCCATTAGAATGGACTTGGATCCTTTTAAAATTGATTTGAATTGCTATCTGCCAAAGATAATTATTAAATAGTGATTGTTCAGTGTTATAACAATAGCTCTATTAAGCATTTCGGTTGGATCTCTTATAAAAGTAGTTTGCTATCTACTGAAGATAACAATGATAACGTTGAAAACACGGTCATTATTTAACAATTAGCTCTAGTGCTAGGCCTATACAGTATTCGGTATTTCCATTACTGCATGGTTTTTATTATTTATTGGCTATCCCTATGAATTGCCTTGTCACCTATACCTAGATTGAATTTTTTTTATTGAGAGGACACAAAAGTAGGCCTACAAGGATATCAAAGGTGCAACCACACATTTAATTAATCAGGCCTATTGTTTACATCTCATAACTTCGTGATAAACCAAACCGATGTTACCCTATTTTTTTATTGGGGTGGGTCCGAGGGGCAGAAATATAGAACATCCTCTCCCACCATAATCCCATCCCTTCCACCTTTGCTTTCAGTCTAGAACATTCGGACGTTTCATTGATTCAAAATATGAATGATGGGCATTTAGCGATCGAAATGGGAAGATCTCTGTTCTTTGTTCAGTCCGAATTTCATTTGGAATGTTCCAGAATTTTATATTATTCAATTTAACTATGACATTTTAGGAGGATTTTATAGAAACATGACTTGTTTGGCCGTATAGGCCTACTTCTGGTTATCTTGGAACTTATTTTGTCTTATATGGCATGTCACCAACCAAACCGTAGGCCTAACAGCGGGGCCTTAGACCCGAACGCAACTGAATAAATAGCTTATAATGGATAGTATATTAAAATACATGCCAAGAGAGGCTGTCCATCCCTGCTCTCCATGGCCCTATACACCCCCCCCCCCCCCCCAAACTCCACATGTCGTGTGTTTGATTGCCGCGTGTGCAAATACATGTACTATACAAAGTTAGACTATTATGAGATAACCATGTGAACCATTTGATAGCATCGGCTCATCGGCCCGAGGATGCTTCTCCGATCATGCCCATGTAGGCCTAGGTAAAACGGCACTTATAATTGATATTATGTTTGATATAACTGAATGACAAATTAGTACACCGAGTTGAACTAACTGAGAACTAGCTAACTTAACAACGATACGAAGTAATAGGCCTACCATATTCAGTAATGACAATAAATAGATAAACAGGTAGGCCTATTGGATGGACGGGCGGGTGGAACGGACTTGTACAACATCGAAAGGCCAAACAAAAACAAAACATTAACGTCTTCGGATAAAACCCGGTGTAAGTCTTTTTGATCTCCTTACAATGTTTCACTCCGATCATGGATTCAAAATCTTTCTCTGTCCTTTATTTTTTATCTTTTTTCCTTCTCTCTTTCCAAACTCCTTGACACTAACGCTTGTGCTAAAGCCTTGTTTTACTAATAGGCCTACTTGCTTCAGGCTCAGCCACACCCCGGCAAAAATGACGGTTTGATAAGTCGGGCCTCCGATGCGTAAACAATGCGTATGAACAAGCCCTCAAACGCGGCAAAAACATAGCGGGTAACGCAGCACGCACTGACGGCTTTCGAAATAACAGCGTCGCGTATTTTAAGCGAACTGGCGCGTGCCAATTTGCGTGAAAAACAAAACACGGGATACGCGGCGCATGGGAGTTTCGCTGATCCCCTGCGGGCAGACTTTTCCATTCTACTTTGTCAATGATCACAATAAGGGATTTAAATCCTTCTAAATAGGCTTTTGGAATTTCAAAATTGAAAATTTCTTTGCATGTACTGATAGATAACACTCTGAAGTTTTGAAAAATGAAGAAAAGTGAAATTCCTGGAAAATACGAAATGACACTTGACAGCCCCCTTAATCCTTGTGCAGCCTAGGCTCCTATTACAGTATCTATATTTGTGATTGTCTATTTTGTTGTTTAAGAATCCCGATTAGCTTAAAGGTAGATGTTCCGATTTTCAACTTGACGTTTTCTATTCTACATGAAAGGTCATCCTTAAAAATGTCGTGTCCCAAAATTTGAGATGCATAGCTATTATGGTTCTTATTTTAGACGCACAAGATGCTGTGAACTGTACCCATTGAGTAGTACACAAACTATATCGGTGGTAACCACCATTCGCGGTAATTCAACGCTATTTCGTCGATTTTTCTGTCATTATACCGAATGAGGCCGTCAAATTTCAGTATGATGATGAGAAAAATACGAGCTTTCATATGATATGAAAATCTCTGTATGTTTGAAATAATTCTGTGTTACGAAAATGTGATCGGGTCATCTACCTTTAATTCCCCAAAGGCGTGTTTTGGGGAATAAAACTATCAAAGGAGAAAAACGTGTCAAAGTATGGTGAAAGTCTGTCTGTGCTTGAGCCGGAAATCAAACCCGGGTTGCTTGTGTAGAAGTCCCGCCCATACCTGATGGTGCCACTTACTTTCTTAGTGGTCCTGTGGAACAGATTAAATTTCACAGAATTTATCACCAGTTTGGAAAACCCATTGGAATGAAATAAAAATTTAGGTTATAGCTAACAATGTGTTCTTGTTGTGCATTTCATTTAAAGTATTAATTTTGCATTTGAAAAATTGCTGAAATCGGGACCTGAATATTGTAAATCACCCTGTATAAATATGACTTCATTGATACTGGGACTTTTTATCACTGCAAAAACATTTTAAATGGCATGTTGAGAGATAGCAGTTTTTATTTGTTTTCATAATAATTAGTATGATGTTTTTTTCTATATAACTACGTTACTTGTGCTTAATAATTATTTATCTAACATATAATGCACAATATCATTAATATGGAGTCAAAAAGTACAAAATGCTGTGATTAGGCAAAAAAACAAAAACAAGTTTGTTTCCAGTAGTGCGCGCGCATTTCACTGAGACGCTTGATTCTTGCGCATTTTTTAAAATAGAAAAACAAGGACAAATATTGTTAGGGCACCATTTTTTGTTGAAATTGTGTCCAATATGTTTCAAGATGGCGATTGGCCGCATATGGCAAACACGAGAGTAAAAATCCACGGCAAATATCACATTTAAGCGAGCATAAGAGGAACAAAAATACACAGATTTGACTAAATGAAACCATTTCAAATGAATCTCCACTATACATTTATGCAAAAAAACAACAAATTAAACCGCATTTCCCATTTGACTTTTCAGGCTTGCTACTAGAAACAAACTTTTTTGGTTGCCATATAAAGTATTTATATTATGCATGTTGTGCTTGCGGGACACCTTCTGTAACATTTTCATGACAATATATGCACTAACTGCATTACACATTTATTTTACTGTCCTCAATTGCCAATTACAGTTATAAAACTAGCTATTTACATTATTTACATTAGATGTGGGAATGACTGTGTTGGACAATATGATTGCAACGCACATGGATTTCTATGGGAACAAGCTCAATTTTGCTATAAAAGAGTCTGTAACCCTGTTCATTTGTTGTATCAAGTATCAATGTTGTGCATCGAAATGTATGGATTACAACATTATTTATATATAAATGTTGTCCATTTAACCTGCTAAAAGATACTACTTTTAAGCCTATCTCCAATTAAGCGCATGTGCGGAGGGTTTTCGATGACGTAATCAACTGAGCCTATATAGTGAGCGTGGGATACTGCGCAAACAAGTAGCTTTAGGTCATGGCTTAGTAGATGGGACGACGGGCCGATGTCCGGAGGGTCCCTGGATCGATTTCCCAGCCGATCCCCGGCAGTTTAATTGGTGTTTTCTCTTCCAAAATTGTGATCCCGGTTAAAAATCCTAAACCGGTGTTAGGGTTAAGAAAATGAGGTTTGAAATTTAAAAAAAATATGAATTGTGATATTACCATCACCCAACCTTACATGAGCAGTTGCCAGATTCTTGCACAAAATCCATAAAATGATCAGATCTGAAATGTTTTTGTCCCCGAGTACTTGACTGATGTTACGGAACTCAAAAACCATTGTTCAAAAATACTCAGATATTTTTTTGGTAGGGAGGTGCCGCCAGCAAAATGAAATTCGGACCAAAACATTTACCAATTTTCAGGGGGAAATGGACCCATATATTTGCAAGAAACCCATAATTTTCTTATATATATTGGACAAATTCTGTGAAAAATAGCAAAATTAAGGATTTTAGACCCATAAATTTACCAAAAGAATTCACACCACCAAATGGTTTTCCTATGCGTTTACATGTAAAATGGTAGTTACAAAAAGCCCATTTTCTCGCTTATAAAGCGACTGGAATTTTCAATTTGACATTTTCCTTAAATGTCATGATATATTTGATCATTTAATCAAAACAAATATATATGGTATCCCCGAAAGTTCTGAGATATAAGACCCCAAAGTTGGACAATTGATGTAGCGCCCTCATTTATCAGAAAAAGTTGAGAAATGTTGCCAGATCATTTACAATCAAAATACATCCAAAAAACCTACAAAATGCATTGAAAATATGTCTTTTTCCACTGTGGTATTAGGTAGTAGTCCTAAAATCAGGATTAAACTACAACTTTAATCATTTGGGAGCAATAAATACCATTTCTGATTAATTCTATAATCAATGGGCCACAGGATGAAAGCTAAGAAAAAACTTTTGATTGTCGTCTCTACAAGGACTGAAATTATTTACTGGCGTGGAATCTAAAGCGTCAATTGTTTTAATTTTTATTGTTTTTACTTTCAATTTCAATCCTCATAATGATATAAAAACTATTCTTTTGCAAAAACAATGAGCTACACATGATTTTTTCCCCATTTCAAATCAGAGCCAATCTTGGCCTACCCCTTAAACATGTACTATCTACTGAAGACAGCAAATTGTCAAAATATAACCTGGGCTTTTTGGGTCACACCAATTAATATTTTAGGACTGAATGTGGAAAGAAGAAGTACCAGTGTCCATTTTAGTCATTATAATGTTAAATTACATCTTTTCACCTGCTTTTGTAATTTTTACAGCAAAGTGGAGCACTGTGTTAGTTTAGTGTGAAATACCATGAAATATGATTAGGTTGGATATTTGGCCTGCCCTACATGCAAATTATGCTGAATCACATAAAACCTGATCATGTGAATTGATCTAATCAATGTATTTTTTAAACACTTTTTGATCATAGATACTGAAACCCTCTAGACCCCTTAATTTTAAAAACTTTTTGTTTGTTTTTGGGTTTTTTATAAATGGGGGGTGGGGGGCATGATGATTTGATCGGGGGATAATTTATGACTGGCAAATGAATCTATTAGATGTAGCAATTGAAAATATGTCCCCAATTTGCACACATAACACTAATTTAGGCTAGAATTCAAAGTAAGCTTCAAAATCCAATAGCTAGGCAATGTATCCTTCCCACACTGTTGAATTTTGAAGCTTTATCAATTCAACTAGCCGATATTGTATGCCTTGATTCAGCACAAAACTAACCTGAGTCATTAAATAGCTGCTTCAAGGTAGACTGGACCTCCGGTCTCTGGCATAGCCTAGGGATCTAGACTAATCTTTTTAAGACGGATTTCAACATAAAAAAGACACCACCTTAATCTTAATTTCACTTTCCACCAACTCTCAGATTGACCTTGTTTGCAAGGCGAGTATACTTCAAGGCAGCTATTTATTATAATTTGAGCTTCTAATATGACCGTAACATAGTAGGTGAATGGCATGATGTAGTAAGCTTATCAATGATTTCACTTTTTTTACACTGTTGCCGATGATGACAAGACTGTCGAATTCGGTGAACTATTTTTTCATCGAGTAATTTGCCTGTATAATTTGCTTATGAAATCGAATATTTTGCCCTATCTTACCATTGTTTAGTAGTGGAAATGTCAAATTGAACCCGATCGCAGTGAATTTCAAGCAAATTGAACTTTTGTGGTAGAAGACTCATTCAAAATATCATCAAAACAGCCGATATTAAGCAGGCGATATCATAACACTCCAGCAAAGACCAGTATCTTCAGAATTCACACCACCAAATGGTTTTCCTATGCGTTTACATGTAAAATGGTAGTTACAAAAAGCCCATTTTCTCGCTTATAAAGCGACTGGAATTTTCAATTTGACATTTTCCTTAAATGTCATGATATATTTGATCATTTAATCAAAACAAATATATATGGTATCCCCGAAAGTTCTGAGATATAAGACCCCAAAGTTGGACAATTGATGTAGCGCCCTCATTTATCAGAAAAAGTTGAGAAATGTTGCCAGATCATTTACAATCAAAATACATCCAAAAAACCTACAAAATGCATTGAAAATATGTCTTTTTCCACTGTGGTATTAGGTAGTAGTCCTAAAATCAGGATTAAACTACAACTTTAATCATTTGGGAGCAATAAATACCATTTCTGATTAATTCTATAATCAATGGGCCACAGGATGAAAGCTAAGAAAAAACTTTTGATTGTCGTCTCTACAAGGACTGAAATTATTTACTGGCGTGGAATCAAAAGTGGCTTTGAAAAGGGGTCATCCATTAACAAGAGGGTGAAAATGTGACCCCATTTGGCCGTACATCCCTTCAACCTCATATCCACTAAGTACCCCCCCCCCCCCCTCCCCCAGGCCAATATCAGTCTACATGCTGCTACTTTACTGATGTTGCCGGATTCCTAAAGTAGTAGGCAACGGCAACAGCAACAGCATGGTTTGTCAGAGCATTTGTTGATGGGTATAGTAGGTGTGAAGATACCACTTGATTGTATTGAGGCTAGTGTCCCATAGTCATATAGCCTCTCATAGCTGTAACGGCGATAAGGTCCTGGAGTTTGTGTTCCGGTTTCTCGAGAATGTCCTGAAATCCTGGAATGAACAGTTGCTGCTCGTGAGTGATTCTCGGATTGATTTGATGCTCTTGAGGATTTGTTCCTTTGTTGCAATTGTTGTTGAAAGTCCCACACAGATGTTTCCCAAGATATATCTAACTGTGACAATGGATGAACAGTGGATGGTTGAATAGACATATCTGCTGTGTCTGAACGAGGCACAGGTTGTGTCAAATCAGGAGATGGATTGTAAGGCACATCTCCTATTTCTGGCCGAGGTTGTCTGCTTTGCTGTTCGTCATCTGTCTTACTCTGTCCATTCTTCTGAGCGGGTTTGATTTCAGGGAATTCAGCTTTTAGTTGAGGCAATGTCTCTTTCCATTCTATAGAACCTTATAAGGTTATGGAATAATGAAATAAAAATGGATTAATATCGAACAATTTTGCTTTGTTTTTTTAATGGCGAATCCCTTGCTGGGTAACCAGTGATTATATTTTTATTTGTGGACTGGTAAGCTTTTGCAAAAGAGTCAATCATTTCCATGCAGCAGGCATCTGCAGAGGACTCAAAAAATGTCACAAAATGTTTCAAACATGTGCGAATTTTTTAATGTCATCACCATATTTGGAATCACCATAAGGTATGCATTAAAATAAGTACAAACATGCATGCTTAATAATTTTTAATAATTCTTGAAATAAGACTTTGAAAGTTGGGAAAGATATATCTGAAAAATCTGTTTTGTATTTGGTAAAACTAATAGCTGCGTGGAAAGTGTTAACCATGCCGTTATGGGCAAATATATCTCAATCAGAAATTCCTGACAGGCATTAGAAAAATGAGTGCGAAAACCATGGAAAGGGAAAATGACCAGAACCCAACTTAACCATTATTAGGCCAACAAAAAAAGGTTGACTTGCCCTTTCCGACCGACCCAAATTTTTGGAAATCTAGGGTCGCTATTTTTATTTTTATTTTTTTTCAAAAAAAAAGAAAGAAAAAAGTTAATTTTTTTTTTTTTAAATTTGAAAGAAGCACATAACAATAAAGAAAGATGAAAACGTGTTTTTGAGTAGTATCTGCTCGTTTAAAATTTTAAAAAAATCAAATAAAAAATGAAGAAAAAAAAAATGAAAAAAAAAAATCTTTCAAATGTGTGTTTTTGTAGTATCGAAAAAAAATTAAAAAATTATTTTTATTTTTTAAAAATCTGACCGTCCGATCCAGACTCTGGCCCTGAAAGGGCAAGTCAACTTTGTTGTTGTTGTTGGCCTTATGTGTATGAATCTCACCTTGTCCCTGTTGTCCTAGCCCAGACAAGAACACAGCCACACTTGCAGCACTAGGACGGAGCTTCGGATCACGGTTCCAACATTGATGAAGGATCTGAGCTACGTTCCTGGGGCAACTTTTTGGTATTTCTGGGTTGAGTCCATTTTCTGTAACCTGGTACACAACTACATGCCAATCCAGTTCGTAGAACGGTTCTTTTCCAGAGGCTATTTCCACCATCAGCATCCCGTAGGCCCACATGTCTGATGCAAAAGAGTAGTGGCATTCTACATGTATCTCGGGTGCCATGTATCGGTATGTACCCTTGATGGAAGATGTTGTTACTGATTCCAGCAGTTCACGAGCTAACCCAAAGTCAGAAAGCTTCAGTTTATAGTCTTCGAAGAGAAGACAATTTGATCCTTTTAGATCTCTATGTATCACATTATTTCGATGAAGATACTGTAATGCTACGGCCGATTCTGTCATCCACTGCATACTCAAGTTTTCAGGTGTAGCGAGGTGGCGCAGTCGGTTAGAGCGTCGTACACTGCTGTGCACCGTAGTTCTGTTGGTGGATCGTTTATGAGTGAGAGTTCAAAAACGATACACCAACACAGCCTCGTCCCCCATGCCTCCTTCAGACCGTGCAGACTGAAGTTGGCATGTTTCATGGCGCATCGTGCTTCGGAAGGTACGTAGAAATGTTGGTCCCGTGTATCGGAAGAGCTATCCCCGAGCACGTTAAAAGGTCACAGACTCCTTCGTAAAGAGTAGGGGATCATCCCGGTCTGTGTCTGTACATCAGTTCTAGGTCATGACAGGAGCGTCCGTATTCGTACACGCGGCCAGGGATAAAGCTTGTACAAGCATGTACAAGCTGAACTAATCCTGTCACCACCACGCACAAGGACCATCTGATCCTGCGTGCCGTGGACACGAGAAGAAGAAGGTGTAGGTTTATTGCCATGCTCTTTAATATAATCATGAACGGTTCCTTTTGGTGCGTATTCAAGAACAATACAGGTAATTGGTCCCTCTTGAATCAACCCAAACAATCCGACTATATTGGGATGGTTCACTTTCCCGAGAACTTCTATTTCTCCTTGCTCTAATTTGAAAACACTTTTTGCAGCGGCCTCTGTTTGGTCCATAAAAGGTTCTTTGAATGTGACCCTTGTAACGGTGCCGTAACCCCCTTCCCCAAGCTTTTCATGGAAGATGAGGTTACTGTAACTCAAGTTGGTAGCCATTTATATATTGCTGACAACTTTATGACTGATGGAAGACATATCTGGAGGGAAAAAATTATAATATTTTATGAGGCACTTTCAAACTAACCACAGTCTTTACTCGCCTATGTGACTATAACCAAGGCAATGGTTATGCTCATTTAGGCCCAAAAATGAAATAGATTGTGTGTTGCCCTCAGTGACCGACCCTAAAATCTCAAAAATCAGGTTCACAATTTATTTATTTTTTAAAGATTTAAATTTTACCCAATTTGTCAAAATATTGCTATTTTCTGCTTGAAATGAATAAGTTTGCTTGAATATATTGCTTTTATACTATTATCACACTAGAAACGTAGTCAAATTGACATTTACCAATTTGTCTTGTCATGAACCAGGCCAAAAAAAACAAGGTATTTAAAAAAAACTGGACGGGGGAGATAGAAGACTGTTGAAAGTAGGCTTGAGTTATCCCGTGCTTTTTCTCTTACGTGACACGGGTCATTCTATACGTGCGTGTCACGGGTACCCGTATCCCGTAAGTCTCACTCTCCGTGAATTCCCAAACCCAACCCACAGTAGAGCCCAAGCCCCGTAATAACCTGCATAGTGCATACCACCACGCAGCGTTCGATTTAACCAATGTAGCATCACGAAATACGACACACTTTTGAACACTAATGCACAAATATGTAGCAAAAAGTGCTACGCCAAAAGATTCCCTACTTGATCTCTGATCACGTACCATCAAAGCCAAACCTAAAGATTGAGTGTCATCTTCAAATAACTAAAACAAAGTATGGTAAATCTTGAAATATCGGCGGTTCATTTTCACTTTCGTCCAGAGTTAAAAATCCCATTGGTTTACACGTACTTGCGCAGAATTTTTCTGTCGGTTTAAAATGTGTACAAAATGGCGGAGTTCTGCGCATCTCGGAGAAGTAATAATCATGACGTCACTTCTAGTCTTGTTTTCGTGTCGCATGGCAAAGGTCGAGGGGTTGTTGCCATATCATTGGGCTAATCATATTGAAGGGTTCACCTAGACTGTAACTCTCAGCCGCCCTCTTATGTCGCTATCTTGCAGGCTCCGATATTTGTACAGCTTTAGCGTCCGTACGGTAATATTGATGACTGGGGGATGTAGCCTAGGGTTCGCCATAATCATTGGGCTAATTGCGAGACCAAGGCAACACGGAACAAAGAGGCCGTGGACTCAGTGACTCAGTATATTACTAAATCATATAATATAATACAAAATAGCATCCAAATAGCTTAGTATATTACTAAATGGCATCCAAATAGCTGAAATAACTTACTGTGTCCTCTTACCTTCATATTATAACAATATCAATTACATTTTACAACAAAATCGCTTCAGAAGATGATTAATGCAAGTTATTAATATTAGCAAATGCCGCGAATTTTAGGGGTTTGTGAAAAGGTTACGACTTAGAAACGTCGTTTCAAATGACGGGGTCGCTAATCTCCCCCGTCAAAAAAATGTTATATTGGCGTAACGGGCTGAACAAAAATAGGGTAGGTAGGTAGGGATTTTTTTTTTTTTTTTTTAATTTTTTTTTTAGCAGCTGTTTTTGAACAATGTTAACCGAGTTTAAACATTCCCTATTGTTTGTTAGAAGTACCCCTCAGTACAAGTCTATATACAAATAAAACACAATAAACCATATTTTCGGAAGGAATTTCCGTTTATTCGAGGAGCACCGTCGTATTTCGTTCGAGAAAAAACATTTTTTTATTTTTTATTTTTTATTTTTTATTTTTTAGGGTTGGTTTTTTTTTTTTTTTTTCACTGAAAAAAAAGAAGAAAAGTGTAGGGTCGGGCGTATTTTTAGGGTCGGGCGGGTTACGCCAATATAACAATTTTTTGTTTTGTTTTTTGGCCCCATGGTCTGTCAGTAATATTTGTAAGCAAAAAAAAGAAGGAAAATCAACCAACCAACTCGATTTCAATGGCAACAAAACAACAAAATGTGCCCTTATTGCTTTGCGAGTTACACACATCCATGTCCACTTCACTCACACCTAACATCATGGCAACCACCATTGTCGAGTCCCACAATAAATACAAATTCTGGTCCATGTTCATGGCAAATGTGTAAGACACCATATAAGGCCAAACAAAGAAGGTTTGTCTCAGAAGCCGTCCACATTGGTATGTGAAATGAGTAGGTCTTTTTTGATTTTTTTTGATTTAAAAAAAAGAAGTTAAATAAAGTTCTCTGTAAGCTTGGATTAGCAATAACGACAAAAAAATCGCACAGCATTTTTGCAAAATGTTTCTGAGACAAACTTTCTTCTTTGTTTGGCCTAAATGGTTCTGAAGTGGGCAAGGTGGAGTATTATAAGACTATAAGGAATTATCCAAATAGTTTTGAATTCAATTTGAATCTTTTTTTTGTAAAAGTACACCGCAGGAATATTTTGTCAGTATATCAGTCAGGGTCAGCCTAATATAATGTTCTTTGAAAAACTCTGTGAACTAAATTGTTCCAAACTACAACGAAATACAGTCCTAAAAATATATAGGTAAAGTCGCCAGTTTTCGGTCAGCACCTATTTTCGGTCACTTCACCCAAATCGTGTAATGAAAATGACCTTGTCGTTATAAATTGACGGCTATGCCCGGTATTGCTTTTAAAATGGCGACGACCGATGCAATTACACAATTTTGGCCAAGTGAACGAAAATAGTCGCTGACTGAAAACTAAAATCTACACAGTGATATCTCATAGACATTTGCCTCATTATATATTAACCCTAATTCCCACGGCTATGTTTTTTTGCGTGTATCGGGGGAGGGGGAAAAAGTACAATTTTTTTAACACAAAAATCACTGAGCACCCCCCGGGATTCGATCCCGCGAATCCCGGGACCATCCGCACCCCAGTCTGTGCCCCTATCAACTGACTCCCCAGCGCATATGCAGGCACAAACTTCATGCCCACATATGCCGCCTGTGGTAGGTGACGTAATCTAGCCAATGCAGCAGCAATTTCGGATGATTTTGTATGGTGTAGTGGGGTTAATGAGCTCATTGTCGCCATTATTGCGCTATAGAAAAGTTCTCTCTTACCTGCACCTTCTCTAGCGATGTAGAATATAGATCAGGCTTTCTCAATTAATTTCTTTAAAGTGCCACATTCCTAATAAATCAAGAACCATGATGTGCCACTATCCACATGAGCGAAGCGAGTGTAGCGAAGCGAGTGTAGCGAGAAAACAGGTTGGGGCCAGGGGCCCGCCCTAGGGTCCCTGGTTGGGGTCGAGGGGGCAAAGCCCCCCCCCCCCCCCCCCCCCCCCCCCGAAGCTCTTTGATTTTAGAAATATGAAATGGCTTTAGGACGGCTCTCCTTGGGTATAATTCTGTGTTAATAATGTGTAAAAATGTACAACTTTTAACATGAAATGTGGTATTTTATATGACATTTTCAAACAATTAGCATAATTATTGAACAATGTTATGATTATATTGCAATAAAGTGAAAAGCGCTGTTAATCATGACATAAATTATCATTTTGGGCAGGTTTCTGTTAGTTGTTAGTTACATTGTAGTTCCATGTAATTTGGTTCTGTAATTAAGTTCTGTAGACAATTTTTTAATTTTTTTAATTTAAATTATTTTTTGGGGTGCTCATTTTCATTCATGCGCCACTTGAGATGTGCTGATGCACCACAAGTGGCGCCAGTTGAGAAAGCCTGATAGATGTTTCAGCTATTGCACTATACATGTATATTGCAGGCCTATACATGCATAGTAATCAGGCCTACTTCCTCATCTTTTTAAGTTTGACTCAGTTTAAATATTGAATCAATATAATGATTTCAAATAGTGTGTTATTGCTTACCCTTTACAGAAGATTATAATGCAAACTAGACACTGGCATTCTGACATATCCCAGAAATGAACTAGCTAAACTTAAAAGATACCAAAACTAACACTTCGAAACGGTTAATCCAAGATCCCATGCCAGGCATTTCAGCACAATTGCCATGTAAATACACACTGTAGTGGTTACATTATGGGGAATTCCATTACCAAGAAGTTCATGATCAAAGGTCACACACTCAACTTTTACCATGCAATATTGTTAAGTTGTTTGAGGGTGAAACAAGAACACAAATCATTGATACCATGGAAAGATCCTTGTAATATGTGACGTGTTCTACTAAAACCAGGCGGAATTGGGCAGAGCTCCAAACTGAGAAATAGCCCAAAACCTAATTAGGGGGTGATTTTTTTGGGAATTGGAGTTTCTTGTAAATGATTCATCTTCAGAGTGTTTATAACATTATTGTGAAAGTGTCAGATAAAAAAATCAAACCAACAACGATAAAAATGCATTTTTTTTTTTAAAGTACATCGTAAGTACATTGTTAGTACATCTTTAAATAGGCATTGAGAGATACGTATGGGAGTGCGCCCTCAATTATCCTGGGTTTTTTTGCATCAAAGTAATACTTAGGCATATACTAACTGCCATCTGAAACAGTTTACAAACATTCGCTGTTTATCATATAAAATTTCATGATTTTCTTACTTTCATATCGAAACTAAGTTGCTGAATTCGGAAGTTATGCTAAGTTTTACTCACGGACTTTCGAGGCAAATCTCAACCCGGAAGTGCCGTTATTTGCTTAGTTTGGCATGAAGGCAATGTTGGAATTGTATGATATTTTGGATTTGGACTATGATGATGATTATCTTTACGTTATTTGCTCATTTAGTATATCGATACATCTCTCAATGCCCCTTTAAAGAACGATATCTCTGTTTGGAGTTTTCATAAAGACGAACTTGAAAATGATTTAACTGTGCTTTTGGAAGTCCGATCAAAAATAAAAAAGTACATTGTAAAGCTGAAGATCTCTACTTTAATAATCAATTACTAACTCAATTTTGATATCTTGCCCAATTGTGTCTGGTTTCGGTAGAACACGTCACATATATACCAAACCGTGCTCTACCAAAGCAAAAGAAAGTATTCTACCAAGGCAAAAGGAAGTATTGTCCAAATGTTATAAAATCCCCTTTTTCGCATAAATAACAATATCTTCCAATATAATGTAGGTTGCTTCCTAAAAACTTACTGTAAAACCTCTTAATTTCGCGAGGGATGTCGTTTCGCAAAATTAAATATCCGAGAAACTGGCAATTTATTATTGAAAGTAATCAGTAAAATTGCCAGATTCACAAAATTAAATGCCCCCTAAAATAACAGTAATTTTCAATTTGCAAAATTAAGTATCCGCAAAATTATAGTGCTTTACAGTATACACTTTAATAATAACATGTAGTGTCTTTAACCCTTTGAACCCGGAGTTATTATAAGGGTTCAGTACACCCACCCTGACTTCTCCGGGGGTAAAATGCTAAATATAGTACACCTATATCATTCGTAATAAATGTTACCGATGATAGAGGGCAGTATGCCATTGTACTACACATATAACGTAACCTATTTATAACATAAAAACGTCCGTTTTATCGCCAAAATTGCCAATCATGACCGTAAAACAATGCATACCTGTCTACCTGAGAATCATCTGCGCCATATTGTGTTGCATATTCATCCAATTTTGCGCTATGTTTGACTGTTTTCTTCAGCTAAATGACATCAAATCACAACGAAAACCTTGCGAAACAATGTATTTCACATCGGGTGAACATCACATGACTTTCAAGTCACATGACCACTCAGTCATATGATCAATGTGTCATCTGTTCGCTCAGGTCGAAATCGACCTATCGGGTTATACGACAAAGGGTTAAGGATAAAACATCAGTAAAGGGAGAATTGACCATTTCAAGGTATTTTGGTTATGATTTACTTTTGAAAAACACATATTCTTAACCAATTATCACATTTTTTTATGTTTTTATTTAATAATCATAACAGCAAGCGAGAGGGACCGGGTTCGAGACGGGTGTATTTTTAAGGTCTTTATTAATTTAATTCACGCTAGTTTGTCAGTCTATATACTTTTTATTCAACTAATATGTTATAATCGTCGCCACTAAATCAAGGATAAGTTGCTTTTTACCTTATATATCAATTACATCTCTGTGGTCATGTACTTTCTTTTGCTGCGATAGGGTATAGAAGTTTGTATTAGTTTGTTTGCTTGTATTGAATGAGTCTCACATAAGGAACTTTGCAACAACCTGTATAATAGAAGCTGATAAGAAAAATGGAAAAGAAAAAAACCACTTATTTGTATAAATGCTATAGTGGAACCTGAAGGTCAAAGGTTCAATTCCTAGGTGATCGGTGAATTTTTCACTGGCTTTCAATTATGCTGCGTGGAGAAAAGTAATTAACACTTTCCACACAGCTATTCGTTTGACCATATACAAAATTTGAATTTTCAGAAACATTTCCCAAATCTCAAGGATTTCTGAACCAATACTAGGCATGTTTGTACTTATTTCAATGTATTTCTCAGGGCGATTCCAAATATGATAATGAAATTCAATAATCTTGACATTTTTGAAACATTTCGTGAACATTTGGAATTTTGTCTGCAGACGCCTTCCTGCGTGGAAGGTGTTAATGTGCATATTGATTATCTTTGGGCCAAACGAAAAGGTCTGTCTCACATACATTTGGAAAAATAGATATGCTATATACGGTTGTTGGATGTGTTTTTTAAAAAATAAATTATAACAAATATCATTTACATTTAGGTTTTCTGGCCACCTACAAGCCTAATGATATTATAGAATATTATTTGTCATCAGTCATCACTTACTCACCCGGATCCTACCAACAATGCAGGAAGTCATAAGGGAAATAAAACCAAGGGCATGTTTCACTATTGATTGAAAAAATAAACATAAATATAAAAAATACTCTGCAACCAAGCTCCCTATGTGCCTGCCTAGTGGTTGAGATTGTTATCGAACAAATTAGTCATGTAAGCAAGCAAACAAACAAGCAAAAAAACAAGCAAACAAACAAAAAGGAACTACAAACTATATTGCTACATGGGCATGTGTTTTGATGTAGCTTTGTGCCATAGCATTCTTTTTTATTTAATTCAAGATGCCAAAAGGCAAATGTTTTGGGTTGACAACTATTTTATCATTTTTGTCAAAACCTAAATTCATTGAAAAATGCTGTTTCAAAAAATAAATGCTCATTTTGTGGGCGCCAAAATAGAAAAGAAAAAAAAAATGTGATGAATAACATTTAACACAAATTGTATTCAGCTTCATCAATTGAAGTGTGATTTCCTAAGATTTTAATCACAGGAAACACAAACATTGTGGTTCCACAAATCAGGTGTTTTTTAGCTTTAACACTAGCTTTTTTCTGGCAGATAAATACACACATACACAAAATACAAACTGTTCTTATGAGCATAGGCAGAAAATTCCAATTGAAAAATCTGTCTTAAAACTTTTTATATAAGATATTATAAGTATCAGTTTTGTAATCACAAATTATAGCACAAACTGCAAAGCAATTTGAAAAATAGATCTCTCGAAGCTGTTTTCTTTCTCATTGGAAATCATCAACAAACATAATTGTTTGATGCGCTCTCAACGAATACAGTCTTGTTCACACAGCATTTTGAGCAAACTTGAGAATGATAATAGTTCCTAATTTTGTGATTTTGCCTCAAATTTGACAACCAGAAAGACGTACATAGCTCACTCTTTGGTCATTTTGCATGTAAATGAGCTAGCAACATGCACAACAATTTATACGGTAGAGCTATTAAAACATTTGCAGCACATTTTTAACAATTCTATGAAATATCTATGATTTAATACGGAGTTGCCAATTCTTGTACGGAGATGTTCTCTCTTTTCCACACCTATGAGTGTGCAGGCCTGGAAAAATGGGGAATTCAGGAAGCTCCTTCCGGGGAAATTTGGGTATTTGGAGGGAAATTTTGCTTTTCCAAATAAAGAAATATATAAGAAATGGAGGGAAATCTTGCTTTCTTTCTGGGAAGTTTTGTTTGCTTCCCGGGAAATACAATTTTTCCAGCTCTGTAAGTGCGTATGTGTCCTACGACGAACCAGTTTATATTAGATTTTTTTTAAATTTGGGTTAGAATCGAGTGATTTTTTTATTTTTAGCCCGTTGCTACGTTGTTGGTATGCGTCACATATACGCTGGGCCCGCCATAGCGATGACCAGCGCACACCAGCGCAGTAATGGCGCAGACCGTAAGGTGCACACAGTTAAACCCTGAACATACTCATCAACGATCAACCGCTGCACATTCATAACTTTTGAAAATGTGCGTACCACCGCGGTTCCACTCAAATTGATCGTTACATGGAAACTTGGCAATATTGATATATTGCCAAGAACTCCAAAATGTACTTGTACGCGCATCAATGACCTGGGGCGGGGCGTTTTGTGTGACGTTGCATGGTAACAAGAGGCAGATTTGCGAGTGGGGCCCTGAACATGGATACACGCGACACGACTACTCGCGGCTGTACTTTTAACAATAAAAACTACATTGAAAACACAACAAAACACCATTTTTATATCGTTGTAATGTAATGTCATGTGTCAAGTGATTGTAAGCTAAACATCGCTCTGACGTTGCGTGTCTGTCTTAGTCTCACCGGCAAACACGGCCGTATTAAGCATCAGTGAAATAAATCTGATTACAGGGCTAAAAACTAGTATAAAATTTGACTGGGACGCAAAAAAACCATGATAAAAGCCTACAGGGCAGGGATATGTCTCATCAAAGGTGACTTTATAAATGTTTCAATTTAAGAAACGTATTCAAAATCGAAGTCGGGCGTCTTCCATTTTTAGGTCGTCCGTAGGAAGAGACCTTATGGCAGCATCCTTCGTGTGTGTAGTCTGTGGGGGGGGGGGGGGGGGGGGGGGAAGGAGGGGTGTGTCAACAATTTGGTATACACTTTTTGTTTTGTCCATTTCTTTTCCATACAATGACCAATTGCAATCAAACTTCGGTCATAGATGCAACATGGAAACCTTCATATGTTAATGAGGTCAAAGGTCACATACCAAGGTCAAAGGTCATCTGAGGTCAAGATGTAAAATTTAGTATACACTTTTTGTATTGTCCATTTCTTTTCCATACAATGACCAATTGCAACCAAACTTCGCTCATAGATGCAACATGGAAACCTTCATATGTTAATGAGGTCAAAGGTCACATACCAAGGTCAAAGGTCATCTGAGGTCAAGATGTAAAATTTAGTGCACACTTTTTGTATTGTTCATTTCTTTTCCATACAATGACCAATTGCAACCAAACTTCAGGCATAGATGCAACATGGAAACCTTCATATGTTAATGAGGTCAAAGGTCACATACCAAGGTCAAAGGTCATCTGAGGTCAAGATGTAAAATTTAGTACACACTTTTTTGTATTGTCCATTTCTTTTCCATACAATGACCAATTGCAACCAACCCTTGGTCATATATGCAACATGAAAACCTTTATATGTTAATGAGGTCAAAGGTCACATACCAAGGTCAAAGGTCATCTGAGGTCAAGATGTAAAATTAAGTACACACTTTTTGTCTTGTCCATTTCTTTTCCATACAATGACCAATTGTAACCAAACTTGGGTCATAGATGCAATATGGAAACCTTCATATGTTAATGAGGTCAAAGGTCACATACCAAGGTCAAAGGTCATCTGAGGTCAAGATGTAAAATTGGCTGCATATGTAAAATTGATTACATTTCAACAGATGAAGTACAATTGCAACCAAACTACCCATATAAACGGACGACCTATTTGGGACCGCTGTCCCTATTTTTTATTGTAAAACCGAAACTGACAAGATTAAAAAATGCTAGGCTAAATTAACTAGGCCTACGTACGAGCCTACTCCTAGCTAGGCCTATAGCCTATGATAGCCATCCCGTCTACGACACATGACAACCCATTTAATTTTTGTCATAGCTTGACAAACACTAACACTGCTACTAATACTATGGCAAGACAACATACTTTTTGTTTGTCAAAAATACTCACGATCCTAATTAGGTCTAGGCCATCAATATACTCACGGAATAACGTCGTCTCTAAACAAGCAGGTAATACAAAGAATGGAATCGTACAACACGATTTAGCTGCAATTTTGATTACATTTCCCCATCAATTGACCATAAACATAAGAAGGTTGTTGAAGTGATTCGACTTTGATCCATGGATCCATGACATGATGATAGTATGATGAGACATCATTTGCGTTGACTTTTTCAATGATGAAATAAGCTTCAAAAACTTATTCGTACGGTAGATCTGAGACGAAATATTCATCCAGGGTATGAAGTCATATATCATATAATATTATATCCAATCGGCAAAATTGATGTTTCCTGCTTCTGAATTCTTTACAGGATCGGGAATGAAGAAACTTCTGTTGTTTGTTTATTTATTTTCTGTGATTGTTTGCAAATCAAAAACTAGGTTAATTTGTGGCCCCCGAACATGCATAATAGTTGCAGAACTGTGATTGGTCTATCTCATAATCGTTCTTTATAACAGCTTCTCCGCTATTGGTCGATCCGAAGAAAAACAATGACGTAGTGGGGAACCCCCTAAAAACCCTAGATTACTCCATTATTCAATGGGGTGGTGTTTATTTACCTCAGGAGGAAATGACACAAAAATACGAACTCCAAAGTCAAAATATAAACCTTTAGAATAACTTAATATATACAATTTGGATGCTAATCAACATTAAATGACAGTTATGAATAAGATTGGTGACTTTGTACGGACTATTCTAAGGTTCTTGTTTGAAATCGCTGACTTTGTTTTGGTACCTCGGGATTGCCCCTTGGGGGCGGCAGGGGGCGGCACGCCCCCTCGGGGCAATCCCTTGGTACCAAAACAAAGTCAGCGATTTCAAACAGGAACCTTAGAATAGTCCGTACGCAGTCACCAACCTTAAATTATTGGGTAAGCACATGTATATAGACTAGGGACACAAGTTTTCCGTTTTCTAAATGAAATACCCACAATTTTGGACTTTTAATTATAGCATTACAACCCTCAACATTATACAGCACATTGTGTGAAATATATTTGTTGGAGGAAATCCCTGCCATGGAACTTTAGCACTCAGATATGTAGTATTATTATTATACAGACCACTAAGGTTTAAAGTTTTTAAATATAACGCGTAAAGACAAATTCGGCTTTAGATAAAAAAACAATCACATGTATGGACGTCGCTATATTGATCAAAGCTATGACGAAACACTTACGAGATGTCCACATCTCTGTTTCATGTATTGATATTATCAATTTATGCATTGAACTCCCGTCCAGCGACCTGTTGCTTATGATGCGCTTTTAGTGACGATGACATCCCAATATGGGGTATGGCTATCCCATCAGCACTTTCGACACAGACAACCGGGCGCGAATTTCAAATAATAACGCGTTGGGGATGTGCAGTTTAAATTTGTTTAAATGAACATTATAGTTATTGCCTTCAATCAAAATGGTCAATATACATTAGATATTTATTTTCCTACCATATAATGCATAGTTTAATGAATAGAACGGTTTCCTTTAAATGATCTCATCTGTGTATTTTCTAAAAGGTATGAGCAAAAAAAAAATTGTAACAAAATCATTGAATTTCGTTTGAAGATTAGCCTAACTTCAATTATTTTGCCGATTTCCTTAAAGTTGATTTTGGGGTAGGAAAATAGGATGTGAGGTATAAAGTGTTATGTGATCCCTAGCTTGGATCAAGGCTTTCAAGAGATTGGATCAATGCTATTCGTTTCTCATAATGCTTTAAAGATGATTACGTTGATTTGTTGGGATTGGCTCTTTTACCTCATTATTTTCTTCAATCTGTTTTGCTTGAGACTGGTGCAATCGTGACCCAAGCGTATTATGTCTGTACGGATCAACCATAAACAAACAAACAAACAAACCGTTACACTATGAATGTCTGCTATCTACTGTAGATAGCACCAATGTTACATTGCTGTCTTCAGTAGATAGTACCCATATATTACAGTGCTATCTTCAGTAGATAACACCCATATGTTATATTGCTATCTTCAGTAGATTCTCATATATTATTGGACGAAATGGTATTAAAGTGGCTATTGGACGAAGTGGCTATTGGATGAAATGACATTGGACGAAGTGGCTATTGGACGAGATGGTGTTAGACGAAGTGGCTATTGAACCAAATGGCTATTGAACCAAGTGGCTATTGGACAGGCTGGCTGTTGGATGAACTGGCCATTGGATGAAATGGCTATTGGAACAACTGGCAAATTGATAAAGTGGCAATAGACCCTAAAATGCTATCATTCTCATTCAAATCACAAGGTTTTTAAGGTTTAACTCGTAAGGCATACATTTTATCATAAAAAGGCATGTTAGCCTCTATAGCCTCTTGCAAGTCTTCAGCTATATCACATTTAATAATCTCATTGTTGGTCAGCGGATTGATCTTGGTAGTCTTGAATACATCCGCAAAATACCCACCATCTCGTATCATTCCATTGAGGACCATTTTCTTTGTAGCCACCATAATGTGTAGTATATCATCCCCCGCATTCCACTCTAGAACCTTTGGACTATAAGGAATACCAGTCATTTGGCAATATTGGTGCAGAATGGACTCTGGGTGGCGTTGTAGATCATCAGCATCAATTACAATGGGAATCAATTGTCCGGTAACTTGTATGTATTCCATAAGGTCGTACATTTCTTTAAAGCGAGTCATATTTCCAAAATCAAGTGGTATTGATGTCTGGTAAATTTTGCTAATAACTCTCTTCAAGGATGCAAAACATTTTGCAGGGTGGCGTATCAGGAAGGTGTGTTGAAATCCACAAGGCAGCAAGTTATATTGACCTGCAAGTGAAAAGGGAAATTCTTTGGCAAAAATGACTGATTTCCCTGGAAACGTTGACTGCATCGTATCTTGAACCCATTTGTAAGTGCAAATGCTGTCATCATATAGATGTGATCTTGGAGGGAGATAGAATTTGTCCATTTCGACATTCATCACTTCCTCACACAAGACATCGTGAGGGTTTTTCATCTTCCTTTCGGGTCCAAATGCATAAGCAGATTCATAGAGTTCGCATATTATCTGAATGTCATCAACTTGGCTCATAGACTTTAGAAACACAGTGGAGAGAGACCTTGGGTTGCTCCATAGGATTACCCTGATAGGATTTGAAGGTATGCTGCTGGATGAAGGAGTCGAACTAGCCATTATTAGAGATTTCAGGAACGTATAATATGCAGTTTATCTAGATGAAACAAATGAAATAATAAACACTTTGAGAGTGGTTTTGATACAATTTAGAGTTATTTTGGACCACATTATTTCAGTTTCAATTAAAATGCTAAAACATATTAGATTCTTGACAATATCTCAAATAATATGATTTGGAACAACAAATAAATCCTGCGTGTGTATTGGGGGGGGGGGGATACATTTCTGTGAACAGTTTGGTGAATTTCAATCATGTTTAAAATTGTTTAAAAAATATCAAACAGTTTCAAAAAATGTCCAAAAATAAATAAATAAACATTTCTCAAAAAACAATAATATCATGCATTCGGCAACAACAAGCACCCCTGTGTGTGTATTTTCTTGAATATTTTAGTGAGTATCAAACAAAAATACAAAATTCATAAATGGGTTGGTGTGGCTCATAAAAGTTGTGTTTTGTCGTCTTACTAAATAATCTAAAAATGGTATGTATGAATATCAAGTCATATCAACACTCAACAGTTGTGCTCCACACCAAAGGCAAAAAAATAAAATCTGTATCACATACCCGCGACGCATAAGCACTGTAAAATCACTCAATTTCGTGGCGGATTTAATTTCGTGAGGGATGTGAATTCGCAAAATTAAATACCTGTGAAACTGACGATTTTGCATTGAAAGTAACAAAAAAAATAGAATTTCTGTGTTTCGCAAAATCTTTTTCCCAAATGTGTATGAGATAGACCTTTTGTTGTGCCTAAACATGGTCACACTATCCTGAGTGTTCAAAACCCAAATGCAAAAATAAAAGTTGCACTTTGTCTCATTCTTTTCTGTGTAGAGTTCTTAATTATTACTGATCTTCATAAACAATATCTCAAATTGAGGAAGAGAAATTGATCCATAATTTTGGAATTCAATATTTGAAATCGTAACGATATTTTTATAGTTATGAGCGTAGTAATTACCTGATTAGTTACTTTTTAAAGGATTTTATAGATGTTTCAGTTATATAGGTCACATAGTGGAGCAGATATGTAACAAAATATGGCCAAAATGTTCACTTTTGGCAGGAAGCATGAAAATTGGCACATATGGATGTTTTGATGCGCTGATTTCAAGAAACCAAGAACCCACATTTGTCGAGCAATGGTGCGGCGGCCATCTTGGATATCAAAATGGCCACCATTCAAATATAGGAGATTTAGTAAGATTACTCTTAATCAACTATTTTTGAGATTTATACTCAAGAGATTTCACCAATTTCTTTTTAATACATGGTTCATAATTTTAGATGGATTGGTTGTGCCAGTTGTACTTTGATTATTACTTGTTACCATGGAAACCATCAAAAATATACATTTTTGGGCAAAAATACCTCTAAAATCACTCTTACTTGGAGTTTTTGTCAACTATTCATCATGATATTGCTTTAATGTATCATCTGCAGTTATATATAATTTGGATACAAAATTTGCCTCTCAATTGTGAGTGCTATCCATGGAAACTGTTTAAATGGCAGTTTGATGAGCATATCAAAATCACTCCTTCAACAATTTTCACACATTTTCACCAAATAATACTAATAGTGAAAAGGATGGGGAAAAGATGTTCACTTCTGGCCGGAATAATGTAAATAAGCTTATAGGAGTGTTTTGAAGCGCTGATTTTAAAGATCAAGGAACCCACATTTTTCCTGTGATGGTTTTGAGGCCATCTTGGATTTCAAAATGGCCGCCATTTAAACGTAGAAGATTTAGTGAAATTGTTCTAAATCAACTATTTATGAGATTTTTACCACGAGATTTCACCATTATGTTCTCTATAACATGGTCCTAATTATAGATGGATTGGTTGTGCCAGTTGTACTTTGATTATTGCTTGTTACCATGGAACCATCTAAAATAAACATTTTTGGGAAGAAATACCTTTAAAATCACTCTTATTTGAAGGGCTTTCTCCACTATGCATCATATTGCTTTTAAGTTTTAGTATCACACGCAATAGGCCTCTATAATTTTGATATTTTCATGATCAGCAATTATAAACTGCGCCAATAAAGTATCTAAACACTTACAATTGTTCAGATTTATCGGAACCTGAAATAGTATGCAAACAAATAATTAATTAATTCAATTCACAGTTATCTTCTGCGCATTTTGACACCTCTTTTGTTGCGCTACGACGTTGTTTGGCAGATTTTTGGGCATTTTAGTGACTTAAGGTCGAATTCAAAAGTTGCAAAAGCCCGTATTCAAGCAAGAGCGTACTGTGACGAATAAGATCAGCATTATTTTTGCCCGCCTTTTATAAATGATTTGTTTGTCGCGTGTTAATTGCATTAATTGTCAAAAACAAAACAAAAGGGTCAGAGATGGGAGGCATAAATCAATAATTAATCAATCATTAATTGTCATGGTTAAGTAAATAGAACAAATTGGTGTCTTCTGTCTTGATTTTGTCTGTGTGTGATGCTTGTGTGAGTTCCCTTCTGGAATTGGGGTGAATAGGAGCTTTTGCAACTTTTGAATTTGACCTTAAGCCACTCAAGTGCCCATAAATCTGCCAAACAACATCGTAGCGCAACAAAAGAGGTGTCAAAATGCGCAGAAAATAACTGAATCGAATGAATGAATTATTTTTGTGCATACTATTTCAGGTTCCGATAAATCTGACCATTTGTAAGTGTTTAGATACTTTATTGGCGCAGTTTATATAATTTTAATGATAATGTTAATGAATTTTGAGTGGTTTGCATGGAAACCTTTTAGCGGTTTGGTAAAAAAGGACTAACAAAATCACTCCTTTTTTTAACAATTTTCACAAATGTTAACCAATCTACGGCTTGTAAACCACTGATTAGAGAATAAAATATAAAAATGTAGTTTTGGTTGCCCGACTATTGTGTGGCAATAGATGGCGGACTCTATCTCCAACAAATCCTTAGACTCTCAATGGCAACATCGGTAACTAATCTTGATCATGGTAAAAATGAGTTGATTCTGTTCAAAAGAGGTGTATTAGTTTGCAAAATCCAATTACTTTATTTTGTTTTGTTTTATTCTTTATGATGTTGTATTTAAGCTATATTTTTAACGTCAATCCACGCTTGTTTATTGATTACCGAAAGACAGGGGAAACCCGACTGCATTTCTGTTTATTTGCCGGTGTATTAATGCGCACGATGACGTCATAGCCATCCATGGACGAAATGGTTACTGGACAAAGTGGTTATTGGACGGAATGCTTATTGCACAAAATGGCATTGGACAAAATGGGTATGGACGAAATGGCTATTGGACAAAATGGCATTGGACGAAGTGGCTATTGGACGAAGTGGCTATTGGACCAAATGGCTATTGGACCAAATAGCTATTGGACCAAATGGCTATTGGACCAAATGGCTATTGGACGAAACAGCTATTGGAAGAAATGGCTATTGGACAAAATGGCAATTGGACAAAATGACATTGGACGAAGTGGCTATTGGACGAAGTGGCTATTGGACCAAATGGCTATTGGACCAAATAGCTATTGGACCAAATGGCTATTGGACCAAATGGCTATTGGACGAAACAGCTATTGGAAGAAATGGCTATTGGACGAAATGGCTATTGGTCGAAATGGCTATTGGACGAAATGCGAAATGGTTATTGGACGAAATGGTTATTGGACGAAATGGCTACTGGACGAAATGGCTATTGGACGAAATGGCATTGGACCAATTGGCTATTGGACCAAATAGGTATTGGACCAAATGGCTATTGGACCAAATGGCTATTGGACGAAACAGCTATTGGACCAAATGGCTATTGGTCGAAATGGCTATTGGACGAAATGCGAAATGGTTATTGGACGAAATGGTTATTGGACCAAATGGCTACTGGACGAAATGGCTATTGGACGAAATGGCATTGGACGAAGTGGCTATTGGACCAATTGGCTATTGGACCAAATGGCTATTGGACCAAATGGCAATTGGACCAAATGGCTATTGGACCAAATGGCTATTGGAAGCAATGGCTATTTGACGAAATGGCTATTGGACGAAATGGCTATTGGATGAAATGGCTATTGGACGAAATGGCTATTGGACGAAATGGCTATTGGACGAAATGGCTATTGGACGAAATGGTTATTGGACGAAATGGCATTTGACGAAATGGATATGGACAAAATGGCTATTGGACGAAATGGCATTGGACGAAATGGCTTTTGGACGAAGTGGGAATGGACAAAATGGCTATTGGACAAAGTGGCTATCGGACAAAGTGACATTGGACGAAGTGGCTATTGGACAAAATGACATTGGACATTGGACCAAGTGGCTATTGGACCAAGTGGTTATTAGACCACGTGGTTATTGGACAAAATGGCATTGGACGAACTGGTTAATGTTAGGTCACAAATTCGCGAAAATCGCGGAATTGAAGTTAAACTCGGAAAACGACATTTTGATGAAAAGAAGAAAAAAATGCACAAAAAATCGTCCAAAACACAAAATTTATAGTCTTGAATAAAACAATATAAATATTAAAAAACGATACGTAATAAAACAAAACAAACAGTAATAGGGTGAGCCTAAAAATCTAAAATGATGTGTTTTTCTGTGAAGTGTGTTTATTTTGGTGTTATAGATCGTAAATTTTAAGCTTTCTTGGGGAAAATTACATCACACAAAAATGCAAAATTTACAAAGCGGAAAAACGCAGAATTCGACAGTTACAAAGCAGAAAATGTGTGAATTTAGGTTAATGGACGAAATGGCATTGGATGAATTGGCAATAGAGCGTGCTGTTGGTTGTTTATTTATCGCTCAAGTGCATCTGCTTCTCTAACATGACTAGCCGGATATCTTTTCGCCGTTAATATACTCAATCAATCTTTATTCAACAATTAAAAGACCGTACAGAAATTCCAGGATACGGGATGGACGGATCCATCCCATACAGGAAAGACACAAGACAACAAGAACAACTATAAATATATTAAAAGATTTAAACACACACAACACAAGCCTACATAAAATAATTAAAACCTAAAAACACCACTACCAATTTAATTTGTTCAAAAAGTGTGTTATTGCTTACCCATTACAGAAGATTAGAAATGGAAACCATGCAGGCACCAGGGAATTCTGCCATATCCCAGAAATTAACTAGCAAAACTTAAACAATACAAAAATTACACTTCAAAACTGTTCATCCAATTTCCGATGCTATGCATTTCAGCACAATTGCCATGTAAACGCTGTAGTTGTAACATCATGGGGAATTGCATTACCAAGAAGTTCAAAAGGTCACACACTTATTATTATTATTATTAATGCTTTCTTTATTGAGGGTAATATGCTTCAGTGACTTGCACTGCTTTCCAAGCAGGCCCTCATTTCGATACATACATAAATACATCAAAATAACAATTAACAGTGTTTAAATATAATACAAATTATTCAATTATGATACAGTGGAAATATAGGATTTGAATTGACCGAGTGACATATTTTCTAAATCAATTCGAATAGATGGTGATAAATTGTTCCACAGATGACCAGATCTGTAAAGAAATGTGCGCATACCAGAATTTGAGTTGATTTTAGGAATAATTAAAGTATTACTTGAATGATTCCTGGTAGTATGATTGTGATAGTTATGTACAAATTCAAAATTGGATGATAAATAGGTTGGACTTATATGTTTTAAACATTTGAATAAAATAATAAGTATTTGAATTTTCCATCTATCACTTAGTTTTGCCCAATGAAGTAAATTCAGCATGTCATTTATTGGTGTTCTGATATCAGCAGATAATATTGTTCTGGCTAAACGGTTGTGTAAGACTTGAAGTCTTGCTTGATATAAATTTGAACAGTTGGACCATACTGGGCTGGCATAATCAAAATGAGGAATCACAAGAGCATTGGATAACATTATAAGAGTTGGATGTGGAAGAAAATGCTTTACACGACGAATAACACCAATTCTCCTGGAAACATTTTTTGCTAAGTAATCTATATGTGATAACCAAGACATGGTACTATCAAATTTGACACCGAGATATTTAAATTCTCTAACTATTGTTAAGTTGTGTACAGGGTGAACCAGGAACTCAAATCATTGATACCATGGAAAGACCCTTGTAATATACCATACCATGCTCTACCAAGGCAAAAGGAAGTATTTGTCCAAACGTAATAAAATCCCCCTTTTTTCGCATAAATGCAAGCAAGAATAACAATATCTTCCAATATAATATAGGTTGCTTCCTAAAGACTTCTGTAAAACAACTTAATTTTGTGAATTTCGTGATGGATGTGGATTTGCGAAATTAAATACCTGCGTAACTGGCAATTTTTATTGAAAGTAATCAGTAAAATTTCCAGATTCGCGAAATTAAATATCCACAAAATTATTGTGTTTTATAGTATACACTGAACATATGGAGCGTCTTTTGAAGGAAAAAATATCAGAAAAGGGAGTAGTCTTTTAGACCATTTCAAGGTATTTTGGTAATGATTTACTTTTGAAAAACACATGTGAACTAGGGATTATGGGTAAAATTGAAAACTTTCTGTTTTTGTTTTTTTTAAGATTTTTTTTAAAGAAAATTAATTTCCAATACTTTGTGTCATCAGCTTTTATGAAATTTCACCTTCAAAAACTTACTTAAGTGACTTTTAACATTAACCTTATAATGTTATTCTACTGAATTATGTATCTTTATTGGCCTGTTTTCATGATTTCTTGTTTCGTAGTATTCGTAGAAAAATGATCGAAACAGTTCTGTAATCAGCACAGTTTTAGCTTTCTTATGATTATAAATATCTCAAATATGAAAAATTCCACCATGTGGCGGGTTTTCACAGATCGCATCACATATTCTTAACCAATTACCACATTTTTAATGTTTTTATTTATTAATCATAACACCAAGCGAGAGGGTTCGAAACAGTGTATTTTTAAGGTCTTTGTTAATTTAATTCACGCCAGTTTGTCAGAGTCTATGTATTATTTATTCCAGGCCCGTCGGAACCGGCAGCTGCCGTACCACTTTTCCGGGGAGGGGGGGAAAAAAAAAAAGGGAAAAAAAAGGGGGAAAAAATCTTCAAAAAAATTAAAAATATTCGAGAGAACATAATAAGGCATAACACATACCTATAGTATACTGTACTATTTATATCGTAGACTGTAATCTATGACTTTACTGCACTGGACACAATGTTTAACAGTTGTTCATTATTCCATATAATTTATTATAAGTGCTATTAACTTTACCATGAAATGTTTTATTTCATTTCCCAAAAAACGCTAGCTTAAAAGGGAGCTTCGCCCCCTTGGACCCCCACGAGGGCCTTTGCCCCTTCGAACCCCAAACCCCCGCTCGTGCCGTACTACTTTCAAATTCCTTCCGACGGGCCTGATTTATTCAACTAATATTGTCATAATCTTTGCCACTAAATCAAGGATAAGTAGTTTTTAACTTATTTATACACCTAGCACATAAAGTCCCTGACCAGGTGCTTTGAGGTTGGCTAATTCAAAATATATGATCGGTACCAAAAATCTGAGATATACATTAAATGAGCAAATTTCTTCTCCGCAGTTTGATACCTCATTCAACAAAATCGAATGGATACTTTTAAAGTTATGTCGATTTCAATGACCGCGCATGCAACAGAAATGTTGCACTAGGTATAGGAAATCATTGATTTGTGTGTGATTTACCATAGACGGTAAAAATCAATGTTTTACCCGTCTATGGATTTACGCACTGAAAAACTCACAGCTTATCAGCTAAGACTTGTATTCTTCACAGCCAGATACACCCTTTGTCCCGCACATTGCGGTTATCACTAAAGACCCATTCATCTGTCTCGTTCAGATAGCACACAGTTATGACAGTAATCACACACAAATCAATGATTCCTATACCTAGTGCAACATTTCTGTTGCATACGCGGTCATTGAAATCGCCATAACTTTAAAAGTATCCATTCGATTTTGTTGAATGAGGTATCAAACTGCGGAGAAGAAATTTGCTCATTTAATGTATATCTCAGATTTTTGGTACCGATCATATATTTTGAATAAGTCAACCTCAAAGCACCTGGTCAGGGACTTTATGTGCTAGGTGTATATCAATTACATCTCTGTGGTTATGTACTTTCTTTTGCTGTGGTAGGGTATAGAAGTTTGTATTTGTGTGTTTGCTTGTATTGAGTGAGCCTCACATAATAAACTTTGCAACAGCCTGTGATAGAAGCTGATAAGTAAAATGGAAAAGAGAAAAGCACTAAATGTTTAAACACTATAGTGGAACCAAGGTCTAAGGTTCAATTCCTAGGTGATCGGTGAATTTTTCACTGGCTGTCAATTATGCTGCGTGGAGAAAAGTAATTAACACTTTCCACACAGCTATTCGTTTGACCATATACAAAATTTGAATTTTCAGAAACATTTCCCAAATCTCAAGGATTTCTGAACCAATACTAGGCATGTTTGTACTTATTTCAATGTATTTCTCAGGGCGATTCCAAATATGATAATGAAATTCAATAATCTTGACATTTTTGAAACATTTCGTGAACATTTGGAATTTTGTTTGCAGACGCCTTCCTGCGTGGAAGGTGTTAATGCACTGCATATTGATTATCTTTGGGCCAAACGAAAAGGTCTGTCTCACATACATTTGGAAAAATAGATATGCTATATACGGTTGTTGGATGTGTTTTTTAAAAAATAAATTAGAAAAAATATCATTTACATTTGGGTTTTCTGGCCACCTACAAGCCTGATGATATTATAGAATATTATTTGTCATCAGTCATCACTTACTCACCCGGATCCTACCAACAATGCAGGAAGTCATAAGGGAAATAAAACCAAGCGTATGTTTCGATTGATTGAAAAAATAAACATAAATATAAAAAGAGAGGTACTCACAGTGAACAAATACTCTGCAACCAAGCTCCTTAGCTATGTGCTGCCTAGTGGTTGAGATTGTTATCGAAAAAATTAGTCATGTAAGCAAGCAAACAAACAAGCAAAAAAACAAGCAAACAAACAAAAAGGAACAACAAACTATATTGCTACATGGGCATGTGAGAAGTTGTGGTGTTTTGATGTAGCTTTGTGCCATAGCATTCTTTTTTATTTAATTCAAGATGCCAAAAGGCAAATGTTTTCATTTTTTTGGGCGCTAAAATAGAAAAATAAATCAAAAATGTGATGAATAACATTTAACACAAATTGTATTCAGCTTCATTAATTGGAGTTTGATTTCCTAAGATTTTAATCACAGGAAACACAAACATTGTGGTTCCACAAATCAGGTGTTTTTTAGCTTTAAACACTAGCTTTTTTCTGGCAGATAAATACACACATACACACATAGTGGCGCACCCACCCATGTGAGGACAAAATGGACATGTTGGACGCCCGAGTCAAATCCGAGTTATTGGTATGGCTTGAAAGAGCACATTTTAAGCTTTGAAATGACACCATGTTGAAGGAAATCGGACTTTGTAATCACACGATATATTTTGAAGAAGCATATTTTATTCTATTATTTTCTTTACATTTCACCAAATATATTGACCTCCATCTCAAAACTGTGTTTTCCGACAACATGTCCATTTTGACGCGACTGGTCACATTTAATATGCTGATGTATTTCAAAAGATCACAGCACGGTACATAAATCAAAAACATAATACATACTGAATGCAATTGATAAACAAACAAAAGAATCGTGTGGAATTCCATCATGTCACACAAGGGTTTGGATAATCTGTGAGTATAATAATACAGTCTACATGCTTCTATAATAATACAGGTGCAAAGTGTTTTTAATATCATACCATTTGAGTGTTAAAATTGCCATTTGTACTCGTTTCCCGTTTTTCTTGACCATTTTAGTTCAAAATTTGCATGCTTCCCACACATATTTTTGTACATGTTTCAACGTTATAAACAAAATGTTGGCTTGTCCCCTTAAACTTTGTTGCTTCTGCCACCAATGCACATATATGCATTCTCACGCACAGACACTGATTATCTCATCACACGTACTATACTCTATTTGGCTTCCTCTGGACAGTGACGTAACTTAATAGGCGCAGCTGTTACGCACGCGTGTGTATCTTCCGTCTTTCAACGCGCGTGTGTATACGCCAGCGCCTCGAGTATGCGCGCGCGTTATGTGCTGCAATTTGTAGAATACGCAGTTACGTCACTGTCTCGTGATGGCAAAATCGACTATAGTCTACCCTGTGTATTATTCAGTAATATGCTGAGATCCAACAGTTTCCAGGAATGGTAATGTCAGGAGTATGGGCCACTCAGGTACCAAATTGTATGCATCCGCGTAATGAAACCGGGAGCAGTGTCCTGTGCTAGTCCTTGCTAAATGGCTGTATATTGAACTTCCTTTTTTTAATTTTCAACAACAAAACAGTGAAATGTTTTCAAATTTCTTGCTATTTTGTTTTGTTTTGGAAATTGTATTGACATTTTTTTAAATTTTCTGTAAATTCCCAAAAACTTTCTCCCCCCCCCCCCCTCCAAAAAAAACCCCAGCCCGACCGACCCTACTTGAGAGGTCTTGATGCCCATAAAACAGGGTTGGTTTTTTTGTCGCCTAGGGTCACTTTTTCACTTACAATCCTTTCTAATGGTTAGAGTGCATTCACACGGATGCTTACAGCTTATATAATACATGAGTCCCCCCCCCCCCCCCCCCCCCACCTCCAATATTCCTGGGAGTATTGGTTCGACACAACATTCTTTGGTCATATTATGAATATTCAAACGATCCATCGAACATGCACATTTGTTCCCAACAACATCAGAAAAACCACCCGATTGGTCCAATTCAAAGGCAGTGCATCGAACGATCGTCACACCGGGCCGACCTGTATTTTATCCAGTCTTCACATTTGAGCACCATTGCAGAGGCCGTGTGTAAAATAGGGAAGACATGAAGGATCGAGTCTAACGATGAACCATTTTGCCATTGATTATTGAAAAGAAAGAATTTTTGTTGTTGTAATAATAGACACTAGAAAGCCTTTAACCTTATAAAATGAAAGTCCTGGCTCATGCAGAACCAACAACACAGTGTATAAAGGCACAGACACTGATATGTCACATACAAATTGAACCACATTGCCATTGATCGTTGAATGTATTTTTTTGTAAACTTAAAAAAATGTTATCACAATAACAATTTAAGCAATGATTTTGCAAATAAATGTCAATTGTTCAATGTTCCATTCCCCTCCTCTCCCTCCTTCCTTTCCCCTTCCCTTTCTTTCCCTTTTCTTCTCTTTTCCCTTCCCCTCTCTCCTCTTGTCCCCTTTCTCTCTCATTTTCTCTCCCTCCCTTTTCCCTCCTTCCTCCTTTTCTTTTCCCTTTTCTCCCCGTCCCCTCCCTTTTTCGTCTTTTCACTCTTTTCACCTTTCTTTTCCTAGTCCCCTTTTTCCTCTTGCTTCCAAAATGTCCCAGGGAGGGTGACTCGCCCACTCCTAGTTACGCCACTAACTAATACGTCATCTGAAATGAACCACATTGCCATTGATTATTGAATGTCCATATTTTATATTCTACAGGATAGACGACAGAAAGTGTTTGTACTTGGAGAATGGAAATGTTGGTCCATACAACACAAACACAAACACGGTATGAAAGCCAAGGCAACAACGTATGCTACTCATCAAATGCTCAAGAAAGCCTTCTTTGTATGGAAACAACAGGTGCGTGTTGAACTTTTGATAACTTTTTAAACCTTCACTTCTCCTGCACGTATACAAATGATACATGGTAAAAGATCTTTAGGTTATTTCCAGTGGTAAAACAGGGGTGTCACTTGACAGAGGTAGCAGTACCTTGGTTTTGGGTAAATTGTTGTGGTCAGAGGGCAAAATGTTATTGTCTGAAGTTTTAAAATGTGGCTGTAATTTAGGACAATTTGTTATTTTGACACAGGTAAAAGTCTTTAGGGGGAAACATCAACCCCCCCCCCCCCCCCCTTGTTCGCTTGGTATTGTTTTAAAACAATGAGATATCAAATACTTGGCAAATAGTGTTGTCTCACTTTCCACAAAAGGAAATATAGTTCAAACACTTTATACCACCATGCCTTAAACAAAAAACGGATTTATTTGTAATCAGTTTGAAAACCAATTGTGATGCAGCCCATCAACAGAGAGGACTTTGCAGGTGAAGTCAATTTTGAGTTTATTATGTGTGCTCTTGAAGCATCTTATAAGCTTTAAAATGACACCAAGTTTATCAAAATTGATCAAGACATTCTTATTATTTTCTTTATTTTTTTTCTGTCCATTTTCATCTATATCTTGAAAAAACACAGCCACAAAGTCCCCCTTTTGATATTGTTCTATTCCCATACCAACACGGATTTACTCTTTACATAAAAATGCAGTTTGTGGATCACTGTGAGGAGAAACATATCTTGTTACAAGAAAGACAGCGCCTTGAAGAACTTGAGAAACGAAGAGACGACTTAGAGAAAGGTCTACAGAGCAGGATAGAAATGCAGACTCAAAGGGAATGCTTCTATGTATGGAAACACAGGGTTGGACAGTCAAGAAAGGCAGTGGTCTGTTATAACAGGGTCATAGCATCTAGGTAAGTAATCGTATGTGGAAACACAGGGTTGGACAGTCAAGAAAGGCAATGGTCTTTTATAACAGGGTCATAGCATCTAGGTAAGTTATCATGCGTGGAAACACAGGGCTGGACAGTCTAGAAAGGCAGTGGTCTGTTATAACAGGGTCATAGCATCTAGGTAAGTAATCGTATGTGGGAACACAGGGTTGGACAGTCAAGAAAGGCAATGGTCTGTTATAACAGGGTCATAGCATCTAGGTAAGTTATCATGTGTGGAAACACAGGGCTGGACAGTCTAGAGAGGCAGTGGTCTGTTATAACAGGGTCATAGCATCTAGGTAAGTAATCGTATGTGGGAACACAGGGTTGGACAGTCAAGAAAGGCAATGGTCTGTTATAACAGGGTCATAGCATCTAGGTAAGTTATCATGTGTGGAAACACAGGGCTGGACAGTCTAGAAAGGCAGTGGTCTGTTATAACAGGGTCATAGCATCTAGGTAGGTAATCGTATGTGGGAACACAGGGTTGGACAGTCTAGAAAGGCAATGGTCTGTTATAACAGGGTCAGAGCATCTAGGTAAGATATCATGTGTGGAAACACAGGGCTGGACAGTCTAGAAAGGCAATGGTCTGTTATAACAGGGTCATAGTATCTAGGTAAGTAATCGTATGTGGAAACACAGGGTTGGACAGTCAAGAAAGGCAATGGTCTGTTATAACAGGGTCATAGCATCTAGGTAAGTTATCATGTGTGGAAACACAGGGCTGGACAGTCTCGAAAGGCAGTGGTCTGTTATAACAGGGTCATAGCATCTAGGTAAGTAATCATATGTGGAAACACATGGCTGGACAGTCTAGAAAGGCAGTGGTCTGTTATAACAGGGTCATAGCATCTAGGTAAGTAATCGTATGTGGTCACACAGGGTTGGACAGTCAAGAAAGGCAATGGTCTGTTATAACAGGGTCAGAGCATCTAGGTAAGATATCATGTGTGGAAACACAGGGTTGGACAGTCTAGAAAGGCAGTGGTCTGTTATAACAGGGTCATAGCATCTAGGTAAGTAATCGTATGTGGTCACACAGGGTTGGACGGTCTAGAAAGGCAGTGGTCTGTTATAACAGGGTCATAGCATCTAGGTAAGTAATCGTGTGTTGGAACACAGGGTTGGACAGTCTAGAAAGTCAGTGGTCTGTTATAACAGGGTCATAGCATCTAGGTAAGTAATCGTATGTGGAAACACAGGGCTGGACAGTCTAGAAAGGTAGTGGTCTGTTATAACAGGGTCATAGCATAGGTAAGTGATCGTATGTGGAAACACAGGGCTGGGCGGTCTAGAAAGGCAGTGGTCTGTTATAACAGGGTCATAGCATCTACAATCGCGGCCATAATTAGTTGGAACATCCATGTAATAATGACCCTTTCGTGCGTTCCCGTTTGCGCAAAATGTACACTATCAAAACATTACTGTCTTTGACGGAAGGCTGAAAGCCTTTCCTAAACATTAATAACTCCCCCCTCCCCACTGGGCAATGTTGGCCCTTCCCAGTATCCCGTAACCCAAAAATCATGTTTCAACATTGATCCAGGGGGAGAGGAGGAGTTTTTAAACACACGTATAAAAGTGTTCCAACAATATTGGCCGAGATTGTCTCCTTGAGTGACAAATGTAAAGTTTTCGACTAGTTTAAATCATTGTATTTTCGTAACGGCTAATTCGATTTTATTGATACTTGGAGATCATTTTGCCTACATACCATAGATAAAAGTGAATGACAAAAGTTGATCTTTTCATTAACGGTTTTAGGGAACGGTCACTTTTAATTAGATATAAGGTCTATTTCTGGTGTATTTTTGTTCATAAAATGGTCACATGGATTCACTTTATGTCCAGAACTATTTAACAGATCGCTGTAAAATTAGCAGAATGTGATAATAGTATTATGCCCACTGTTCATACTATTAATTTAAACATTTGTGTTTAATTTATTTGGAGAAACGGTCACATTTGAATTGGAATTAGATAGTTTAGGTCTAATGTCAAATTGGAAAGTTGTGATTATCTATATGAATTTGTTCTATTTTTTCAACAAACTTCACGCATTCTTAACAATCGACTTATTTATTGTTTTAAATATGATAAATAAATAAATAAATAAATAAATAAATAAACAAATAAACAAATAACAAATACACCTAATTGTACATATTCATGTAGCTCTATTTAACACTTTCCACGCGGCAGTCGTCTGTAGACGACATTCCAAATTTTCACAAAATGTTTAAAATTGCAGACTAATCATAACATGTTCTATAACTTATACACCAACGCTCTTAGTCCCCTCCCCCAACATAGAAGTTGATATCAAGCATGTGAAAATCATAGTCGGTAGACTAATAAAATATGTAAAACACACAGGACTTGTTATGATTGTATTTTAAAAAGAAACTCGTAGCTCTCTTTTATTGACATGTCAACCATAAACATATTGGTATACCTCCTTGCGTTATAATGCATAGTAAAACATACACCCCCCCCCCCCCATCCCAACCTTTACATAGAGATACATATTAAGCGTCGCTCGCAGTGAAATGATATGCAATCTCGTGTCAACAAATCATAGATATAACAGGTTACAATGTAATTCTGGAACTTTGTGTGCATGTCGAGGCTATATTCACAGTATGCCAAACACACTACACGCAAAATCAATTGACGCGACAGTATGCCACGATAATTAAAGGAAAAGTAGGTCAAAGACTTTTATCTGAAAATGATGGCATACTGTTGAAACTCGACATTCCCGTAATATTTTGGACTCCTGATTGAAAATATCCCATGGATTACTGTTATGGCCTATCCAAATACGTTGTCAAATTGAACTATATACAGTGCATTAACAATAACGACTGACCATATCGATTATGTCTATAATTGTCCTGATATCTTTGAAAACGCTGTTCCGTGGTATGGTCTCATCCGTGGTGTAGTGGGTAAGAGCGCTGTTGTTGAGTTGCTTTCATGCTTTCAAACCAAATGTTGTAAGTTCGAGCCTGGCACCGGACTATGTTTTGAATATTTTTTTAAAATAATGTCCAATTCCCCCGTAGACTTTTAAAAATACCATATAACAATTAATTTAACTTGTTGGCGATAGCGCCCCTTCCCCTTCCTTGTTATGTAATCCATTTTGAATGACGCAGGAGTCGCGTAAGCGACGAGAATGTGTTCCAGCATGTTTAGCTGTTGGTATATGTGATCGAGAAACCATTTAAATTTAAATAACTGGCAACATCCATAATTTATTGGGCATTTAGTATGCCAAATATACCTCTGTAATTAAAAGTGACCTATCCCTAACAGTAAGTTGAGGCATGACCTTTTTAAGTAGTTGGCCACGTGACCAATAACATAACCTATCTATCCTTCAAATCTGGTAAAGAAAGCTTTATTGAATCAAAAGTTATGCCCAAAACCCTTAAAACAGATGATTTTTTTAACAGATGATTCAGACAATCGCGGCCATAATTAGTTGGAACATCCATGTAATAATGACCCTTTCGTGCGTTCCCGTTTGCGCAAAATGTACACTATCAAAACATTGCTGTCTTTGACGGAAGGCTGAAAGCCTTTCCTAAACATTAATAACTCCCCCCTCCCCACTGGGCAATGTTGGCCCTTCCCAGTATCCCGTAACCCAAAAATCATGTTTCAACATTGATCCAGGGGGAGAGGGGGAGTTTTTAAACACACGTATAAAAGTGTTCCAACAATATTGGCCGAGATTGTCTCCTCGAGTGACAAATGTAAAGTTTTCGATTAGTTTAAATCATTGTATTTTCGTAACGGCTAATTCGATTTTATTGATACTTGGAGATCATTTTGCCTACATACCATAGATAAAAGTGAATGACAAAAGTTGATCTTTTCATTAACGGTTTTAGGGAACGGTCACTTTTAATTAGATATAAGGTCTATTTCTGGTGTATTTTTGTTCATAAAATGGTCACATGGATTCACTTTATGTCCAGAACTATTTAACAGATCGCTGTAAAATTAGCAGAATGTGATAATAGTATTATGCCCACTGTTCATACTATTAATTTAAACATTTGTGTTTAATTTATTTGGAGAAACGGTCACATTTGAATTGGAATTAGATAGTTTAGGTCTAATGTCAAATTGGAAAGTTGTGATTATCTATATGAATTTGTTCTATTTTTTCAACAAACTTCACGCATTCTTAACAATCGACTTATTTATTGTTTTAAATATGATAAATAAATAAATAAATAAATAAATAAACAAATAAACAAATAACAAATAAACCTAATTGTACATATTCATGTAGCTCTATTTAACACTTTCCACGCGGCAGTCGTCTGTAGACGACATTCCAAATTTTCACAAAATGTTTAAAATTGCAGACTAATCATAACATGTTCTATAACTTATACACCAACGCTCTTAGTCCCCTCCCCCAACATAGAAGTTGATATCAAGCATGTGAAAATCATAGTCGGTAGACTAATAAAATATGTAAAACACACAGGACTTGTTATGATTGTATTTTAAAAAGAAACTCGTAGCTCTCTTTTATTGACATGTCAACCATAAACATATTGGTATACCTCCTTGCGTTATAATGCATAGTAAAACATACACCCCCCCCCCCCATCCCAACCTTTACATAGAGATACATATTAAGCGTCGCTCGCAGTGAAATGATATGCAATCTCGTGTCAACAAATCATAGATATAACAGGTTACAATGTAATTCTGGAACTTTGTGTGCATGTCGAGGCTATATTCACAGTATGCCAAACACACTACACGCAAAATCAATTGACGCGACAGTATGCCACGATAATTAAAGGAAAAGTAGGTCAAAGACTTTTATCTGAAAATGATGGCATACTGTTGAAACTCGACATTCCCGTAATATTTTGGACTCCTGATTGAAAATATCCCATGGATTACTGTTATGGCCTATCCAAATACGTTGTCAAATTGAACTATATACAGTGCATTAACAATAACGACTGACCATATCGATTATGTCTATAATTGTCCTGATATCTTTGAAAACGCTGTTCCGTGGTATGGTCTCATCCGTGGTGTAGTGGGTAAGAGCGCTGTTGTTGCGTTGCTTTCATGCTTTCAAACCAAATGTTGTAAGTTCGAGCCTGGCACCGGACTATGTTTTGAATATTTTTTTAAAATAATGTCCAATTCCCCCGTAGACTTTTAAAAATACCATATAACAATTAATTTAACTTGTTGGCGATAGCGCCCCTTCCCCTTCCTTGTTATGTAATCCATTTTGAATGACGCAGGAGTCGCGTAAGCGACGAGAATGTGTTCCAGCATGTTTAGCTGTTGGTATATGTGATCGAGAAACCATTTAAATTTAAATTACTGGCAACATCCATAATTTATTGGGCATTTAGTATGCCAAATATACCTCTGTAATTAAAAGTGACCTATCCCTAACAGTAAGTTGAGGCATGACCTTTTTAAGTAGTTGGCCACGTGACCAATAACATAACCTATCTATCCTTCAAATCTGGTAAAGAAAGCTTTATTGAATCAAAAGTTATGCCCAAAACCCTTAAAACAGATGATTTTTTTAACAGATGATTCAGACAATCGCGGCCATAATTAGTTGGAACATCCATGTAATAATGACCCTTTCGTGCGTTCCCGTTTGCGCAAAATGTACACTATCAAAACATTGCTGTCTTTGACGGAAGGCTGAAAGCCTTTCCTAAACATTAATAACTCCCCCCTCCCCACTGGGCAATGTTGGCCCTTCCCAGTATCCCGTAACCCAAAAATCATGTTTCAACATTGATCCAGGGGGAGAGGGGGAGTTTTTAAACACACGTATAAAAGTGTTCCAACAATATTGGCCGAGATTGTCTCCTCGAGTGACAAATGTAAAGTTTTCGATTAGTTTAAATCATTGTATTTTCGTAACGGCTAATTCGATTTTATTGATACTTGGAGATCATTTTGCCTACATACCATAGATAAAAGTGAATGACAAAAGTTGATCTTTTCATTAACGGTTTTAGGGAACGGTCACTTTTAATTAGATATAAGGTCTATTTCTGGTGTATTTTTGTTCATAAAATGGTCACATGGATTCACTTTATGTCCAGAACTATTTAACAGATCGCTGTAAAATTAGCAGAATGTGATAATAGTATTATGCCCACTGTTCATACTATTAATTTAAACATTTGTGTTTAATTTATTTGGAGAAACGGTCACATTTGAATTGGAATTAGATAGTTTAGGTCTAATGTCAAATTGGAAAGTTGTGATTATCTATATGAATTTGTTCTATTTTTTCAACAAACTTCACGCATTCTTAACAATCGACTTATTTATTGTTTTAAATATGATAAATAAATAAATAAATAAATAAATAAACAAATAAACAAATAACAAATAAACCTAATTGTACATATTCATGTAGCTCTATTTAACACTTTCCACGCGGCAGTCGTCTGTAGACGACATTCCAAATTTTCACAAAATGTTTAAAATTGCAGACTAATCATAACATGTTCTATAACTTATACACCAACGCTCTTAGTCCCCTCCCCCAACATAGAAGTTGATATCAAGCATGTGAAAATCATAGTCGGTAGACTAATAAAATATGTAAAACACACAGGACTTGTTATGATTGTATTTTAAAAAGAAACTCGTAGCTCTCTTTTATTGACATGTCAACCATAAACATATTGGTATACCTCCTTGCGTTATAATGCATAGTAAAACATACACCCCCCCCCCCCCCCCTCCCAACCTTTACATAGAGATACATATTAAGCGTCGCTCGCAGTGAAATGATATGCAATCTCGTGTCAACAAATCATAGATATAACAGGTTACAATGTAATTCTGGAACTTTGTGTGCATGTCGAGGCTATATTCACAGTATGCCAAACACACTACACGCAAAATCAATTGACGCGACAGTATGCCACGATAATTAAAGGAAAAGTAGGTCAAAGACTTTTATCTGAAAATGATGGCATACTGTTGAAACTCGACATTCCCGTAATATTTTGGACTCCTGATTGAAAATATCCCATGGATTACTGTTATGGCCTATCCAAATACGTTGTCAAATTGAACTATATACAGTGCATTAACAATAACGACTGACCATATCGATTATGTCTATAATTGTCCTGATATCTTTGAAAACGCTGTTCCGTGGTATGGTCTCATCCGTGGTGTAGTGGGTAAGAGCGCTGTTGTTGCGTTGCTTTCATGCTTTCAAACCAAATGTTGTAAGTTCGAGCCTGGCACCGGACTATGTTTTGAATATTTTTTTAAAATAATGTCCAATTCCCCCGTAGACTTTTAAAAATACCATATAACAATTAATTTAACTTGTTGGCGATAGCGCCCCTTCCCCTTCCTTGTTATGTAATCCATTTTGAATGACGCAGGAGTCGCGTAAGCGACGAGAATGTGTTCCAGCATGTTTAGCTGTTGGTATATGTGATCGAGAAACCATTTAAATTTAAATTACTGGCAACATCCATAATTTATTGGGCATTTAGTATGCCAAATATACCTCTGTAATTAAAAGTGACCTATCCCTAACAGTAAGTTGAGGCATGACCTTTTTAAGTAGTTGGCCACGTGACCAATAACATAACCTATCTATCCTTCAAATCTGGTAAAGAAAGCTTTATTGAATCAAAAGTTATGCCCAAAACCCTTAAAACAGATGATTTTTTTAACAGATGATTCAGACAATCGCGGCCATAATTAGTTGGAACATCCATGTAATAATGACCCTTTCGTGCGTTCCCGTTTGCGCAAAATGTACACTATCAAAACATTGCTGTCTTTGATGGAAGGCTGAAAGCCTTTCCTAAACATTAATAACTCCCCCCTCCCCACTGGGCAATGTTGGCCCTTCCCAGTATCCCGTAACCCAAAAATCATGTTTCAACATTGATCCAGGGGGAGAGGGGGAGTTTTTAAACACACGTATAAAAGTGTTCCAACAATATTGGCCGAGATTGTCTCCTCGAGTGACAAATGTAAAGTTTTCGATTAGTTTAAATCATTGTATTTTCGTAACGGCTAATTCGATTTTATTGATACTTGGAGATCATTTTGCCTACATACCATAGATAAAAGTGAATGACAAAAGTTGATCTTTTCATTAACGGTTTTAGGGAACGGTCACTTTTAATTAGATATAAGGTCTATTTCTGGTGTATTTTTGTTCATAAAATGGTCACATGGATTCACTTTATGTCCAGAACTATTTAACAGATCGCTGTAAAATTAGCAGAATGTGATAATAGTATTATGCCCACTGTTCATACTATTAATTTAAACATGTTTAATTTATTTGGAGAAACGGTCACATTTGAATTGGAATTAGATAGTTTAGGTCTAATGTCAAATTGGAAAGTTGTGATTATCTATATGAATTTGTTCTATTTTTTCAACCAACTTCACGCATTCTTAACAATCGACTTATTTATTGTTTTAAATATGATAAATAAATAAATAAATAAATAAATAAAAAAATAAAAAAATAAATAAACAAATAAACAAATAACAAATAAACCTAATTGTACATATTCATGTAGCTCTATTTAACACTTTCCACGCGGCAGTCGTCTGTAGACGACATTCCAAATTTTTCACAAAATGTTTAAAATTGCAGACTAATCATAACATGTTCTATAACTTATACACCAACGCTCTTAGTCCCCTCCCCCAACATAGAAGTTGATATCAAGCATGTGAAAATCATAGTCGGTAGACTAATAAAATATGTAAAACACACAGGACTTGTTATGATTGTATTTTAAAAAGAAACTCGTAGCTCTCTTTTATTGACATGTCAACCATAAACATATTGGTATACCTCCTTGCGTTATAATGCATAGTAAAACATACACCCCCCCATCCCAACCTTTACATAGAGATACATATTAAGCGTCGCTCGCAGTGAAATGATATGCAATCTCGTGTCAACAAATCATAGATATAACAGGTTACAATGTAATTCTGGAACTTTGTGTGCATGTCGAGGCTATATTCACAGTATGCCAAACACACTACACGCAAAATCAATTGACGCGACAGTATGCCACGATAATTAAAGGAAAAGTAGGTCAAAGACTTTTATCTGAAAATGATGGCATACTGTTGAAACTCGACATTCCCGTAATATTTTGGACTCCTGATTGAAAATATCCCATGGATTACTGTTATGGCCTATCCAAATACGTTGTCAAATTGAACTATATACAGTGCATTAACAATAACGACTGACCATATCGATTATGTCTATAATTGTCCTGATATCTTTGAAAACGCTGTTCCGTGGTATGGTCTCATCCGTGGTGTAGTGGGTAAGAGCGCTGTTGTTGCGTTGCTTTCATGCTTTCAAACCAAATGTTGTAAGTTCGAGCCTGGCACCGGACTATGTTTTGAATATTTTTTTAAAATAATGTCCAATTCCCCCGTAGACTTTTAAAAATACCATATAACAATTAATTTAACTTGTTGGCGATAGCGCCCCTTCCCCTTCCTTGTTATGTAATCCATTTTGAATGACGCAGGAGTCGCGTAAGCGACGAGAATGTGTACCAGCATGTTTAGCTGTTGGTATATGTGATCGAGAAACCATTTAAATTTAAATTACTGGCAACATCCATAATTTATTGGGCATTTAGTATGCCAAATATACCTCTGTAATTAAAAGTGACCTATCCCTAACAGTAAGTTGAGGCATGACCTTTTTAAGTAGTTGGCCACGTGACCAATAACATAACCTATCTATCCTTCAAATCTGGTAAAGAAAGCTTTATTGAATCAAAAGTTATGCCCAAAACCCTTAAAACAGATGATTTTTTTAACAGATGATTCAGACAATCGCGGCCATAATTAGTTGGAACATCCATGTAATAATGACCCTTTCGTGCGTTCCCGTTTGCGCAAAATGTACACTATCAAAACATTGCTGTCTTTGACGGAAGGCTGAAAGCCTTTCCTAAACATTAATAACTCCCCCCTCCCCACTGGGCAATGTTGGCCCTTCCCAGTATCCCGTAACCCAAAAATCATGTTTCAACATTGATCCAGGGGGAGAGGGGGAGTTTTTAAACACACGTATAAAAGTGTTCCAACAATATTGGCCGAGATTGTCTCCTCGAGTGACAAATGTAAAGTTTTCGATTAGTTTAAATCATTGTATTTTCGTAACGGCTAATTCGATTTTATTGATACTTGGAGATCATTTTGCCTACATACCATAGATAAAAGTGAATGACAAAAGTTGATCTTTTCATTAACGGTTTTAGGGAACGGTCACTTTTAATTAGATATAAGGTCTATTTCTGGTGTATTTTTGTTCATAAAATGGTCACATGGATTCACTTTATGTCCAGAACTATTTAACAGATCGCTGTAAAATTAGCAGAATGTGATAATAGTATTATGCCCACTGTTCATACTATTAATTTAAACATTTGTGTTTAATTTATTTGGAGAAACGGTCACATTTGAATTGGAATTAGATAGTTTAGGTCTAATGTCAAATTGGAAAGTTGTGATTATCTATATGAATTTGTTCTATTTTTTCAACAAACTTCACGCATTCTTAACAATCGACTTATTTATTGTTTTAAATATGATAAATAAATAAATAAATAAATAAATAAATAAATAAATAAATAAATAAACAAATAAACAAATAACAAATAAACCTAATTGTACATATTCATGTAGCTCTATTTAACACTTTCCACGCGGCAGTCGTCTGTAGACGACATTCCAAATTTTTCACAAAATGTTTAAAATTGCAGACTAATCATAACATGTTCTATAACTTATACACCAACGCTCTTAGTCCCCTCCCCCAACATAGAAGTTGATATCAAGCATGTGAAAATCATAGTCGGTAGACTAATAAAATATGTAAAACACACAGGACTTGTTATGATTGTATTTTAAAAAGAAACTCGTAGCTCTCTTTTATTGACATGTCAACCATAAACATATTGGTATACCTCCTTGCGTTATAATGCAAAGTAAAACATACACCCCCCTATCCCAACCTTTACATAGAGATACATATTAAGCGTCGCTCGCAGTGAAATGATATGCAATCTCGTGTCAAAAATCATGTTTCAACATTGATCCAGGGGGAGAGGGGGAGTTTTTAAACACACGTATAAAAGTGTTCCAACAATATTGGCCGAGATTGTAGGTAAGTAATCGTATGGAAACACAGGGCTGGACAGTCTAGAAAGGCAGTGGTCTGTTATAACAGGGTCATAGCATCTAGGTAAGTAATCGTGTGTGGAAACACAGGGCTGGACAGTCTAGAAAGGCGGTTGTCTGTTATAACAGGGTCATAGCATCTAGGTATTAAGTAATTGTATGTGGAAACACATGGCTGGACAGTCTAGAAAGGCAGTGATGTGTTATAACAGGGTCATAGCATCTAGGTAAGTAATCGTGTGTGGAAACACAGGGTTGGACAGTCTAGAAAGGCAGTGGTCTGTTATAATCAGGGTCATAGCATCTAGTTAAGTAATCATGTGTGGAAACACAGGGCTGGACACAGGGGCGTAACAGAGGTTGGTTGTCAGGGGGGGCACAGCCAAAAAAAATCCTGGTTAGAATAATTCCGTCCCGGAATTTTTCGTAAAAGGTTGCCCCAAATTTTTTCCCAGTCAGTCACTCGTGAATTTCACGTAAGTGGGGGGGGGGGGGGGGGGGGGGGGTAGGGTCAAAAAATTTCGCACGGTCACAAAATTTCGCAGTACAAAAAGCACAACAGTCAACAATTTGTTGTCTGTTGTGCTTTTTGTACTGCGAAATTTTCTTTCTTTCTTTCTTTCGCTTTCTTCTATTCATTCTTTCCCCTGTTTTCCTCCTTTTCCTTTTTCTTTTTCTTCCCTTTTTCCTTTCTCTCTCTCTTTTCTTTCCCTTTCCCCCTTCTTTCCTCTTTTCCCTTCCCCCCATTTTTCCTGGTGGGTAGGTTTGAATTTCCTGCTGAGCACCTTCAGGGGGGGCACTCTGCCCCTGCCCCCCTGCCCCCCCCCCCCCCCCCCCCCCCCCCCCCCGGCCACTGGCTGGACAGTCTAGAAAGGCAGTGGTCTGTTATAACAGGGTCATAGCATCTAGGTAAGTAATCGTGTGTGGAAACACAGCGCTGGACAGTCTAGAAAGGCAGTGGTCTGTTATAACAGGGTCATAGCATCTAGGTAAGTAATCATCACTGTTTTGTCAAAACCCCTATATTTTCCGTCCTTTCATCATGTATAAAGGTAAAGCTGTCCTATGGTTTGCGTAGGAAGTGTTGCTGTATATATATTCAGAAGCAAGAACACTTCCATAGTTTTGATAGAGGTCTTTTGGCCCTGAACATGTTTAGAATAGACTGCTCAAAGGTTTATACAAAGAAAGTTTTACTTTATACATGCTGAAGGGCCAGAAGGAGATACAATGTTTTGACAGAACAGCAACATAGTGCACCATGGAAACAGTTTGTTCCTTAGTAGACATAATCTTAGAGTATGTTCTGTTTAAAATTACTCCCTATCATTTCATATGATATTTATCGATCTTGATAAGTAAAAGCTTGGAACAATGCAATTTTGATGCTGGATATTGCCATCCTTTACCCACCATAACTCCCGTATGTTCATAACCTCACTCCCTGTTTGATCAATGCAACACCACAGCACTCGCCTAGTTTTTACCACAACCTCAAATCCTAGCACAGCTGGCATTCACCACCTCGAAATGCACATCCCACACAATACCCGCCACCTCAATAAACAACCATACAACACTTCACACATATGGATTTGTTTGGCTCAAAAAGAACACCTAACAGAGCCTATTAAATACACGCAAATTACTAGCTATTTCCTATTTGCCACTGTGTAAACAAATTATTACGGGCCGTCTGTGGGGATATCGATTAGCTTCACGTAGAATCCTACACGTAAGATTTTTATTTTTCCAAATTCATGAAATGCCCTGATAATATCTCCATTTAACTCCCTTTCCATCACTCTCTGATAACTGATATTTGACAAATAGTATCTTTATATTGTTAATAAACTTCATGTAAAGTCATACTGTTGAAAAATAGATGAAAACAGTGAATTTTGATCAATAGAACGATGAGTATGAACTCACTGCTCGCAATCCGTGTTTGTGTGTATAGTCAATGGGGCTACGCTCGACCGTAAGATTTTGGTACCGATTCCGTGATTCGTCAATTTGGAAAAGTACAAATGACGTGGGTTTTTTTTAACCAATCAAAATGTATTTAACATGGACTAGTGTCGAACACCAAGGGTATGATATGGAGTTTGTATAAATTGTTTAGCTTATTTATTTCCAGAGATACAGCAAGCTGAATACATGCCCCGTAAAAGCCCGTAGACTTGGTGAATTTGACAATCATTTTGAAGTGTGTGGAATCGTGAAATAATAGGATGGCGAAAGTAAAATATTAAATGACGCGGGCATATATTTTTTTAAAAATATACAATGTAGATTTTAAGAAAGAATATTACTTCAGCTTTATGTGGACACTTGTATAAAATTCATACGTTGCACACAGCTCAAGCTAGCTCAGTCGACAGATAGTTGGTTGAGATGCGTCCTATACCAGCGTACAGCATCAACGGGATATATTTGCGTGTGATTTCGCTGTACAAAAAGTAACCCCATGAATTCAATATGCATTACACTAATGTGGGCGGTAGTATATACCACCCGCATTTATGTCAGACAATATAATATGGATGAGAATGGTCTTAAACAATACAGTCCAACCCCGGTTATCCGGACATGATGGGACCAAGCAATGGCCGGATAAGTGGGAAATCGGGATAAGCAAATTTTCAAGCACCGCTATTATTGGCACATTTGATGTTAAGTCCCTCTATACCAACATTCCCCATCAGGAAGGCATAGAAGCAAGCCGTGCAGCTTTGGCTAAGATTGGTCATTCCAGTCCTCCCATACCTGATATTGAATGCCTCATGAACCATGTCCTAACCAAGAACAATTTCACTTTCATGGACAGGACCTACTTGCAGGTACATGGCACAGCTATGGGTACTAGGATGGCTCCGTCATGGGCCTGTCTTTTCATGTCTAGGCTGGAGGAACAATTGCTAGCTGAAGCACCTTGTCGACCTTGGATTTGGTTGCGGTACATTGACGACATATTCTTTATCTGGACCAGTGATGAAAGCAGTCTCCTCACATTCATTGATCACATGAACTCATTTCACAGGACCATTAAGTTCACTTCTGACTACTCCCACCAACAGGCACACTTTCTTGATGTAACCATACAGAAAGCTGAGAATGGTATACTATCTACAGATCTCTTCACCAAGCCTACAGATACGCACCAGTATCTCCATGCTTCAAGCTGCCACCCTCGCCATTGTAAGACAGGCATAGCATATAGTCAGGCTCTCCGTCTCCGACGTATTTGTTCTAACGAATCTAGATTCTCATATCATGCACAGAATTTGAAGAAGCATCTGGTTACCAGGGGTCACAGCTCCACCAAAGTCCAGCAAGCCATCAAGAAAGTCCACTCTCTCCCGAGAGCCACAGTCCTTCAGGAGAAGCCCAGAAACCAAGACCCCACCCCTAAGATTCCCCTTGTTACCACATTTCATCCTAACCTTCCTCCTCTGCGTCACATCACCAACACTAACCACCACATTCTCCACACATCAGACCGTCTTCGTCGTGCAGTTCCTGACATACCAATCCTGGCCTACAGACGCCCTCGCAACCTACGAGATATGTTAGTACGGGCTACCATCCCCCCGGTAACTGATGATTCTCTCCCCACGCAGCATGGCACTTCTAAGTGCGAGTCGACCAGCAGGTGCGTCGTTTGCCGGGAACACATCAAGGAAGGCGATTCCTTCACCAGCCACACCACCCATGCCACCTACAAGACGAAGGGTCACATCACTTGCACCACATCTAATGTCATTTACCTCTTATCATGTAGAGTGTGTGGAGTCCAGTATGTTGGTGAGACTAAAAACTCACTGAAGAAGCGCTTCTATGGACACAGATCGACGGTTAACACCAACAAGCCACCTGTCGGACACCACTTCAACCTTCCCAACCACACTATGTCTGATATGATCTTACAGGGCATTGAATCTTTAGGTAGCCGTTCAGAAGTGGTACGTCTCAGTAGAGAGAAGTTATGGATGAAGCGTCTTCTCACTATTCAGCCCCATGGCCTAAACATCCAGGAAGGGAATGATTAGACTCAACCCCCTGCCCCCCCCCCCCCCCCCACCTCCTCCATTTGTATCTGATTAACCTATCATTTGTATTTTTTACCCATTTGTTTTTCTCCACTTTTTCTTCACTCCATTTTTCATTTTTTACTTCTTGATTTATGTGATACTTTGTTTTCATTTTCCACATTGTCTCCTATGCACAGTAATTTTCATTACTTGTTCCAGTGCATTTCCATTATTTGTCACCATAGGCCTAGTCCCACTTTGTTTTTTCTTGTTTTCTCATGCATTCTCTCAGTCCTTTTACATTTCCATCCATTTTATTATCTATTTGTAGTCATCAATCACCATTATTGATTTCACTCACCCATTATTTTTATATCCCATTTGCCTTTTACTTTTTAATCTCCCCTTTGTCTATGTCATCCTTTTGTTATTTTATCCACTTCATCAATCAGCTGTCTAGCTTGATATCTTCCCCTATTCATTCATCTGTCACTTTGACTTCCTGCCTATTGTTCCTCTGTCTATATATATGTTGTGTTATGTTGTATTCTGTCATTTTACCTTCGATAAAGATTCTGTTAGAATCGAAACGTCAGGTCCTCTTATATTTATTACATAAGCAAATTATGTGTAATTCTGCTTTGACTAACATGAAGCACTCAAATTTGGACAAAAGAAGGGTTCTGAATGAGGGGTATTTACAGTGACAATGTATTATGTAAACACTAAACAGCACTACAAACTTCAAAAGACGGCAATGTGGTCCATTTTATGTGACATTTCAAAATACTATGTTGCCATATAGGGAGGGAACACATCCCAATAGAAAGTGGCGGGATAAACACTTAACACTTTCCATTCGGCAGGCGTCTGCAGATGACATTCTAAAATTTCACAAAATATTTCAAATATGTCAAAATTGAATTTCATTACCATATTTGGAATCCCCATGAGAAATGCATTTAAATAAGTACAAACATGCCTAATATTGGTTTAGTAATCCTTGTTATCAACTTCAAAAGATGGCAATGTGATCCATTGTATGTGACATTTCAAAATACTATGTTGCTCTATAGGGAACTCATCCCAACAGAAAGTGTGGGGATAAACACCTAACACTTTCCATGCAGCTGGCGTCTGCAGATGATATTCCAAAATTTCACAAAATGTTTAAATTATTGAAATTCATTACCATAGGCCTATTTGAAATCCCCATGGGATATGCATTAAAATAAGAACAAACATGCCAAAGGTTTCTGAAAATCTGTTTTGTAGATGGTAAAACCAATAGACCATTTCAAATTGAGATCGGAAATCTTCGGAAAAACAGGTCACATGGAGTAGGTGCGTTGCGCGTTCTTCGCAACAGTTGATCGCATTCACAGCATTGCCCTAGTTGATTGTCCGCCTATGTTTACATATACGCGTGCACACATGAGAAGTAAAACGTGGAACGAGACTATCTTGGTTTTTTATCAACAAAGGCGCTGACGGACAAATTCCAAATGTATCGAGCAGACGGTAAAAAGTGAAAATATTACCCAAAATCTCTTTCATCTCACTCGTTTTTGTAACTGAAATGCCGCAACATCAACTTTGTGAGGGATACAATCTATCACCAACACCAGCGCAATCTACCACACGGGCAGACGGGTGAAAAACACGTTGTTTTTCTCCGGCACATGGCCATGACCTGTCAGGAGCTGACAGGTCATGGAACCGAGTGTCAAACACTCGGCTAATCGGAAACATTCGGAACCGATCGTATATTTTCGGATTTGAAATGGTCTATAGCCGCATGGAAAGTGTTAACAAGTTTTACAGCATCTTACCCAAAGGGCATGTTACACAACTTTTGACAACATATTTGCAATTTTGCCTCTCTCCCCCACTTATTAATCAGAATATACAGTCAATAAAATGGGTAAATGACCAAGAAATAAATGTGATGATAACTTCAACACGGGGAGAGTATGACCGGTAAAGCGTGTAATCAACCGTAACAATGCGACCGGCCGACTATCCAAAAACCTGGGCATCAACAGTTTATTTAGCACTACCACTACCAGTAATCAATAATTTGCCTGTCTCAGAGAAAAGCAAAATGCAAAAATGAAAATAGTACTTGATGTTACATTTGGGATTGTTACTTCCTCAATAATCAGCTATTCTTAGCGTGCAATGTCTCAAATTGAAGAGGAGAAATAATTCAATATGTTTATGTAGGAGTTGTAGTTATAGAGTTATCAGCACATTTATTTCCTAGTAAGTAACCTCACTGTCCTCTTACTAAGAGTATGAATCAGTGTTTATTGTTAGAGTTTAATAAGTTCCAAATTAGCAAGAGAAATTTGAGGAAAAAGTTATCTAAGCATATGTCTCACATATGATTCACAATGAGCCATGTCACACCATGCAAGCGTTTTGCTTACTCATGCTCTTTGGAATTTATTCGCTGCTGTAAACAAGTCACACATTTGGAACTGACGAAACTATTATAAGTCTGTGCATGTCATGCTATTTTTGCAATCCATGCAGGTGCTTGCTAGAATGGTTGAACTGGACAAACGGTAGACTAGAGCAAAGAAAGAAATGTGTTAAGATGCTGCATAGACGCCGTAAAGCCATGGTAAGTGCATGCATAATTAGGAAAGACAGGGTTAGTACAAGGGCGGATCAGTATGTTCTGTCACCAAAGGCTGCCACAGCTACACAAGACGATATATTGTCTTTATTATGTTATGTCATCCTTTACACCACATTCTTAGCTCCCTCTTATTAGCTCCCTCTTATGTAGATTTAGTCATGTTGCAGTTATCTCCACGGGCAAAATCGTTTCGACCTTTGGAGCTATAAACCGGCTTAGTGTAGATAAACTAAGTATACCAGTACTTAACCTAAGTAGAACCAATTAGTGCATGCATCATTGGCTCTCACGTGATTTATGTCGGCCAATTAGCGATCGAAACATCCGATACGGTTGACGCGTTCATTGAGCGTTGGTGAGTTAATGTTTGCTTAGTGACGCTCACTTACGTAACGACGGCGGTATAGTTTGCACGGATATAATTTTACGCTAGCATCCTCACATGGAAAAGAGAACCCCAAAACCCTCAGGATTTTATAGAAAGCTGGTGAAATCATCATTAGACATCAGGAAACATCGTCAAAGAGAAAGAAGTTGGAGTAAAGATGACTCATTCAACGTAAAGGTATGTTTATTTCATATGATATTTTTTAAAGATCGCAAAAATAAGTTTATTAGAAGATAATTTTACATTCCGTGCTTAGAAATAGTTCCGATATAGTTTTGCGTGGACAAAAAAAGTAATCGGTTATCACCTAATAAAAGTGTTACGGACTCTTCTAAATATAGTGTAAGATAGGGGTGAAGCATTTTGCACGAGGTATTTGAGGTGTGCTCCGTGTAGACCTATTGAAGAAAAGCTTTATAAGATTTCTCGTTTAGGATTTCCAAGCAAACGAGGGAATGTCAAAAATAGTTATTAATATGAAACTGTGTGATTCCTATACAATCAACGGCTTTAATATACTACTTGAGGAAAGAAACCACAGCATTTGGGCCTATATGCCGAGTGTGAAAATATAACTTAAAAGAAAAGAGTTTTATTGTTTAAGATTATGTTTTCAGCCTCTAGTCGTCAAAGTCCCTCCATCTCATGTTCTTGATATATCCGAATCCTTTGGGCGCAATTCCATTTGGAAATTTTATTTATTCGTCATCATCATTTATATATATATATATTTTTTATTAATATTTATCTTAATTACATTTATGGATAGAGATACTGTATAATATGGGAGGCTACATGGTTTGTTTAGAATTGCTTTGAGGATTCAAAAATGGTGTTCGCACTTCATAAAACTTTTAAATTTTGTTTTCCAAATCCCGTCCAACTTAAAAGTTTGATTTTGAGTTATTTAAGGCCAGCAAATTTGAACTTGGTTAATTTGTTCATTTATTTATACACAACATGTTCACAAAATCTCCCTCGCGTCCGTGGTAAAATTGGCAAAACATAATACACGGGTATTTTCTCTAACGTTAACAAGAATATACATTAAAATATTTGTAGGCCTATAACCCTTGTAATCATGATGACATCTTGTCATTAGCAACCATATTTTGTTCACTCATCAAAAAGGGTCTTGTTTTTATCTGTGAATTGGTAAATAACAATACACTTAATCTTTTGTTATATGTGTTTAATACCCTATAATCAATGATAGAGTTGACACATCCTGGATCTAACTTTAATCTCATTACATGTGCATTCCTTTAATTCTTTTGTCTATGAAACTTTATTTACGGGCAATAACACCCATTAATAAATCAATAGTAAATCGCCCATAAAGTATCTAAACTTCATCGATCATATCAGATTGTACACGTCATGTAATTTTATGTAATCAATTTTGAAATTTAGTTTTTGTACTATGGAAAGTTGAGTGTTGAATATTTTATAATTGACTTGAATTTCCAAACGTACTGACTATTACACTTTCCATGTCATGCATGTGACAGGCGTCTCCTGACGATCCCGTTTCAAAATGTTCAAACAAAATGTCAAAATTATTAAAATTCCTCCCCGTATTAGTAATAACCAAGAAAAATTATTTAAATAAGTACAAACATGACCAGTATTGATTGAGATAGACCATGAAAGTTAGGAAAGGTGTTCTACAAAATGTGTTGTATGTGATCAAGCCAATAGTCGCGTGGAAAGTGTAAATAGTATTAAACTATTATTGGCAAGGAATAAAATCCTTTTTTCGCAATATGAAACAAGGATTTACGATATATTTAATCTTAAATTCGTGTTTGTTTGATGGTATGATTTTAGCTCTGAACTGTCGCCATTTATCTATTTTTTTAGTCTTTGGTTTTTTTACATACATATTAGATTTTGTGCCGAAGTGGCTATGATGAAATAACTATATAATGTGTAACCACGCAATTATTTTACTTTTTAACAGCATGTTAAAATGTACAAAGACATAGTTTTGAATGTTTCATTTTATACTTTCAGATTCTTCGAGAGGAAGGAGAGAGATGCTACGTCCATTGGGTGGGCTGGGGAGCTAAGTACGACTCTTGGGTAGCAAAGGAGGATTTTGTGGGGGTTGACGAGCCCAAACAAACAGGACACAACCCAGGCTTTTTTGATCTGTTACGGTACGAAGTCAAAAAGCACTTAAACCTGGGATACAAGTCAAATGCCCAGGTTACAATACGCCTCAATTGCGACAAGGACAATTTCGACACTCTGTCAAATATTACCAATTCCAAGGAAGAAGGAGGACTCTGGTATAAGAACAAGGACTTAGATACACTGCTAGGCCCTAATTGGCATACAAGAATAATAAACCAGGATGGTGATACTTGCTATATTATAGACGGCTCCGTCAAGTTTAGGTTTAGTAAGAACAGGGCTGTCAGGGAATTCGAGAGGAGCGAGGATGGAACCTACACAGAAGTAAAAGGTTCGGCGGGCTATGGCCTGACAATGCGATTTGTGAGAATGGAGGCATCAATCCGTCCATTTCAAACAACATGAACAGTGGTGGGATGAAATTTTAACTTTTTGATTTTGTGTATGTGAAAGTGCTCTTATTATCTGTAATGTTTATGTAGTAAGTGAATGTTAACGCCTTGACCATCAGCCGTGTGCAACTGTGCATGTCTAACATTATATGTTGAATATTTTCGTAGTTATTTTAGGGTCTCTATCGTCTGTATCGTGACTAGATATAACACTTTCCACGTGGCAGGCGACTGCAGACGAAAGTTCCAATAGATTGTATTACACAATTGTTTTCAAAAATAATGAATTTCAAAAGCCTAGTATTGGTTCAATAATTATTGAGATATACTGTGAAAGTTGTCAAAGGCTTTGAAGAATCTGTTTTGTGTATGGTAAAATTAATAGACGCGTGGAAAGGGTTTGTGTTTTGAATATCACATGATAATAATGCGTGGAAATCTGTTTCAATAGTTTGAGACGATCTGACTAAGCTATTTTATTATTTGATCAAAGTACTCTTGTTTACATCTTTGGTTTAACTCTTTTGTATCAATTGATCATATCTATTTTATAACATTGACTATATTTGTAGTTTTGGTTGAACTGTTTTGTATTAATGTCTAGATAAATTTTTTATTTGAGTATTTTTGATTGTAGTTTTAGGTTCTAATCAATATGGATGTATTGCCTGTTCCAAAACACTTAATTTTAGATATCATTATGCAATCTCGTTCTTTGGATTTATCTTCATTAGGCAAGAAAGTTTTCGAGGCCATATGCCAATTTAAGAATGTAGATCTTATTTATTCAAATAGATTAGCACGAAACATCAAAACGTATGTGAGTAGGTCGCGCGCTATGGTACGAAAGGCAGGCGGAAAGGGGAGAAAGCTTTTGTTGTCTAAGTCTAAATCTGACCAGTTTTCCTTGAAAGTTATGTTAAGTGAATACAATGTACGGGTACTGAAGGAACAACGTGAATCGGTCATGCTTACTAACTCGAAATTGAGAAAGAAACTTGCAAAAGTTAAGACACGTTTGAAGAAATTAAAGCTAAAGTACAAACTGAAAAAGGATCAAGTGACGAAGAGGGGTCAATTGTTAAAGAAGGTGTCTAAGGAAATATTGCGTCGTGCGCGAAAGCTGAGAGACCCACAACCTTTCGATTCATATTCGCGTTCTTGGAGGCATTCGCTTCGGGTTTCAATGAAACAAAAGTGTAAAACTGCGCTTGCGTATGTTGGTCTGGATAAATATGAGTGTCATAGTGTGTATGTCAAAAACAAATCTACACAGAAATTTGAGACTATGACTTTAATTGATGATATTCCAAATCCACAAAGTGCTACCAATGCGAAACTTTCACCTGAAAAACTTGAACTTATCCGCCTGCTCATCCTCATCAAAGATGGAAATAATATGTCTGACAGAGCGTACGCTGCAATTGCAGGCATAACCGATCTCCCTTCACTATATGCACTAAAGGCAGAGATGGATAAGGCTGGGCAGGTGATTGAATTTCGAAAAACGCCAGGAGATGAACCTGGGGTTGAGCGCGATCTAGAGAGTGTGATTAAGTTTAAGATCGGATACCTTGCAGATCAAGGAAAGTTGGTGGGTGAAGATAACAAAACTATTCGGGTGAAAATTAGTGGGGATGGGACACAAGTGGGGAAAGCCAATAACTTTGTCAACATTACTTGCACAATTTTGAACGACAAAGCTACAGCAACATCTGAAGCTGGGCATGAGCCTATTGTGATCATTAATGGAGGTGAGAAGTATGACATTCTTAAGAAACACATGAGGAATGTTGTAAGTACCGTAGACCAATTTAGTAGATTTGTATATATGGATGTAGAGTATGAAATTGTGTATTATCTTGGGGGGGATTACAAGTTCTTGCGTGAAGTTCTAGGGCTCGGATCTGCCAACTCTCATTACTCGTGTATATATTGTAAGAAAAGCAAACTGCTGTATCACAAATTTAACATTTCATGCGAGCGAAGATCACTTGAAGAAATAGTTGATTGTTCGAAGAAGCCCGATTCTTCGGACACAAAATTTGCCTGTAAACGTGAGCCACTATTCATGTCAATCCCTCTTGATAGAGTTATATTTGATACACTCCACTTGTTCCTGCGCATATCCGATAGATTGTTTGACAAGTTAGTTAAGGATTGTGAAACAGCAGATAGCTTGCTTAAGAAGCCAAGGGGGCAACCAAAGCCAACTCCTCACATGGATGCTTTGGAGAAACTTATCATTGACAGTGGGATTCACGGGGTTGGGTTCTTTGATGATGGGAAGGGTGTTAGAAAACCTAGGGATTTAACAGGTCCAGAAAAACACAAGATATTCCAGAATCTGGAAAAAGTTGACGGTGTTTTAAGGACATGTAAGCATAGGAGTGATCAAGACGTTGACCACATTATAAGTGTTTGGAGAGAATTTTATTCTATCTACAATCTTATCCGTAGCTATGATAACTTAGGAACTACTAATACTATGCAGGCTGATGGTTCAAGGCAAATTGAATCTTTGTCAAAACAATGGCTACAGATGTATATTTCAATTTTCACATCAAACAACCTAACACCATATATGCATCTTCTCACAGACCACGTTGGTGAAGTTATAAGGGTGCATGGAAGTTTGGTCATGTTTAACTGTCAGGGTTTAGAGAAGAAGAATCACGTGATCACAGTTGACTATTTCAAGTCGACGAATCACCATCGTGGTCCTCAAGGTATTGAATCTCTGTCTCAATTGATGCGAAAGTACAACAGAAGCTTGTACTTCTTCCAAAAACAAATTTCAATTCAGAAGCGGCAGAGAACATGTAGTCATTGCCTAGACAAAGGTCACGATATTAGGATCTGTCCAAAAAAATTGGCAGTTTAATTATGTAAACTTGCTAAATATAACTTATAAGGAGTCAATCGGCACGATGAGCAATGAAATCTAGTATGTATGCGATACTATTACTATCGTGCTATACTATCTATTTATCGGCATTGGTTAACTAGTACAATGAATTGATATGGAATGATGGTAACAATCTTAACACTTTCCACGCGGCAGGCGTCTGCAGACGACAGTTCCAAAATTTCACAAAATTTCACAAAATGTTCAAATTATTGAATTGCATCACCATATTTAGAAACACTATGAGAAATGCATCGAAATAAGTACAAACATGCCTAATATTGGTTCAGTAATCCCTCTTGAGATAGACTTTGAAAGTTGGGGGTTTTATGCAAAAATCTGTTTTGTATATTGTAAAAGTAATAGCCGCGTGGAAAGTGTTAAACATAATGAACAGATGATGTTGCTCTCGTTGTGGTTAATAGTAATATATTTGATACGATATCATTATTCTTAAATTTAATATGGACAATGATATGTGTTCTGTAATTGATATGTAGTCTTAGATTTGTCATAATATCGTTGTGAATTTGTTATTGGAAAGTGCTATTGTTCGTTATTAAAACTACCTCATGATTTAAGAGAAACTATATACAACAAATTGTGTTCTGCCAATTTTTAATTTGTCTTCTTTTATATCAGGCCTATAAATCATGTAGCCAAACGTATACTGTAATACCAGAAATGTTAGCGGGTTTAAACTTTCTCAAATCTGGTCTAATTCACGGCATGACATTTTCACTAATTTGAGGCATCTTGCTTGCTATGTAAAAATATGTATAACATCTTATTTAGCGGGATTTTGATTTAGAGGTCTTAGCGAAATTAGCGAACATTTCTGGTTTTACAGTATGCAAACCGACGTTGTGAAATAAAAATAATCGTAAAATTGTCGAAATGGTATTAAATAGCCTACTATATCATTAAAGATATTTAACTTAACTGTGCTCATGAAATTAATTTAATTTGATTTAATTTTGAAACTTGATCAAATGATTTTGAAATAATTTGGGATATTTACATCATTTCTTACTTAATAATATTGTTGACAATGTTAGTAACACTTCTGTATAATATTAAATAACTCCACTCGCAATGTAGGCTTCATTTTTTAAAAAAATCCAACAGAATCAAGCTCTGTAGCCTTCTATATTAATATCTTGGAGGTTAAAATAAAAGACCGTAGAATTCCGAACTATTGAAGAATTTTGTTCGCCGTCGCAAAATTACAAACATTACTTAAACCATGGTTGGTTAAATTATGAAGTACTACTATTACATGCAGTACATTTTGGCCTAAGTAATAGTTTAACATGCACACCCCCCAATAAAAATACACGCGCCCTTCGTCCAAAATCAATAATCATCATAGCACTGCCCAGCAACAAGAACGTTTTAAACCGTGCTTACTAGCTGGATAGAGAAAAACAACTGTCAGTCATTCAAAGGGACGGTCCACATAGTTCCCGGGATCCAATAGGATTGCATTTTGGTGACATGTTAGAAGGGAAAATTGCCCGTCGGTCCCTGAATGTAACAGGTTGCTAGCTTATTTGACTCGGGTGTGGCGCCCTTCTAAAAACACAGTGCAGAAATGGGCTGAAGTTTGCCGAAATTGGTAATTGCTATAACACGGCGGGAGAAAGAACGGCGCTTCAGCCGACCCTGTCATGAAGATACCCCCGGTCCACATAGCTATCATTATTATCTTTCAGGCTAAAAAAGATATGTTAAAGAGTAGTAAATTCTGCAGAAGATGATCCATGATATATAAGTTTTGAACATGTATTTTTCACACAGGGTCCATCACTAGTTGATAGTGTATTTCTTCAACACGGAGCGTGAGGGTAAGGTCACGGTCCAATTACACGGGTCTGTGTGGCGTGCATACGGAAAACGGACAATAACTGCAGTATGTGGGGATATATAGCCTGTATAGAATTTGCCAAGCCCATTTCTGCAGCTACTGATCTACATGTAAAATGGAGCCTCCAAAGACTGTATCAAATCATGCTGCATCACAACAATGCAAGTCCTCACAAAGATTGCCTCACCCAGACTTACCTTGATGAAAATGGATTGGTATCCATTTGATGGAACATCCACCATTCTGGCTCTTTCCCAACAGTCAAATCAAAGATTGCTGGGAGGCCTATTTTCAAGGATCCAGGACCTAGCCGAAGCTGTACATTCAGAGATTAGACAATCCCTACTTTGGAGTACCGCTAATGCTTTGAGAAGTAGAGGATGAGGATACATCGCAAGCTACTTAAAGGGAATGTGACTAGATTTTGAAATTGTATGATTAATTAATTTGATCTATATTGTTACATGTAATTTTTAAAAATCGCCCTAATTGGTCAAGAGAATTTTCTTTGCATTCATCAGGCATTCAAACATTGGAGAAACCAGCTCACCAAAGTCCACGCTGCAGATGACCTGTATGGACATTCCGTAACCAAGCATCTACAACACACATTGCATACATGGCAACGATGGGCTAGAGAGCAGAGACAGTGTCGTGAAGCAGAGGTTGTCATGATCAAACAGTGGCAGTGCAGGGTACTACGTGAGTCGATGAAGAGATGGAAGGAGGAGACGGACAAGGTGAAGAAAGCCCAGGTGATGTGTCAACAGCATTTGATTCATCAGTAAGTGAAGACCATGTTTTTAGCAACCAGGATGATAGATCACTCCCAAAAATGTACAGTCCTCAAAATAAGTAACTGACCAGGTAATAAATATGTTTTCAACTCCAAAACTATAGCTCCTACGTAAAAATATTAAATAAAAAAGTTGTGAGGAAGTTCTTGTGTTTAATTTGATATATTACACATGAAAATTGAATGAATATTAAATCAGTTATGTACCCAAAACCAAATCCAAGTTTTTTCACTTTAACATTTTGTTCGCCTACACTCAGCCTCAGACTAGCAACAGGCAGATTATTGATTAACTGGTAGCAACAACTCACTGGTCAATCGTAAGATGAGGATTGGGGAAGCTTCAATTGATCAATGCAGCCCACACACATACCTGTCACACTGTCCTGCATGCTCAAACCCAAGTATGAAAATTTAAACTGCACTTTGTTTTATCCTTTTCAATGTAGCTTTCTTAATTATTAACCAATCTTTGTGAACAATGTCTCAAATTACAGATGTTTTCTTCAGTGGAAACAGTTCATCACCAAGCAACATCGTCTTCAGGATTCAAAGTCCCATATACGGCATACAGTAGACAGGCATCATTTGAACTCTGTATTTGGATACTGGAAACATGCCTACAGGTCTAATAGATGGAGTAAGGAGTTTGCCGACAGACAACAAAGATCATTGACAGCCAAGACGTTTGCTGAGTGGAGACAGTGGGTTTTGATGCGTCGTGCTGAAAAACATAGACAAATGGTGGTTGTGAAAAAGGTAAGACACAAATAAAAGAAATACTTTTTCTTGATTTTCTTTGTCAAACAAGTTTTTTGTTGATTTTAGGGGGATTTTTGTGTGATGTGGGGGCGGTATGTTATCCCTACCTACATGGATCAAAATACAGAGAAGTCTAGTTGACCATTTAAGACCAAATGACTACACAATTTGCCCCAGGCCCACAGATTCCTAAAAGATTTCAATATATTGTTACAATTAACTGTAAAAATACTGGTTGTATTTCATGTTCAATAAAACAAATGAATAAACAATTTATAAAAAGGTAGAAAATCATGAGGAAAATTGTCAGTGGGTAGGTTTTTTAGTCCATCAGGTTGTGGGAAAAATATTTTAGAGCCTAATGTGATGGGGAAAAAAACGACCCTTTCTGTTAGAAATTGGTGGAAAACATTTCGTTAACAATTGAATACTGACCCAAAATTTGTTTACAGATTTATTTGATTTTTACGGTCATTTTCAAGGGGTAAAAAAAGCCATCCTGACTGACCCGACCTGAGAGGTCCGTTTGCCTGTACAACATGGTTATTTTCTGTTGCCTCTGAATTGTGGGCAATAGTTTCTACTAGTGCTATACACGTAACAAGTGAACTAGCGTAAATCTGGTTATCAAATATAATTCTGAAAAGTCATCTTGATGAGAATTTTGCCTATATGGCCTGTCAATATTATTACTTTTGAAACAATTTAATGGAAATATTAATAGTTCATTCAAGATTTGTGGCCTTCACAGATTTATTATGAGTCCAATTTCACCTTTAGGTCACTAGCAATTTATTTGACACTTTCAAATATCAGCAGCTTTCCAGTAAAATAATTTGAAAGAAAAAACCTGTATCATGGGGCGTCTTGAAATGGTCTACTCATAAACATTATGGTATTATTATTATTTACTATTTTATTCAAACACAGGCTGTCCAAATCTGGAAATCCACAACACATAAACGCAAGGAACAAAAGGAGAAACTGCGAGTAATAGTCCATCATTGGAGAAACAAGACTCAAGTTAACAAAGCGAAGCATGAAATAGTGTGCAGAATTCAGCAGCAATGGCAGTCTAGATGTTTACAAACTATCATGGAGACATGGAAAAGGGCATTGTTGAAAAAACAAAAGGCTGATTTGCATTACAAGACATCTGTAATGACAAAGTACGTAACCAATAGAGAATTGTTCGCCATTCATCTGCCTTTTTGACATGTTTTGAGCTGTTTTATAATGATGATTACATAACTGACTTTCACTACAGGCAAACCCAGGCTTTCCAAATTACTCTTTAAACACTTCAAATGTGACCAGTCACATCAAAAAGGACATGTTGTCGGCAGACGCAGTAGAGGCCAATACATTTGGTGAAATATACAGAAAATAATAGAATAAAATATGCTTCTTCAAATCATATCCTGTGATTATCAAGTCTGATTACCTTCAATATGGTTTCATTTCAAAGCTTTTAAGCTTTGAAATGAAACCATATTGACTTGGAAAAGCACATATTAAAATATGTGCTTTTCCAAGTCATACCAATAACTCAGAATTGACTTGGGCCTCCAACAACATGTCCATTTTGATGTGACGGGTCACAAATTAACCTTTTCAATTAACAGGCACTTTTGAACTTCATAACACTTTCCACATCGCAGGCGTTTGCAGATGACATTCCAAAATGTCACAAAATGATTCAAAAATGTCGAAAGTATTGAATTTCATTACTATATTTGGAATCACAATGAGAAATGCATTAAATAACTACAAACATGCCTAGTATTGATACAGTTATTCTTGAGATAGACCTTGAAAGTTGGGAGAGGTTTCTGAAAAATCTGTTTTGTATTCTGAAAAATCTGTTTTGTATTTGGTAAAACCAATAGCCGCATGGAAAGTGTTAAAGGCCAGGTGCTCACAGTATTGTGGCTGCTCATCTGAATAAATTATTCATGCTCAATTGTAGAATAATATCAGTGATGGCAGTGGGGGGGGGGGGGGGGGGGGGGGCTGTGGAACAAAGATGTAAGGAGCCCAATGTCCCCATGAAGTTGAGGTGGAGATTAGGACACATTTCACAGCAAGCGGAATAAGTCCTATGTCGGGAATATTGACTTTGAGTTATAGGTAAAAAGAAGTGACAAATTGTTATGTTTTACATTGTTTTCTCTGTTGGTAAATATCTTGTAAATTGAAAATTTTAAAAGATTGAACATATATCAAAATTGAAAACTGCCGACGTGCGACTCATTTCGCTTGATCACGTCACATATGTATTTAATGAAAGTATGCTTAAATGGGGTCATCCTATTTGGTTGAGGAGGGGCAATTTATGATAATGGCCACCAGCTGTGCCCTGATGCACTTTAGTTAAGTTTGACATTATCATGAATTTTATTTTTGGAAAAGAGTGTTATATTGGTAGTCCATATCTTATTATTAACACAACACAAAAAGAAAGTAACCACTTTTTTCGAGACACCCTGTGTTTAATTCCTTGGGCCCTAAATAAATTCAAAATATGGGAAAGAACAGAAATTTTCTCTTGCACATTTTGATACCTCATTTGTTACAATAGCACAAATATTGATGAAGCTGTGTCCATTTGAATATGAAATGATGCAGTTCCCATTGTTGCACTTAGCCCTATACCCATATGAAAGATCGTAAACAAAACAGTAAATCTAAAAGAAAATCATAATCCGAACATCTCACTTCGTCAATTGTTTCCAACACCAGCTGTAGGAGGAAGACACACATGATACTGATGGATTTGTGGTTAATTTTGACAATACTTTTTAATTGCATTTTTGTTTTGATTAAACAAAGCCCATGAGCAAAACAAACCTTGCTTATCATCCTTATCATTTGCGTATGTGAACTTATTCTTTATTTCATGGGTATAGGGTTAAGTGCAACAATGGAATCTGCATCATTTTGCATTCAAATGGACACTGCTTCATCAATATTGGTGCTATTGTGACGAACGAGGTGTCAAAATGCGCAGGAGAAAATTCCAGTTCTTGCCCATATCTCGAAAAAAGTGGTTACTTTCATTTTGTGCGGAGTTTAGGCAACACGATTATCATATGATTTATGGCTTTTGTTCTTCTTTTTTACTTCACCTTGATTTTGATTTAAGTTCTTTTAGTTTACGTTTAGACACCCTAAATTATTTTACAGAATCATGACTAGCTGGCTGAACATCACTCAAAGAAATGTTGCTCTAAACAAACTTCATGGCAGAATGGAAACCAGATCACAGCACTTACGTCTCAAAGGAGCCTTGCAACACTGGATTATGAGGAGCCAACACATAAAAGAACTGAAGCAGTATTTAGACGGTACTCTGTCTCAGCAAGATTCATCCAAGCTGAAGGAAGTGTTTCTATTCTGGAGAGCTAGACTAAAAGAGAATAAGAATCGGACGGAAGCATGTAATAAACATGAAAGGTAATTGGGATTATGATGCACCCTTTGAACTAATCTTGAACAAGGGACATTAGTCAGTTCAAAATTGGCGAGAAATTCATGTATGCTTTTTTATCTCTCCTCCCGCAAAAGTAATCCACACACACACAGGCCATGAAGCTAGACGACAGGAGTAACTTCTTGCCAGCATCAATGGGACGATGATGATCACCGTGGTACTACACAAAAGACGCTAAATCATTGTTACAACGTGTATTGCACTGACAATCAAAGTTACCGCGGAAAAATCAATTTAGATTGACAAAGCGGTAGTCCCACTCTTAATGGTCCGACGCTAGCGTGTTTACCTTAATTCTTGTATTGAAAATATCTATTTATCTCAAAGCACTACTTATTTTAGTAAATAACTTCATGTTTTTGATATTGCAAATGTGTAAAAACCAGGCAAAATACTGTACATATCATAACGAAACTATTGACAGGAATTATATTATAAGATGTGGAACAAAATGTAAATAAAAATTAGTCGATATTCAAAATGTTGAACAGTTTATATTTCAACAGAAAAATCGCGCGAATCCGCGCACACTTAAAAAAGTTTAATACAATGACGTATACACCATATATGTCTTGATATAACAGAATAATAAAATAAATAATATAATTTAATGTCAAAATCATTTTTTAGTAAACTTGACAATATTCTTTTATTTCAGTTTATTCAGAATACATTGTTCTTGGCACCGCGGAGTGTGATTTAGGGGAGTGAAAGCAATGTTTGAACGTACATTCCGATCCCAAAATAAACCACTTATTAAGACAATATTTAAAATAGGCCACATAATGTATCACAAATTTACTGGATTGAAAATCCAATTAAATTGGCTGGCAACTTTGGCGGTGATTATCATCGCTCAAAGAAGAGGTGTGCGCAATTGATGGGACAATTGCATGATTAGGGTTGCGTAACAAGACCTTTCTCCTTGTGTATTAGCTTCATGCACAGGCGCAATGTTGGCATATTCAATATTCATGCACATGATGCACAGTGAGCCTTGTTGTGTTATACAAGCTTATTTATTATATAGGATTTGGTTGTCTGTCATCCTTATCTTTTCTTTTTGTCCAAGATGAAGCTTATCTTCCTAGTGTTCCTTAACACTTTCCATGTGGCTATTGTTTTACCATATTATTAGGCTACATTAAAAATCTTTTGTCTCAAAGCTCCCACGCGTGTTAGTTAATTGATGTTAGAAGAAGATTAAATTCTTTATTTTATTTTTTTATTTATTTTTTAAAAGGAAAAAAAAAATCCCAAAGTTTCACAGATATTTCAGATTTTCATTGATCACATCATTTTAAATACAAATGGTCACTTTTACAAGGATTTCAATATTTTATATTTATAAAAAAACCCACCGCATTCCACATTAGGTTTTGAAAAAATGAAGAGCTTTGAGACAAATGATTTTTTTTAATATAGCCTTATACAAGGCACATTTATCATCTTTCTTAATTCTCAATCTTTCCTAACTTTCAAAGTCTATCTCAAGGATTACCGAACCAATATTAGGCATGTTTGTACTTATATTCGTGCATTTATCATAGTAATTCCAAATATGGTGATGAAATCTAATAATGTTGACATTTTTGAAATATTTTGTTAAATTTTGTAACTGTCATCTGCTGTTGCATGATAAGTGTTAAAGTCATCTCTGGTTATGAGCAGCACATTCTTCAAAAGAACAGACACAACTGTGCATGAAATAGGTCCAATAATTGTATTGTAATATCAATATTTGTTTTATTTTGCATGACAGGTCTATCATCTCAAGATATTTTTCAACATGGCATGATGCCTATCAGATGCGATTTGCCGCTAAGCACCATGGGAATTTGACCATGAGAAAGGCAATACATCAATGGAGAGAGTATGTAAGAACTAGAAGCATTGAGCTACAACATCAACATGATATAGAAGATATAGCTCAAAGACACTACAAGGAAACATTGTGGTAGGTGGATATGGAGATTTGACTTCACAAAATGGGCCGTATTCTCGAACATATTAAAACGCGGTTTTAAGCTAGCACACGTTAAACTTTGACTTTAAACGCATCGTTTAACTAAAGGCAATTCTCAAAAAATTCTGTATAACTGAAACAAACATCTAATACTCACTAAAAAGTGTCTAACTTTAAACATGGGTATGGGAGTAGTCTAACAAGTGTTTAACTAAACTTGTGCACCAATTGTATGCCTTGAATGAATACTCAACCGTGCCCGGTGCAAGCTGACATGCAGATCGTGTAGTCTTAAAAATACACACGCATTTGAGGAATTTGGGTGATATCTATTGTAACCCATTCATACACTCTTAGTATTTTCGAACCAATCAAAAAGCAGGAAACTATAATGCGAGTAGTGCATTGAGAGTGTCTAATTACAATCTGTGTGTGTGCGCCGTAGGGTTTGTGCACCACCACACACATTGTTTTGATTCGTTGTTCAGGCAGCCCAAGTTCGCCGATTTTTACTGCAGGTATTAGCAAACTTGTTGACATGTTTTTATTCGTTATTAAAGAGATTAAAAGTATGCACAGAATTGTGAATTTTGATTTGTATCAAATTGGGACAATAGAAGGGTACTGAATGAGGGGTAATTACAGTGACAATGTTTCTTTTAAGCATTAAACAGCACTACCAACATCAAAAGACAGCCTTCAAATGTTTCAAAGTGTGAAAAAAAGTGATTAGTAATCACCAAGACTGATTAGGCTGTAAAAAACTTATTTTCTTTTGGAATCATAACAGAGCTATCCGGATAAAAGGGGGCCGGATAACCAAGGTTGGACTGTATTGCATCAACTATGATAAATAAGAATTTGTCCCAATTCATCAATACCACAATGCCAATATGGTAGGATGACACGATAATTGGCAACAAGCAATATTACTTGATTTATATATCAATCCTGTTTAATTACTGTTTGTCACTTTTTGTCTCTCCAAACCAGACACATAATGCTTGATCCATACCAGCAGTGCTAAACAATATGTTGTGTTCATTTTCAAATCACCTGCTCCAGTAATAAATGTATGCCCTTTTTCAGAACTAGTGACTACTAGAAAGATAAAAGCAGGCAACTTTATAGAAGCATTTAGCATAAATAGATTATTTAACTTAATCAGTTTGGACATTTTCTTATGATTACAGCAAGGATGTTATACAATGTTGGCACAATGAAGTCCTTGTATGTAAGCAACTTGCAAAAAGGAGGCAAAGATTGGCTAGAAAATATGCAACAATCTGGCAACGTATCGTTGCTATGGAAACAACAGCAGTACATGCGGTGAGTTACGTGGAAAAATAATGGACAAAATACAACAACTAAATTGGAAACAAATTGTGATATCAAAGAAAAACCCATAGATGTTAGTGAGTTGTTAAAAGTTGATGTAGCAGTATGAGCATTAAAAGTCGATGGTTTGATCACTTTAGTTTGTTTTGCCCATTCGATATCAGAAGAAACCCCATATTTTTCTCTCATTATTTCTGTACAATGTTTGGCGCAAGATATGTTCCATTTAGACATTATAGGCCAAAATGCAGTGAATTTCTGCCAAAGGTGGTAAACACTTTCCATGTGGCAGGCGTCTGGAATCAACATGATAAATGCATTGAAAAAAGAACAAACATTGCCTAGTATTGGTTCAGTAATCCTTGAGATAAACTTGAAGACCTTTCCAGAAAAATCCGTTTTATATATGGTAAAACTTATAGCCTTGGGAGAGGGTTAACCACCCGGCCATTTTGTGTACTACTTAATGGGCAAAATTCATGTCACCTGGTGTTTCTAAAATAAGAACCATTGGAGTTATACAACTCAAACTTTGGAATACAACTATTTTAAAGATGATCCTTCATGTAGAATAGAAAACATCAAGTTGAAAATTTGGGCCAGCAATCGGAACACATACCTTTAACTGAAAGAGTCTGGGCAATGTCCCTGGTCAACATCAAGATCTCAGATACCAAGAATATATGGTTGGTTATCAATGATTATTGGCTAACTTTGTAATTGTCACTAAAAAGTCTTTGAAACGTTAAACAAATCCCCCCCCCCCCCAAAAAAAAACCCAACAACAACAACACTTGTGAGCTAAATCAATCTTATTTAACGCAAATTTATAGTAGAGATTCACGTGAAATGTGTTTATTTAGTGCACCTTTTACTCTTATGCTTGCAAAAATCGTGATTTTTTTTTTACCATGGATTTTCACTTCTTTGTTTGCTGGGCCTGGTCTACTATCTTGGAAAAAGGTGGACACATTGCCAACCAAATATGGCGCATTAACAATCAACCCAGAGCATGTTTGGAGTTCGGGAATCGTAAACATTTATTTTTGGGAGATTATTTCCTGGTTTTTTTCGCTGTACATGTGGTTCATGAAAGAATTTGGTGTAGCTTTGTAACGAAAATGTACTGGGATAGAGATTTTACGCCCAGAAAATGGGTAAATTATTGAAGAAATGTTGAAAAAAAAGAAAAAAGCTGGTCCTAATTAAACATATTTTTGGACCGGTGCTGAGGGCAACACAACAAGTTTTTTTTGGGTCTTATATTTCAATATTATCGAAATGGAGTTACTTCCATTTGTCGCGGTGGGGCAGTATAGTGGCTGGCCCAAAATGATCATCTCTTTCACCCTGTATGGGAAGATATAATGGTCATTTTCATACCAATATCTGAGACTTTTCTAACTTTCTTTCTTCTTAAATCACTAGTTTTAAGAGATTTTACATCTATCCATCCAAAGTGTTTGTACATTTTAACATTTAAAGACATTTTACCTGAGACCAAGCCTCTTAAAACACTTTCCACGCGGCAGGCAGCTGCAGACAACATTCCAAAACTTCACAAAATGTTTAAAAAATGTTAAAATTATTGAATTTCATTACCATATTTGGAATTACAATGACGATTTATTCAGATGAAATCTGTATAAATCGCTTTTGCTCACGGCGCAGAGTCCCGTACCTCTGTCAACTTGTGTCTCTGTTTCGCGCGTTTTCCTCGCCTGATTCCACAGTAACAATAGATGGCCATTCCTTTTGTGTGCGTCCCTCCCTGCGTGCCTTGCGAGCAGCAATCAGTTTTCCTTACTGAGTCATAACCTCCGTTGTCGGCATCCGAATTGGACGTTCTTTCTTGGACATAAATTAATTTTTTATTATTTCTATTTCTACACGACCTGCGGTATTCTTCTGAGCTGCGTTGGTCGGATTCACATGATTGCTAGGAAATAATCCTTAGCTTCTGTAAATGGTACTACAAATTCGGTGAGAAATTTTCATTTTGTCCGTTAATTTATGTAGTTTTGTTATTATACAGTCAATGGCGGTAGTCGTCTTTTCTAATCATCGGTACCCCTCACTTTTTTCTTCTTCACATGTTTATACGCCTACATGCCTTAAACTCGTGAAATATAATATTAATACATTAATTATAAAAATATAAATATCATTCATGTCGGTTACTTACATTTTAGGGGCTTTTCGGACTACTGTAACAGCCCACGCATTTTGCATCATGGCTGTTTGTGTCTAGTATCCTCGGGTTTCACGTTGTTATTATATTCATCTTTGGGTATCCATCCATAGCCCAGTTTTATAAGGCTTGACACCCGTGCGAATAAACTTGCTCATTCATCGATAATTTGCTCATTGAATTGGACAATCTCTTTCACTTGGTTGTTCGCCATTAATTATAATTCACGGTATATAATAGGAGGGAGTGTATATTCTGGTTGACCTATCTATCTATTATACGCCTATGTGGCAGGGCTGTAAATAGTGTTGTTCACAACTTCAAGCGGTTTAAAATGGGAGTTTTTAATATTCAAATTTGCGTGATGTTCTACAACTTGTAGATACAATAGGCACCCGATTATTCTCAGTTTGGCGTCTTTCAATTAATTACATCACACCCTCTTTAATAACATAAAGGTCACGTGATACCGTGTTTTATTGATACACGTTCGATCTTTTGGTCATGGCTGGGAGATCACATGGTTCTAGATGGTGGTCTCGCATGCCGCCGTCTGTCGCGCTATTAAATGTTATCTGCTCTCCATACATTTATTGTTTGTTTATTTTTTGGTTTTAAATGGATTGAGTCTCTGCACTTGATATCAATATCGATTAAGGCCTAATAATATTACGCCTCGTTACATCATAAGTTTACGCGCTCTTGCGTTGTTACTGTTAATATGGTACCGTCCTTATAAATAAAGATTAATAAGTAAGTAAATAAATAAAGTCAAATAAATAAATATATTATTAAATAAATGGATAAATAAATTAATTAATTGGTTGGTTGATCGATTGATTGGTTGATTGTTTGATGGTCGATTGATTGAATTGTCGATTGGTTGATTTGTCGATTGATTGATTGGTTGTAGTCAGTTGATTTGATTGATGATTGGTTGATTGTAGTTTGATTGATTGATTAGTTAATTTTGATTGATTGTTGATTGGTTGATTGTAGTTTGATTGATTGATTGATTGATTGATTGATTGATTGATTGATTGATTGATTGATTGTAAATAGATGATCTGATCCGTTTCTCGCATTATTTATTTCAGATATAACCGGTAGCGTGTGTGCACAGGGTTGCGTATGTGGATGGGTACATCAATGCGAGACAGGATTAGTGCGTGAATTGGATGGTCCGCGAATTAGTTGTATTATTACAATTATGTCCAGCCCAGCTGATTACCAAATGTATACAAAAGACGTGGTGACATCAATTCACCAGACAAATGATCAACGTTACATAACGAAACGTATGATAGCCCGGAACACTGAAAAGGAACGCAAGACTATGAAAACTATCAGAGTCTATGTACAACACTTCCTGTCCCGTTTTGGCGGGGAAAGAATGTTCTCTCGCTTTCGGGATAGAACCATCAGTATCACGAATAAGAGGGTCAACACCAGGCCATAAGTACAAAATCCGTATCCATTGCGGTGGCTATGTGAAATGGCCGTACTGCAAGTTCCATCTTATTTGGTCGTTCAGCGACTTGCAAAATAATTGCAAATTACGTTTTTCTGACGGTTATTACGTCATTCTTACTACCGAAGAAGTCGTAGTTTTTCACTGTAGCTCAATCATTCGTGAATAAGGTCTGGAATAACTGGTGAAAGTCATGCGGGAATTATAACGCCCTATGTGGCTCCGTTGGACGTCTAGCCGGGACGTCTAGATCGAACGTATCGGATTTTACGAATTGACACTAGTCGGTATTTGGATACCAGAACTTTCGTCGTCGTGCGTGTGAGTAGATTGTGAAAAAGTAACGATTACATATTTAACATACGTCGATATATGCTTCACATATTAACAAAACTTATCATCATTGAATAGTTCCGACGATTAACTTGGGAAACCGCGATTTACCCAACGCAACAATTATATAGATAGGGCCTACCGGACATCTATTTCAATGCAACCATATATATAGCTAATGGTCGTCTAGCTAAATTGTTATTCTTGCTCCTTGATTGTATGTGACAACAACCACAACAAAAAAAAAAAAAAAAAAAGGGGGGGGGGGTTTGGCAAGTTTCCCCCTTTCGGCGCCCTTTCGTGTCAAACTTGTTTGGCATAGTTTCTTTTTTCTTTTGACAAACTAGTGAATAATGCATAGCTTCCATGTGTTTTGGGCTCACAAATCCTATAATAATTTTATATATAAATCATGTCACATCATTCCATGTAATTAGCCCTACCAATCATATGGATAAATTGATTTATTGAGAGGTGATTCTCCTGTCGCCGCCTAGCGCAAGGTCCAAGGGGCATTGTCGATAAGGTTGTCCTTATATCACCAACCATTGTTTTTTGTAAAATTCAGAAATCTTATATTGATAAATTGAATTATTTTGAATTGATATCAAACAATTGTTATTGTAAATGTCAGAAATTTTCTATTGATAAATTGAATTATTGAGAGGTGATTCTCCTGTCGCCGCCTAGCGCAAGGTCCAAGGGGCATTGTCGATAAGCTTGTCCTTATATCACCAACCATTGTTTTTTGTAAAATTCAGAAATCTGATATTGATAAATTGAATTATTTAGAATTGATATCAATCAGTTGTGTTGTAAAATTCAGAAATCTTATATCGGAATTTGATCCCTAGTGTGGCCGTGTCTAGCCCAGGGGTAGGAGTTCGTCGTCTAGCCTCCTCCAATTTCATTTCCACCAATTTCTTATATCGGAATTTGATCCCATAGTGCGGCCGTGTCTAGCCCAGGGGTAGGAGTTCGGCGTCTAGCCTCCTCCAAATTCATTTCCAACAATTGGTTATCTTAAGAGTTGATTCTGAAAAATGTGTGTAACACTAATGTGTTCTATTATTTTGGAAAAGTTTGATTGTTCAAATGAATAAAATGTTCTTCCTCTCGTTTGCTTTCGGAGGCAATAGCACACCTCTTGTCGTACCTTGCTTTTCCTCGATGTGTCTGTGGGCAATGACGATTTATTCAGATGAAATCTGTATAAATCGCTTTTGCTCACGGCGCAGAGTCCCGTACCTCTGTCAACTTGTGTCTCTGTTTCGCGCGTTTTCCTCGCCTGATTCCACAGTAACAATAGATGGCCATTCCTTTTGTGTGCGTCCCTCCCTGCGTGCCTTGCGAGCAGCAATCAGTTTTCCTTACTGAGTCATAACCTCCGTTGTCGGCATCCGAATTGGACGTTCTTTCTTGGACATAAATTAATTTTTTCCCACCCACCTCACCCCTCAGTTGTTTTACCGTACTTGCTTATTGCATGTCTTACATGTAGGCTTAGTGCATAGTTTCTTTTTTCTTTTGACAACCTAGTGAATAATGCATAGCTTCCATGTGTTTTGGGCTCACAAATCCTATAATAATTTTATATATAAATCATGTCACATCATTCCATGTAATTAGCCCTACCAATCATATGGATAAATTGATTTATTGAGAGGTGATTCTCCTGTCGCCGCCTAGCGCAAGGTCCAAGGGGCATTGTCGATAAGCTTGTCCTTATATCACCAACCATTGTTTTTTGTAAAATTCAGAAATCTTATATTGATAAATTGAATTATTTTGAATTGATATCAAACAATTGTTATTGTAAATGTCAGAAATTTTCTATTGATAAATTGAATTATTGAGAGGTGATTCTCCTGTCGCCGCCTAGCGCAAGGTCCAAGGGGCATTGTCGATAAGCTTGTCCTTATATCACCAACCATTGTTTTTTGTAAAATTCAGAAATCTGATATTGATAAATTGAATTATTTAGAATTGATATCAATCAGTTGTGTTGTAAAATTCAGAAATCTTATATCGGAATTTGATCCCTAGTGTGGCCGTGTCTAGCCCAGGGGTAGGAGTTCGTCGTCTAGCCTCCTCCAATTTCATTTCCACCAATTTCTTATATCGGAATTTGATCCCATAGTGCGGCCGTGTCTAGCCCAGGGGTAGGAGTTCGGCGTCTAGCCTCCTCCAAATTCATTTCCAACAATTGGTTATCTTAAGAGTTGATTCTGAAAAATGTGTGTAACACTAATGTGTTCTATTATTTTGGAAAAGTTTGATTGTTCAAATGAATAAAATGTTCTTCCTCTCGTTTGCTTTCGGAGGCAATAGCACACCTCTTGTCGTACCTTGCTTTTCCTCGATGTGTCTGTGGGCAATGAGAAATGCATTGACATAAGTACAAACATGCCTAGTATTGGGTCAGTAATCATTGAGATAGACTTTGAAAATTGTGAAAGGTTTCTGAAAAATATGTTTTGTGTATGGTAAAAATAATAGCCGCGTGGAAAGTGTTAACCCCCTGGGCACTACCGGCCTATCTTACAGTGGTTCTGATTGGTTTATTGCAAGGTATACTCATTTAAATAGCCAATTAAAATGCAGCTTGTAAAATATTTCACTCTAATCTTTATCAGGGATACAATTATTCTAACACTGTTTCTGATTGATGCAATAAATGATGTATCTATCTTTCTGACCAATCAGCCGGTAGTTCTCAGGAGGTTAAAAGTTATCTTTAGGACACCCATCTTTTACAAACCTTGCCAATTTGTCTTTGTCTGTGTTTTTAAAGGCTGTTTATTGGCAGTACAGAACCATATGGAAATCCTGGAGGAAGCAATTGATACAGAATAGAGTTATTCGTAAGATGGAAAACTACAATAACTCACAGCTGTGCTCGCAGGTTAGTAATGATAAACAAAACCAATAGTATAAAATGTAAAAAGATGAATCCAACGGAACCAGGAACAAAACACACCAAGGATCAAAAACTGATACAAGAGGATATCTCAAAAATGCAAAGAGTAAAAGCAAGATATACCAACAGGGTGTGGGGAAACAGGTAATAACGAGGGAGAATAACGCGATAAAACAGATGAATACCAAAAAAACCCAATAACACACAGAAATGCACTGGGACAAGCAATACAAATTGCTGTGCAATCAAACAACAAAGATAACGTAACAATAAAGACCAACGTTTCAAGTGGATATACCACCCTTCATCAATAGAAACCAATAGACCATTTCAAATCAAAATTGGAAAACTTCGAAAATACAGGTCAGGGTGGATCAGGGTCATATTGCATGGAAGTGTTCGTATCTTCTTAGGAAGATTGTTTATGAAGTTGTGAGTTGATCTTTATGATATATACCCGAGGTCAAACTTTAGAACTTGGGTCTTCTTCGTAAAGCTCAACTCTGGTAGAATTCATTAATATTTGTCATACCCAGGCTTAAGACGAGTTACGAGTAACTCTACCTAAAGAGCAGGGGCATTTAATGGAGTAAATAAGGTTTATTTATCCTCTTGTGTAAAAAGGCAAATATCATTTATAAGTAAGCAACATTATGGATTAGCCTTTGTTCCCATTTTGAGAAAAATGGATTGAGAGCAAAGGTTTTACATAAAATCTGACAAGACTGGGATTTGAACCCAGGACCTGTCAGTCCGAAAGCGAATGTCATAGACCAGCGAGGCTTTTTGATGCAGAGGTAGCAATTTCAATCCTACAAAATAGGTAGGGTAGCCTATGATAGTCTATATGTATTACGAAATAAATATATAACTCATACAATAGAAGTCTTTGCACTATAGACTAATTCGTGATAGCACACTCATAGGTAAAGTAGAATCAAAGTTTCTTGTGTGACAGACTAAATAAATCTTTTTTTATTTCATTTTTGCACCAGACATTTACAGCTTGGCACAAGAGCTCATCATCAAAGTCAAGCCAATAGGAGTCTACAGGGCAGACTGGTGCAATTCCATGTCAATGGACAACAACAATCATGGAAAAACAGGTTGCCACACTTTGCCTAAATTAAGGAATAAAGCGCCCCTCTCCCCCGAGGGAATGTTGATCCGAGTTATGTTATCAGAAGCCTTGGCAGTTCCCCCAACATTGATTGATGGGGGATGGGGAAGGATATAAGAAGGGAGGAGACTTCTACTTTCTATTAAACAGTGCTATGCCCCAAGTCTTATCTCAATTGCGAGCACAGGGAAAGTTGTAATAAGTTGCATCAAGTGTGCCAACTATTTTTTAATATGATTGAAGTTGTTTTTAATATTTTTAACCAATTTTATATATATACCGTATCTGAATTTTACTATTGTAACATAGTGCCATGAGAGTGTATTTATTATTTATTTATTCTTAATATTATAGTCTTGATTTCTTGACTCTGTTAATATATTGATATTGTCTTTTTTAAATAATACACCTATTTTCCATATATTTGTTGAAATCCCAGTCCCAGATAAACTTGGCAAAAGTGGACAACAACAGGGTTTTTTAAATAAATGTCTGAAGTATGAATTTAACACTTTCCACTCGACGATAGTTCCAAAATTTCTCAAACTCTTTCAAAAATGTTAAAATTATTGAATTATTGAATTTCATCATCATTATTTGGAATCACATTGAGAAATGCATTAACATAAGAACAAACATACTTATTGGTATTGATTGGTTTAGTAATTCTTGAGATAAAACTGACAAATTTGTTTTGTATATGGTAAATCTGATAGCCGCTTTAGAAAGTGTTAAAGACATATAAAATGTGACCCGTCACATCAAAATGGACATGTTGGAGGCCAGAGTCAAATCTGAAGTACTGGTATGACTTGAAAAAGAACATTTTAAGCCATGTTAAAGGTGATCAAACTTTGTAATCACAAGATATGATTTTTTTCTATAATTTTCTTTATGTTTTACCAAATACATTAGCCTCCATCTTATATAAATATAAATAAATTATGTTCCAACTTTGATTGACGTATTCAACAGGCGCGTGTTAAAACGTTAACATCCATAGGAATCCCTTAGATAAGTTGGAACATAATTTATTTCACAGAATTTAGAAAAAATATCATATCTCCCGTTTCGAATAACCAATTTGAATGAAATAAAATTTAGGTTATAGCTAGTAATGCCACCTTGCTAGGCAAGTCCTTAAATATATTCATTTTTGAATTTTAACTGGTTTAAAAAATCGGTGAAATCGGGACCTGACTATTTTGACTCACCCTGTATATTGATCAATTACTAAGGAAGGAAACAATAATATGGTGATTTCCATAATGAACATTTAGAGTACATAAATGTGTAATGCTGATAACATACTAAGGTCTTTTTGTGATCCGGGTTGCTTCTGATGACTTCATTTACGTCATTTGATCTTCAAACTTTCCCATTTTAGTCAGAGGCGACCTCACACGACTTTCCAAAAGTCGCACCAGGTCGCACGGCCTTATCGCTGCAGTTGACTTCAATCAAACTTGTGCGCAACTGGTCGTTCGATCTTTCGTGTTGCTGCGATTTTCATTCCATAGTCCACTTGAGCGACTCCCAATCGCCAATATCTGCGACTGGCTAGTATGTAATAAGCATAATAATCCGGCATTACTATAAATTCTGGGTCTCTATTTGAGCATGAAGTCCTACTTCTGCAGACAGATTCTCTTTTGCTGATATCTTAGTTGGCAGTCACATAGTGGTTTTGTCAATGGCTTGTGGTCAGTTTTTGTTCCAAACTTCATTCCCTGCAGTATTGATGACATCTTTCACACTCAAAAGTTTATGATAGACACTCTTTTCCAATCTGTGCATAGCGGGTCTTTGTTGTTGCTTTTGATGCATAAACAAATGATGTCCTTCTATCTTCATGTTGTTGAAGTAACACCACACCAAAACTTGTTTTTGATGCATATCCCGGGATTTTTAGAAACAATCAAGAAAATAGAGATGAGTTGTACAATGTAGTTTATTAGATTATTAATAGTCCAACGTTTCAACCGTCTGGTCTTTATCAAGGTTAAGTTCAGTAAATAGGTGTTTTTGGATGATACCCACACAAGAAGGATACAGCTTACATTTTCATTTTGCGCATCATCGACCATGACCATCCAAGCTGGGCCTTCATTGCCAGCTTCTGTCCATTTGGTATTCTGAAGTTATGATCTGTCAGAAAGCGTTGAAGTTCTGCCGCTGATTTTGCATTTAAAAGGAGAGCGGCCAGCTGATAATCTGCTGCTGTGGGACTATGGTAGGAGGAGCTGCAGTGGTCCAAGATGGATTTTAGCTGCCGTGAGCGTTCCCTGGCTATTATTGTGGCGAATAGCTTTGAAGGATGGCGGCACAAATGATGCGTCAAAGGGGGCAGTAAGTGGTGGTGTTGAGAAATATATGCAACGTAATAGGGAGCATGCAAACCAATAACAATGAAAATAAATAATTAATCAATTTACATAAAGAACAATAATAGCCTCAGTCAGAACAATAAATTGCACATGATAACCTTCCAAAATACAAGAGACAGAGACAATGATTAATGTGGGGGTGTAACGGGAAAAGGTGGAGTAGGATTTAGAGGTAAAAACCTGGAAAACAAGCACCTATAAGTTTTAAAGGTGGGAAAGATTGTATACAAAATTAAACTTACACTGCTTTTCAGTGGAAAAGTGCTTGTTAAGCGAATCTTTTCCGATTGTTATAAGTGAAGGTGTACTCAAGTTGTATGCCTTCTTTCTTGTATGTGTCGCAGTTTAAGAATGTTATAAACCACCATCGTTCTTTTATGTATACTGCAATGAAAAATACACAACGAATAAGTGTGTTGTTTGTCCATCCCTGATAACTGGTTACAGGGCCCTATTCACTGAAGAATAAGTCATGTGTCACCAAATTCTGATAGTATATTAAACTGAATGACGCTGGAATAAAATTATAGATGTTCAAACCATTTTTAATCCTTAATTAATCTAACAATTATGCCCAATTTAATAATTTACCTATCCCATTGGCAAGTGGGTTTTTTCTCAATCATAGCATTATTTGGGGTCCATGCAGCAAATAACAAACAGGCCTACCTCCAACAAAATGATTCCTTGAACATATTTACATCTGTTTTGAAGTGACATAATTTCACTCAGCTTCCAGTATTTGGGTTTGAAGCTTATCATTTTTTTAAACCCTTGATTGAAAACAAATCACTCAGAATTATATTTATAAAGGATGTAGGCCAATAGATTTTCAATTTATGTGAATTGTGAATAATTTACTTTGGTCCAAAATGAAAATGGATTTCCCCAAATTGACAGTTGTTAAAATATGGTTGTTGTGGAGGATATTGATGTAGGCCTATATCAGACTACATTGATACACTTTTTGCTGACGTCTTGTCATTATTTATTTTTGTTGCTGATATTTGCATGCTTATTAACATGCTTGACAGATTGGTGGATTTGCATCTTAACAAATATAGATTAACTATATTGCATCTAGGGTAGATGGGCAAAGAGTTTGGCTGACTTGATAAGTAGTACTTTCTTGGCGAACGTGTCGCCGTACTGGAATTAAAGTGGTACTAAAAAATATCCTCATACTTTGTAAATAACATTGATAAAGTCAGGCATTGGTACTTTGAGATGGCCAAACATTTACCTTCAATATCCATGGCTGAAATGAGTAAATAAGAGTCGTTGATCATCAAGTTTGGCATCTGAATTTCATCATCTGTGATTTGCATGATTGGCACAAATGTTTTAACAGAACTTTGAAACATGCATAACCTGCTACATAAACTATTAATTTCGGACACTGATCTTGATTGTGACATTGGTGTTATTATAAAATTCACATCCTACAATGAACTTTATATTGATGTTAGCCTAATTCTAAAACAAAAATTGTATTTCAATTTGATATTTTTGACAGTAATAAATTTCATTTAACCATGTCCAGTTTGGTTCACAAACAATTACATTCCATGGGCTTTTTTTTTTGGTCTTAAAACTGTCTCAACTCAAGACTAAGACTAAGAGTCAAAATGAGAAGAATGTGATCAATGTGTAATTTATGTTGAACTGCTGACTTACTTTGTCTTTTATGTTTTGAGAACATTTTGACAGACTAATCACAAGCTCAGGTAACACTGTATAATCATGTTAACTTTTACATGTTTAGAGATTTTACTGTTGGTTGATGTATTGTGCTACAACATTTGGTAGGCTATAGCTGGGACTAACATAGTCCCAGGGCTATAGCGGGGCTATAGCTACGGAATGAAGCTTGGCCTTTTTGGGGCGTCGCGGGAATATAGGCCTGGGCAATTTGTGTGCTTTCGTAAAGTTCTTGTTATGTTATTGTCTGCCTACTTCATGTCGGAATATCAAGCGGAATGCCATGTACTGTATGCAATACTTTTAATTAACCTAAATTAACCAAATACCTACCTTCGTTAGCTTCTTTCCGCTACTTTTAATGCTGAAACTTGAAAGAGTCCCGATCGATAAACAACTCGTTTAAAAAACAGTTTGGCGATTTGACAGTCCCGCCGTATGCAAATGTTGTGTAACCATGTCGTTTGTCGACACGCCTACGGGGCGGTCATAGTATAAATTATCATAATTATCGGTTCTCTGGACGATATTTTCACGAAATTATAATTTCGTTAATCTGTATTGGTGGTAAAACAGCTTTTATTACTCGTGTATTTCCCCAAAAGCCGATAGCTGGACGTTGCCTACTGTTTGTCTGTTTGTGCGTATTTGATTTACATATTTAAAGTACGCCGATAATCGGTGTGGAGAAAGTCCACACCAAAGTCTGGCACGAAAAAAAACGGTAATGGAGCCAGTCCCCTCAACAAGGCCAACGCATACGCACAAAAGATAATGAGGCAGACGTTGGGGGACTGGCGGATTAGGGACATTGGTTTCTGGTACAGATGTGTTTACCTTTCTTCTTACATTTTGTACATTTCAACAGTTGGTTGATGAATTCTACTGTGTCTTTGTTCTCCTCATCTTCCTCGGTATCACAAATATGTACCATAGAACGAATAACTTCTGCCTTCAAACAGTTTGAAATTGATCACATTGTGGGGTGTCATTGCAACCCCCTTCTGTCGTAATATGGAAAAACAGATTTTCCAAACAACCTTGGTTTGCCCGAACAGGTAAGAAATAATTTGAAATCTTAATTAGTTTTTAAATTCTCCCATAATAAGCCTAGAGAAGTTATAATGTTAGAATCCATCCCTGTATACATTGATACAAATTTACATGATTGCATCCAAAATTCTTCATGATTAGTTTTTCGTGAACATGGTTGCATCATTGGCTTTGACTTTGCCTTCTTACACTTTGTCTTGTGACTATTAACTCAATCAAAAGTGCATCAATTTTATCACAGAACTTGGCTGTTTACACTGCTTCTGTAGTTAAATCATTAATTTCCACATTGGTGTATATACCTACTACAACTGAGTGACTTAAAGTTTTACTTGCTCAAGAAACACTCATTTTTTAGAGAGGTGGTAGTCTCATGGGTTTATGTTTGAAAGCTTGTGGGTTGATCGTATAGCTCAATGTTTCCTTGCTTTCCATCATTGTACATTTGCTCAAAATTAAGCCATTTGACTTTCTTTTCACAAATTTGAAACACATGATTATGTAAGTTGATTCTTGGTTTCACAGTATTCCATAACCAACAAAGTATCTACTGAATTAAAGGTCAATTAATAACAATTGATCATCTCTTAATACTAGTTTATAGTCTTACATTCTCATCATCTGGGAACTTCAAGAAGTCTGCTTTGAGCTCTGCCCATATGGACTCGCAAACCTCATCTAGGATAGCATTTGTTTGTCATAGACTCCCCAATACGGAAATCAGAGGCAATGTAATGAAATGAGTTGCCTGATGCTAGAAACCTGTGTAAAAAAATGAGATTTCTAAACATTATGTTTTAAGAAGGCGCATGTTTTAAGATTATTTTAATTGTTGTGGTTAATTGTTTGCCATTTTATATGCTTTTTGGTTCTTAAATTATGAATTTGTAATTCAGGCCCGTAAGACACTTTTTTCAAGGGGGGGGGGGGGGGGGGGGGGGGGGGGGGCGTTTTCAAAACAAAATCACCGGAAGTGATAGAGCTAGTTTTTTCCATTATGGTGTCATAGTTTACCTTTCTTGTTGGTCGACGCACAGAAATACCGGAAGTAGTTTTTGACATGATTCTACAACAATCTAAACAACCTTCCACCACCAGTCCGTTGACGAGTTGCAGCGTGTGATCACGTGACAAAACATGGTCACGTGTGTAAACAAGTGTACAAGGAAATGAGAAAACACCGTTTATTTCCCTTCTATCCTTTTAATTCCAAGTCGTGATTTGCATAAATAGACTCAGTAACACCGTTAGGTCAGATTATTGTTTCAAAACCATGTCTTAATCAGTACTAAAAATCCGGGTTAAAAATCAACTGTCGTATCAACACTAAAGCACATGTCCGTTCGTGCATAATAAGTATGCGCAGTAGTCTGTTTGCGCATTAATGACGTCAGCCTTAGTTGGAACTTTGAGGAACATTGTAGCAAATGCATAAATGGTGATAGGAAGTTACAATGGATCAAACTGTAGAGACTACTACAAACTGTAGTTGCTCAGGTCAATTAGGTTCTTTGACAAATCATTTCAGAATTGAGCAAAATCAAATGAGATCAGAGTAGCATTTTTCAGTATTGTATTCTGCTTTACTTATGTTACATTGAACTAGTAAGTCACACAGTATAGGTATTCTTGTTTACAAGCTAGCCTACTATTATATAAAATACTGTGTATATATACTGTATATCAATATATAAAATATATAAAACTACAGTAGTACTCAATCTGCCAATGGCTAAATGTATGTCTTATATGTACTTGTTTGCACCAAATAAGCTATCAGGCAAAAAGGAGGGTAGCACCTTGAGAAATATGAGATTCAATAAGAATGTTGTGAAGTTCTGAGTATGACTAGGAATAAATAATGTTCCCTAACTGCATATTCTTTGGATGTAAATGAGCAAATCTTGTGATTATATTGTCAATGTTGTGCTCAAAGTCGTAATGGATATGGAGCAGGGCCAGAGACGACAATCTCTCCATCCCCATCGTAGCCCTGGTATAATGGTGAAGTCTTCGAAGCACACTTGCAGATCTTTCACATTCGCAGCTAGTAACATTCATAGTGCAAGCTAATCTGAGCAGTACAGAGATATTTGGGAATCTCGTGCATCCCAAAACAGTCGCGCTGTCAGTGCATGTGTACTTTACGCATTACACATGGGACGCTAGGAATCTTTACGCTATGATCGAGAAATGATTGTTTTGATTAATTTATAGTAGTATTTTTTAGTAGTACAGGCTCCATACCTTCATACTCTAGTACCAGATTGTTACTAGATTAGTGAACAAAGCATAAACATAAATAAACTTACCCCTTTTTCTTCAAAATAGCAAGAATTCTGACAGCCTAAATCGATGAAAGCTCACCAATTCAGCTGCACATGCTTTTGATCAATCATAATGTTTTGAAGTATGAATATTTATTGAGGGTGCTCTTGCTCCAAACAAATTTGAATCAGGTAGTGACGGATTCGACGGAATCGATCTAGATTTGTAGAATTACAAATCAAATCATTTATTTATTTATTTACATCTTCGAACTGAAAGACAATTCCGGGGATTTTTTGGAGATATTTTTGAGGGGGATTTGTTTTGGGGGAGGGGGGATTTTCTCTGTTTTTGGTCAAATTTTCCGGGGAAGATTTTCCGCGATCGCCACCGTCGCCCCCCCCCCCCCCCCCTCCCCATCTGACGGGCCTGTAATTGGAATCACATAGAAATTATTCTAATAGATCAGCAATTGAATTGGAATCAAATCCAAGTAAGTCTGATGACATGTGAATGGTTATGAAAGATTTTTAATAATCTTGATTTTTAAATTAAAGTTTTTAACAAGCTGACCATGGGTTCGAGCAGGTTTTAATCGTTGCTCAACCTGATCCACCAACCAATTGAACTGCTCTACAAACATCTGTGTCTGTTTGTGAAACCGACCTCCCTGATCATCTGCCTGTCTCATTTGCTGCCATAGATTATACAAATTGCTGTGTTCTCTTGGAGTGACATTTATGTCATGTTGATAAAATCACCGAACATGACGGCTGAGACAATGCCCCCGCAGCACAGCCAGAATAATAACCAAAATAAGATGGTTGGCTACCAGCGCCGTACATCTTGGTGCATATCGTCTACCGGCCCTTTAAAAAACAAAATGCATAAAGTATTAAAAATAAAATTAATTATAGAAAAGGGACAAATAATTGAAATTAGAGTCCTTGTATGGATAAGATTGATGCATGCATAATAATCAAATTACAAATCATATTGTGAAATAAGAAAATGCTTGTACTTATTATTAAAGCATTTGATGGTAATACTGTTACCAATCGATATGTCAATGGAGTTCCATATAACAGGCCCCTGCATTTTAATAGTTTTTCTTGCAAGATCTGAGGTAAAATTATATGGTCTATATAGATCAACCGACCTTGGATTGAGAAGTGGTGTTATAAGATATGGAAGACATGCATACCCAGTTTCCCTGTTTGAATTGTCTCTTCAATCAGCATTCCTCAAATATGAGGGAGTCATGGCCATCTGGCGATGGTGTTAGTGATTAGGCCAGTGGCGTCGCACACAACTTGCACGTTGAAACTTCTAAAGTTCTTCCTGTTAATCTGTGTTGGCGTTTCTTTGAGTTGAATCCAGAAGTTTCTTTTGTTCTTCCTGTCGGGGTTGAGATAGCTAAAGAATGCTTTTCATCTCATTCGTCTGCAGTAGTGTTCAATCTTCTCAATGAGCTTTCTGTTATAGTCCTGTTCAGGTGGTGATATGTTCTTGGTTGAGTTTTCGATAAGAATGAATGTGATTGGTTACCAGAAAACAATTAATACAGATAGATATTGTCCCGGTTTCTAATCTCTAGCAAAACAATAACAAATGGTTGGTTCCAGTTGTTTTTACAAACTTCTTACCATAATAACATGTCCTTCATTTGCAATTTTCTTTATTCGTCCTTGTGATCCAAAATCTTCAAGCCCATTTATTACATCTGTCTTCTCATTATAACTTAACCCTGTTTTCAAACTTCCTTTGTCTACCAATAACACATCCACTGTCTTCTCATTATATCTTAACCCTGCTTTCAATTGTCTACCAGTAACACATCTTTGTCTTCTCATTATATCTTAACCCTGCTTTCAATTGTCTACCAGTAACACATCCACTGTCTTCTCATTATATCTTAACCCTACTTTCAATTGTCTACCAGTAACACATCCACTGTCTTCTCATTATATCTTAACCCTACTTTCAATTGTCTACCAGTAACACATCCACTGTCTTCTCATTATATCTTAACCCTGCTTTCAATTGTCTACCAGTAACACATCTCTGTCTTCTCATTATATCTTAACCCTGCTTTCAATTGTCTACCAGTAACACATCTCTGTCTTCTCATTATATCTTAACCCTGCTTTCAATTGTCTACCAGTAACACATCTCTGTCTTCTCATTATATCTTAACCCTGCTTTCAATTGTCTACCAGTAACACATCCACTGTCTTCTCATTATATCTTAACCCTGCTTTCAATTGTCTACCAGTAACACATCCACTGTCTTCTCATTATATCTTAACCCTGCTTTCAATTGTCTACCAGTAACACATCCACTGTCTTCTCATAGTATCTTAACCCTGCTTTCAATTGTCTACCAGTAACACATCTCTGTCTTCTCATTATATCTTAACCCTGCTTTCAATTGTCTACCAGTAACACATCTCTGTCTTCTCATTATATCTTAACCCTGCTTTCAATTGTCTACCAGTAACACATCCACTGTCTTCTCAATATATCTTAACCCTGTTCAATTGTCTACCAGTAACACATCCACTGTCTTCTCATTATATCTTTACCCTGCTTTCAAACTTCCTTTGTCTACCAGTAACACATCGTTGGAATGCAAGAGCACCGTAAGTGGCACATTTTGCCAAATTAAGTTATTAGATATTTATGAAAATATAAGCAATTAGTCAAATTTTTAGCCATTTTACATATCTTGAAATTGGACTTAATTAATGTTTAATTAAATAATTAAGCTTTTTAAAACAATAATTAAGTTGACAAAATTGAACAAAACAATTAATGCTTCTCCTGCAAAGTGTCACTTACTATGTTCTTTCAGTGTCTTGACATTCATCAGGTTTCTAGCCTTGCTTTTAGTGTTCTGGCTGCTTTCTCACATCTAAGTAGATTAAGGGTCGAACAATCAACTTTGCCATACAAAGCACATTCTTTAGGCTCAGGTTGTTTGTTTGAGGAGACAGAATTTCTTGTTGCGTCCGTCAATGGTTTGTTTAACACTTTCCACGCGGCAGGCGTCTGCAGACGACATTCCAAAATTTCACAAAACATTTAAAAAATGTCAAAATTATTAAATTTAATCACCATATTTGGAATCACCATGAGAAATGCATTTAAATAAGTACAAACATGCCTAGTATTGATTCAGTTATTCTTGAGATAGACGTTAAAAGTTGGGAAAGATTTCTGACAAATCTTGTTACGATATGGTCAAACTAATAGCCGCGTGGAAAGTGTTAATGTTGGTTATACAGCTGTAATTTGATTGTGTTCTGGATGAAGATTTTGTGTAGGACATGGTACTGTTGCGTCATTGTTGGCCTTGAAATTACTCTTGTTTAATCAGTCTTTATAACAAGGAGAGACTTACCTTTCGGTATAAGTGTCACTTACTATGTTCTGTCTTGACATTCATCAGGTTTCTAGCCTTGCTTTTAGTGTTCTAGCTGCTTTCTCACATCTAAGTAGATTTACAAGGGACAAACAATCAACTTTCCCATACATGGCACATTCTTTAGGCTCAGGTTGTTTGTTTGAGGAGACAGGATTTTCTTGTTGCGCCCATCGATGGTTTTTTTTAACGTTAGTTATACAGCTGTAATTTGATTGTGTTCGTTGAAGATTTTGTATAGGACATGGTACTGTTGCGTCATTGTTGGCCTTGAAATTACTCTTGTTCAATCAGTCTTTATAACAAGGAGAGCCTTACCTTTCGGTATTTCACTTCCTAAGTTAACACACTGTGCACTTGCAGCTGGAACATGAATCGATCACTGAAGGCCATGTCTTTCAAACAATAATTAAGTTAACAAGATTATATATTTATAAAAAATATTAGCAAATACACACATTTTATAAGCCATTTTATTTTACCAGTCCTAAAATTGGAATTAATTAATGTTTAATTAAATAATTAATTTGACAAAATTGAACAGAAAATGCTTCTCCTGCAAAGTGTCACTTACTATGTTCTGTCTTGACATTCATCAGGTTTCTAGCCTTGCTTTTAGTGTTCTAGCTGCTTTCTCACATCTAAGTAGATTAAGGGAAGAACAATCAACTTTGCCATACATGGCATATTCTTTGGGCTCAGGTTGTTTGTTTGCGGAGACAGGATTTTCTTGTTGCATCCGTCAATGGTTTGTTTAATGTTGGTTTTACAGCTGTAATTTGATTGTGTTCTGGTTGAAGATTGTGTGTAGGACATGATCATGTTTGCGACATTGATGGCCTTGAAATAAAGTTTGTTCAATCAGTCTTTATAACAAGGAGAGACTTACCTTTTCGGTATTTAACTTCCTAAGAGAATACAGTGTGCACTTGCGGCTGGAACATGAATCGATCACTGAAGGCCATGTCTTTCAAACAATAATTACATTTAAGGGGCATGATAAGATGTGTTGGAGGATGCACCCTCGATTAAGATAAAAACTAGGATTTGTATATTTTATTACATGTATGAACTGATTAAGAAATATCAGCCCTCTTTGTTCAACAAAAAGTCGATTCCAAAACCATAGACAGTGTCCCCTTACAGTATGCGTAATAAATAACGTGAACCGTATGAAAATAAAGGGCGTTTTAAGAAAAGTTTCAATAAATAGCGATGGTATTGTTTTAATAAAGTTTTGCTGTGTTTTTGTGAGTAGAAACAACGATGATAGTAATTTTTAATGTTTATCTTGAATTCTGAAGTAAATTAATTTTAAAACAAAAAATCTTCAACACTACTTTATGTCCCTTTAACAAGATTGAAGACCCAAAATGTAACTTACTACATTCAGGACATACCTATCTTATAGCCACTCTCTTCTTCAAAATCTCAAATACATCGGTGTCCAAACCCACTCCCAAACTCCATCCCTCCTAACCAAATAGTTGATTGTCCTCTGTAATGGTAAACAAATAGACTTACAAAATCTGTATGCTTTGGGCTCTGGTAGTATAAAGAAATTGCCAACGTTTTGTCATCTAAGGTGTAGCGCCACCCATTTGTCTTTACTTAGGCCAACAAAAAAAAAAGAGTTGACTTGCCCTTTCCGACCGACCCAAATGTGCGGAAATCTAGGGTCGCTATTTTTATTTTTATTTTTATTTTATTTTCAACAACAAAAGAAAAAAATTGAAAGAAGCACATAACAATAAAGAAAGATGAAAACGTGTTTTTGAGTATTATCTGCTTGTTTAAAAATTAAAAAATTAAAAAAATTAAAAATTAAAAAAATTAAAAAAATAAAAATAAAAACATTAAAAAGAGTTTTGTTGCAGTAAATTATCAAAAAAAATGGAAAAATTATCAACAAAAAATAAATAAAATCCAACCGTCCAACCGTCCGACCTTGACCCTGAAAGGGCAAGTCAACTTTTTTCTTTTCTTTTTTGGCCTTATGAATGGCTAAATCAGGAATAAAAGAATGATAATCATGATTTTATTCTTGGTCATTTTGTTGCCATCAAGCTTCTTTTGTATCATTTCATGAAAGTTTGTTGCCTTTAGGGTCGTTGTTTGCAATGCGATGATGGTAGATTATGTTGTCTATGTCATTACAGCTTTCCTCCAGCTTGCTGTAGATTTTCTGATAGATCCCTAAGGAAATATGTAGTGTTGGCATGGCAATCTGAAAGGTATAATTTTGTTTCAAGGTGTCATCAGTGTCTGAAACCAGAATTCCTTGGATTGTGTAATGTGTATTGCTTTCGAAAAGGTCTTTGATAATGATAGAGGGGAACTGGTGGGAATTATACAGTACACTAAAATTTTAAATAAAAACTCTGAATCATAAATAGAAGTCTGCACATGTTTCAATTCAAGGCTATTCATAGCTGCCCGAGTCTAGGTGATTGACTCTGCATCACATATCTTTGCATGATTGCGCAATGAGATACGCTTAATGGAATGGTCGTCCATCGGCATGATGCTTTGGTTGGATTTTATAGGATTTATAGCAATAGCAGTAAACATTTAAGGATAGAAATATATTTACATCTCTTGGTTCTATTGGGAACAGCGGTGGTCTCACAACACTTTTGCTTATAACTTTGGAACGCTCCTTTCTTGACCCGTCAGTTTGGGAATCAACATAGTTTTGTTGCCATCTTTCTAGAGTCCTTGATGATGCAGGAGGTCCCTCTTGATGTCTTTCCTTAAGTGGTACTTGCCATCTTGCTTTGGGAAGCGACCACCAACGAGATAGATATAGGTAGAGCGATGACTGTAGCTAGGGTCATTGCCAGCCCATTTACGATGCAATCCTAAATCTCACTCTCGAAATCGTGTAAAATTATAAATGAACCGCCAAATCTTTCAAAACATAGTGAATTCAATCAGTTATATATACATTAGAAATGTAGAAATAATTATCAACTTTTGTTTTGGATATCTTTAATTAATTTCTTAGTTTAAGCTACATAAGATATCAGTGTTAAATAAAGCTAGCAAAATAATTCTCTGAAATCAGTAATATTATTTCAGGGCCCGTTGCCGCAAGTGGTCGTGTGAAGCCAATTTTGCGAGCTTGCGACCAATTGCAGCAACGGTTCATGAATGATTCGACTGAATTTAGTGGATTTGCAAATAATACGGCAACTTTATACAATTTTGCGAGCAGATGGTACTCAAAACAACTGGAAATCAGCCCTTTTTGGGTCAATCTTAAATCTTGATACGGGATTCTCGGCCAAAATATGTGCATATTTACTTACGTATGTGATTGATTTTGTAAAACGATGAAATTTCATAAAATTATTTTTTGATTTGTTGACTTCATTTTCTTGACAAGCAGGGCGCTCTATGTATACCTATCTCTTTGGCGACCACACAGGTATTTTGATGCGCCTTGTTGTTTTCTTCAGGGCTGACAATACCTTTCTCTATTTGCTTGATCAGTTTATCCAAACCTTTTGATAATTCATTTACTTTGTCATTGAGGTCTTTGCTTTGTATCGTCTCTTCTATAAATGTTGGCAATATCATTTCAACCTTCTAGTACCTGCTATAGCTTGGTGAATGATGATCTTATCAAGGTTGGGCATTTCTTCAGAAAAGTAACAAAATATATTGTAGATATCAATTAAAGCAATTTCTTTCTATTGTCTACACTTACATTCGCTCTAATAGGGTGAATTAAAAGATATTGTGCACGATTTTAAACGGCCATTTGACCTTGATGCGTGCATTGGACCATGGATTTTTCGTTGTCTGTATAAAGCGTTGTTAATCTAGTTTATCCTCCCATTAAATGAAATTAATCGACTGAAAAATAATCAAACTGTGGCATGTTTTTGCCATTCCAATGGGATTTACACAGTTAAGACAATATTACTGCAGCATGATGATTGGAGTGAGAGTCTACAAGCAAGGCATTGTTGTGCCTGTAATTTATTACAGGTTCCTGGTATATTAAATGAGCAAAAGGTGGTAAAACATTGTAGAAATAAGTAGTTCAGATGGTAATACTTTACATATTAAAATGATTGCACAAATATAATGTTCTGAAGACATTTTGTTTGTTGATTATAGCACCGAAAAGTCATTCATATTTGCCATATTAGGTTCACAAATTATACGGTCTGAGTTACGGTCTTCTGCTAAAGGTTTTTTTAAAGACATGAAATAAAATGTTAGCTTCCTTGCAATTTAAAATAGAAATCAGTTGTTTGCTTATAATTAAGTTGTTTTTAAAAAAAAATGGTGGCCATGTCGAAGGAAGACTTCATTAAAATGAAGTCTAAATGAAGTCTTCCTTCGACATGGCCACCATTTTTCTGAAGACATGAGTGTGCCCTGTCCAACATGTTGTGAACAGCTCGTCTAACCTCCCTTGTCATCCTGTTGCAGCGTAGGGATGTCACTTTGGCTCTGAAACATCCTCCACTTTTTGAAGTCTTCTTGCCTCCACTTCTTGTGAAAGGATGATTTTTCAGGAACATTTTGACAATTAATGTGATGATTATGACGTTTTTAGCCTAACCAATTTACTGTGTGTAAATACCTTTGGGAACAATGCTTTATACAGACAAATCCATGGTTCAATGCACGCATCAAGGTCAAATGGCAGTGCACAATTTTTTTTGATTCACCCTATATAAGGCCCCCCCCCCAAAAAAAAAAAAGTTGACTTGCCCTTTCCGACCCACGAATTTTCGGACATCTATAGGGTCGCTATTTTTTTTTTTTTTTTTTTTTTCAAAAAAAAAAAAAAAAAAGTTTTAAATTTTTTTTGAAAGAAGCACAGAACAATAAAGAAAGATGAAAACGTGTTTTTGAGTAGTATCTGCTTGTTTAAAAATCATAAAAAAATCAACAAAATCAACAACAACAAAAATCCGACTGTCCGACCCAGACTCTGGCCCTGAAAGGGCAAGTCAATTTTTTTTTTTTTGGCCTAATGGAGTTTGACTATCATAATGAAGTGAATGATTAAATGAATGAATAAATTTATAAATAGATAAACATAATGAATTCATATAAAAAGAAAGCTAATGAGATAATCCGTCTGTCTCAATTAAAAAATTGTGCACAGATTTTAAGAGATAAAATCCTAAAGTTGAGTACACTTTTTTTTTACTCACTCTGTATACTACATTCATAAATCAATAGACCCTGGTACAAGTCTCAGTACATTCACACGACATGGCTTAGTGTGTGTCTTGCTCGATTAGAATGAAGCATGTATATTTTCCTGCTAACTACTACACTCTAGAAAACCCAATATAAATATGAGTGTCAGATTTATATCATACTTTCTTCAGCGTCAGTTTTGAAGTTTGGTGTGATTATTATCAATTGAAATACACTGAAAGTGAACAACAGGTTTTCACCTATTTCAATTATGTTATTAGAGCAGATAAAAATAATTTGATGAAATTAACAGGTTAGTAGAAAACATTTTCCTCACTATATTGCATGCATTAGACTTGGACTGCAATGTTAACTTCATATTCTTTATGGTATAAATCATTCTGGGTGTCACGACCCGAGTTAGCTCGGACTTTACAATTAAACGATTTACTATACACAGACTTTATAAACAACAATTTAATATAAAACAATGAATAAACATTGCAACACATTTCACGTGCTCGGTAATCACTGATTTAGTTGGCTAAGTGCACTTACCGTTTGTATAACATGTTCCACCAGAAGAAAAATCAGTTGTCGCGGGCTCGAGAGTCTTATTAAAGGTCTTCAATATCGTCGGCAAAATACAGAATAGTCAGTTCTTCAGCAGCGATGTTCCGTACTGGACCGGTTCACAAGTCTGCCATAGACTTCAGAAGTTAGACTCTCAGTGTCGTATCTTTTATTTATGTTCTCCGATTATCATTCAACAGGAATGAGCGACTGATTATCGTCCTGCCATAGACAACAGAAGATGCTCGCAGGGCCGTATCGGTTATTTATGTTCTCCGATTCTCATTTAACAGGAATGAGCTAGACTGATTATCGACGGTCCTGCCATAGACAACAGCAGATCTGATTCTCTCGCAGTGCCGTATCTTTCTAAAGTTTTCCTGCATGGCCCTCAGCCCTTCCGTGCCGATTTCCAGCGTCCTTCGTTCTGCCTCTCCGTTTGTTTTGTTTCTTCTGTCTCCTGTGTTGCTTCGTTGTCACGACACCTGTGTCGCGTATTGCCGCACTGCGTATTACGTTGCGTATTAAAGTCTGTGTAAGCCTTGGACCCTGACACTGGGACACCCTGTATTGTGTAGTAAAATAATACTATCTTAAATTTATTTCATATTCATTTTCTGAAATATCACCAACGTATTAATTAGCCAAGAAATGCAGGCTCTGACTGATGGGTCTTCACGTTTACAGATGTTTCCCAAGATTTCTAATGTCGTTATTCTTTGCGATTTGCCGATCTCTACTAGAGTGTCCCCAAGTGAGTAAATATCGCTTTGGACAGTGTGTTCGGTAATCTCATGGGTCTTCACGTTTACAGATGTTTCCCAAGATTTCTAATGCCGTTATTCTTTGCGATTTGCCGATATCTACTAGAGTGTCCCCAAGTGAGTAAATATCGCTTTGGACAGTGTGTTCGGTAAACTCATGGGTCTTCACGTTTACAGATGTTTCCCAAGATTTCTAATGCCGTTATTCTTTGCGATTTGCCGATATCTACTAGAGTGTCCCCAAGTGAGTAAATATCGCTTTGGACAGTGTGTTCGGTAAACTCATGGGTCTTCACGTTTACAGATGTTTCCCAAGATTTCTAATGCCGTTATTCTTTGCGATTTGCCGATATCTACTAGAGTGTCCCCAAGTGAGTAAATATCGCTTTGGACAGTGTGTTCGGTAAACTCATGGGTCTTCACGTTTACAGATGTTTCCCAAGATTTCTAATGCCGTTATTCTTTGCGATTTGCCGATATCTACTAGAGTGTCCCCAAGTGAGTAAATATCGCTTTGGACAGTGTGTTCGGTAAACTCATGGGTCTTCACGTTTACAGATGTTTCCCAAGATTTCTAATGCCGTTATTCTTTGCGATTTGCCGATCTCTACCAGAGTGTCCCCAAGTGAGTAAATATCGCTTTGGACAGTGTGTTCGGTAAACTCATGGGTCTTCACGTTTACAGATGTTTCCCAAGATTTCTAATGTCGTTATTCTTTGCGATTTACCGATATCTACTAGAGTGTCCCCAAGTGAGTAAATATCACTTTGGACAGTGTGTTCGGTAAACTCATGGGTCTTAACGTTTGCAGATGTTTCCCAAGATTTCTAATGCCGTTATTCTTTGCGATTTACCGATATCTACTAGAGTGTCCCCAAGTGAGTAAATATCGCTTTGGACAGTGTGTTCGGTAAACTCATGGGTCTTCACGTTTACAGATGTTTCCCAAGATTTCTAATGTCGTTATTCTTTGCGATTTGCCGATCTCTACCAGAGTGTCCCCAAGTGAGTAAATATCGCTTTGGACAGTGTGTTTGGTAAACTCATGGGTCTTCACGTTTGCAGATGTTTCCCAAGATTTCTAATGCCGTTATTCTTTGCGATTTGCCGATCTCTACTAGAGTGTCCCCAAGTGAGTAAATATCGCTTTGGACAGTGTGTTCGGTAAACTCATGGGTCTTCACTTTTACAAATGTTTCCCAAGATTTCTAATGTCGTTATTCTTTGCGATTTGCCGATATCTGCTAGAGTGTCCCCAAGTGAGTAAATATCGCTTTGGACAGTGTGTTTGGTAAACTCATGGGTCTTCACTTTTACAAATGTTTCCCAAGATTTCTAATGTCGTTATTCTTTGCGATTTGCCGATCTCTACCAGAGTGTCCCCAAGTGAGTAAATATCGCTTTGGACAGTGTGTTCGGTAAACTCATGGGTCTTCACTTTTACAAATGTTTCCCAAGATTTTTAATGTCGTTATTCTTTGCGATTTGCCGATCTCTACCAGAGTGTCCCCAAGTGAGTAAATATCGCTTTGGACAGTGTGTGTTCGGTAAACTCATGGGTCTTCACTTTTACAGATGTTTCCCAAGATTTCTAATGCCGTTATTCTTTGCGATTTACCGATATCTACTAGAGTGTCCCCAAGTGAGTAAATATCGCTTTGGACAGTGTGTTCGGTAAACTCATGGGTCTTCACTTTTACAGATGTTTCCCAAGATTTCTAATGCCGTTATTCTTTGCGATTTGCCGATATCTACTAGAGTGTCCCCAAGTGAGTAAATATCGCTTTGGACAGTGTGTTCGGTAAACTCATGGGTCTTCACGTTTGCAGATGTTTCCCAAGATTTCTAATGTCGTTATTCTTTGCGATTTGCCGATCTCTACCAGAGTGTCCCCAAGTGAGTAAATATCGCTTTGGACAGTGTGTTCGGTAAACTCATGGGTCTTCACGTTTACAGATGTTTCCCAAGATTTCTAATGCTGTTATTCTTTGGGATTTGCCAATCTCTACTAGAGTGTCCCCAAGTGAGTAAATATCGCTTTGGACAGTGTGTTCGGTAAACTCATGGGTCTTCACGTTTACAGATGTTTCCCAAGATTTCTAATGCTGTTATTCTTTGGGATTTGCCAATCTCTACTAGAGTGTCCCCAAGTGAGTAAATATCGCTTTGGACAGTGTTTTTGGTAAACTCATGGGTCTTCACGTTTACAGATGTTTCCCAAGATTTCTAATGCTGTTATTCTTTGGGATTTGCCGATCTCTACCAGAGTGTCCCCAAGTGAGTAAATATCGCTTTGGACAGTGTGTTCGGTAAACTCATGGGTCTTCACTTTTACAAATGTTTCCCAAGATTTCTAATGCCGTTATTCTTTGCGATTTGCCGATTTCTACCAGAGTGTCCCCAAGTGAGTAAATATCGCTTTGGACAGTGTGTTCGGTAAACTCATGGGTCTTCACTTTTACAGATGTTTCCCAAGATTTCTAATGCCGTTATTCTTTGCGATTTGCCGATATCTACTAGAGTGTCCCCAAGTGAGTAAATATCGCTTTGGACAGTGTGTTCGGTAAACTCATGGGTCTTCACGTTTACAGATGTTTCCCAAGATTTCTAATGCCGTTATTCTTTGCGATTTGCCGATCTCTACTATAGTGTCCCCAAGTGAGTAAATATCACTTTGGACAGTGTGTTCGGTAAACTCATGGGTCTTCACGTTTACAGATGTTTCCCAAGATTTCTAGTGCCGTTATTCTTTGCGATTTGCCGATCTCTACTATAGTGTCCCCAAGTGAGTAAATATCGCTTTGGACAGTGTATTCGGTAACACATGTTGGGATCTCTGGTGCGATATGACCGCAAACCGATTTATAAATCACTTACTCCTCTGTGGTTAACTTGAGGGGAGTTGGGTCGGCTCTGATTGGTCTGGCAACCCCTAAATCAATGATCTGGGCTATGCAGGTTGGGCTTCCCAAGTTGAATGCGAGTTAATAATCCTGTGGATAACATTGTCTGGTTTGAGATTGCAATGTAGCACACCAGCTTTGGGCCCTGATCATAATTGATTATGAGTTTCCTGTTGCCGCCCGCATCCGAAATTGAATATTATAAAATATTTTATTATTTTATTTTTATTTAGGATTTCACCATTAAAATGACTTTCAATAAACTTTATTTGCTACTTTCTGACTTAAATCCTATCAGCTATGATGATGTACAAACATAGAACATGATTGCATTATTACTTTGGTATCAAATTAATCATACTTGGAAAATAATTAAATGCAGAGTCCTCGATTTTAGGGATTGAAATTGGTTGCAACCACAAAATAATTAGTTTCAAAATAAAATAAAATAAAAGATAATTAAAAGTCACCTCGTCCCTTTTTTTAAACCTGCAACAGGAAACTCAAAATTGATTGTGAAGGGCCTAATGTGTAGATCCTGCATTCCACTGCAAATCCCGAGAGATATATTGACACAATCCTCTTCGTTCACGGTGGTGGCGCTGTTGCCTTGGAGAACGGCGTCTATTGTGTTGGCAGAGTTGGCGAGTATATCTCCAAACAACTCCATGACTATTGCTGTGGGTTTGTGATGTTTAGGATCTAAGATTGTTCCTATAATATTCGGAAACCTGCCGCTATTGTTTAATTTCGCCAATGTCTGCGCTTCATGATGTGTGTGTGTCTTTGATTTGCTTGTTCCTTTTTAGTATGCACTGTTTGCCTATCTTGATCATACGCGCCATGAACAGGGTATATGAAAATACATTGGATCTAAATATGCAAACACTTTACCTTGGTTTTACAAAAGAAATGGGACTTTTTGAAATGTCCCAATTATCGATATCTTCTTGGTAGCGTATTTCGATGTCCATCTTCTTTGTTCTGGTAGTGTCACTTCTGTGACCATATTTGTCTCGTGTAATCGAGAATGTGGTTATTTCTATTAACCTTTTTATACAGGTGCCATTTATGGCCCTTTATTAACCTTCTTAGGAATCACTTTATTATGATCCTAAATACCTTTATATATGAGATATAATAAATTGAGCTGTCACCAGGAATCACTTTTGTCTATTATAAAGAGAAACATTTGTGTCCTGAGTGACTTTGTCTCCTATTTATTTATTATCTCTATGTGGCTCATTTATGTCCACTTATAATAAAACCCTTTAAAGAGTCATTGAGAGACACGATTCAAACACGTTGTACAATAAGTTTGTCCTCTTGTTATAATGGTTTATTTCATCACTTATCACATCTTCTGAGACAACATTGTTATTTATGATACACAATGTGGTTGTCCCATTGCCATATTTGGATCAGCGGCGTGTACTACATGTAGTGACTTTGAGGAATTCATGAGCTCTTAAATTCAGTGGACAATGTTTGAAAAGTTGGTCCAATGAATTTATTATGTGCCAAATGTATGTACTTGGCTATATTTACAATGGTACTGTATTTACAAATCGGGAATTCATTGCTATGCAAGAACCGCAAAACCCGAGAATCGTTCTATGTAAGAACCGCAAAACCAGGGATCTGCTTTACTTTATTAAAACTGTCCTATTTCGTTGGCGCACAAACCGTAACGGACATTATGTAATACATTCATATTTGATTTGCAAGAACCGCAAAACCAGGGAATTGCTTTACTTTACCAAAACTGTCCTATTTCGTTGGCGCACAAACCGTGACGGACATTATGTAATACATTCATATTTGATTGGAAATTAACCATGGATTGATTGTCCAGACTATGAACATTATTGGAATTATTTATAGTGACAGTTTAGAGATAAAAATGTAAGTAGCTATTTGTAGCAGGGGTGACTGACAGATAGTTTAAGACAGGTCGTCTGCTCGGACAGTCTAGGCCTACGAATTCGGCATGTTCACAGGCCTCTAAACTGTCTTATAAGGAGACGCATTTCTGCTCTGGACAATGTCACAGAAGAAACCCTTTGTCCTAAAACAAGAGTTATTAACTTAGACATATCAGTTGACAAGGTAGACAAACTAAATGAGTCCTTATTGCCTTTATGCTCTAGCAATGGACATTTATCCAGCTTATTTGTCTCACCGTAAACACCATTGATTCATCTGTAAACAGGTAAAGCTAGACTTTAATAGAGATGAGACAATTTAATAATATGAACTAGTTAGACAAGGAACTTCTATGGATTAATGTTTGTCCATAAGTGTCCCAATCGTCACACATGTCCAGTTCTGTCTCACTCGCATTGTCCTGCATTGTCTTATCAGTTCTGTCCTAGTCTTGTCTTATCATGTTAGTCCGTCACACCCTTTGGGAGTTGTCCCATGGTGCTAGGCACCGGGACACTCCCTTTATCTTAGTACTTTTTGTCTCACCTTGTTATAGCTAGTAGTACTAGGAATGTTCAAGTGGTGGGTCTTAGTCTGTGACCGAATGGTGACGTTGTTGTCTTAATCTGTCCTATATATACCCTTTGAGACATAAAGCCCCGCCCTTAACCTAGGCTCTGATTGGCCAGAAGTAAAACTGAGCTCTCCTCTAATTGGCTGATCCGTATATGCTAATGAGACTTACCTTAAATCTGTCTTGCGCGTGCGCCGTAGGACGCACTTGTACGCGGAAGACAGATTGTTTACAAAATATTCTTAAATCATATTTTATGCCGAAAATGTGCCTATTTTGAACAATAACTTTCTTTTAAATGTATAAATCAAAATTCTGGCAAGGCTACGTTGTCCGAAATGATGAGAGGGGTTTTAGGAGGGATTTTTGGGTCCAGCATCCTAGAAATGTGTGAGAAAACCGGATGTCAACACTGAGTTTGACAGATAGAGATCGGAAAATGTTGATCTCGAAGTAATGAAAACATTGGATTATAAACCTGTTTTTGGAGGTTATTTCACCGGATAACAAGCGCAAATGGGTGAATAAATGGTCTCTTTACTATTTATCAGGATCGTCTGAAGTCATAAAGTGGTAAGAATTTAGTAAATGGCCAAATAAAGGATCGTAAAATACGGCTCCAAATTCGGCAGACTTGCCGTATACTAAACGTGGAGTGTAAATTTTGTACTTTGAAATCTTAGGATTGAAGGCCTGTTTTCGTTACACTACCCCCTCCTTAAAACATAATTTTGTCCTCAAAATGGTAGGTAGTGCTTTGAAATTGAATACTTAAATTTGGAAATGTGTTAGGACTTAGGGAAAGGGAAAGTGTTTCTGTCTTTGTATTTGGTTTTTGTTTTGTTTTTGTTTTCATTTTCTCTTTTTATTCAACATTCATCATAATAATCACATATATATACACTTTTCATAGTTCATCATAGTTCATTATGGTTCATCATAGTTCATCATAGCTCATCAGAGAATCATCTTGAGTTTTTGTTTTATTTTAATTCATTAATTAGTTAGCCATTAAAAGTTAATCATTATTCCTTTTTGAAAAGTAGAAACCCCGCTCCCCCGATTAGCTCCCTCATCGTGACTTTGTAGGAGCCCAAGCACCAGTCAGTCTGAGTTTCCATGTGGTTTGGTCCTCTTGTTTTGGCCTCTGTCAGCTCTCCTGCCTCCTCTTCTCCGATCTCTGGCACTACTGCTTTTTCCACCTCCACTTCTGTCTCTGCTTTTTCCTCCTCCACATCTGGCTCTGGCTCTACTGCGGCCTCGACATCTGGTTCAGCCCCTGCTGCGTCCTCTGCTTCCTGGGCAATCGCTGGTATTGGATTGGTACTGCCTTCTATCTCCTGCGACGCTTCAATGCTAATGGTGTCGATGTCGGCTGACTGCCCATAGTGTGGCGCTGCTTTTCGGGATGTTGGCCCGTCCACTCCCTTCAGCTTTGTTGCTGGTTTTGGGTTGATGCTAACTACTTCTATCTCATTATCGTCAGAGGAGGATAGGCTCAGGTCCTCCTCTAACAGGTTGCGTGTTTTTTTTGCTGGGGGTCCCGCAATCCGTGTGGTTTCAACTCTTTGGGGTGGTTTGGTTGATGTCATTGTGGCGGTTATGCTAGCTGGCGGCTTGGTTACTGTTGGCCGGGCGACAGTTGCGGGGGGACGGCCTATAGCTGCGGGTGCCCTGTTCTCTGCTGGTCGAGTGGAGGTCATGTGCGATCCCTTGGTAACCGGTTTCTTGGGTTGTCTGTATTCTTCTAGCGGCTCAGCCTCTGCGGCGGGTCTATGTTTCCGGGCTGCATGTTTTCTTAGTGACGCCTTGGATGGTCCAGTATAGGGTCACTTGGAACACCCAAATGGTTTTTTGGCCTCGTGGTGGCTCCTCTCTACGTTGGTTGTCGTCCCTATGTTGTGATTGGTTATGAGATGGCGGCGCAGTGCTGCTTCATCCATGAAGGATCTCGGACAAAATGGACACCTGATGTTGGTGGGTGGTGTCCCGTCTCTCTTCTCGTTATGTTCGATGTGGTGTTGACCATGGTGATGACGGTGCTCTGTCCGATTGGTACGTGACATCTGTAATGTGGAAAACAAACAGAAACAATAATTTCATTAATTATTATGGACAGAAATTCAATTTATTTTACAGAGAAATTCCGTACCAATGTGGAGTTTTACTGGTTCGACCTTGTTTTGTTACATAGGGACCATTCTCTAATGAGTTTGATTTGTTCATGAATTCCTCCTCAGTGTCACTTGTACACGTTTCTACCTCGCCACAGCTTCTTAGTTTATCCCGATGTACCAATACCCTTTTTGTGCTCTTTTTGGGAGCAGAAGTAGGTTCTATCTGATATAAAAGATCAGAGACCTTCTTCCTAACACAGTAGGGACCTTTCCATTCGTTTTGTAACTTGGGGCTGAGTCCTTTCTTGCGTAGGGGATAGTAGTACCAGACTAACTGTCCCTCCTTAAAGTCCTGGAGTTGGCGACCTGACCTATGATCATACTGTTTCGTTTGCTTTTCACCAGATATCTTAAGTTTGGTTCTAGCCATTTCATGGACTTTTGCTAGGTTTTCTGTGTGTTTTTCCACATACGACTCTAGCCTTTCCTGTTTAGGTTCGGGAGGTTTCCCCATTACCAGGTCCATGGGGAGGGTTACCTCCCTTCCCAACATCATTTCATTTGGAGAGTGACCAGTACTGTCGTGGACTGCCGATCGGTAGGCCATCATCACGTATGGTAGATGGCAGTCCCAGTCTTTCTGGTTATCCGAGGTGAACCTAGCCAGCATTCCTTGCAAGGTTCTATTAAATCTTTCTATCATTCCATCAGACTGTGGTCTGTATGGTGTGGTACGTGTTTGGTCTATGTCTAATAATTGACAAAGTTGGCGAAACAAGTTGGATTGGAAGCTGCTTCCCTGATCAGAGTGTATTTGTCGGGGTACACCCATACGACATATAACTGTCTCAATCAGAGCATCAGCTATAGTGTGTGCCTCTTGGTTAGGTAAAGGGACAGCCTCCATCCATTTGGTGAAATAATCACCTATGCACAGGATGTACCGGTTCCCTTTATTTGTGATCGGTAGTGGACCCATTATGTCCAGAGCTATCCTTTCCAAAAAGGTTGACTTCCCTTTCCGACCGACCCGAATTTTCGGAAATCTAGGGTCTTTTTTTTTTTTAAAGTTTAAAAAAAAAATTAAAAAATTGAAAGAAGCACACAACAATAAAGAAAGATGAAAACATGTTTTTGAGTAGTATCTGCTTGTTTAAAAGTCATGAAAAAATCAAAAAAAATCAACAACAAAAAATCTCAGACCGTCCGACCCAGACTGTGGCCCTGAAAGGGCAAGTCAACTTTTTTTTTTTTTGCCTAATGGAGTTTGACTTTCATAATGAAGTGAATGATTAAATGAATTCATAAATTTATAAATAGATAAACATAATGAATTCATATAAAAAGAAAGCTAATGAGATAATCCGTCTGTCTCAATTAAAAATTTGTGCACAGATTTTAAGATATAAAATCACAAAGTTTAGTACACTTTTTTTTTACTCGCCCTGTATACTACATTCATAAATCAATAGACCCTGGTACGAGTCTCAGTACATTCACACGACATGGCTTAGTGTGTGTCTTGCTCGATTCTAATGAAGCATCTATATTTTCCTGCTAACTACTACACTCTAGAAAACCCAATATAAATATGAGTGTCAGATTTATATCATACTTTCTTCAGCTTCAGTTTTGAAGTTTGGTGTGATTATTATCAATTGAAATACGCTGAAAGTGAACAACAGGTTTTCACCAATTTCAATTATGTTATTAGAACAGATAAAAATAATTTGATGAAATTAACAGGTTAGTAGAAAACATTTTCCTCACTTTATTGCATGCATTAGACTTGGACTGCAATGTTAAAGGGGCATTGAGAGATGTATCGATATACTAAATGAGCAAATAACGTACAGATAATCATCAACATAGCCCAAATCATACAATTCCGACATCGCCTTCATGCCAAACTAAGCAAATAACGGCACTTCCGAGTTGAGATTTGCAGCGAAAGTCCGTGAGTAAAACCTAGCATAACTTTTGAATTCAGCACCTTAGTTTCGATATGATCATATCGAAACTAAGAAAATCATGAAATTTTATATGATAAACGGCGAAAGTTGGTTTACTGTTTCAGATGGTAGTTAGTATATGCCTAAGTATTACTTTGATGCAAGAAAACTGATTTCCAGGATAATTGAGGGCGCACTCCCATACGTATCTCTCAATGCCCCTTTAACGTCATATTCTTATGGTATAAATCATTCTGGGACACCCTGTATTGTGTATCAAAAGAATACTATCTTAAATTTATTTCATATTCATTTTCTGAAATTTCACCAACGTATTAATTAGCCAAGAAATGCAGGCTCTGACTGATGGGTCTTCACTTTTACAGATGTTTCCCAAGATTTCTAATGTCGTTATTCTTTGCGATTTGCCGATCTCTACTAGAGTGTCCCCAAGTGAGTAAATAACGCTTTAGACAGTGTGTTCGGTAAACTCATGGGTCTTCACGTTTACAGATGTTTCCCAAGATTTCTAATGCCGTTATTCTTTGCGATTTGCCGATCTCTACTAGAGTGTCCCCAAGTGAGTAAATAACGCTTTAGACAGTGTGTTCGGTAAACTCATGGGTCTTCACGTTTACAGATGTTTCCCAAGATTTCTAATGCCGTTATTCTTTGCGATTTGCCGATCTCTACTAGAGTGTCCCCAAGTGAGTAAATAACGCTTTAGACAGTGTGTTCGGTAAACTCATGGGTCTTCACGTTTACAGATGTTTCCCAAGATTTCTAATGCCGTTATTCTTTGCGATTTGCCGATCTCTACTAGAGTGTCCCCAATTGAGTAAATATCGCTTTGGACTGTGTGTTCGGTAAACTCATGGGTCTTCACGTTTACAGATGTTTCCCAAGATTTCTAATGCCGTTATTCTTTGCGATTTGCCGATCTCTACTAGAGTGTCCCCAATTGAGTAAATATCGCTTTGGACTGTGTGTTCGGTAAACTCATGGGTCTTCACGTTTACAGATGTTTCCCAAGATTTCTAATGCCGTTATTCTTTGCGATTTGCCGATCTCTACTAGAGTGTCCCCAAGTGAGTAAATAACGCTTTAGACAGTGTGTTCGGTAAACTCATGGGTCTTCACTTTTACAGATGTTTCCCAAGATTTCTAATGCCGTTATTCTTTGCGATTTGCCGATCTCTACTAGAGTGTCCCCAAGTGAGTAAATAACGCTTTAGACAGTGTGTTCGGTAAACTCATGGGTCTTCACGTTTACAGATGTTTCCCAAGATTTCTAATGCCGTTATTCTTTGCGATTTGCCGATCTCTACTAGAGTGTCCCCAATTGAGTAAATATCGCTTTGGACTGTGTGTTCGGTAAACTCATGGGTCTTCACGTTTACAGATGTTTCCCAAGATTTCTAATGCCGTTATTCTTTGCAATTTGCCGATCTCTACTAGAGTGTCCCCAAGTGAGTAAATAACGCTTTAGACAGTGTGTTCGGTAAACTCATGGGTCTTCACGTTTACAGATGTTTCCCAAGATTTCTAATGCCGTTATTCTTTGCGATTTGCCGATCTCTACTAGAGTGTCCCCAAGTGAGTAAATATCGCTTTGGACAGTGTGTTCGGTAAACTCATGGGTCTTCACGTTTACAGATGTTTCCCAAGATTTCTAATGCCGTTATTCTTTGCGATTTGCCGATCTCTACTAGAGTGTCCCCAATTGAGTAAATATCGCTTTGGACTGTGTGTTCGGTAAACTCATAGGTCTTCACGTTTACAGATGTTTCCCAAGATTTCTAATGCCGTTATTCTTTGCGATTTGCCGATCTCTACTAGAGTGTCCCCAATTGAGTAAATATCGCTTTGGACTGTGTGTTCGGTAAACTCATGGGTCTTCACGTTTACAGATGTTTCCCATGCTTTCTAATGCCGTTATTCTTTGCGATTTGCCGATCTCTACTAGAGTGTCCCCAATTGAGTAAATATCGCTTTGGACTGTGTGTTCGGTAAACTCATGGGTCTTCACGTTTACAGATGTTTCCCAAGATTTCTAATGCCGTTATTCTTTGCGATTTGCCGATCTCTACTAGAGTGTCCCCAAGTGAGTAAATAACGCTTTAGACAGTGTGTTCGGTAAACTCATGGGTCTTCACGTTTACAGATGTTTCCCAAGATTTCTAATGCCGTTATTCTTTGCGATTTGCCGATCTCTACTAGAGTGTCCCCAATTGAGTAAATATCGCTTTGGACTGTGTGTTCGGTAAACTCATGGGTCTTCACGTTTACAGATGTTTCCCAAGATTTCTAATGCCGTTATTCTTTGCGATTTGCCGATCTCTACTAGAGTGTCCCCAATTGAGTAAATATCGCTTTGGACTGTGTGTTCGGTAAACTCATGGGTCTTCACGTTTACAGATGTTTCCCAAGATTTCTAATGCCGTTATTCTTTGCGATTTGCCGATCTCTACTAGAGTGTCCCCAAGTGAGTAAATATCGCTTTAGACAGTGTGTTCGGTAAACTCATGGGTCTTCACGTTTACAGATGTTTCCCAAGATTTCTAATGCCGTTATTCTTTGCGATTTGCCGATCTCTACTAGAGTGTCCCCAATTGAGTAAATATCGCTTTGGACTGTGTGTTCGGTAAACTCATGGGTCTTCACGTTTACAGATGTTTCCCAAGATTTCTAATGCCGTTATTCTTTGCGATTTGCCGATCTCTACTAGAGTGTCCCCAATTGAGTAAATATCGCTTTGGACTGTGTGTTCGGTAAACTCATGGGTCTTCACGTTTACAGATGTTTCCCAAGATTTCTAATGCCGTTATTCTTTGCGATTTGCCGATCTCTACTAGGTGTCCCCAAGTGAGTAAATATCGCTTTGGACAGTGTGTTCGGTAAACTCATGGGTCTTCACGTTTACAGATGTTTCCCAAGATTTCTAATGCCGTTATTCTTTGCGATTTGCCGATCTCTACTAGAGTGTCCCCAATTGAGTAAATATCGCTTTGGACTGTGTGTTCGGTAAACTCATGGGTCTTCACGTTTACAGATGTTTCCCAAGATTTCTAATGCCGTTATTCTTTGCGATTTGCCGATCTCTACTAGAGTGTCCCCAAGTGAGTAAATATCGCTTTGGACAGTGTGTTCGGTAAACTCATGGGTCTTCACGTTTACAGATGTTTCCCAAGATTTCTAATGCCGTTATTCTTTGCGATTTGCCGATCTCTACTAGAGTGTCCCCAATTGAGTAAATATCGCTTTGGACTGTGTGTTCGGTAAACTCATGGGTCTTCACGTTTACAGATGTTTCCCAAGATTTCTAATGCCGTTATTCTTTGCGATTTGCCGATCTCTACTAGAGTGTCCCCAAGTGAGTAAATATCGCTTTGGACAGTGTGTTCGGTAAACTCATGGGTCTTCACGTTTACAGATGTTTCCCAAGATTTCTAATGCCGTTATTCTTTGCGATTTGCCGATCTCTACTAGAGTGTCCCCAAGTGAGTAAATATCGCTTTGGACAGTGTGTTCGGTAAACTCATGGGTCTTCACGTTTACAGATGTTTCCCAAGATTTCTAATGCCGTTATTCTTTGCGATTTGCCGATCTCTACTAGAGTGTCCCCAAGTGAGTAAATATCGCTTAGGACAATGTGTCCGGTTACACATGTTGCGATCTCTGGTGCGATATGACCGCAAACCGATTTATAAATTGCTCCTCTGTGGTTAACTTGAGGGGAGTTGGGGCGGCTCTGATTGGTCTGACAACCCCTTAATCAATGATCTGGACTTCCCAAGTTGAATGCGGGTTAATAACCCCTTAATCAATGATTTGGGCTTCCCAAGTCGAATGCGGGTTAATAACCCCTTAATCAATGATTTGGGCTTCCCAAGTTGAATGCGTGTTAATAACCCCTTAATCAATGATTTGGGCTTCCCAAGTTGAATGCGGGTTAATAACCCCTTAATCAATGATTTGGGCTTCCCAAGTTGAATGCGGGTTAATAACCCCTTAATCAGTGATTTGGGCTTCCCAAGTTGAATGCGTGTTAATAACCCCTTAATCAATGATTTGGGCTTCCCAAGTTGAATGCGGGTTAATAACCCCTTAATCAATGATCTGGGCTTCCCAAGTTGAATGCGGGTTAATAACCCCTTAATCAGTGATTTGGGCTTCCCAAGTTGAATGCGGGTTAATAACCCCTTAATCAATGATCTGGGCTTCCCAAGTTGAATGCGGGTTAATAACCCCTTAATCAATGATTTGGGCTTCCCAAGTTGAGTGCGGGTTAATAACCCCTTAATCAATGATTTGGGCTTCCCAAGTTGAATGCGGGTTAATAACCCCTTAATCAATGATTTGGGCTTCCCTAGTTGAATGCGGGTTAATAACCCCTTAATCAATGATCTGGGCTTCCCAAGTTGAATGCGGGTTAATAACCCCTTAATCAATGATCTGGGCTTCCCAAGTTGAATACGGGTTAATAACCCCTTAATCAATGATTTGGGCTTCCCAAGTTGAATGCGGGTTAATAACCCCTTAATCAATGATCTGGGCTTCCCAAATTGAATGCGGGTTAATAACCCCTTAATCAATGATTTGGGCTTCCCAAGTTGAATGCGGGTTAATAACCCCTTAATCAATGATTTGGGCTTCCCAAGTTGAATGGGGGTTAATAACCCCTTAATCAATGATCTGGGCTTCCCAAGTTGAATGGGGGTTAATAACCCCTTAATCAATGATTTGGGCTTCCCAAGTTGAATGCGGGTTAATAACCCCTAAATCAATGATCTGGGCTTCCCAAGTTGAATGGGGGTTAATAACCCCTTAATCAATGATTTGGGCTTCCCAAGTTGAATGCGGGTTAATAACCCCTTAATCAATGATTTGGGCTTCCCAAGTTGAATGCGGGTTAATAACCCCTAAATCAATGATCTGGGCTTCCCAAGTTGAATGCGGGTTAATAACCCCTTAATCAATGATCTGGGCTTCCCAAGTTGAATGCGGGTTAATAACCCCTTAATCAATGATTTGGGCTTCCCAAGTTGAATGCGGGTTAATAACCCTATGGATGATAACATTGTCTGGTTTGAGATTGCAATGTAGCACACCAGCTTTGGGCCCTTCACAAATGATTATGAGTTTCCTGTTGCCGCCCGCATCCGAAATTGAATATTACAAAATATTTAATTATTTTATTTTTATTTAGGATTTTCACCTTTAAAATGATTTTCAATCAACTTTATTTGCTACTTTCTGACTTAAATCCTATCAGCTATGATGATGTACAAACATAGGACATGATTGCATTATTACTTTGGTATCAAATTAATCAAGTTTATGTAAGGCCTACTTCCATAAACCAAATTATTTACTGGAGCGGACAGTCGCCCACTGGCCTGGGCTGATCAATTTGCATAATAATGCGTCAGTGTTTCTTGGTTACCGGGCGCTGGGCCAATCAACGCTCTTGCTTTCTTGCCCGCGATTTTTGGCCTTTGTTATTGTGCAAGCGATAGGCTTTGTGTTTTTTGCTTCTCCTCCCTTTCATTCACTTTTCTTGTCGGCTTCAGCGAGATAGGTTGTGATTCTAAAAATTGGATATCTGTGGATATCTGATTTTACTCAACAACTTTTCTATTCCGAGTTATTTATACCTTGGCATTTTACCGGGTTTTACTTGGAATCTCGCGATTTTACATCGCCACCTATTCATATTTGAGTACAGAAACCAGTGATTTTATCTGGGACTAATATCTGCTTTTATCTGGACCGTTCGTTATCGCAAGTATTTTATTATAATAAATATAAATCTAACATTCGTAATTAACATCATCTGCGAGTCTTAATTACGATTTCAACATGGGCCGGCCCAGAAAAGGCACCAAGAAAAGGAAAGCATCCATTGTGACTGATAAAACCATCCTACTAAACGGTCGTCAATGACAATAACATTAACAACGCGATCAGACGGACACGATACAAGCGAGAGCCGTAGACGAGTTGTCAGGGCAACGCTATTTATAGCGCATCATCGGCATCAAATTCAAACACTTTAACAACACTAATGCAAATTCAAGGGCTTGTTCGCAAATCTCCGCAAGTATACAATAATAAATAAATGTCATAGATCACCGATATATATTTATATCACGAGTATGACTATCACGTTCATCTAAATGTATGCGCCGCCAACTAAATGGCTTTAAAACCCGATAGAAAGAAGCAACGACACCAACGGATAACAACAATATTACCATCGTAGATTGTGTATTGTCACAATTGACAATGGCGTAAGCTTTTAATCTTTCGATACAAGTAGACGTTTCTAACGATAGAGACGCGCTGAGGATGAATACATGCCTGATGTTTCGTACCAAGCAACACGAGAAGAACATGGACAACTGTGGCCGCAGAGTTTACCGACAGACATGTGTCAGGTACCGTACGGGTGTTAGAAACCGGGGATAGAAATGTGAATGAACAGGGCAGAATATCAGCCAACAACGACGAGTGATTTCCTATGATGTTCCGTGGACCATGTATCCAGCAGAGTGTCAGCCAAGCAAGAAATCAGATGTAAGAACTTTACAATATAATCCGTATGTTTCAGACCCCAATGATACAATGTTATTAGTTAAGCCCGAGTTTACTGTCATTTGTTAATCCCCATGCCTAGTTACGTTTCCCCAGGCCTTTCATGTTTATGTTCGTGATTGAGTAATATACTAATAGTTTTAGTTTTAAATCCCATCTTGACCGTGCCTATGTTATTCAAAATAATTTCACTTTCGGTCTCCAGCACATGCAATTTAGATTATCAGTCTAACACTTTTGGATTTTGTTGCAACTATCGTCATTCTGAGATACAAACCTCATTGACGTTGGTATCTATGTTCCCCATGTACATTAGACAACATATTATTATATAACCTTGTCCTTGGGTGATTATCTCACACGTATGTTTTTCACCTATTTATCCTATATGCATTCTATATTCTTAGTGTGTCGATCTCTAGTTTTACGACTTATAGTTTTGTTTCATCGCCTGTCATTCAAGGCTTTCTGGTGTAGGACATGTTAATCAGGCCTTTAACCACTATGGATCATTTATTAAAGACTTCTGTCTAATTTTGGAGGAGATTGAGCCATTCATAATATACTCAGTTGTTTATTTACTAAATAGAGCACATCTTTTTCACGCAACTATTATTCCTTTCATGTGCATTTTTATGTATTCTTAGTTAGTCCCTATTCATAGGTTTGTAGCTTCAGAGCTTAGTCTTCTGTCATTCGAGGCACGAGGACGTGATAATCAGGCCTTATGGTCAGGACCACTTTTTAAATGCTTAGTCCCTATTCATAGGTTTGTAGCTTCAGAGCTTAGTCTTCTGTCATTCGTGGCACGAGGACGTGATAATCAGGCCTTATGGTCAGGACCACTTATTAAATGCTAGTCTAACATTAATACATCGTTTATACAATTAATTCTTAGCAGGTTCAGTATACATGTATATCAATGCATTAATAATGATATGGAGTTTACCTTTTGGGTCTAGTTGGAACTCAGTAAGTATCCGTATTCTTGCTAGTAAGTTATCATAGTTTATACTGGACCCGCTTGGTTTCACCCCTTTTTAAATAAATCACCAAGGCGTTGTTTCTCACGCACACATGTTACCAGTAACGACAATGCAACAACTGCTACTGTGCGTCAATTATTCTGTTCTACAGACACAACTTACCATTCATATTTTCATTCACAATAGAAATGGCATGCATTAATTGTAGTGCAAATCATACCGGTCAGTAGCACTTGACGAGCTACATCCTTATTTTTTGAATTAGGTTAATATTAGATGTTGCTATGCAATCAGTCAACCAGATGAAGGATACATCGAGCCATATTTCATACTGGGAACCAATGAACATATGACGCGGATAATGAATGGGTCACTTCATAACTCTTACATGTGCATTAGAGCTATGTATCAGAACTAGTATTATCTTGAACATATTATGCGGTATTTATGGTGATGCCTTGCACTGATTATCTGGTACTCAGTTGTTTTATACCAGGCTTTCTCAACTATATTTACTGATGCGCCACATTTAAGTAACCAACTTGTTGAGGCTTCCTTTGGTCATATTTCTTAGAATTTACAATGGCAAAAATTCCCTTCACAAAATATGTTAACATAATATGTATGTAGGCAACATAATAACTAATATGCCTGTTTTATACATTTGCTGTTGTATTTCACTCTGATTCTCTCCATATAACACTATATTATTTATTTTCATTGCAGTTTTTTGCGTGTATACACTTTGTATTGTGCAGTTAATACCGGACACACAACCTCATCAGAAATAGACCTATGGCCTACTTGAATGCCATATGCAGTCTATCCTTATGGTCACGCTTAAATATATATTATCTGGTCTGGGTTATCTACACGTTTATCAATGTAGGCATATGTTGCAGTTATCACTGAACAATTATCAACACATCACGAGGACATCTGCTCTGATACTGGCTGGTTCTGACCCAATTGTGTGACAAACTCTTTATCCAGTTTTGTTTTGAGATAACAATTAAGTAAAATGGATGATGGTTCTGCTGTTAAGTGATTGCAAATGATTACTAGTATATTCACCATACCGATACTGCGCTAAATATTCATATTGTAATCATCAGTGTAAATGCCACTACACACTAATTGAGTTCCATCTTGAATTCACAAAGGTAAGGTTTGGTTATAGAGTTTTGCACACCATGTTGTTACGTCTATAAGTACCAATACTTATGTACATGTCCACTTCAATTATTTGAGCTCCATATTTAATCAAATGGTAAGGTTTGGTTAAAGGGTAACATAATAATAATAATTATAATATATTACTTTTGTCCTCAGATACTCCAGACAAGCTTCGTATGAACAATGAACCCACAATTCATCATACTCCACGGGGGTGGGGGGGGGGGGGGGGGGAGGGGGGGGGGGTCTTGTTTTTTGGGCCAAGTGTTCATATGAAAACTTGTTTGGAAGTAAGTATATTTTAGAGTCAGCAATTTATATCTTGTATTCATTCTATTGCCATTAATACCTTCTAAAATTGATATAAAAATTGATGAAAATTATAGGACATCCCATATGTTGTCTCTCGGAGCATAACTCTCTAGGGGTAGGTAGGACTTGGCAGTTTACTACGTCCAAATCATATGTTGTGTACAATGTGGCCCATATGTAGATATCTTTATGAGCAATTCTCAAGGGTATGGATTAAGGGTAGTTTTACCAATCTTGGAATCATATGGTGGAAAAATTGTATAAATGGATTTATGGTCCTATATCAATTCAATATTTTAGCCATAGGTAGTTATCTTTATCTTCAGCAATTTATATCTTGTATTCATTCTATTGCCATTAATACCTTATAAAATTGATATAAAAAATTGGAATGAAAAATTATAGGACATCCCATATGTTGTCCCTCGGAGCATAATTATCTAGGGGTAGGTAGGAATTGTAGGCAGTTTACTACGTCCAAATCATATGTGTCTACAATGTGGCCCATATGTAGATATCTTTATGAGCTATTCTCAAGGGTATGGATTTAGGGTAGTTTTCCCAATCTTCGAATCATATGGTGGAAAAATTGTATAATGGATTTATGGTCCTATATCAATTCAATAATTTAGCCATAGGTTGTTATCTTTATGAGCAATTCTCAAGGATAGGGATTTAGGGTAGTTTTCCCAATCTTGGAATCTTATGGTTAAATATGTATATTATTTACTTCAAAAGTTAAACCATCTTATATGGTCAATGTGAACATTCATTGTCATGGCTTATTACTAATTATATAAACGAGCTTCGTCACCTATTGTATCCATGGACGAGCGTTTATTCATGATTAAATTAACTCTGTTAATTATTTGAGGTACTACTATAAATGTAATGACATTAATAGATTATAAACTATGCTAAACATTTGATAAATGTTGGTAGACAAATCAATAATTAATTTGGTACATTAAATTGTATATGGTCTACTACATGCAGTATCATAGTGAATTATAATTATTGATATTTTGGAGCACGGAGTGCTCGGTAATAAATCGTTGTAGCCGACGAGCGATACACCCATTGTTTATTCTCTTGTGTTTGCTATCTGTAAATAATCAAGTTTATGTAAGGCCTACTTCCATAAACCAAATTATTTACTGGAGCGGACAGTCGCCCACTGGCCTGGGCTGATCAATTTGCATAATAATGCGTCAGTGTTTCTTGGTTACCGGGCGCTGGGCCAATCAACGCTCTTGCTTTCTTGCCCGCGATTTTTGGCCTTTGTTATTGTGCAAGCGATAGGCTTTGTGTTTTTTGCTTCTCCTCCCTTTCATTCACTTTTCTTGTCGGCTTCAGCGAGATAGGTTGTGATTCTAAAAATTCCACTCCCACCCACCCAGTGCATTGTTTACTTTTTGCTCTTCCTTAACCCTTTAGTGGGGTACCTTTTGACATATGCAGGGCAGGGGTGGGGAAGTAAGTATATTTTAGAGTCAGCAATTTATATCTTGTATTCATTCTATTGCCATTAATACCTTCTAAAATTGATATAAAAATTGATGAAAATTATAGGACATCCCATATGTTGTCTCTCGGAGCATAACTCTCTAGGGGTAGGTAGGACTTGGCAGTTTACTACGTCCAAATCATATGTTGTGTACAATGTGGCCCATATGTAGATATCTTTATGAGCAATTCTCAAGGGTATGGATTAAGGGTAGTTTTACCAATCTTGGAATCATATGGTGGAAAAATTGTATAAATGGATTTATGGTCCTATATCAATTCAATATTTTAGCCATAGGTAGTTATCTTTATCTTCAGCAATTTATATCTTGTATTCATTCTATTGCCATTAATACCTTATAAAATTGATATAAAAAATTGGAATGAAAAATTATAGGACATCCCATATGTTGTCCCTCGGAGCATAATTATCTAGGGGTAGGTAGGAATTGTAGGCAGTTTACTACGTCCAAATCATATGTGTCTACAATGTGGCCCATATGTAGATATCTTTATGAGCTATTCTCAAGGGTATGGATTTAGGGTAGTTTTCCCAATCTTCGAATCATATGGTGGAAAAATTGTATAATGGATTTATGGTCCTATATCAATTCAATAATTTAGCCATAGGTTGTTATCTTTATGAGCAATTCTCAAGGATAGGGATTTAGGGTAGTTTTCCCAATCTTGGAATCTTATGGTTAAATATGTATATTATTTACTTCAAAAGTTAAACCATCTTATATGGTCAATGTGAACATTCATTGTCATGGCTTATTACTAATTATATAAACGAGCTTCGTCACCTATTGTATCCATGGACGAGCGTTTATTCATGATTAAATTAACTCTGTTAATTATTTGAGGTACTACTATAAATGTAATGACATTAATAGATTATAAACTATGCTAAACATTTGATAAATGTTGGTAGACAAATCAATAATTAATTTGGTACATTAAATTGTATATGGTCTACTACATGCAGTATCATAGTGAATTATAATTATTGATATTTTGGAGCACGGAGTGCTCGGTAATAAATCGTTGTAGCCGACGAGCGATACACCCATTGTTTATTCTCTTGTGTTTGCTATCTGTAAATAATCATACTTGGAAAATAATTAAATGCCGAGTCCTCGATTTTAGGGATTGAAATTGGTTGCGACCACAAAATAATTAGTTTCAAAATAAAATAAAATAAAAGATAATTAATAATTAAAAGTCACTTCGTCCCTTTTTTTAAACCTGCAACAGGAAACTCAAAATTGATTGTGAAGGGCCTAATGTGTAGATCCTGCATTCCACTGCAAATCCCGAGAGATATATTGACACAATCCTCTTCGTTCACGGTGGTGGCGCTGTTGCCTTGGAGAACGGCGTCTATTGTGTTGGCAGAGTTGGCGAGTATATCTCCAAACAACTCCATGACTATTGCTGTGGTTTGTGATGTTTAGGATCTAAGATTGTTCCTAAAATATTCGGAAACCTGCCGCTATTGTTTAATTTCGCCAATGTCTGCGCTTCATGATGTGTGTGTGTCTTTGATTTGCTTGTTCCTTTTTAGTATGCACTGTTTGCCTATCTTGATCATACGCGCCATGAACAGGGTATGTGCAACATGAAAATACATTGGATAACAATCATAGATAGCATAATAACATGCCATTGAATTGAGTATCACACTGGTGTGTATACATGGACTCTCTCTGGTTTACTAGTGCTAAAGGCCCTGACATTTCCTGGATGGAAAAAAAGGAAAGGAAACAAATTAAGGATATAATCAGACAGCTACATGTTTGTCACTATCTTGGAATAATGAAAATAATCATGGCACAGTTCTTAATAAAATAACCATGTTTGACACAATATTTTGGGTTAAAGTGAAATAAACCAAACACCAAACTGGGAATAATGAGAATAATCATGGAATAGTTTTAATCAAGGAATTGTTTTTAAAACACCCGGGCTGTGTTCAGTGTTTGCGTGGATCGAGGAGTAATTTGGTCGATTTTCCACGTTGAAGAAAAAAACTGAAAAAGTGGGGGTGGGGGGTAGAGTTAGGGTTAATGGTCAATTTTGGGGTGGATTTGATCAGTGTTATACAAATTTGTTATTTTTAATCAATTGTGATTCAGTATTTTACAAATTTATTATTTTTGATCAATAATTGTGAGTAAAAACTTGTGAGCTTTCTCTTCGCTCACATCCTCACTTATCTGCAGCAGAGCAGAAATACTAGATAGGGGAGGTACAACCTTTGCTGGTTGGGTTTGAATGAGTGGTTGTTTATCATACTAGATAGGGGAGGTACAACCTTTGCTGGTTGGGTTTCAATGAGTGGTTGTTTATCTTCTATGCTCTCAAAGGAAGCTGCTGCTATACTTTCAGTTGCTCTGCAGCCTTCTTTGTTATTTCGGAATGTTTGCCAAAGGGTGGTGTCTCTGAAAGCTGTCAGTGTATGGAACTTCTCCGCAAGACATTGGTTGCAACACTTGCTGGCTGGGATGTAAGGTTCTGATGGACCATTTCATTTTTACGGTTTTGCCTTTATCTTTCAGATTCCAAACGTATTTGGATAGTTGTAGAATGGGACAGTGATTTGTTCTTGAGGGTATGATTCCTTAGTCTCTCTTTGAATGTAGTGCTTGCTAGGCCGATGTATTTCTTAGGTGGGGAGGATTCTGCTATGATAGTTGCTTTGTACACAATGTTTTTAGTTATAAGCAATAATTAAATTAGCCTTTGATTTTTTCGGGAAATTGCATGTGCGCTCGTTTGTCGTGGAGACATTCATCAGCACATGCTTGTTGTGGTTATTTACTATACATTTCATGTTCTCCATGAATAACATAACTTAACAGTGTTTTTTGTTTAATATCTTATGTAGGGGAGATTACTTTGGGAAGTGGTGGGGTAAGGAGTTGAAAAAATTCCTTTCCGATATTGGTTTTTAGGTTCTTAATTTGAGTATGGTGGATTAAACTAAATTACATTGCAATATAAATTCATAAATAAATTCATAAATAAATCCATAAATATTTTTTTCATGGATAACTTTGGGACAGTTAAATTTAGGCTTAAAAAGGACATAAATCAAGATTTGCTTTAGATTTACAAACTCTAAATGTTCATGATGAAAATCATCATATTAACAACGTCATTGTTCCACTTTTGTTGTAATACTATACAGCCTGCATTTATGTAAGACAATAACATGGGTACTGTCTAAATCAAAACCTTAGGGCGACAAGGTAAAAAACCTGTTCTACGGCCCGAACCATTTTTTATAGGTTTTTATTACACAACATTTTATAATTATACATTTTTAATGTTTGAAATTCTAAATTGTGGATTTTTTTAAATATCTTGAAATATTCACCAAAATGTTAACGAACATTTTGAAGAAAAGAAAACAAACCAAAAAGATGCTGGACCGACCAGCCCTACCTGAGAGATCCGTTCACCCGTAGAACAGGGTTTGGTTCATTTTGTTGCTTGACACTCTCCACGCGCCAGAAGTCTGCAGGCGACATCAAAATGTTACAAAATGATTCAAAAATGTCAACATTATTGAATTTCATCACCATATTCAGAATCACCATGAGAAATGCATTAAACTAAGTACAAACATACCTATAGTATTGGTTCAGTAATTCTTGGGATACACTTTTTGAAAGTTGAGAAAGGTTTCTTAAAATCAGTTTTGTATGGTAAAACCAATAGCCGCCTGGAAAGTCACATACACTTTTACCTAAAGAATGCTCCAGCAGCAGACTAAAAATTACATAGTAGTGACAATATACTTGCACTTGTAGTACTGTAAAAGTGGTCATTTACTTTATATAAATTTTCGTTAGAAAATTCCAAGTAGGAATCTTACTTAATTTTCCATACAGGGTTTAAACAACAAATCTGTTGTCTTCCTCAGTGGATTGTGTTTGATCCAGAGCTAGCGTTTCTTGTTTGTTTTAATAAAGTAAGTTTCCTATTTGGAATTTTCTAACGAAAACTCATATAATGTTCTTCTGAATTCCTGATGAAACTTTCCCATGGTAATTTTCACGCAATTAATTGTTCACTCTTTGCGGATTTTCAACTGTTTTGCATGTTTTTAAATTCATGATTTGTAGTTTCATCACATATGTAAAAGAAATGTATTTGCATGTTATTATTTTCACGGTAGCTGGTTCAAGCATGAAGTGTGTGAAAATAAATGTAGCACGAAAATGTCCACTTTATCATGCTAATTTTAAGACATACAGATAATAAGTTAAGCCTATTATAGTTATACTCCATGTTATAGCAAGTTGGGAGGTGATTATGTTGGCATGTTAGGGACACACCATTGGATACTCAGGGGGTGGCATGGAAGTTTTCTGAAGAAAAAACACTTTGCCCCCCCCCCCCCCCAACCAGGAAGAAGAAAAAGGTGACCCACTGCTGAGTAAAAAATAAAAATCTGACTCACCCAACTCAAAAGAAAAACATTAAAACCTATAATAAAAAACTTTGCCACCTTTGCCCCCCCAAAAAGAAAATTCCCCCGATCCCAACTTCCATTCCCCCCCCCCCTGAAAATCAAATGGTGCGTCCCTTTTCTATTCATAGGTGTATCATTTCTGTATTTATATCACCAATACATCATCATTTGAAGAATGAATATTTTGTCAAAACACTTGAACTGAAATGCTTAAAATGTATGTTTTAGTGGATACAATTATGAAATGATTGCATGACATGCTCTAACAGAATCACACTGGACTATAGTTTGATCAGCTCCAAATTTGCGAATCCTCCTTACACAGCAAATGTATACAGAAGGACGCGAGCGTGCATGAAGGCAACAAATGCACTATCCATATGCATGCGTGCGGTTAAAACTGTGTGTGGCCATAATCATGCACGTACGCTTGGATTACCTTTGTGCGCAGAGAGATAAGAAATATTTCTCTTCAATTTGGAAGTGATCAAACTACACTGAGCCAAAAAAGAAACTTATAAAAAAAGAAACTTATACATTTTTAACAGATCACCAAATAAAATTCTGTGCATGAAAATGTACCAAATTTGGATACAACATTACTGCAATGTATTGCTTCAAATGGCAGTCAATAACCAATTGTTTGCTTCAATGACACAAGAGAAATGTGCACTGACCCTATGGTGATCTGTTAAAATTTTATAAGTTTCTTTTTTGGCTCAGTGTATATTATCAGTCATTGTGTTTTATTGATATGTGAAGAAAGGAAAAATCACTGATTTTACAAAGGTTCTTCCAATTTTATAATCTGTTTATAGTTACAATTTGCAAAAGTTGGTATTCACTTTCTTTTGGTTAACCCCAGTTTAACCATTACTGACTTCCGTTTTGAAGGAGGCATGAAGCATCTGTCATGTTGCAAATGACCTAACAAATAAATCAATAATAATCATGAAAACTATTTGTCTTTATGCAGTTTTAATTTGTGTATTTACTTGTCACACAAGGGCCATTCAATAAATTCATGCATCACCCTTTATAGAAGGGTCTACTGTTTCTAATATGCAGCAGGTGTCTCTATATTCTTCCAGAAAATCAAATTATTCCCCTAACCTACCATATGCTTTTTACACTTTCCATGCAGCAGACAACACTTCCAACATTTCAAAATATGTTTTAAAAATGTCAAAATTATTGAATTTCATCACCATATTTGGAATCACCATGATGAGAAATGCATTGAAATAAGGAACACACATGCCCAGTATTGGTTCAGTAATTCTTGAGATAAAAGACTTTGAAAGTTAGGAAAGGTTTCTGAAAAATCTGTTTTGTGTATAATAAAAACGAATAGCCATCTGGAAAGTGTTAATGTTCCCTTTTCATATGTATAGGTATAACCTTCCCCCTTTTAACTACATGCGATATGTTTCAATTTCTATGATAAAGAAACCATGGTGCTAATTGTTTCTTTACCTACACGAAGTGCTGACACCACTAAAATCGGCTAGTTTTGAAAAATGAAAGATATGAAATTCTTCAATCTCAAATTGGTTGCATTTTAAATATAATTTAGCTTAAATTTGCCTCTTCTCAGCACTTACCGATTGGCCAATCGACTATAATCTGCTCACTGAATGCATCAACTCCCACTCCATCAACCTCTGCTGCCACCGATTGTTAATTTGTACTATTTAAAAAAAAACTGTAACCCTTTCCACCACGCGGTTTTTAGTGTTACCATATTATATACAAAACCGATTTTTCAGAAATCTTTCCCAACTTTAAACTCTTATCTCAAGAATTTCTGAATCAATACTAGGCATGTTTGCACTTATTTTAATGCATTTCTCATGGTGATTCCAAATATGGGGATGAAGTTCACTAAGTGTTGACATTTTTGAAACATTTTGGAATGGTCGTCTACAGAGACGACTTCTCTTGTAAACTCTTGTGTGCCATAACCACAAGCTGTGATTTCATTTGAAGCACAATCTGAAGGTTATGTCTAGATCTAAAGCTCAACTATTTTTTTAAAAATAATACCAATTAAAAATGTTATCGAATGAAAATCTTAGTTTTTTTGTGCCAATATTATCGATTGTACTAATAATTGATAATTGAGCTTGTTTTTGCAATTACCTTGTCAGTGTTTGATGATATATCATCAAAATGTCCTGCCATGAAGTTATACCCATAATTATTTTCCTCTAGTAATAAATATTTTCACTCGTCCTATACAAAAGGTGAAATACCCTTCACTTTTGATTTTCACCCTTCAAAAGTGAAAAATGTTACACATTTCATTGTTTTACTGCCCAAAACACTGCGCGAGCACACATTTTGGCCATCATTTTGGTTTTTCACCCGCGAGGAAATATACCCAGTAAAATTGCTGCACATGTCACCGTGTTGAAACCAATTAATGATAATACAATCATGCTTCTAGAGCATATTGGACAATTTAAGTTCCTAAACGCTATAACAGCATAACAGATAGCAAATTATTAAAACAAACATAACAGTGTAACGAAATACAGCACAGTAGCCTGTCACTGGATTAATGCAGAAAGGCCAATGGTCTATAGAAATTAAACGTTTTAACATGCCTTCACAGATTTCTATTAAGCCATTCCAACCACATCTTTTGTCCCCTAAATAAAAAAGAATTTGAAGAAAAAAATGGTTAATTACCAAATGTAATCGATAAGATCTGGAATCCTGATGAATCTAAATGATAAAAGTCATAGGCCCTATATGTCAGTAATCTTTTCTAGGGGTACCCTCTATTCACGATTATATTTAGAAAGTAGATTTTCTTACAGATTTACATTTCTGATCATAAATCATTAATATATTCTGAGTTACAGAGCGATAAGATTCCTAATTACTTCAAAATCATGGTTTTAGAGTGAATTTAGAGTGTAAAAATGAATAAACTGTCCTGCTAGCAGTTTAAACCATGATTTTGAACTAAATTCCGGGCTAAATTCACTCTTAAAACCATGATTTTTAAGTAATTAGGAATCGTATCGCTCTGTTACTGAGAATGTATTAATGATTTATGATCAGAAATGTAAATCTGCAAGAAAATCTACTTTCTAAAAAAGACCATAAATAGAGGGCGCACCCTGGAAAAGATCACATAATATGCCTTTATTTTAGCTTATTTTTAAGATCAAATCTAAAACCACAAATTACCACAAAACGCAGTTCATGTCCAGTCGGTAATGTCCTTTAAAAACGAATCCAGTTTCCGGCAGCCTGGTGCTAAGCATTGGTTTCCAGTTTCCAATACGATTTATTCCGTTAAAATAATTATACTAACGGTTCCAAATTGTCGGTTCCTTTCATCTATGCTTAGCACCAGGCTGCTTGAAAAGAGATTCTTTAAAAACACTTGGTCGTCGCAATGAGACCACCAAGCCTACGCACACTCTAAATAGTACTCCCATTTTACTTTCCCCTTTTTTCACATGTACATATTTGTTGGCACACATAAATTTAAAATTTAAATTTATTTCACTGAGGAAGCGTATGTTTTGCACCGCACTGGCCAGCTAGTCACCGGAAAATCCCTCCCAGTTTAGCTCTATGAGCTGTCATCGGGAGTTAAAGATTGAAGATTGAAGACCAATTCAAACATCATATTATATGCTCTCAACTAATTGTAGACCCTAGTTACGCTACTGAGCTTTGCTGGGATCTAAATGTCGTGTCCTCCCTTATTATATGCTAAATCCAATTCAAATAAGGCTACCTCATTCCGACACTCTCTGGACACCTTTTTAAAACCTTATAGCGCCCTCATTTTTTATTACATCGATTTGCCCATGCCTGTAATCAGTCCCACAATTCCGAGCGAATCAATTGACATTTAACTTCCGGTTAATTTATCAGGACCAACGTAAACACAGAACTGTCATTTGTACTTGTAATTTCAATCACATAAATGACAACTTAACAATTTTAACCTCGCAGTCATGGCGTTCGACCTGCCATGCATAACCTACATGGCTCTGTATGTCGTTTCAGCTAGTGTAGTTACAACAAACACTAGATATGCAACGCACTGGAAACTGCAACAAGTTGAAGAGGACGGTGTTGTTATGGTTCGACCTGCACCAGTCATTGACGATGACTCTGTGAAAGTGGCCAGCGAAGATCCTGTACTCAGTATTTTGGCTCAGAAATACGGCTTTGGGGAGATGATAGAGAAAGAAGGAGAATGCACATCATGTGGTGATGGGGACAGTAATGGGTGAGACTGCTGAGAGATTAAAAATTAAAATTAAACAAAAAGTAGTGCCACTACTACTACTAGTACTAGTACTCATGTACTACAGTAATTAGGCTTATAATATAAGTTATATAATATAAGTTATATAGTAACTATTGCTATAATCAAAACAAATAATTGTCCTGATATATGCGTTATGATGATATGAATTATTAGAAGATGACAATACCTAAAACATAAACAAAATACCTTGGGTAAGCTTTATTACTAATAAAATATTACTATTACTATTAGAATACCCTACCATTTGTATTCCTCACTGTGTTAGTGTATGGGTCGTTCTTTAAAAGTCCCCATTGAAGACATGCAGTGGTAGGGTATACATACTAAAGGAACTCCAAAGTTGTTCATATACACACTTGGTCTAAGGCTCCAGGTTTTGTTAGTCTTTTTCTTTAACATTTTCCATGCGGCTATTATTTTTACCATACAAAAAAAGAAACCTTTCAAAATTTGCATTGATTCCTGACCCAATACTATGCATGTTTGTACTTTTTTCAATGCATTTCTCATGGTGAATCCAAATATGGTATTGAAATTCAATAATTTTGACATTTTTAAAACATATTTTGACATTTTGGAAGTGTCGTCTGCCGCATGGAAAGTGTTAATTTCATGACATTTTCTTTTCTCTATTTACAGCTCCAAAGAATCTAACCCTGACCCATTGCATTGTGGGAAACATGCTAACAAGACGGATTATGATCATCTCTCTGGTATAGCGGAACGATGGAAGCACCCTGACATGCCCGAACCAGAAGTAGCGTTGATATTTAAGAGATCCGATTCAGATCATGTTGACATGAAAGAGTTAGAAACATCACTAAGGGAAGCAATCAAAAATGTGAGTAGAATGGTGCATGAATAGCCAGTGTATGGACAGCCAATGTTAACCTAAAATCTATTGCCCGAATAGGTCTAGTCCTGGGACTAAAAATCACCGTCCGAACCCCCCTCCCCCCCCCCCCCAAAAAAAGAGGACATTTCAGCAAAATCCCTCTTATTTAATGCAACTTTTTATAGTTGAGATTCACTTGAAATGGGTTTATTTTGTCAAATCCGTGCATTTTCTAACACGTACACGTTGGACACAATTTTGACAAAAGATGGCATGTATTAACAATGAGCCCATTATGTTTGTAGAAATTTGGGAATCCCAGGTGTCGCTCAAATAATTAAATCAGTCCTGGAAGCATGATTTCACGAAAATCCCAATCCCAACCCTATGTCTACACTCACAAGAAAATCCAGAACCCTTTTAATGCCAAACCAGTTTGCATCACATGCAGTAGTTAGAGTGCAGCCTGATGATAGGCAAGAATATGTTTACTATCATATCACAGCAAAATAGTGCAGTTGTCGGTAAATGTATTTTGAGATATTGTATAGAATTTAGCATTGAAAAACAAAGAAAATAAGGTCAATTTTACAGTATTTTGTTTTCATAAAATCAGAATCAGTATCCAATCTTATCCACAAAGGTGTCATTTTAAAGCATTCAAAAAGATCCTTTTGTTGGTATACATTAAGATCTTAACTTTTTCTTTGAGAGACAACTGCATCCTTTAGCTGTGACTGTACATCATTTGACTGCATGACCTCCTCAAGGCCATACTTTTGGATTTGAGTTATATTCAAAACTAGCACTAGGAAAGGTGTCCTATAACCAAAACAAAGAATTCTCGATCAAAATGTTTATTTCTGTCACACGTCCAGCGTTCATCCAAATTTTGAATGCAGCGTGATGAGCCCTTGACAACCACGCCGCAACGCAATCGTACGTGACATGAATAAACCTGAACTTACATAATTGTCCAATCACGCAGCGTGGGGTCTTGTTGATTAGGGCCGCGATTGGTCAATTACCTATTTGTTTACAAGTACATCACATCTTCCGGTTTTACTGCTCCCTTGCCATCGCGATTGACGCGGTCACGCACGATACGCCCCAGTCGCATGCGTATACGATTTGATCGGTAATTCTTTGTTTTGATTATAGCCTACAGCTTGCACCTAGCTTAGAAGCTATCTAATTTATTTTTTTTAAATTAATAATTGTTAATTAATCGTTTTTGATCTCATTTGACTTGAACAGAATCCCAATTCACTGGCCGTACTTAATCAAGCAGCAAACTACTGGCGTATACGTGGTAACACACTTCTAGCCATAGAATGTTTTCGCAAAGCGATGTCCGTAGCACCGACCAATCCAGACGTCCTTCTCAACCTAGCACGAGTATTGATCAACCTACAGTACTTTTCAGACGCACTTTTTCTCACGCAAAAATCTCTGGACTATAAATCCTCTGATCAAAACTCATGGTTACAGCATTTTACATTAGGGGAGATCTACAAAGCTTTGGGGAACTACGCCGAGGCTACCTCACACTTCCGACATTCACTTGATTTGAATCCAACATTCCACCCGGCTGAAGCTCACCTACGCGAAATGGAACGACCGCACACTACTAATGCAACACTGTACACATTAGGCATCATTGGTATTTTGATTATCAGTGTTTGTATCGGTCTTTATTACATGACGGACAGTTCAACAGAAAATGGTTCTCATTCTAGACGCTCCACTAAATTAGCTGTGCCCTGGGATAGAGCCAGATTTCCTATACCACCGCGACTTCTGAAATCTAAAAGAGGGGGTTCGTGTTAACTTTTTTGACAAGCGATGTATTTGTTTTTCATAATTCATTGGTTTGTTATTTTGTTGTGTTATTTCAATGAAATTTATGTTTAAGCATGGCCCTAATTATCAGGTTTTTATTTGACATTCTTAAACAGCTAATTCTCATTGGTTCCCAGAGGAATCGGCGACATTTACATTTTGTATATGAGACAACTTAACATTAATTAGTGTGACCTCCCTCGCACAATGCATGGTAACCATAGTTTTGTTACATAACACACCTTTCTGCAGTGCCTCTACTGCACCTTTCCTGCGTGCTTATGCGGCACATTTCGCCGATGCATGGCATACTCACCGCACAGGATTGGATGGAATGTTTGTGGGTTATTCGATACTAACAGGGGTAAAGTTGACAAATGTGGGCAATTAAAGGTACAAATTTGTTTAAATTACTGTCTAATGTATTACTGTTTAAGAAAGAGAAAAAAGGTACTGAAATGTTAACGTGCATTTAAATTTCACAAGTAGCACTTACCTGTGAAAATTTATGCTGCGAATATTTCCAATCTACCATTTAGCCGTGCATTGCAAAATTACACAATGTAACTCCAAAGTTTGCATATTTGCGAAATGTTCATGCCGTGAATTAGGCCAGTATTACTGATTCGTGAAATTTTAAACTCCGAACATTTATGGTTTTACATTGTTTGTAACATATTGTCTGACATAAATGCGTTCGGTAGTAGTGTTTTTTGCGTAGAACAACTCCATGTTGTTGTTCCATTTTCAAATACTACTACCGCCCGCATAAATGTGACTATTAACATCAAAAATGACATGTTTTCGGCAATTTTCCGGATATTTTGTAATATTCATATTGTGTTTCCTCTCTGTGAGGAGCTGATGTGTTCCTCTTTCCTCATTTGTAGCAATCACTTGTTTCAGTGCCCAGCATCTTGCTTGATAACATGGGGAGGTCACAACCTGAGTGTGCCAAAATCATCACTATTTGTGCTCAAAAGTCAATAGAGCATCACTCTACACTGTAGTTGTCAATGTAACACTTCAGTGATCAGACGACACAGTTGTTCTTTTGAGCACGAAATAGTGGCAATTTTACAATTTACATTTACAAGTTCTGCATGTAGAGTGATGCAGATGTTCCATTGACTTTTGAGTACAAAATAGTGGTGATTTTGGGCGATTGAGACCTTCTATATTCTTAACACTTTCCATGCTGCAGGCGACCTTCCAAAATTTCACAAAATGTTTCAAATATGTCAAAATTATTGAATTTCATTAGCATATTTGGAATCACGACACCATGAGAAATGCATTGACATAAGTACAAACATGCCTAGTATAAGGTCAGTTATCCTTGAGATAGACTTTGAAAATTGTGAAAGGTTTCTGAACAATCTATGTTGTGTATGGTAAAAATAATAGCCGCGTGAAAAGTGTTAAGCCAATGTCTGAGCACTGAAACTTTTTCCTACAAAAGTGGTATCATTGGAAAGATAAACAAACCATCTTTCCATAAACACATAGGTGATTGAATTTTTAAAATCTGATTTCTTTTTTGAGGATTTGTTTGCTTTACAAAACGTTGTTCAATGAAACTCTATGTTTAAAATGCTGTAATACGAGAATGAAATGATTATTTGTGACCCATTTCATCAGAGCAGATCAGTTGTCTCCAAAAAAGGAAAGTTTCAATTTTAAGTTCATGTTACAAACCCTTTAAATTGACTCTAACTTATTGAAATTGAACATAAAAACAGATTTTGTGAAGCTTGAGAGGTGATAATACCTTTTATTTTCTTTATTTTTCTCATCTTCTTTTCTGCAAATGAGGTTTGCTGATATCTGGTCTGTTCGATGTGATGAGTCCCAGTGGCGTAGCTAGGATTTTTTTCAGGGGGGGGGCAAGATTTCTAAAAAATGTGTAAAAGGTTGCCCCAATTTTTTTTCAAGTCACTTACCTCGTGAATTTCACGTAAGTGTGGGGGGGGGGGGTGTTAAGGTCAAAAAAATTCGCACAGTCCAAAAAAAATCGCACAGTCAAAAAAAATCGCACAGTAAATGTACTATATGTACAATTTTGCCTTCTTTTTTGGCTAATAACCTCGGTCTTTTTTCTCATTTTTTTCCTATTTACTTTTTTTCTCACCCCTTTTTTTATTTTAGGGGGGTGGGGGGGCGGGGGCCCAAATTGAGTTTTTTCGTCAGGGGGGCATTTGCCCCCCCTGCCCCCCCCCCCCCTGAGCTACGCCACTGATGAGTCCCAATTTATAAAATATGAATATGCTGCAAATCACATTTAATTCAGGTTATTCCTTGTAATTGGGTAGTTATCTGTGAAACAAAAACCATGGCACTGGTTTTTGTAATGTAACCTTATCGAGGTTTTGGAGCAACTAGGGCCTGTCTACTATGGCTGCCGTGTGTAAGGTTGTATTTTTACAAGGGTGCACCATATAGCACCAGTGTATAACATGGCAGAACTGTTTAAATTTTTCAAAATTCCATCTAGAACTACAGTTATAGTTTTTTAAAGACGGCAAGTTTATACGCAACAATTAAACATGAAACTGAAAATTCAAAGGTTAAAGTTCCGTACACAAAATCTTTGAATTTCTTTAATAAAACGACGTGTTAATACCACACAGAATAGCTTGTCATGTTAAAAGGACTTTTGATATTAATCTAATTTGTTTGCAATGTTATTACCAATTTTCAATTTTTCACTTTCAAAATCTTTACATTTAATTGTCGGAATTCAGTGAGCAGGTTCAAAAGACGTACATTTTAGTTCATTCACCTCTGATTTCCTCAACGTGGCAAAAATGTGATAATCAAGATTCAGAAAAGTGCTAAAAATAAACTTTACATCTGGAATTTTGCATAAAAAACTCCTGGGGCCTAAGTTAAAGGTATAATCCCTATCTTGGGACCAAAGTTGGAAAGTTGACTTGGAACTCATATGTTAGGAATAATTTGGCTTGACCCAGATATCTCAATATCAACATTAACGGGTTTTCCCATACCGCCACACATAACCCCAATGTCACAATTGGCAGCTATAGAGATAGAGGCTAGTGTCACTAAACCCTTGTTATTGTTTAAATGACCCTCCTATTCTGTGTGTGAATAAATCATAACCTGTCAATTTACTTCCAAGATTTTCAAATGACAGAATTAACAGAGTTGTGCCACTGAAACTCTCTGGGGGTGGGGTGGCTTTTCCAACATTGTGCATAATTTGAGGGTTTAGTGCAACAAAGGGCTATCCGCATTTCTGTCATTTTGAGAAAAAGTAAATTAAAGATTTGTACCCATCGTTGTCACCCTATGGTTTTGACAAGTTAAAAGAAATGCTATTCAAACCTTTTTGATTAGGTGAATTTACTATTTTCTCATAATTAGGTTCCTGATCTTGTGAGGATCATTTTGATACCAAAATGTAATTTCGGCCAAAAATGCAGATAGACCTTTGTTGCTCTAAACCCTCGATATAAGAAGAGTTTGTTTCTAAAAGTGGTTAAATCCAAAAGTAGATTTATGTCAGTTTTTCTTTGGTCAGTTGGTCAAGCAGCAATTTCTTAGTCTTTTCCAAAGTTTTATTCCAAAATTGTTATTATTTTATTCCAAGAAAAATAGTTGATGATGTTACCAGTTGAGCATAGGCCAATTTTGGGGGAAAAACCTATTTTTTGACTTGGGTGTGCTGCTGGAGGTTTGAAATCCTGATCCACCAGTAGGGGTATTTTTACCTCAAAAAATGGTCGATTTAACTGTTTTTTCTCAACAGACTCATATTGTGGTGTGGAGAGGGGGGGGGGGGGGGGGGGGGAGTCGATTTGGGACCCATGTTTAGATTTTAAAAAATTGCGATTTGAGACCCATGTTTAGGATTTTCCAGCACAAATCATACCCCATGTTAGGTAATTTTTGCAAAAAAGAAACCCATGTGGGAGGCATACCCTCATACCTTAGATTATACGTACGTGAGTCCCTACAAAAAAGAGACATATGTGGGGGGCACCCCATTGTATACCTTAGATATACGTGAGTCCCTACCCCCCCCCCCCCCCCCCCCCCCCCCTCCCTTCCGGGTCTTTGAAGAAGTAACACAACAATGCAACATGTATAATACAAACAAGGCCAATTACAAATCTTACTGAAACAGCCCTATAGACACAATTAGACAAACCATGAATGATGTCAAATGTTTTATTGTTTTCAGTGTTCTACCGACGGTTTTTATTTCACAAAGTGTATGATGACAATACATTTGATTACATGCTATGTATTCAACCATTTTGTGACTATGATTTACGCAATACTCAATATTAAAACATTGAAATGGTATAAAAGAACAAATTTAAGTGTGTAATTTAAGTATCGTTGTTATTAACACTTTCCACGCGGCAGGCGTCTTACGTCTGCAGACAACATTCCAAAATTTCACAAAATGTTTCAACAATGTCAAAATTATTGAATTTCATCATCACCATATTTGGAATCACACAAATGCATTAAAACATGTACAAAAATGCGTAGTATTGGTTCAGTATTTCTTGAGATAAGACTTTGAAAGTTGTGAAAGGTTTCTGAAAAAATTGTTTTGTTGTATATTGTGAAATTAATAGCCGCGTGGAAAGTGTTGAGTGTGTGGAACATCCTATAGATTTGCGACTAAACCTATAAAAATAAAACACTTTTTGTGTTAGACTATTATAATACCCAAGAGAAAATTAATTTTTGGTTTTTTAAAGGTACATTGCAGGTGTTCCGATTGCTGGCCCGATTTTCAACTTGATGTTTTCTATTCTACATGAAGGATCATCCTTAAAATAGTCCTGTTCCAAAATTGAGTTGCATAACTCCCAATATTTATTATTTTAGAAGCTCAAGGTGACATGAAATGTACCCTTATTATTGCGGCTTGGTTTCAAATGCCAAATTAAGCCACAGTATCTCAATAGTGTATGTTGAAATCAGCATGAAATGAACAAAATATAAAGGCATTTAAAAAGAGCTATTGGAAACAGTTTATTGACAACAAACACTAGTGTAACGCTGGCCTGTAGTTAAAATATCAAATTGTACTAGGGCCTGCGCTTTCGATCCTAGCAGAATCTTTTTTCAAAGGCAGAAAATATAAAGAAATGACGAACGTTTACGAACGACAACTTGTTAAAACTGGTGTTTGTTTTTTCACTTTCCATGATAGAATGGAAAAACAGATGTTTAACCATTTTTCTTTAAATGGTCACAATTTCGCAATAAGAGCTTTACTTTCAATGCCATATTTTCACCATTATACCCTTATGAAAAAAGTTTAGCGTACCCTTATTGACCACTTTGTAATAGACCTATGATCCATGAATTTAACACTTTCCATCCACGCGGCAGCGTCTGCAGACGACATTCCAAAATTTCACATAATGTCGAATTTAATTTAATTACCATATTTCGAATCACCGTGTGAGACATGCGTCAAAATAAGTACAAACATGCATAGTATTGGTTCAGTAATTTTGAGATAGACCTTGTAAGTTGGAAAGGTTTCTGAAAAAATGTTTTGTATTTGGTAAAACCAATAGCCGCGTAGAAAGTGATAACCCTTTCCACGCGGCAGTCGTCTGCAGACGACAGTTCCAAAATTTCCATAATGTTTCAAAAATGTCAATATTATTGAATTTCCTCACCATATTTGGAATCACCATGAGAATTGCATTAAAATAAGTACAAACATATTTGGTATTTGTTCAGTAATTTTTGAGATAGACTTTGAAAATTTGGGAAAGGTTTCTGGACAAATCTGTTTTGAATATGGTAATACTATAGCCGGCGTGGAAAGTGTTGGGGATCAATCAGGGATACTATTAATTTTGGGATAGGTAACTCCTATACTAACACACGTAACGAAAACGGTGCCGTTTGCATAAATTAAATAAACTATGGTTATCATCGGAATGTGTCGGTGACCAGCGTTGAACGCGTTTAACAGTGTTTAACCAGGTTTAACGTAATATTTGGTCAGCATAGAATTGAGGGCGTTGTGGTTTTACATAGACGATGGTGGCCACGTGAAACCTAAATGTTGAATACGTAATGAATAACACGTAATCGCGAATGTTAATCTTATCATTTTGACAAATTCATCATAATTAGAAGAATTGTCATCGTTAACCGGGCGATGACTGTTAAAAATAATTCAAAATAGTGCACTCCCGTTGACATAATTGGTCGTCTGAGAGACGCGTGGCCAGCGTCGTGTCGTCTGCTATAATCACGCCTGATCGGTATAGCGCCACCAGTTCTATGCTGACCAAATTTTAATTAAAAAGTGGACCCGATCGGCAAGCTCAGAGGCAGACCCCTGGATCAATCCAACAATCAATAAAGCACTCTTAAAAGTTTAGATATTCAATTGACGAACCATTGCCCGTCAAGGTATAGGCCTACCCCTATAAAGTGCATCATGGATATCATTGACACCCAATTTTCAATACACTGTTATTTTTACACGGATTGGATCGCCTTGGAGTGTGGCTGGGGTAATCCCGAACGATGTTTTTTTTGGGAGGGGTAACTTGAATTTTACAAGCTATATACAACGTACATGTAGTACATTTTCCTTAGATTTTAGTGCATTCGTGGATATCATAATTGACACAATTTGCAATACACTTTTTTTTAGAGTGGGGTAATTCCGAACGATGGGTAGGATGGGGGGGGGGGGGGGGGGGGGGGTAATTTTACAAGCCATACAATGTAGTACATTTTTCTTAGATTTTCAAATGTTGCTGGCATGGATTCCGTCATCAAGCTCGCTCTTAATCTCATAGGCCGAACTATTGAGACGCTTTAGATCATGTTTATAACCGTTGCCATTTGAAGAAAAAAATATCTGCAACATCTTGTCAGTATGTTCATAATTTGAGTTATTCAAGTAAATTTAAGCGCCGCTTAGGCTTACTTCCTATGTGAATATCGAAAATCATCATTTTGACTTCTAAACTTCATATTGGCAAACAACTGTATCAGTGTCTGACATTCGAAGTCATTCCACGACCCTTCCCTTCTGTAATCATTGATGTATACGCAATCTTGTCCGCCTCTGGCTTTATGGTCGTTGGGTGATTGTGGCGCCCAATCCTTGAAATCTTCATCTCGCATTACTCTAGAGTTTTCCCATCGCCAACTTGTTGGGTTCTCCTCATCCCTGCAAGTAGTGAAGATAACTATTAATAGATTGGTAATAAAGCCGGGGATTAAAACTTGGTAGGTATTATGGCTTGTGGCAACTAAACTTATACCTGACCCGAACCCGAAGGCTTTTTTCAAAATGCATATAAAAATGCTAGGGGTGACTGCTAAACCCAATGTTATCAAATATTGTTGTCGTGGTTGTAGGCGTAGGTAATATAAGCATGATGAGAAGTGATTCTCTTCTCCTTTGATTAAAGTTCAACGGTTCAATCATACAATTTAACATCGCAACATTGATCGATGTCGGTGAAGGAGGATGCGATGATGAAGGGGAACTTTCAAGTAACCTAATCAACGAGTCTGACCATTGACGTAACTTCAATGTTGTGCGTTTTGTTGGTAGTGATAGGCTATATCAATGTAGGCCTATTCGAAAAACATGAATTATAAAGATTGTAGGCCTGTTTACGTACAATGGTAGACTTTCAAACAAGCTCGAAATGGTGAATATTATCGTATCCGTGAGCAAAATTGTACTTTTAGACTATAGTGTTTGATGCATTCAGAAATTGTGTATACGGCCTTACGTTGTGTCGGATGATGCTGTCTACTGAAGATAGCAGTTATAATATAGTTACGATACTAAGAATCACGCATGGGCCACGCACAGCTACTTTCCTCTTTTCTTTCTTTTTTCTATAGTTCTTCATTTTTAATTGTGTGTGGGTGGGGGGGGGGTAAGTTGGAAGCCAGTTTTTTTGGGGTTTTTTTGTTGTTGTTTTTTTTTTTGTGTTTTTTTTTTGGTTGTTTTGTTTATATAAAAACTTATTTGTTCTCAGAGTATAAAGCATTTGTTCCAGGGGTATAATAAACCTTTGACCTTCTCCATGAGCATAGACTTTTTGAAACTTACTTCTGAGTCCAATCCAGGCGTAATACGGTCCATTAGCTTCATCACGAATGATCTCTGTCACCTGTTGGTTCGAGAACTCATTGGGAATGGTCACCAATTGACCATTACTACCAGCCGGGTTGTTGTTAGCGCAATAATCCATGGCTTTATTATAGGTCAGCCCGTGCTGAAGTATTTCCCGCATCTGTAAGGGTTGGCATTCTTTTTATCCAGTGGTGACCAGCCCTTTTCACACCGCTTCTTCTGCGCTACGGTCAGGTTGATAGTGCAGCAGGCAAGAAGAAGAACCACCTGCAGTGCTTCCAAGGAATGCATTTTTGCTGTAATATCTGAAAGTATAATTATAATAAATGACATGGCACCTTCTTACTTCATGGATCTTCTCAATCTACATATTCCATCACCTCACCTCAGATCTTCAGATAAACAGCTTCTTTCTGTTCCTCGGACTTTTTCTTCATATGGCGACCGGGAGTTCTATGCTTGTGCACCTAAACTGTAGAACTCACTTCCTTTTGCGACTTCGCGATTCATTTGAATGATGGTTTCAAAAAGACTTTTAACAACTGATCTGTTTAAGATTATTGACTCATTGACTTCTAATGTAACTGTTTTTAATTATTGAATTGTTTGGTTATATTTGTTATAGCGGGTATTCCTCGCTAGGGCGAGAGGGCCGGGTTCGAGCCGTATTTTATTTGTATAAGGTAATTCAGTAAATTCACGCCAGTTATCGGAGTCTTTTTATTTTTTCTAACAACAGTTAGGCAAATAAAATAACATGTTTAGCGTCTGGACTTTGTTAAAAAAAGAAGGAGGAGGAGGCCCTTTTTTTCTTTTAGTGTTTTTATCCCCTGGTTTGTAAACCAGAAGGGGATTTTGACATGCGGGGTGGGGGGGGGGGGGGGTGGGGGTGCCTTTTGGTTATTTCCGAATGCTGTATCTTTTGAACGGATGGACGGATTGAATTCAAACCTTCAGCGATAGGTAGGCCATGGTCAAAAGATGTGGCCAGGGATACTATTAATTTTGGGATAGGAAAGTCCTATACTAACGTACGTAGCGAAAACGGTCCCCTTTGCATATTTACATAAATTATGGTAATCATCGGAATGTGTCGGTGACCGGCGTTTAACGCGTTTAACAATGTTTAACCAGGTTTAACGTAATATTTGGTCGGCATAGGTTTGAGGGCGCTGTGGATTTACACAGACGACGGTGGCCACGCGAAACCTAAATGTTGAATACGTAATGAATAACACGTAATCGCGAATGTTAAATTGTTGATCTTATCATTTTGACAAATTCATCATAATTAGAAGAATTGTCATCGTTAACCGGGCGATGACTGTTAAAAATAATTCAAAATAGTGCACTCGATCCCGTTGACATGATATTGGGTCGTCTGAGAGATGCGTGGCCAGCGTCGTGTCGTCTGCTACAATCGCGCCTGATTGGTATAGCGCCACACCAGTTCTATGCCGACCAAATTTTAATTTAAAAGTGGCCTCCGATCGGCAAGCTCAGTGGCACACCCCTGATGTGGCTGCTTGTGTTGGGGTCTAATTTGCATAGGTCATCTGAGGTCAAAGGTCATCCATAGGTCAAATCGTAAAAGTTGCCCGATTGACGTCAAAGAGAAAAAGAAACATGAACGCCGGTGATTATTTTTTGGGGGTCTAATTTGCATAGGTCATCTGAGGTCAAAGGTCATCCAGGGGTCAAATCGTAAAAGTTGCACGATTGACTTCAAACTTGGAGAAAAGAAACATGAACACCGGGTGAACATGTCTAAATTAGAGATCATCCAAGGTCATCTGAGGTCAAAGGTCATCCAGAGGTCAAATCGTAAAAGTTGCCCGATTGACGTCAAACTTGGAGACAAGAAACATGAACACCGGTTAACATGTCTAAAATAAATTAGAGGTCATCTGAGGTCAAAGGTCATCCAGAGGTCAAATCGTAAAAGTTACCCGATTAACGTCAAACTTGGACACAAGAAACATGAACACCGGGGGAACATGTCTAAAATAAATTAGAGGTCATCCGAGGTCAACAGTTATTAGGTCATCCCAGGTCAAAGGTCTCCAGGGGTTACATCGTGCAATGAACACCAAGGGAACATGTCAAAAATAATTAGAGGTCATTCAAGGTCATCTGAGGTCAAAGGTCATCTTGAGGTCAAATCGTTAAAGTTGCGCGATTGACCTCAAACTTGGAGAAAAGAAACATGAACACCGGGAACATGACCCATATATGACCTTTGACCTCATTTAGTTGATCTCCCATCCAGGGGGATTCGCAAGTCGTGACTTGCAGTATTTTAAAAACTTGCTAGCGCAAAATCGCCCTTTATAGCGATAAACTTTGTAAACCGGGAGGAGGAGGCCTGGTCACCACAAAAACTGTTTAAAATCCACATAAAAAGTAACAAAGCTGTTACAAACATCTCAAACTCTGAAACACCCGATAAAAAAGTTATGACTGAAATAAAGAAAAATCATACATAAAACTTCAAACTGACCCCCAAAAAAAGAAAGCGGAAGGGGACGCTAAATAGGCCTATATGTTTATTTTTCCTTAAATACTTTATGTTAGATGACCTATTTGTTGTTATGATTAAAAAAATAAACAGACAGTTTGTGTAGATAAACGGAACGCGGTTAAATATTGACCAACCAATACGTGTTTAGCCATACTATTAAATTAGCGAATGCATTGAACAACTCCCGTGAACGCCAGCCAGTGCGTTTACCCTCTCCGATCTATGGTTTTCAATCCGTACGAATCTGGATGCCATCCCTAACTGATAAATCGTCCCATTGCCATGATTGCGCTTATTAGTTATTTTCCCCTCAGAAATCCTTGTTCTCGATAGCCCGATTAAAGTTGAATGTGTTTCAGGTATATAAGGCCTATCAAAGTAACTTTATTATTAGAGTCATGCCATAAGCATTTTTTCTTGGACAGTGACTTTGACCTTGTATTGGCAACATCCCGCTGACAATATTCATATTCAATGATGCTTGTATAGTGTTTGAGATGGTGTAACATATGGCCAGTGACGCTGACGAATGCCAATTTTTAGATACCTTTATCAAGTAATTGTGGGACAGCATGATGTTAGTTTAGTTTATAACGCCAGACGGCCATGGGAGGGGAGGGAGGCGGCAATGGGAGGGGAGGGAGGCGGTCATGGGCGGGATAGAGGAGTCTTACATCAAGTTTAAACTGTCAACGGCTTTCGTCAGGATTAGCTCTGAGGCTTCTTCCATAATTATAATGTAATATTAAGCAAAGCATATGTATAGATTGCGGCTACTTCTCTTTAGTATTATTATCATCACTTTGGGCTGCCTCTTGCCCGATGATTTGAGAGTAAACGCCCATTTCCTCTTGTGAAATATTGGGGGGGGGGGGGCTCTGAAAAGAGCCTTTCAGATGGA
>CM069446.1:7782458-7831049 GCA_035610835.1 Ophiura sarsii
AGTCAGGATGACTCCTTTGGAGAGTCATGGCCGATGACTCTTTCCGACGGCTAGGATGACTCCTTTGGAGAGTCAGGATGACTCCTTTGAAGAGTCAGGATGACTCCTTTGAAGAGTCAGGATGACTCCTTTGAAGAGTCAGGATGACTCCTTTGAAGAGTCAGGATGACTCCTTTGAAGAGTCAGGATGACTCCTTTGGAGAGTCATGGCCGATTTACTCCATTTCAAGAGTCACTTGACTCCAGTTTGGCTTTCAGTGATAATTATAGCTCTGAATCATAGGTACACGTTTATAGTAAATCATACTTGATACCTGTTTCTCATTTGTTATGATGCGGTCAAAGCCAGAGAGAGATTTTGGACAACGGATACGGAAAATTGCCTAAAATATTAATACATGTTTTCGGGGTTTTTTCCGTATTGTATGGTTAGATATAATAATAATAATAATAATGATAAATAACATTTATACCGCGCCTTTGCCTAGGGATACAAAGCGCAAAAACATGAAAAATAAAACAGCAAAAGAAATACCAAGGAGATTTAAGGAAACAGATGAGTTTTGAGTTTGGAATTAAAACATTGTATATACACTAGTGGCATTTCTAACAGCTACAGGTAATTTATTCCACAAACGTGGAGCCACTACTGAGAAGGCTCTATCCCCAGCAGATTTCTTGGTGACAGGAACGACAAAATTTATACTGTCAGCAGAGCGTGTTCTCATAGTGCTTTGAGATTGTTTCTTAACAAGACAGTCTTGAATATACTGGGGACAGAACCCTTCCAAGGATTTGTACACATACAGCATTGTCTTATACACTGACAGCCAAAAAGGAGTCATCTGACTCCTTAAGTAGAGTAAAGACCCATTGACTCTACCTTAGGAGTCACCTAAAACATGCAATGACTCCCCTAAAGAGTCACTCTGACCCCTTAGGTCTCCTTAAGTAGAGTAAAGGCCCCTTGACTCTACCTTAGGAGTCACTTAAAACATGCATTGACTCTCCAAAGGAGTCATCCTGACTCTCTAGAGCTAATTTGCATATTTTACGTGGTCTTATATTAGCCGAGTAAAATGCGAAAATCGCTCATTAGCATAATTGCAATGGTACAATGGTACAAAAATTAGCACCGGTGCTCGTGTGTACCATTTCAATTATGCTAATGAACTAATTTGCACCTTTTATTTATTTAAACCTATTCATTTATTTGAATTAGGTCGATGCAATAATTTAACACCGTTGAATGTACATTGATATGTATGCATATCTTCTCACTTGTTTAAGAAGTTATGAAAAGTTTGTGTACACAAAGTAAATGCAAATACATTGTGCAAAAACATAAACACCAAAGAGTTTATGCCCCTGCAGCCTCCCCCACCCCCCCCCCCCCCCCCCCAGTTCTCAGTGTCTTATTCCTACCTGGAGTCATGGTGACTATATTTAGCCAGTTGGAGTCATTATTACCCTCGAAAGGGAGTCCAGCCTAGGTGTGACTCCATTGGAGTCATATGAGGAGTCACAGTGACTCCTAACATAGAGTCATAAATCAGTGACTCCCTAAAGGAGTCACTGCTGCTTGACTACTTTAGGGAGTCATTTGACTCCAAAGATGGAGTTGTTTTTGACATGAAGTCATGGAGTCACTTTGACTCCGACTAAGGAGTTACTTGGACTCCTTTTTGGCTGTCAGTGTACATAAAACGTTCATTTACTGGTAACCAGTGTAATTTAGCCAACAATGGGGATACATGCTCACGTCTGGGCTTGAGACACACCAGTCTTGCACACTTGTTCTGCAAGATTTGCAACCGTTTCAGATCTTTCTTTGATATACAATTTAGTAAAATATTACAATAATCAAGACTAGAAAGAATGAGAGCTCTAACAACGTTGTGACAGGTATCAACATCAATATATGGACGGATTCTACGAATGTTTCGTAGGAGCCAGTTGATGGATCTACACAACTTGGTTACATGGTCATCATCGAAAACTACCAACCCCAAGATTGCGAATAGTCTTAGACGGTAGAACCTCAGTATTGTCAAGAAAAAGACTGACCTTACCTAACCTTTTCAAATTATAAGGAGATGCCGCAACAAAGAATTCAGTCTTGTCTTGATTCAACTTGAGTTTGTTTTCAATCATCCATTGCTGAACACACCTTGAGAGTCTAAACAGCGCACATTGAACGTCACCAGGAATATTGGGATCAACTATCAGATAAACTTGCATATCATCAGCATAAATGTGATAATCCACGTTATGATGGCGTAATATTTTGCCGACAACATGAGTGTAGTACACAAAACATAATGGCCCTGTAACCGAGCCTTGAGGAACACCAAAACGGAAATAAAAGTCTTTAGAATATGAACCAGATACAAATACCCTACAGGATCTGTTAGCAAAATAAGAGCGCGATTTAAATACTGAAAATGGAAATCAATGAATGATATCTCAATATATTACAGTATTCTGTCTGTCTGGTACGCCTCCGTCATGTCTGACAGTTCCTGACTTTCGTTATGGCTCTCCACTGTTGTCGGTCAGCAGCTAGTTTGCATACCCCTGTTAGCATGGTTAGAGGTTGTCCAGTAAGATTTTGATTCTGTCCATCCACCTTGCTCTAGGTCGCCCGCGTTCTCTTGAGCCCTCAATTTTCCCCTGCATTAGGACCTTTTCAAGGCAGTTGTCCTGACGTCTGGCTATATGTCCGAAGTAGCTGAGAGTCTGGCGATTGACTGAGTCAAGTAGTCTATTCTTCACACCAATATCATGTAGTACGCTAATATTTGTACGTTTAGCAACCCAGGGGATTTTGGGTATTTTCCGCCAGCACCAGAGTTCAAATGCACGCATTTATCCTATCACGGTCTGCTTTGGTGAGTGACCATGTTTCACAGGAAAAGGTGGCTATGGGGAAAACAAGTGCTCGAACAAGGCGCACTTTTGTTTCTTTGGTGACTCCTCTATCTGCCCAAACTGTGGAGAGATTTGCAATGGCAGATCTCGCCATTGTCAGGCGTCTTCTAATTTCTTGCTTACAGCTGCCATCCGTGGTGATAAGTGCTCCAAGAAAGTTGAACTGTTTTTTGCTCAACTTCCTTCCCATCTACCATCAAAGGGTCCATTGGCTGGACTCCACCAATGATCATGATTTTGATTTTAGCAACATTAAGACGCAGACCCATAGCCTCACTCTCGTGTTTCACTTTTTCAAGAACACACTGGAGATCCTCAAGGGTAGTGGTGAGAAGGGTAGTATCATCTGCATACTGCAAATTGCTTAGCTGCCATCCTCCAATTGACAGTCCGCCATTCCAGTTGTTAAGGGCATTTTCTCATGATGTATTCGGCATACATGTTGAAAAGTGTAGCGAGAGAATGATACCTTGACGCACCCCCTGTCCAAGCGAGAACCATTCACTGTTTCCTTTCTCTGTTTGTACACAGTTGCCCATCATATAGGTTCTTGATTATATGCACAAGATGGGATGGAACTCCCAAGTGCCAGCAGAGCTTTCCACAAAGCATCGTATCTTACACAGTCAAACGCCTTAGCATAATCAATGAAGCACAGAAATGCGGTCCTTTGAAATTCATTACATTTCCCTATGATCTGACGAATGTTGGCAATATGGTCTCTGGTCCCCTTCCTCTTGTGAATCCGGCCTGCTCTAGAGGGAGTTCTCTCTCAATGTGTTGTCTAAGTCTCGCATTCAGGATGTACAGCAGGATTTTACTTGCATGAGGTATTAGTGCTATAGTTGGATTATTTTTACATTCGCTGATGTCGCCTTTCTTTGGAACAGATTTTTTCCAGTCCTCTGGCCAGACTTTTGTGCGCCAGATCTTATTTCAAAGCTGCAACATAATTCTGATTCCATTGTTACCAGTGCTCTTCAGCAGCTCAACAGGAATTTCATCAATACCAGGAGATTTATTGTTCTTCAATTTCTGCATGGCATTCCTAACCTCTGACAACTAAATATCAGGTTCCTCTTCATCCAAGTCTAATTGTACGTTTTAAATGTTAGTTTCCTGGGAGGCGAAGAGACCCATTCAGTATTTCCTCCACCTGTCTTGGATGTCCTCACTTTCAGTTAACACTTTTCCATTATCGTCTTTGATAACTGCTAGTCTTGCCGTTTTCTTGCCAAGTGAGATCTTTGACTCCTTTAAACAGGCTTCTGCTATTATTTTGTGCACTATGATCTTGTAAAGCTTTACACAGCTGGTTGGGGTGATTGTTTTTGTCACTCCTTGCCACCTGCTGTATTTCATTTGAAAGCTTTCGATACAGTTTACTGTGTTGCAGCCGCCTCTTTAAGCTGGCGTCTTTCATCATGTTCATCGGCAAGATCAATAACCTTTTTGCTACGTTTCATAGGGAGGTGTTTCTCAGCAGCACTCACTAAGGTGTCTTCGATGTCCAGCCAGAGTTCTCCTGGTGTCATTTCATCTTCGGTGGCCACCAAAGCATCAAATTTGTTTTTAGTCTCAATCAGGTATTGATCATTTATGTTCTGCAGGTCAAACCTCTTTGCTTTGGGTAATGGGTTCGTTTTTAGTTCTCTTCAGCTTGATGCGTATACAGGCTATAAGAAGCTGATGATCACTTTCTATGTCTGCTCCTGGTACATGTAGTGTTTTTGGCATTTTTGACTGATGACATCCATCGGTTCTTAATCAGAATGTAGTCTATTTGATTACGCACTTTGCCGCCAGGGCCTTGCCACGTGTATAGTCGTCTCGGGTGATGCTGAAACAAGGTATTAACTGCTGATAGTTTGTTTTCAATGCAGTATTAAATGCTGATATAGTTTGTTTTCAATACAGTATATTGTCATATTTTAATAAGATTGTAAGCAATATTAACTCGTGTAATATCAACTCGAATGTATTGGTATGCCTTTGGCATAATGGAATACTGCTAATAAGTCAAGTTTTCGTCTTAACAAGTCAAGCCACAGTGATGCCTCGTATGTTAAATCTTTAACATAATAGTCACTTTATGAGTTTTCCTTTTGTGCAACCTTAAGAATAGTAAATCAGATATTCAATGATAGAAAATCATCTCTTCGAGAAATTTGTAATCCCTCAATTTAGTCCTGCATATTGAAGATCTCTTAGTTCTTATGAAAATCAAATATGACTTTTGCAGGATTATCTAGGGAAGGGGTAAACTTAATGGTTGTCCTGATCTGGTTCTGGCCAATCAGAGGGCATATTTCTTCTAAGAAATCAGTCACCTTTATTGTTTATACAGGCTGTCCCAAAATGATTAGTACCCATCGATGCCCAAAGTTCAATCATTTTTGTTATCATCAAAATCAATGGGATTAGGTCCGCTGTTTTTACATCATCTTTTTCATACTGTACTATTTTATTAGAATTTTAGATCATGAACATCGGATTTATCAAACTCAAGATACACTCCATTATGTAAAACATGGTGATTTTACCTTTTTGACAAAGTGCTAAAAAAATGTGTGTGCTATTACAGCTTGTTTGAAAGAAACTTGTGTATTCTCATAATCTCTTGTCTACTCAATATAATCTTGTGTGTCTTTCTGTTGTAACTGTTATTAGTTATGGTGTTTAAATCATTAATAATTGTATTCCTTAATTCAATTGAACGGGTAAAAGAAGTTTGTCACACTTGAGTGACCCCGTGCATTGTTTTATTTGACAAGTGTTTAGCGACTAAACACTAAGGGACTATTATCATTTTCAGCAAATTTGTAGGAAATTGCATCCCAATATGAAAAATAAGTCTACGCCACTGCTAATTACCCATGACCACCTATTTACCTGTTTAAATGTCCCCCCCCCCCCCCCCCCCCCCCCCCCACTTACGTGAAATTCACGAGTTGACTGACTGGAATTTTTTTTGGGGCAACCTTTTACGAAAATTTACCGGGAAGTTTACGCCACTACCGGGACGACATACTTCTGCCCCCCCCCCCCCCCCCCCCCCCCATGGCTCACATGCCGCGGTACGCGCCTGAAACAAAGCTTGGGGTTGCTCATGCGTGACGATCCATTTTTACTCTTCAAATTGAATCAAAATGAAGAAGTATTAATGGTTTGAACAACAATATGATACAACAGCAGTTTGAAATAGAAAGGAACCAAAGCTATTAGCAGACAAGCGATTGAGAGAATATATTAGTTTCTTTCAAACAAGCTGTTTAAAAACACGTTTTTTTTGCACTTTGCCAAAAAGGTGAAATCACCATGTCTTACACAATGGATTGTAACTTCAATAAAATAAGTCCGATATTCATGATCTAAAATTCTAATAAAAGGGTAGAGTAGGCCTATAGCAAATATGATAGAACAACAACGGATCTAATTTCATTGATTTTGATGATGAAACAAATGATTGACTTTGGGCATCGATGGGTACTAATCATTTTGGGACAGCCTGTAGTCTGTTAAAGAGAAAGGTACGCTTGTCTCTTAAATAGGTCAAAGGAATACATGTAGTACATTGGTGTTTATTTTGCTGTTGTTCATCCGTTTCCGTCACACTAAATGGAAGTTTGGTTTTCACTGCATCTCCAGAAAATTTCAACCATTACTCAGATCAATTTATAATGTATTTGTAGCTGAGGTTCCAAGCTACAATTTTGTCATATATCATAAGACTGGCTTATATAATAACAAAGTTATGTGGTAGAAGGTAGAACTTACTAAATGACCCTTGTATATATAGAAGCATCTTATCCAAGATATATAAGGTTAGGACCAAAATTGAATTTGTATAGGCCTACCTAAAATTCCACTCCATAAAAGCTTTCTCCAAGTGAGCAAATAATAACAAACTTGATATTGTAGCGGGAATCACTTTTATTATAGGTTTTGGCTGTATTTTGATTATTTAATTATAATAACAGTTGGAATACCCTTAAGACCTATTTTTGTAATGTGCGTAGTAGTGGTTAGCGCCGATTTACTCATTGTTGACCGTATCACGTTGACCGTACCGCTGCGCGGCCGTCACCTGACCTTTATGAGCCAATCAGGAGCGCTAAAATTAGCGTCGGTTTATGCTGCTCGCCATATTGGATTGGTGATGCTGTATACGCTGTGTTGGGAAAACGGAAGAGCTGAAAAGAAAACTTCAGAATCTTGCGAAAATCAGACGAATTGGTAGGCATCCTTGTAGAGTAAGTACAGTAGTTATGTATAGAAACTATTTGGATCAAAGATTGAGATAGATTTCGAGTTTTGGGTGAAGTTTGGTACATTTTCCTGATCGAGTTGAAACAGAACATTATAAAATGTTTCGCCATTCACTTTACATGTGACAACGGATGCAGCAGTTTTCCATTTGCTAATATTCATCAGGTTGACGTAGCATTTGATAGCCCAAATTTCTCGTTTTGATTATGTCAGATTACTTCAAAAAGCCGATTGTGAATGATAATATGTTGTATAGCGTTGTGCGAGACCATAATCTAGCCCTGGTTTGCAAGCTTGGAGAGATTTTGGACAGTTTTTGAGATTGAAAATATTCGAAATTATCAAGACTTGTGTGTGAAACAGTACCGATGCATAGTTAATTAGCGTATCGTGTCAATACAAACGCCATCTGTCGGCAGTGTTTGATCTTTCAGAAGCGGGTTTTAATTAACGGCGCGACGTGCTTGGATGTTGTATAAAGTAAATTTTGGGCGCGTTGATCATTACAGAGTGTTCCAAAAATATTCGCTGTATCAAATTGCATGAGTATGGATGACGACGAGTGAACATTTGTACAATGACAAATTAGTTGGCATGTTGGTTGGTGCATTATGGCGCGATTGGATTGTTTTGATTGTATACAAAAATGAGACATTCAGATTGTGCTGTGTGTTATCCTTGTAGACAGAGTATTGTTAGCCGAGTGAAGTGGATCAGACGATCATCTTGTAGTGAATACCCATAGCCATAGGTAATTACTATAATTATTTTTGATATTGTGTGCTTACGATAAATATTATACAAATGTAGGAAATATTCGTAACTCGTTATGACATAATTAATGATTGCTCTGATAATAACAAGGAGAAATCTAAAGCTTAATTACACTCACATTTTTAGTTCGTGTAATACGTAGGCCTCTATTGTTATTGTATTTATATTTTTATGTAAAACTCAACCCAAGCGATGTTTATGCTCGATGGGGGGTGGGTTGAGTAAAAACCTGGGTAGGATAAAAACACTCATACGAAGGCCTCTATTGTTATTGTATTATATTTATATGTAAAACTCAACCCATGCGATGGTTATGCTCGATGGGGGGAGGGTTGAGTTAAAAAGTTGGGTAAGGCAAAAACACTCATCTTACATTTGGGGGGGGGGGTCAAGCTGAGTGTACAGCCTATGCATATCGTATTGTTAGGTCAGTCATAACACCAGGTAAGATGTGATCTGTTAATGTGATCTGGTAAGTGGTGATCTGTTCAGCGAGAAGTGCAGTAAAGAGAAGTGCAGTAAAGAGAAGTGCAGTAAAGAGAAGTGCAGTAAAGAGAAGTGCAGTAAAGAGAAGTGCAGTAAAGAGAAGTGCAGTAAAGAGAAGTGCAGTAAAGAGAAGTGCAGTAAAGAGAAGTGCAGTAAAGAGAAGTGCAGTAAAGAGAAGTGCAGTAAAGAGAAGTGCAGTAAAGAGAAGTGCAGTAAAGAGAAGTGCAGTAAAGAGAAGTGCAGTAAAGAGAAGTGCAGTAAAGAGAAGTGCAGTAAAGAGAAGTGCAGTAAAGAGAAGTGCAGTAAAGAGAAGTGCAGTAAAGAGAAGTGCAGTAAAGAGAAGTACCAAAAAGAGAAGTGCAGTAAAGAGAAGTGCAGTAAAGAGAAGTGCAGTAAAGAGAAGTACCAAAAAGAGAAGTAGCTGGACAGGCGTACAAGAGCAGACATGCAATCAACGCTTTCAGATCACCCCTGTCTTACTTAAAAATAGTCGTTAATATTATCTTATGTAATGGTATTATGGTATTTTAACCATTAAAATTGTGTGTATGGAAATTAACGTGTACTTTTCTCTTCCATAGGGGTTTACCTTGTGTTGCAAGGTCAGGTCAGGTCAGGTTAGACCAGGTTGTGGTAGAAGTAGGACGGACCGTTATAAAGACTTTGACCATTGACCCAATCTTGTATTAAGTGTTGCTAGTTGTAATTGTGTTTGGATGTTATAAAATAAAACCCACGTTGTGATATATATATATATTGTGTAAGAAGGAGAGCGAAAATAAACTGTGAACTTAAATAATTGTCCGTGTCATTGGTTCGCGTTATAGAGCCGAAAACGCATGGTTCTGCCCTGCAAACGAACCCGCGTGGCTAATCAATAATACACAAAAAGGTTTCCAAATTAAACCCTTCCCACGCCCAAAATTTGGTGGTGTCAGACCTGATCAATTCTGCACACTTTGATATCGCACGCGTGTGTAAATCTAGTCAGCGCGCTCGCGCACCCGCGACAAGTGGTGTCAGATGTGGGATTTTCATTTTCTTTAACGACGAATTTTTGGCTGTGAGTAATTAAATTTTGACGGACTTTGACGGTAGACTGTTGACGGTGACGGACTCGGCTTCGAGATGATGATGACTCGGTCAAGGAGGAGGCATCGAGTCTCCGGCAGTATCATGCCGAAGATGAGGTATCGTGTAACCGGCAATAGTACGCCGAGGATGACGGGCGAGAAGAGGCACCAAGTTGCTGGTAGTGATGTGCCGAGGAGGATGGATGATGTGGTGGGGCAAGTGCCCGGCGAGGGTATGCCGAGGAGGATGGATGGTGTGATGGGGCAAGTGCCCGGCGAGGGTATGCCGAGGAGGATGGATGGTGTGATGGGGCAAGTGCCCGGTGGAGGTATGCAGAGGAGGATGGATGGTGTGATGGGGCAAGTGCCCGGTGGAGGTATGCAGAGGAGGATGGATGGTGTGATGGGGCAAGTGCCCGGTGGAGGTATGCAGAGGAGGATGGATGATGATACGGTAGAGCAGAGGCATCTAGTGCCCGGTGGTGGTATGGCGAGGAGGATGGATGATGAGACGGTAGAGCAGAGGCACCTAGTGCCCGGTGGTGGTATGGCGAGGAGGATGGATGATGAGACGGTAGAGCAGAGGCACCTAGTGCCCGGCGAGGGTATGCCGAGGAGGATGGATGATGATACGGTAGAGCAGAGGCACAGAGTGCCCGGCGAGGTTATGCCGAGGAGGATGGATGATGATACGGTAGAGCAGAGGCACCTAGTGCCCGGCGAGGGTATGGCGAGTAGCATGGATGATTTGACGGTAGAGCAGAGGCACCGAGTGGTTGGTAGTGGTATGGCAATGGGGATGGATGATGTGACGGGTGAGGTGATTGGTGATGGTGTACCGTTGATGACGGGTGAGCAGAGGCGGCGAGTGGTTGGTAGTGGTATGGGGATGGATGATGTGACGGGTGAGGTGATTGGTGATGGTGTACCGTTGATGACGGGTGAGCAGAGGCGGCGAGTGGTTGGTAGTGGTACTGCAATGAGGCCGGGTGAGGCGTTGGGTGATGGTGTGCCGTCAACGACGGGGAAGTATACGGGGCAGGTGATCGGTGATAGTAGGCCGGCTATGACGGGTGAGTCGATGGGACATGTGACTGGTGGTAGGCCGGGTATGACGGGTGAGCAAGGAAGCCGAGTGATTGGTGATAGTAGGCCGGGTATGACGGGTGAACAAGGGCGTCAGATGATTGGTGGTTGCAGGCCGGAGGAACATATTAGACCGGTTGTTGATGATGAGAGGCTGTTGTTGTCTGTAGGGCATGCGGGGTTGATGAATGGTGATAGACAGCCTATGCAGGTTGGGCAGACGGAGTGGGAGGATGACGGTAGTGCACCGCTGATACCTGTGGAGCAGACGGGGTGGAAGAGTGGTAGTGGCGCACCGTTGATGCTGGTCGATCAGACGGGGTTGATGGGTGGTAGTGGTTCGCCACCGAGGTCGGTAGGACAGACGGGGGAAGTACATGGGGAGGGTAAGCCGGTGATGGAGGAGGCAGGGACACGGGGTAGTAGTGGTAGTGGATGCAGTGATGGTGGTGGTGGTGAAATCTGTAATGACGGAGATGATGTTGGTGGAAGAGGTGATGCTGGTAGTAGAGGTGGAGGTGGACATGAAGGTGATGTTGATGGAGGTCGACACGGAGGTGATTATAGTGATGATGTGGTGGTCGCTAACGGTAGTGGTAGTGGTGATAGGGGTAGCTTTGAGGAGGCTGCTGGTAGTGCTGGTGGATATTCAAGCGGTGAAACCGAGTATTGGAAAAATGTGGAGAATAGTAGTGAGGATGGTGACCGGTTGCTGTGGGGCCCAGACACGAACGTTGGGTCAACTGGCGGTTCAGGTAGAGTTGGCTATGCTGATAGAGAGGGAAGTCACTGTAGCGAGGACTCTGGGGTTGGAACACGTGTCGCAGGGTCGGGGTTGGATGCTGTGGGTGATTATGAGGAGTGGAGAGGGACAGTTCTGACTGAGTTGGAAGATTTGAGACGGAGAGGGATAGGTTTGATGCGGAGGGAAGGCTTAGCAGAGGAACGGCTGAGTGAATTGGAAAGGAGGAGGCAACTAGATTTGAAGGAATATGACAGGCGGGAAAGTGATTTGGTACGGTTGGAGACGGAGTTGTTTTGCAGGACAATGGTTGATGAATTGCTCCAAAGAATATTGGAGGCTGAAAGGTTGCGATCAGTGGCGGAGCTGCAACGGAGGAAGGAGGAACTTGTAGCGGAGGAGGAAGCGGTCAAAATGCTTCAGGGTCGAATGGCTGCCGAGGATCGGGAGTGGTGTGGAGAGTTGGGTCGAAGGGAGTCGAGGGTGAAAGAGCGTGAGCTCGAGTTGGAGCGACGGACCCAGTTGTTGGATAGTCGGGAAAATGAAGCACAGGTGGTGAGAAGGTTAGAGGATAAGAAGCGGCAGAGTAAACTAAAGGAGTTGTCCGATCGGGAGAAAGTAGTTGCAGAAGGGGAGAAGAGGAATGAGGAGGTGTGTGAAGAAGCACAGGTGGTGAGAAGGTTAGAGGATAAGAAGCAACGGAGTAAACAAAAAGAGTTGTCTGATCGGGAGAAAATAGTGGCAAAAGGGGAGAAGAGGAATGAAGAGGTGTATGAGGAAGTAATGTCGAAGAAACGTAAATATGAGAGGAAACAGGCAGATCTCGATGATAGGGCTCGACTGTTAGGAGACGTGGAGAGTGAGCAGAGGCAAAAGTATGAGAAGTTGTGTGATGAAGTGGGTACGAGATTGACTTTGGCTTCGGCGCGGGAGGAGAAAGCCATGGAGCTTTTTGGTCAGGTGACGGAAGATATGCGTGTTACCAGTAGTGAGATGAAAACGAGGACCGAAGAGTTGCGGGAGCAAAAGGCTTGTGAGGTAGTTGGAAGAAATGAGGTAGCCACGGTTAGAGAGTCGGAGGTTATGGAGAGTTGTGGAAATGAGGTTGAAGGACGTGAGTCGACCGTGGTGGAACGTCCGCGAGTGGAGAGGCAGGTGGAGTGGCGAGTGGAGAGACGGGAGATGGAGCCGCTCAAATTTGACGGGAATGTCGTATGGGGTGCGTTTTATAAACACTTTGAAGCGTGTCGGGTGTACAACCAGTGGACAGATGAGGATGCCGCTCTACAGTTGTTTGCATGCTGTCAGGGTTGTGCATTGACTGTTATGGCTGTTGAGGTGGATCCACTAGAGATTGACTACCGTGAGTTAGTCCGGGTGATGACGCGAATGTTTGGACCGCGGGAGGAACCTGATGAGTGTTTTCTAGAGTTGAAGGCGCGGAAGCAGCAGGTGGGGGAGAGTTATTATGACTTGGCCCAAGACATTAGGAGATTGACTCTTCGAGCAATACCGCATATCGATGAGGGAAGTAGGGAGATGGTGGCACGGACGCAATTTGTGGATGCTGTTGCTGATCCAGTGCTTCGGAAGGAGCTATATGACAGGGCATCTGGTACGCTGTGGGAGATGCTACGTTATGCGGAGCGCAATGATGCGTATAAGCAAATAGAGCAGTTGAGGGGCTTGAAGGCCGGGAGTACACAACCATGTTCATCAGAGAGGCCAAGTAGTGTGGTTGTTGCGGGGACGAGACAAGAGGGGAAAGAGGTTAAGGGTCCGGCTGTAATCGCTGGCGAGAATGGTAGTAGTATGAGGAAAGGAGTTACGTGGTCGCAGGTGGTGAAGGAAGGATCGACGGAACGGGTGAGCAGAGTCCAGGTGGGGGGCGAAACTGGTCAGACTGGGAGAGGTCAGAATGGTTTGGAGAGATATCAGCCTGTGAGTGAATGGCAATCTGATAGTAATTGTTGCCGTTATTGTAAGGAGTTGGGGCATTGGAAACGAGCATGCCCGGCCTTACAAGCTAAACATGAGACGTGGATGGCTAAGAGAGCGGCGTGGGTTAGGAGGTCAGAAATAAGACACGATCAGAATGGCGCGATAGAGGAAAGAGTGGGAGTAAGGTCGAGATGGGAAGACGAGCGTCAGAAGAGAGGGCAGGAGGAGTGTCAGAGGAGAGAGGATAGGATAGAGGAGGGGCGTCGGATGAGAGGTCAGAAGCTTCAGGCGGATGAGGAGCGTCGGAATAGGGAGAAGGTTAGGATGGAAGAGGGGCATAAGAAGGAAGAGGAAAGAGTTAGAGTTGAAAAAGAGCGGCTGGAAAGAGAGAGGGTTATGGTGGAAGAGGGGCGTAAGAAGGAAGAGGAAAGAGTTAGAGTAGAGAAGGAACGACTGGAACGAGAGAAGATTAAAGTGGAAAAAGAGCGCCTTGGAAAGGAGAAGGTTAGAGTAGAGAAGGAACGACTGGAACGGGAGAAGGTGGAGGTAGAGAAGGAGCGTCTGGAAAAGGAGAAGGTTAGAGTGGAGAAGGAGCGTCTGGAAAGAGAGAAGGTTGAGGCGGGGGAAAAGCATGAGTTTTGGAAGAATGTGAGATCGGTGAGAGAGGAACAATCTCGTCAGAGTATAGCAAAGGCGCAAGAGGACTTGGAGCGTATGGAGAGGAAAGAAGAGATTAGAGTGAAGAAGGCGCGAGAGGATGAGGAGCGTAGGAAACGAAAGGAAGAGATAAAAAGGGAGAAGGAGCGTGTTGCAAAGGAGAGGGTTCGGGTGGAGGAAGAACGTAAGAAGGAGGAGGAAAGAATTATGATGCAGGAGGAGCGTCGCAAGGAAGAGTCAGCTAGGGTGGCGGAGGAGCATCGGATGCAATCCCGGATGCGAGTAGAGGAGGAGTGTCGTAAGAGAGACGAGATGATTCGAGTGGATGATGAGTTTTGGGAGGGAGTGAGGCAGGTGAGAGAGGAGCAAGAACGTGAGCGGGAGGAGGAGTTGAGGCAAAAGGAAGAGCGTAAGAGAAGAAAGGAGGAGATAAGTGAGGAAAAGTGGCGCCGAAAGAGAGAGGAGGAGGCACGTTGTAGGGAAGAGCTGAAGTTGCAGCGGGAACAGGAGAAGCGGAGGGATGACGAGAAGCTGGCCAAACAGGAGCGGGAGAAGAGAGAGCATGATGTTCGTCGCTCCGAAAATAAGGTGGAGCAGGAGATGAAACCGCCGGGGAAGAAGGTGGATGGAAGCAAGTTGAGGCCGGATGCAAAGTCTTAGCCTGTAGGGGGAGCTAGGGCTAAAACGACGAATGTGTCTATTCAGACTAATTCGCAGGATGTGCGGCCGGCGAAGGTTTTAACGGTGGGCAGTGTCAGAGCTGTACCTGCCAAGTCGGTTGGACCGAGGGAGGAGGATCGGCGTCTTCAAGATGGGGAGATGGTTGCGAAGGAGGTGGTGGAGAAATTGATGGAGGAGAGATTGGTTGAGCAAAAGAAGGAGTTTTACGAATTTGCAGCAGATAAGTCGAGGCACACTTGCCGGGGTGTTGATTATCTGACGGAGACTATGAGAAGGAATTGGATAGGAGAATTTGGGAGGCTTTCGGAGCAGTATAGGAGGCAACAAGGTGGTGATGACGCGGTTGTAGGTCTCGTCTGGGGTACTAGACAGGTGGTAGGAGCTTATAAGATGATGTCGGAGTAGTGTTGCTCGGACACTTTTGTAGAAGTTATGGGAAGAGTTGCTGCCGGAGTTGTGTATATAAGTTGTTGTTATGGTTTTCAAATGTTCGAGTTATAAATTTCGTAGTGCACGGAGCCAGTTGGATGTGTAATCAAATTTAGAGTTGCCGAGGTGCGACGTGATGCGATGCGGACGGTGCTATGCTCAACTCGTTGTTACTGAGTGTCATATGGCTTACGCGGCCATCGCACCAGTTCCTATGAGCCGTAGCGGGAGACTCGTTCCAGAGCTCCGAACAGAGGGGTTACTACTGACCTAACCAAGGGTTGCTACTGACCCAACCACGGGTTGCTACTGACCTAACCAAGGGTTGCTGAGGACAAGAAGAAGATTTGGGAATGGCGACAAAGAAGAAGACTCGGGAATGGCGACAAAGAAGAAGACTCGGGAATGAAGACGAAGAAGATTATCGCGTCACATGTACTTTTAAGGCATTGTAGTAGAGTAAGATGTAGTTGGGAGGTGGTATGTATACATTGTTGTGTTAATGTATTGATGGATGTATTGGCGTAGCTCGGTGCGCGAGGGGTAGAGTGTGTAAGCGATTCCGCTTAATTATTATTATCGCTTATTGTTGACGGGGACGTCAAGTGCTAGGTGGGGGGCTGTGTAGCGGGAATCGCTTTTATTATAGGTTTTGGCTGTATTTTGATTATTTAATTATAATAACAGTTGGAATACCCTTAAGACCTATTTTTGTAATGTGCGTAGTAGTGGTTAGCGCCGATTTACTCATTGTTGACCGTATCACGTTGACCGTACCGCTGCGCGGCCGTCACCTGACCTTTATGAGCCAATCAGGAGCGCTAAAATTAGCGTCGGTTTATGCTGCTCGCCATATTGGATTGGTGATGCTGTATACGCTGTGTTGGGAAAACGGAAGAGCTGAAAAGAAAACTTCAGAATCTTGCGAAAATCAGACGAATTGGTAGGCATCCTTGTAGAGTAAGTACAGTAGTTATGTATAGAAACTATTTGGATCAAAGATCGAGATAGATTTCGAGTTTTGGGTGAAGTTTGGTACATTTTCCTGATCGAGTTGAAACAGAACATTATAAAATGTTTCGCCATTCACTTTACATGTGACAACGGATGCAGCAGTTTTCCATTTGCTAATATTCATCAGGTTGACGTAGCATTTTGATAGCCCAAATTTCTCGTTTTGATTATGTCAGATTACTTCAAAAAGCCGATTGTGAATGATAATATGTTGTATAGCGTTGTGCGAGACCATAATCTAGCCCTGGTTTGCAAGCTTGGAGAGATTTTGGACAGTTTTTGAGATTGAAAATATTCGAAATTATCAAGACTTGTGTGTGAAACAGTACCGATGCATAGTTAATTAGCGTATCGTGTCAATACAAACGCCATCTGTCGGCAGTGTTTGATCTTTCAGAAGCGGGTTTTAATTAACGGCGCGACGTGCTTGGATGTTGTATAAAGTAAATTTTGGGCGCGTTGATCATTACAGAGTGTTCCAAAAATATTCGCTGTATCAAATTGCATGAGTATGGATGACGACGAGTGAACATTTGTACAATGACAAATTAGTTGGCATGTTGGTTGGTGCATTATGGCGCGATTGGATTGTTTTGATTGTATACAAAAATGAGACATTCAGATTGTGCTGTGTGTTATCCTTGTAAACAGAGTATTGTTAGCCGAGTGAAGTGGATCAGACGATCATCTTGTAGTGAATACCCATAGCCATAGGTAATTACTATAATTATTTTTGATATTGTGTGCTTACGATAAATATTATACAAATGTAGGAAATATTCGTAACTCGTTATGACATAATTAATGATTGCTCTGATAATAACAACGAGAAATCTAAAGCTTAATTACACTCACATTTTTAGTTCGTGTAATACGTAGGCCTCTATTGTTATTGTATTTATATTTTTATGTAAAACTCAACCCAAGCGATGTTTATGCTCGATGGGGGGTGGGTTGAGTAAAAACCTGGGTAGGATAAAAACACTCATACGAAGGCCTCTATTGTTATTGTATTTATATTTATATGTAAAACTCAACCCATGCGATGGTTATGCTCGATGGGGGGAGGGTTGAGTTAAAAAGTTGGGTAAGGCAAAAACACTCATCTTACATTTGGGGGGGGGGGGGGGGGGGGTTGTCAAGCTGAGTGTACAGCCTATGCATATCGTATTGTTAGGTCAGTCATAACACCAGGTAAGATGGGATAGTGGTGATCTGTTCAGCGAGAAGTGCAGTAAAGAGAAGTGCAGTAAAGAGAAGTGCAGTAAAGAGAAGTGCAGTAAAGAGAAGTGCAGTAAAGAGAAGTGCAGTAAAGAGAAGTGCAGTAAAGAGAAGTGCAGTAAAGAGAAGTGCAGTAAAGAGAAGTGCAGTAAAGAGAAGTGCAGTAAAGAGAAGTGCAGTAAAGAGAAGTGCAGTAAAGAGAAGTGCAGTAAAGAGAAGTGCAGTAAAGAGAAGTGCAGTAAAGAGAAGTGCAGTAAAGAGAAGTGCAGTAAAGAGAAGTGCAGTAAAGAGAAGTGCAGTAAAGAGAAGTGCAGTAAAGAGAAGTGCAGTAAAGAGAAGTGCAGTAAAGAGAAGTGCAGTAAAGAGAAGTACCAAAAAGAGAAGTGCAGTAAAGAGAAGTGCAGTAAAGAGAAGTGCAGTAAAGAGAAGTGCAGTAAAGAGAAGTACCAAAAAGAGAAGTAGCTGGACAGGCGTACAAGAGCAGACATGCAATCAACGCTTTCAGATCACCCCTGTCTTACTTAAAAATAGTCGTTAATATTATCTTATGTAATGGTATTATGGTATTTTAACCATTAAAATTGTGTGTATGGAAATTAACGTGTACTTTTCTCTTCCATAGGGGTTTACCTTGTGTTGCAAGGTCAGGTCAGGTCAGGTTAGACCAGGTTGTGGTAGAAGTAGGACGGACCGTTATAAAGACTTTGACCATTGACCCAATCTTGTATTAAGTGTTGCTAGTTGTAATTGTGTTTGGATGTTATAAAATAAAACCCACGTTGTGATATATATATATATTGTGTAAGAAGGAGAGCGAAAATAAACTGTGAACTTAAATAATTGTCCGTGTCATTGGTTCGCGTTATAGAGCCGAAAACGCATGGTTCTGCCCTGCAAACGAACCCGCGTGGCTAATCAATAATACACAAAAAGGTTTCCAAATTAAACCCTTCCCACGCCCAAAATTTGGTGGTGTCAGACCTGATCAATTCTGCACACTTTGATATCGCACGCGTGTGTAAATCTAGTCAGCGCGCTCGCGCACCCGCGACAATATTTTTGTTTGGTTTGAATATTTTATGACATCGTCGATCAATCGAATGTTTTCACCAATATCGACCTTTGACAAATCCCGTTTGATCTTCACCATTTAAAAAAAACATACTTTTTATATTTATTATCCTCCATACACATATATACATAATGTCATTTTCACATACAATCATCATGTTAGCATTAATATATATAGCATTATATAAATGTTATATATCTTCTACTCATCAATATGAATTTCTTATGAAAATCTTATAATAGAGAAGTCACTTGTATTGGAAACCCTAATATTTTGATGATCAACTTTTGCTTCTAAGTTTGAGAATATTGAATAAAAGTACATAAAAGTATACATTTTTAGAAAGGAAATTTGATAAGGAATCCGATGGTGATATCAATGTGATACCAAATCAACTAAATTTTGAGAAATGAACCAAAAAGAGATTTTTTTACCCCAAATTTTTCAGACAGCATAACTAAAAAATAAAAAATGGTAATTTGTTCTAATATACATTTTTGTAAACAAGACAATTTTTTCTTTTACCAAAATAAGGCTTGGTTTTGGAAATATTGCTAAAAACATCGGAAAAGTGTAAAAGTCGTGTTTTTTTGCATACATTTCGCTAGAAATGGATGCATATCTCGAGTTTAAAATCCATAATCGAAAAAATAAAAATTTGCCTCCTAGCGCTGAAAGTCCTCTACACAATGGTAGTAAAAGCTTACCTGATAGTTTGATATATTTTTAGTTATGTTGTCTGAAAATTCGTAAAATTCCTTCAAATTTGAACTTCTAGAAAACGTCGATTTAGTAAAAATATTGACATTTTCCACCAATTAAAGCTAAATATTCACGGAATACACGGGCGTGTGACCTAAAACGCAAGTATACTATTATGAACAATCAAAATAAACTATCAAATTCAATTTATATTGTCACAATGTGAAGAAATTGGAAGAAAACTGAAATTTAAATGATCGTAAGATTGGCCTTTGTTTACATTTTTAGACATTGTTTTGCGCTCTTTTGTTTTTCGCGTCTACGTCGCGGATATTAAGCGGCGCGTCTAGTACTACGCACGGGAAGTTTCAGCGCGCGACGCAATGATAGAACAGTGTCGCAGCATTTGAAAAGCGCGGAACTCCGCTTGAATTCCCGCCAAATAACCATGCGCCTTTTCCTAACTCAAACTTACCAAAACAACAATTTAAAATCACCTAAAAGAACGGGAAATAATCGTTTGCGATTAGTAACCTATGATGTTAATGATAGAATACATATAAAAGTATAAAATAATAGAGAAATATGAAATTCAATTTTTGAAACATGTGCCGGGTTGACACTGCCCTTAAGTCATGCATCAATACAATAGCTTTAAATTACGAATCATCAAAAATTGCAATATATGTTATACAAATTATTACATACAGTATTACTATTATTGTATGACAATTTATCATGGAAGTTAAATAACCTTACATAGTTGATGAAATTGTTATCAGAATTCTTGAAGTTATGTACCCCAAAAATAGCATTTTCATAATTAAATTAAAAAACAAAGCTTACTTTGGCAGACATGACGATTTCTGCATGATTGCAAATAACTTTAACCCTTTCACAGAAGTAAAACAAATGTTCTGTGTATTTTTTCAATAACATTACAAGTATTACAAATATTAAATAGCTCTTTACCCATTTTGTGTAGCAATATTTTTGTCGGGTTAAAGTTATGAAGAATTTTCCAATTATATAAGCAACATTAATTTGTCTCATGCATGATATGTAAATTGTATTCATGAACTGAAGCGCATATGCGCATTGTACTCTCTTTTATGTATGTTTTCTACATTGTATGTGTGCTATTTGACTATAATACCTGTATGTTGGGTTTTGTATGTCAATAAAATTGAATTGAAATTGAATATAAGTGTTGTCAAACCTTGCTACGTTTTTCAATGTGAAATTCGGAAAACGTCTACCCAGAGGTTTTGACATATTGGAAGAGCATGCACAAATGGATTTGAGAAGACCTTTCTGAACATCTTTTACATCTTTGATCTTCACAATGGCACAATTCGTTCAACCCTTTTAGCAATATTTAATTAGTGTACCTATTTATGTAATCAATGTTTAAAAATTATTTTTCGCGAATATTTCTATCTCTGTTCTTTTTTGTAGAGTACTTAATGATTATTTTTAGTAATTTATATTTTACGAATTCCCAAAAATTGTTTTTGTCTTTACAAACCATTTACTTTTTATTTGGAAATATTCGTGAATGTTGATGAATGCTTAGTTGTCTCAGATCATCAGTAAAAGACATAAGTAATCTTTCTCGTCTCGTGTGATGTCGAGAGATTCAATGTTCATTTCCGACCGACCGACTCTACCTTTTGGAGAGCATCTATGGGCGAGCAAACGGGGGGTTTTGCCTAATGGACCGACCGTGTAAACAAACAAACAAACAAACAAACAAACAAACAAACAAACGCTACAATTAGGGCATAACTACTAGATAGGGAGGTAGCTTTTTTAACGCCAGTTTGGTGCTGGGTTTGGTGCACTTGGACGCCATCTTCTAACCACATACGGTATCGCATGAATACGCACAAAAGATAATGAAGCCGTCGTTGATGGGGCTGTACGGAGACAGTCTATGAGACAGACTCCCTTGGAGCCAAGCCATAGTCCGCCCTGTACAGTAAAAGGTTTGTATTTATAAACAAGAAAATGTAGTTTTGGGAAGAGGAATTGAATGAGGAACTTTGTGCTAAACTGTTCGACATGTGGGTTTAATTATTGATGTCAAATAATTGAACATTTTACTAGTTCAAATATAGCTTTTGTTACAGTCGGCTTGAAATAGACATAAATGTTTTTACTATCATGAGTGAATCATTGGGATATTCTTTTGCGTGAAAGAATAAGTTCTTTTTAAAATATGGGAAAGATATTTAAGAAAACCTTTAACCCTATAATATAGTAGATCAGCGTTGAAGTTCTTTCCACGCGGATATTATTGTTACCATTATTACAGGTTTTCAGAAACCATTTTAATGCAGTTTTAAGCCGTATTTTGTGAAATTGCATGCATATCAACATGACCAAACCGGGGACCAAACCTTTAGCTTAGCATGTTTAGTCCATATGATAAACAAGAATGGTTTAAAATACACTGTCATGTTTATACACGGTGATAATCCGAGTAAAATTTAGACCCATATTTAGATTGGCTTTATATCATCATGCAAGGCTTATAAAAAAGAAAACAGAACATGTTGTTGTTTTTTTCACTTTTTCCCTTTTAGAAATAATTATTTACTTGTATTAGCCTATACCACCTCTTTTGAAATGCACTTTGTCCACCCATTAACAGGACACTCTTACGGTCACGGTCTGATCGGCTCATTTACAATTTGCCATTTATGTTGTCATTTTTAAGTGGTTCATTGCGACTACTTTTATAGACTATACTGGCCACATCTCCATTATTATACCACCGATTTGAACGAACAAGGTTTATTTTGTAGCGAAAGGAATTGTCTTTACTAGTAAGAAAATATGAAACTATGTGAACTGAAAATATTTCTAAAAAGGTTTTTTTCACAACATTGTATATATTTTTTATTTTTGGTTATAGTGTCTGTATTATATGATAGCATTATTGATAGGCTCCCAATACTTTAATAATTAAATAACGGATTTACGCCTAAGTGGACTGAGTTGAGTAGGCCCTATATGAGTGAAAGCTTGAGTTATTGATGAGTTATAAAGTGAAATGTAGATAACAAAATGATTTGTTTTAAAAGGTGAACTGAAACTATTTAGTTTATTTGTCAGGTGAACTTGATAACTGTACTTGTTTTGTATGATTGAGAATATGTGTAAAGACATTGTACTTGTGGCACCAAGCGAGTCCACCATTATTATTTAGAGTGACTCATACTCTATATTTAAGATGAAACCATGCATTTCTATGCATTGACACCAATTGTGTATCACTGTCATGTACGTATACTAGTACTAGGGATAATTATTTGAAGCTTCAACGTCTATTCAGGAGTTTGATATTGATGACGGGAAGAGACCAATGGCCATGTACCCCAAATTTGAATATTTATAATTTGTTTAATACCCGTCGTAAATGCCTATTATTTATGTATAATAACTGTTCAAAATATGAACATATGGGGTAGAAACCAAGTCACGGTCACTTACTTGTGAGACTAAAGGAGAGGAAGGGGTGGGGGTGGGGTGGGGTGGAGAAAGAAGGTGAGTGTAAAAGGCGGGGTAAAAGGAGGAAGACATTGAGTATGTACACTCTTTTTGAAATATGGTTCTAAAATTGTCCTCCCAGGAGAACCAAAAAAAAGTTCCTTAAACATGATACAGAACCTTTTTTGGTTGGTAGGCCTACAGAACCATTTTTGGATTTATGAAGAACCTTTTTTGGTTCTTCAATTTTCAAGAGAGGGAGAGTGTAAAAGAGGAAGAATGAGTCCCGGGACACCACCAGAGAGTATTCCAGACCAGGTTAGCTAATTTAAAGACAGTGATGTATCAGCAAACTAAGATCTACATGTAAATTGAATTTTCTCTCACAATATGACACCTCATTCATAATTCTTTTGCTGTTACCCTATAAACATTTATTATGTTTTAAATAATAATCACAATCTATTGTTTAGCCACCACCACGTACCGGCAGCCAATACTGGCAAAATTCCAATACGCCCAGCACTTCTTTAATATTATTCATCAAATCGGGCGATGACAAGAAAAACAAAATTTAGGCGTGGAGAAACTTGCTAATTTGTCACCATGTCTGCCGATTATGAGAGTATTTTGTGTGTCAAACCTGAGGTTCACGTATATAAGATTCCTCCTCGTTCAACAAATAGGGGGTTTAGGTGAGAATAAATGCCTAGAACGCTTTGATTTGTCGGCGCGCCTTGCCCTTGTCTTGTTCATGGTGGTATTGGCATAAAAATAAGCTTATTAAAATATAGGCCTATTTAATGTGGTCACATTTATTAAAGTATTTAAGTAGGGACCCTTTTGTGTCACACGCACACATTTAAAAACAATTACATTAACCTAGTTGCCTAGTCCTAGTTCAGGATTGTCATTTGTTAATTAAGAAATCAGTCCGAGTCTGAATCTTGCAGTGCAGCCAGCAGGGAGGTCACGCTGCGTGTCAGATTTTGTTATACTGCAATATTTGCTAGAAATAGCTTCGGAAAATGGTCTATTTGGGCATCTCAAAAACTGAGAAACGTGTTAAAAATCATGTAAAATTTTAGAGGAGGGTCATTAACAACATTCTGAAGAACGGTAAAATGTAAACACGTTTTGTGACCAAATTTAGGCCCTATGTCGTAAAATGTTGAAAAATTCACGTTTTGAAAATCTGTGGTCTTCGAAATTACAGGAATCCTAACTCATTCTAAACCTCACCAAATCATGAAATGAACCCTCGTCTACAAAAAAGTCCATGTACGTATTGCTCTATCTGCTTGGAGATAGCGAACTTGCGAAGACCACGCAAACATCATAGCTTCATACAACGGAATGAAATCCGCCATAGAGATTGCATAGCGAAGATCGTAGAGATTTGCACTGTAGTCCTCTGTGTAGGGAATGTTGACAAAAAGCAAGGTCCTTTGGCTATTGTGTTTGTGCATGTTTGTGACGTCTGACCCCGTTTAACAATCTTCATAGCTTTCATATAGGGCATAGGTGACCTAACTATTGACTGAGTTAGGCAGGATCATAATATTTTGAAGTTAAAAATATCTCCTTCAAAATGCAATAAAAAGATACATGGCAGTTTTCTTTAAAAGATGATGGTTCAACTATGAATGTAGGTTAAATATTGACAAAAGTTATGACCAAAAGTATGTTGCATTCATTCATCATTGCCTAAAAAAAGTGCATCAAAAAAGTTTGTTGACCTCTGAGAGAGAAAATATCTCTTTGAAAATGAAAAACATGGAAACAAAGTACTTCACAATAATTTTGTTGTTGTTCAACCATCATGTCTGCAGGCTGAATAATCACAAAGTTCAAAACCAAAAGTAGTTTGCCTTTATTGCTAAAAACTGGTCAAGTCATGCAAGTTTCAAACCATTTTAGCTTAAATCGGCTTTACTTACATGTTGTCCAGTTGCTTGGGTGAGGTTAATTAAACATCAGTGAATACATCCCAACCTGTTTCTTCCTTTTTCGCTGGATATAAAAGAGGTAAACATGGGAGTTTTCAGTTTTCCACATATTTTGGCTACCGAATTTTCAAAAAAAATGTAGCCCTCTGTAGTCAATGATATGAACATCCCGACCTCTGGCCATTAGTCTTAGACATTATCCCATAGAAATTTGTGCTAATTTGAAACCATTTTAGCTTCAATGAGCTTTACTTTCATGATGTATAGTTGCTTGTCTAAGTGTGTGTCACATCCTCTTAATGATTTCATCTTGGCATTTGGGATAGAGAATCGGGCAAATAATGAACATACAAATTCCCTCATATAGTTCCTGATCATCAATTCTGACAAATGTAAAATGTCCCTTTTTTATAAAAACAAATTGTGTTCTTTTGCAATCTGGTGTAAAAAAACCTTTAAAGATGGTCAAACTATGAACCCATGATTTGGTACTGTGTAACATGTATAACAATACAATAATGAATTGTAATCAAATAATGAATAATGAAATAGTTGCCTCATTATAAGCTGAACAAATTTGACGAGAAACTCACTATTCTCATAAGGTCTAAAAAGCCTAGAGGCGTTCTTAATGTTTTTTAGGGGTTATTAATTCACTTTGAGGGTTCCTGCCACATAATTTCTTGTTTTAAGAGGAAGTTTAATGATTTTATCCACAAATTAAAAAAAAATAGAGTGCCTGTTTTTTACCCTTTTTTTAAGAGTGCCAGTTGGCAATCGTGAGTGCCAGCTTGCTCAACCGGCACCGACCGCCTTAGTGACAACCTTGCCTGTAATACTTAGCTTAATTTATTTTCCAGGGCAGCAGATTGGAAGTTGGAACAACCTGATTGGACGGGAAGGTTGAAGGTCATCGCCAAGGGAAATGCATGTTTCGTTAAACTAGAAGATAATAATGGTACAGTATGACTTCACTTATAATCAATATCAACAATGATGGTATAGGCCCAGAATCCTGTCTATCAATCATCTGGACAGGCAGATTACTCCCTGGACGGGCAGAATTTAGGGATTTAAATGTAGATGTTCCGATTTTCAACTTGAAGTTTTCTATTCTACATGAAAGGTCATCCTTAAAAAAGTCGTATTCCAAAGTTTGAGTTGCATAGCTTTAATGGTTCTTATTTTAGACGCACAAGATGCCTTGAAATGTGTCCATTGAGTAGTACACAATCAATTTGGTGGTTAACCACCTCTCGCGGTAATTCGATGTTATTTCACCGATTTATCTGTAATCATACCAATTTGGACCGTCAAATTTCAGTATGTTAATCAGAAAAATATGATCTTTCATATGATATGAAAATCTCCATATGTTTGAGGAAAATCTGTGTTATGAAAATGTGATCGGAACATATACCTTTAATGAATCCATAATAATAGTTGTAAGAGTGTAGTGAACTTGAAACTACAATCCTGAAAAAAAAGTCTTGGAACGTTTTTCTGTGATAAACGGTAAATGGTCACCCCAGTCCCTCCTGCAATGTTGAGGGATGCCAATGGCTTCAGCAGCTTGCTAGAATGTCCTAACATTAATTGATGTGGGGGGGGGGGGGGGGGGGGTGGGTAATGACAAATTTCATTTGAAGGTGTTCAGATAAAGCATTAATCAAATAGCTTGGATATATATGTATGCATTATCAAAGAAGTGCGTTCAGCGTTCCAAGGACTTTTTTCAAGATTGTTGTTCTGACTGACAAATCAAGGCTAAAGCAGCACATATTTGAACCTAGTGACCCCATAGTTTGCAAACAGGTTGATTTATGTTTTAATTAAGGTTAAATTCCAGACAGGCTATTCTGATATATTGGATGGGCAGTTACTGAACTCTGTCTAAGACCCGGCCTAGTAGATTTAAGCAACTCATCTGCAAAATCACGCATACAGAAATGAGGCTTTAACTTCCCGGGTAATTTGTGGGCTAATAAAAAACACCATTTGATCATCATTTCTTCTTATCTTAGGTTTTCGTATTTTTTATAATTCCTGTTGTACATGTAACATGTATGATGGAGATCAATACATGTTGTTGCTTAATTGCTCAAAATAAAGAATTTTACCCTAAAAAGGGAGATCAATACAAAATAAACTGTGTTTGGGAGGATAAAAAATGATGTAAGAGTCTTCCCCCCCCCCCCCCCCCCCCCCACCAATGTACTTATGAACACTCCCTTATGCTGTAAATTGTAATACCACAGGTAAACTGGTTTATATAATTATAAACTTCTCTGTGTGTTAACAATGAAATCTTTCATTTATTACAGGTGAGCTTTTTGCCAAAGCGCCAATAGACACTTATCCCGGTATTTCAGTGGAAGCAGTACTTGACTCAAGCAGATATTTTGTTCTTAGGATAATGAATGAAAACGGTAATTATTATCAGCTTGAAATCTATAGGGGAATGGGATTTAGATGGAACATGAAGTTAGTTGGAATGTTGAGATTTCTTTTAGGCATATAATCAATTTATCTAATACTACCGTCCTACTAGACTCATCAAAAAAAGTCATCACTTAACAAATGAGCCTATAATTAGCGGCCCGAAAGAGTATGGATTAATTGAAGCAAATAACTCAGTGCATAATTTTGTTTGTCACTTTTGAAACTGGACCTACGACCATTGAAATGACAATAACTCTGCTCCGCGCATCATCGCATCTCAATAATCGAGGTGTCAAAATACGCAGAACAAAATTATGCACTGGGTTATTTGCTTCGATTAATCCATTCTCTATCGGGCCGCTAATCATAGGCTCATTTTTAAGTGTCTCGATACTTTTTGTGAGGAGTTTATATCTGTTTGATGGATTGCAGCTAATGGGTACACTGACTATAGTTTGATCAGTGCCAAATTGGTGGAGTTTCCTTACAGCAGCAAATGAATACAAAAGGATGTGAGAGTGCATGAAAACAACAAACGCACTGTGCATCATATGTGTGACGCATGCGTCTGACAAAAACTGAGTGTGTGCGGCCATATCCGCGCGAAGAGCATGCTTGGATTCCTTTTCCGCGCGGAGAGATAAAAACCGAATATTTGAAGCTAATTTGGAGCTAATCAAACTATAGCATGGCTGGTAATACTTTGTAAATTAATTATCACTTCGACCTCATGAACTAAGTAACTTTGATTTTCATGTTTAATGCGATAGAACTGATATTATTTCTCCATCATGCTTATCGCTATAGAGAAGCGGGAGAAATATGGGAAGTTGAACCCTGATAAGCCTTTGTGTTTCTAACGATTCGATAACAATTATAATAAGAAATTGTTTTTTCATCTGGACAAATCCAAAATTAGTTCAGGTATAATAGTAAAACAAATTATTATACTCACTTGTGACAGTTTCATGCTACACTGAGCACTTCATCAGACTATTTGATGTCAGCTCTCATCGACGGCTTTTTATCCTGACGACCACCAGAAGGCGGTCTTGATGAGATAAACTGATCGTAAACATGGTTGAGTTGATAAGCACCCTCATCCTTGTTGAGAGTGGACTTCCCCCTTCTCCGAATCCAGATGGACTCCTTTAACCATCTTGTGGTCTTATGTGCTTCCTTGTCGATGACCTTGGGCTTCTCCCACCCGATGACATGGTTCGTTGATGCCACATGCTCCGTTATCGCGGATTTATATTGTTCGTTGATGGAAACCTTTCTTTGTGCACGCGTGTAACTTTTCGCACTAATCTTGTCGACCTCCGCTTTGTGTTCCTGAAGGCGCTTACCGAACAGTCTCCCACTTGTTCTCGATAGCTCAGTTGGTAGAGTGCCTGTCTGGAGGTCCAGGGTTCAAATTCATTTCTCAACCACCCAGGCCGCGATGAATTTTTATTTTTTAATAGCCCGATCGGGCAAGCTGTTGAGCAAAATAACTTGCCCGAATCTTGCCCGAAATATTTTTGACTGGAAACCGAGCCGGGGTCATCGTCAGGTCATGAGATATGCCGAGTGCTGACTATGCCAGGTTGAAATGCAAGATTGTACATGTTTGTATTTGTTTACTACAGTCTACGGACAGTTTTATTTCTGTTTTTATACAAAGTCAGCGACAATTTGATGAACTTTATTGTGGTAAGAATGAAATCTTAAGCTTAGCTAAAGAGTCAATAGTCAACCCATTGCAGCATACTGAAAAAATGTGATTGCCCGAACGGGCACTGCTACTTGAAAATGTAGTAGCCCGAAATGAATAGCACTTGCCCCGGGCATTCGGGCAGCGTAATTGTCGCAGCCTGCAACCACCACAAGGGCAAGGTTAATTATAATCATCACTTCCTTTTTGTTTGTTTTTTCAGGTCGGCATGCATTCATAGGTGTTGGCTTCACAGATAGGGGAGATTCATTTGATTTTAATGTAGCACTTCAAGATCATTTCAAGTAAGACATAATAAGGCCAAAAAACAACAACAAAAGTCTGTCTCACATTCATTTGGGAAAATAGCTATGCTATGCGGAAATTCTTTTTTATTGTGTTTTAGGCTCACTGTTTTTTCTTCCCCTTTTCGGAGCCAATTGTTTTCATTGTAACCTAATAAGATTTTAAAAAACACCCAAAATTGGGCTCATCGAGTAAGGTTATGTGGCAAAAGGGACTCCACATACTTATGCACGCAGGGTATGTGAGACAGAGCTTCTTTTTTCTTGGCCTAATAAAGCACTTTCTTTACATGTTACAGGTAGTTGACATTTCTTGATAACTTAAAATACTTTCTCAAGAAGAAAGCATTTACAGAGGCAACTTATTGTTGTGATTTGAAGACATTGTGTAACCTCCTTTAACTGAATTTCAAACCCTCTCTATATACTGCTTTACAAAATTGTGAGAGAATTTGGTAAAACTATGTCACCATCACTGAAATTGACCGAAGCAGGATTGACAAGTGAATTGCCAAAAGTGCAGGCATTAAATTTCACCAATCTGGAAATGTTCTTGTTACTTTCAATTTTTTCAATGCAAAAATACTGCTATTTTAGCGGGCATTTAATTTCACCAATCTGGTAATGTTACTGTTACTTTCAATGCAAAATTGTCAGTCTTGCGTGTATTTAATTAATTTCGCGAATCCACATCCCTCGCGAAAATTAAATCCCTCACAAAATTAGGTGGTTTTACAGTAAAGATAATTTGGCTGATCCCAGTTTTTTGTTTCTAATCTTTCAGATGGGTAAAACAAACTAAACAATTAGAAGAAGAAGCCAAATCAGGTGTAGTAGACACAGGACCAAAGCTTGACCTGGGGTTCAAAGCAGGACAAACCATAACATTGAATATCGCTGGGGTAAGTGTTTCAGGGTATGTCTCAGTGTGAGTCATTTGGATGAGGAAAAAAGGTTTGTGTCATTTGCTTGGTTTTCTGACGAATACATCACAGATTGGCAAAACATGAGTTGTTCTCCTATAGCAGACATCCGCACATTTTGTTTTCCATTCTGATTTTTTTTCTAAGTCCAAAACAGGACCTTAGATGACATATATTGACCCTGAATAACCCACATCATACCTCTTGACCCACCTTAGGAATAGTAACTCATAACCCAAGATCCTATACTAAAATATTTAATTCATTCTGATCGAAAGTAATTTTTGAGGACCGTTTTCTGTATACAAATACAAATTATTGCTTAAAGCAACAACATCTAAATTCAGTACACATTTTGCATGTAAATAAATGCCAGGGGAACATCTAAATTCAGTACACATTTTGCATGTAAATAAATGCCAGGGGAGCAACTCTAGGGCCTTCTAAACAGCTAAAATCCAGGACCTCTGGATTCCACCCGTTAAGGGCTCGGCCTCTTCGCTCTGTTGCATGGAGTGTGGCACTTTAGCACTTTCCAATTTTGGAAGTGGCACTTCACTAAAACTATTTGAGAATGCCTGCCCTATAGCCACTGTGAAACACTCCAATACCTTGGAGCAATAGAAAGCTGTTTTAAATCATCAACTAAGTAAATATTCATGAAGTTAAACAACTTAGGTTTTTCACAACTTGAACCGACTGAGGTATACAGATCTCTGTAGTAGATTCATTGGCTCATCTGTTACACTGAAGGTATGAATTAAGCCTTAAGCCTTGTCCAAATCTATATACTATTGGTCTCATAATATTTAGCGAGCGCGTATTGGCAGGAAATTAGACAAAAACTAAAATTGCCTGTTGACATCCAAAACCACACCCACTATATAAGAATCAAATTCTAATGCTTAATTTAGAAGTAAGTCAGTCGAATAGAAACATTGAACAGTAGTTGTAAAATAGTGGTGCATCATAAGGCTATATTAAAAAAATCTTTTGTCTCAATTTGAAAGCTCTTCAGTTTTTCAAAACTTAAAAATCGGTGAAAATCCGATGAAACTTTATAAAAAATAAAAAAAAATTGAAAAAAAAGAAAAGATTTTTTTCTTCTTCTAACCCGCATCAATTAACTAACGCGCGCGGGAGCTTTGAGGCAAAAGATTTTTTTAATATAGCCTAATATTGTGATGTATACACAAGTGGTACAATCCGATACTCACTCATACACTTTAAGTAGTATCGAACCAATCAGAAAGCAGGAAACCAGAATACGTGGAGTGCATTGAACGCATGCGCGCTGTACGGTTCGTGCACCACACGCATTGTTTTGATTCGTTGTTCAGCCAGCCCGCGTCGCCAATTTTTACAGCGAATATTATGCACAGAATCGTGAATTTGGATTTGTATAGTGTCGTGTATGAATTAGGTCAATACATGCGTATGTTTTGTTTCTCAAAAATGAGACAAATCAATTCACTTGCACAAATGTTGATATGCTCACAATAGCACTCCCTCTGAGGGGTCGTGCCATTATTCACACATCAACATCATCTCTCGTGCATTGATTTGTCTACTTTCTCTCGAAATAAAACATACACATTTATTAAAGGTATATGACCCGATCACATTTTTGGGGCTATGATTTTTTTTTCACATCAAGATATTTTGGTATCAGAAGAATCCCCATATTTTTCTCATTATGTCTGTAAAATATTAGGGGTCAGAAATGTTTCATTTGGAAATTATAGGCTAAAATGTGGTGAATTACTGCCAAAGGTGGTTAACCACCAACCAGTATGTGTACTACTCGATTAGCACATGTCTTTTGACCTTGCGCTTCTAAAAATAGAACCATTGGAGTTATATGCAACTCAAACTTTGGAATGCAACAATTTTAGGGATGACCTTTCATGTAAAATAGAAAACATCAAGTTGAAAATCGGGTCATCTACCTTTAACCTATAATTATATTTTTTTGTTTTTTTAACCTTCACCATATAGAATAAAGGTAGTAACAGACCTAAGAGCACAGGTGGAGGCGGTGGTTTACCCGGACTATTACCCCCACCACCAGGAGGCAAAGTAGGCGTTATACCACCACCAAATCAGAGTCATACAGCAGCAGCAGCAGCAATGGCACCACAACAACAATCTAATGATCAATTTGGTGGGTTTACATCGGCAGCTCCTAGACAACCACCACCACCACAACAACAACAACAACAACAACAAACTAGTAACATGGATCTATTAGGTAAGATGTTAAAGGTGGATGTTCCGATCACATAACCCTAACCTCTCATGGATGTTATTAGCAATCGAGCTTACAGGGGGAAAGACAGGACAAATAAACACAGAAAAAAATGTGTGGATCGAACCCGGGCCACAGCGGCCGGAGTCCCTGTGCTCGTGCATTACGCTTCCGGGGTAGGGCTTCCAAAATTAAATTTTCGGAGCCCATATGTACCTTTGCGTGATTGTGTAATGAGATAGACTGGGGAATGGGGGGTGCACTGGTACGGTGCTTCTGTTGGAATATGTCGGATTTAGCAGGGTTAGAGCTATGCTTTTTTTTGCCCATCAATATATTTTGATAAAAACGACTATTTTAAGGGGATGACCCTTCATGTAGAATAGAAAACATTAAGTTGAAAATCGGGCCAGCAATCGGAAGACACCTACCTTTAACCATCATTTTGAATGTTTTAGTAAATAGAAGGGGAAAAAGTTTATTGCAGAAATGAATGTGAAGTCATGTTTATTGATTATGAATATGGAGGATGATAACTCTGTATCGGATAAACAACAACAGAACAGCCATGTGGAACAATTATGAAATGTGGACTAATTAGGAATTAAGTTAAATTTTATACAAGACTAGAAATGCCTAGATATGAGTCGCAGAGCCAAATGTGCAGGCTGACTATTTGACTATGACAAGATGACTGAGCAGAACCAATATACGGAACCAAGTGTACCTATGATTGAAGTAATTTGCTATCTTCTACAGCAGAAATCCCTTGTGGACTTTTTAAGGGAAAGCTATCCTAGCTATCCTATAGCTTTGTGTACTTGTTTGTGTAATAATGTTTCTATTTATTGTTTTTTGGTTTGTGGATACTTATTTGTTCAATTGTTTATTTTTCTTCTAATTATTCTGAAGTAAAACTTTTGTTGTGAATTTCTCCTAGGTGGATTTGGTGCACAATCATCACAACCCACTCAGCCGTCATCTCAAGTAGATTTACTCAGTGGATTCGCATCTGCCCCTGAAACGACACAACAAAGACCGGCTCAACCAACGCAACAGACCACATCTACCGACTGGGGGGATTTTGCCAGTGCACAGTAAGCAAGAAGAAAAAAAGAGTTGTGTTGCCCTCAAGTGCTAAAAATTTAAAATTGGGTCGTTTGGCTTTTGGCTGAAAAATATATGGTTTATTTCAAACCAAAATTGGTATCAATTTAACTAATGTTTCTAGTGTGATAATAGTGAACAAACATTTAGTGAAGCTAACTTATTTCAAGCAAGAAATAGTTGCATTTAGACACTGTAATGACAAATTTGAAAATTAAATTAAAACAAAATTAAATTTTCTTTTTAAAAAAAAAGCCGACCCTAATATTCACGATTTAAGGGTTTTGAGGGCAACACAACTTTTTTCTTCTTCTTTTTCCCAAGTATAATAGAGGAGAAGCAACTATTAAGTAATTATATAATACTTATTCACTCTTGCAAGCGCACTCAGTAGATGAGGCTTTCACATGGCCTGCATTGTGGGAGTGCCAGTTCAATCACTGGCACAGCCAAGTGCAAGTCTATTTGTCCCAACATTCCCCAATTGCTTTGTTTAAGTAGATGAAATAAAATGTGTCCTAGGTTTAATGTGAGCACATGTGGTCTAGTGCAGGCCTTCTCAACTAACTTTTATGAAGCACCAATTTCCAAATATTATTAATCAACAAGTGCCACTGATGTTGCGAGCGAAATAAGCGGAGCAACTAACAGGTGGGTCCAGGGGGCCGCCTTATGGCCCCTGTTGCGGGTCCAGGGGGCGAAGGGATTTTAGGGGTTTGAGAGGCACAGATTTCCTCATTTTACCCTTTTTTGTACAAGATTGGTTTGATGAAAAGTAATACAATTAAGACAAAATGTACAATTTCCTTCCTTAACTGTCTGCTATTAGTGACTTTCATATACATGTACGAACGTATTTACGCCCTTTTATACGGATACAAAAACTTTGACTCTCTTTTCTTTTCTTTTTTTTTAATGGTTGTTGGCTGCGCGCCAATTTGACTGCCTCGAGGCGCGACATGCGGATAATGCACAGGATTCATGATTCATAAAGGTTGTGAGTTCTAGCCCCACTACGGCCAATGTGTTTGTATCTCTGGGCAAGCTACTAAGTATCGATTGCCTCGTCGACCGAAGCGATTATGTCATCATCTAAGTAGTACTGATAGGGTGAGCGCCGTTCAACAGGCTGTTGGCCGGAATTAACCTCCTAATTTGTAGCGACAAAAGGGGTCTGATAATTAAAAATGACAGCAATAATAATTGTCCAAAAAAGCGCTTTGGGACTTTGGTGGAAAGAGCTTTATAAGAACTGTCTATTAGTATTAGTATTATTTTTATTATTTAATATATACTTATAAACATGGTTAGCGCTGACCTACAGATTTAAGGGGTCCAAAATCGAGGACACTTGGGATCAAGGTATCTATAACTGCACAAAATTAGAAATTTAAGGGGTCCAAATTGTCAATCTAAGGGTACCCCTTTACTAAGTTAAGGCTTTCTGATTTATATCCCCCTGGTTTGTAAAACCAGAAGGTGATTTTGTCATCATGTAATGTGTGGGGGTGCGTATGTCCGTGCGTATGTCTGTATGTGGGGGTGTGCCTTTTGGTTAGCCTTTTTTCTGAATGCTGTATCTTTTGAACGGATGGACGGATTGACTTCAAACCTTCAGCGATAGGTAGGCCATGGTCAGATGATGTGGCTGCTTGTTTTGGGGTCTAATTTGCATAGGTCATCCAGAGGTCAAATCGTAAAAGTTGTCCGATTGATGTCAAACTTGGAGACAAGAAACATGAACACCGGGTGAACATGTCTAAAATAAATTAGAGGTCATCTGAGGTCAAAGGTCATCCAGAGGTCAAATCGTAAAAGTTGCCCGATTGACGTCAAACTTGGAGACAAGAAACATGAACACCGGGTGAACATGTCTAAAATAAATTAGGACATCTGAGGTCAAATGTCATCCAGAGGTCAAATCGTAAAAGTTGCCCGATTGACGTCAAACTTGGAGACAAGAAACATGAACACCGGGGGAACATGTCGAAAATAAATTAGAGGTCATCCGAGGTCAACGGTCATTATAGGTCAACCAAGGTCAAAGGTCAACAAAGGGGCAGTTCCGTAATTAGGTAACCCAAATTGAAAAAATTGAAAAAATTGAAAATCGTCGATATAACCTAATTTATGTATCATATCAAAGGTTATGGGTTGTAGTTTCATGATATAATTTGGAATTTGATCTAACATTCTCGGTTTGGCTGATTTTGAGGTTGTCGCGGACGTACAGGCATTTTTTAGTAGAAATCGCACCATGGAAGTGCAATTATTTCCATGAATGAACTAAGGCAAGTATTACAAATTGATACAATCAATACAACAATGAACATGTGTTATGTATCATATAAAAAAGTTACTTAAAATGACCAAAATATTTAAGAATTATACTTTTTGGATTAAATTTGGTACCTTCTGTTGCGGACGTACACTTCCCAAAAGCTGCTACTTTTAACCACTCTGTTCAATACTTTGGCAATGTTGGAAACCAATGAAGTAAGTATTTTTCTAAAGCTGATGATTCATACTTAATGTTTAAAACTTATTTTGCTCTGTATCTGTTTACATGTTTAATACATGGTCTCTTGTTAGTGTTGCGGACGTACATCTGTGTTGGACGTACATCTGTGTTCACAGATGTACGTCCGCAACACTAATATGTACGTCCGCAACGGATACAAATCAGTCAATTTTAACTTAAAGATAAAGGTTCTGATAATTTTCTCTGTTTGTTTTCTTTAGGTTTGTCCCTCTTACAAACAAAACAATATTAGTTTTCATTACAGACCTGAACACTTCAGAGAACTTTTGATAGGAATACAGGTGTACTGAAAAAATCACTTTCTCTGCGTACGTCCGCGACGGAGGGTTTTCACACCATATCTCATTAACCGAAAATGGTACAGCAAAGGAATTTTCAGGTTTTATACTCCTACTAGAGATACTTGAAACCCAGGTGTTAATAATCAAGCAACTGGTATAGTTTAGATTTGGCAAGCCCTCAAAGTGTCTGAAATGTACGTCCGCAACTACGGAACTGCCCAAAGGGTTAAATTGTGCAATGAACACCGGGGGAACATGTTAAAAAATAATTAGAGGTCATCCGAGGTCATCTGAGGTCAAAGGTCATCCAGGGGTCAAATCGTAAAAGTTGCCCGATTGACTTCAAACTTGGAGTAAAGAAACTGAACACCGAGTGAACGTCTAAAATTAATTAGAGGTCATCCAAGGTCAACAGTTATTAGGTCATCCCAGGTCAAAGGTCACCAAGGGGTTACATCGTGCAATGAACACCAAGGGAACATGTCAAAAATAATTAGAGGTCATCCAAGGTCATCTGAGGTCAAAGGTCATCTAGAGGTCAAATCGTTAAAGTTGCCCGATTGACCTCAAACTTGGAGAAAAGAAACATGAACACCGGGGGGAACATGACCCATATATGACCTTTGCCCTCATTTAGTTGATCTCCCAGCCAGGGGGATTCGCAAGTCGTGACTTTTTTAATTAAACTGTTTTTAGTCTTGTAAAACTCCTATTGAACTCCCAGTTTACATATTGACATATCATCCATTTATGTTTCAGATCTGGCACCGGCGGTAACTCTAGTAACAACAGCGGCGGTAATTGGGTTCAATTCTAATATAGTACAAGAATCAACAATTCCACCTCTGAAAACTTGCAGTGAGCCTATAAGAGGTGTACTAGCTTTCCCCTGTCATACAGCCATAGTGAGTGACATCAGTGAATATTCATCAGTCACCAAGTGATATATTAGCCAATGTTTGTATGTACGACCAGCCAAAGAATTTTGGTGAGAATCCTGGGATCGATTGTAGCAAAAATTCACACCAACAATGTTGCTAGAACATGGATTTTCAAAAAAACATATCGAATTGTATAATGGCGAGAATCTATAAATAGCTTTTGAATTCATCCCCATGAGAATCTATTCTTGTAACGTGGGACAAAATTCTACTCATATGACTCTGCAGTGAGGGTATATAGGTTTGAGCATCTATGGTTGTGTGCAATTCAAAATTGAAAGACAATAACCACTCAAAGTTGTGTCTTACACAACTGTACAATACACACTGACATTACTGCACATAAGAAGGCAAAACAGTTATAAAGAAGGAAGACGAGCCGACAGCCATCATCCTTCCAGAATCAACAAGACACTTATGAAACTAGAGATAGAAAGCATTGCACTCATCACTTTATTAGATAGGTAACATAAACTCCATTATTGTAGATGTGTAAGTTGTGGGTATTCAAATTCATCAGAGCAAGATACTGCCATTAATATCATTCATGTATAATGTAAAAGTGGATATTTTTGTGCTACATTTTTTTTTCGCGCTTTTCGCACTCGACACAGCTACCGTAAAAATAATAACACCCAAATATATTTTTTGTTCGTATAGGTTTATACGATAAAGCTACAAATTGTAATTTAAAAACATGCAAAACAGTTCAAAATTGCCAAAGCGCAAAACAATTAATCCCGCAAAAATTACTACTTTTACAGTAAAGAGCACCACTGTAATAGTTTCTGACATGAAACTACTGAACCAACATCATGCTTAGTTTATCTATTGGGCATTATTTTTGCATCAAAATTGTTTGTTTGTCCATTTCTGACCTCTCCTAATGTTAAAAACTGAAAAAAAGTGTTTTTACTGTACAAATGAATACCTAGCGTAATTTTGGAAATTCCAGAAAAAGTTTTTTTGTTCTTCTCCAGAAATTTGCTTTCTGGAAATACACTCAAATATTTTAAAACTGTTTCCGTACTCTTCTAAACTGTTTTAAAACATGAATGAAGTGATTTTGACCAATTCTATCGCAAAAAGGTGTTCTTCTCATATCTATTCTCGTTGCAAATTGTATGGTGGTTCCATGTTTAAAAATGGTTACAGGCCGAAATGCAATGCGATACGGGAAGAGCATTAAGGCTGCTGGGCCTTTGACCCAAAGCTCACTTTATGCAGGTCTTGAGCCAGTTATTGGCCCTGATAAGGCCAAATTAAATTAATTGTTTGTCTCAAAGCTCCTCTCCTGTTGTAAAACTAATGCGGAATGCGGTTTTTTTTCAAGTTTTATTATTTTTTTTTTTAAATATAAAATATTGAAATCCTTGTAAAAGTGAACTTTTGTATTTAAGATGATGTGATCAATGAAAATCTGACAAATCAGTGACATTTTGGGATTTTTTTTTTTTTTTTGAAAAAAAAGAAGGAAAAAAAAGAAGAAGTTTTTTTCAGATTTTTGTTTTTCTAATGCGCATCAATAAACGAACGCGCGCGGGAGCTTTGAGACAAATGATGTTTTTAATTTGGCCTAATCTCTGCTTATTTAAAACACTAAATTGTATAGATCATTAGCTTAATTTCCTTTGAGACCAAATTATTTGAAGTATAATTTGTATTTTTGATGTTCTGCACTTGGAAGCACTTGGGAACAAGGTTTAATTTTTGTTCTTTTGACACATGTACATTTTGAACAATCCCTGAAAGGTGAAATTATTTATGGATTAGATTAAAGTTACACAAAATGTAGATTTCATTATAGATGTGGGTTATCCTCTTTGATAAAAAGGTAAAATGTATATTTTGTTTGATAAATCATGCCAGTAAATTATTTAGTAAACTGTTTTGCAAAGCATTCTATCAACGGATATTTACAGGGTGAACAGGCACTTTCTTTTTGACTCACCCTGTATGTATAAGAGAGGTATAATTTCAAAGGGACACAAAGTATAACAACTTTGGCAACTTTGATATTGACCAATCAGGTTCTTATATATAGGGTTTTCAGCACAAGAGGGAATCTTGGTCCCTTTTTGGATATGATATTACCTCTGTCAATCCCTTTAATCCTACATTGATTTAGATGGCAGTTATATGGATGAATGATCATTGCATTGGGTTAAACTGAAAAAATAGATATAATCATTTTAAATTGCTGAAAAACAAGTTATTAAATTGTAGAAGTGTTAGTGTCACCTAATTCTCTTTAACAGTTTGGGACATCTTGTGAACGCAAAAATGTACACAATCATGTGATCAACTGTTTGTTTGTGTATAAGACCAATAAAAAAGATCTGTCTCACATACACCTCGCGCATAAGTATTTGGAGTCACTTTTGCCACATAACCATACGTGATGAGCCCAATTGTGCGCCTTTTTATTTTATTTATCTGAAAAAGATTTGCTCTGAAATGAAAAAAAAAATCCTTGGAGGATTTATTTATTGAAAAAATGATCCAAAACAGAAGTCACTAGGCTGATATGCATTAAACCAGTTCACAAGAAATGCAAACTATTTACTTGTTTGATATGCACCCCATGGAAATTTAGCCAATTAGGAAACTAATTATAGCATTTCTGTTGGGATCATGCTGAGCTTTCCTTGGACAAGGGCATCTGTACTTTTAACAATCACACATCAAAAGTCAAATGAGCTGTGTAAATGATCCATGTCACCAGTAGACACGTGTTATACATAGTCAAATTAGCAAAAGCTTTGTTGATTTAGTCTGAAAATGACTTGACACTTTCCACAGTCGTCTGCAAAAAAAAATGCAGTCCAAAATTTCACAAAATGTTTCAAAAATGTCAAATTTATTGAATTTCATGACCATATTTTGAATCACCATGAGTAATGCATTAAAATAAGTACAAACATGCTTTGTATTGGTTTGGTAATTCTTGAGATAGACTTTAAAAGTTAAGAAAAAATATGTTTGAATAATATGGTACAACTAAAAGCCGCATGGAAAATGTTAACAAGGTATAAAGATGTGTCTGTCAAAGTGAAACAAGTTAGTAACTTTCTTGAAAACAAATATTTTTGGGAATAATCTTTGTGTAAATTGTGGGTCTCAAAAATGGGGGCTTCGGAGTGGAGCGGATTTTTGATGGAAAATAGAGTCTTAAGAACTGATTTTCCCAAAAAAATGTGTTTAGTAAGAACGCCAATCTTTCAAAAATTGTGGTTTTGGAATGCTTATTTTCATGACTTTTGAATTCTCAATAAAATGGGGTTCTTAAGAGCAAGCAGAAGAGGGTGAAAAAGGGGTCATCAGGGCGGCACATACCTATACCCCTTTCCAATGTCAGTCCCCCACCCCCCTGGATAGATCTATAATACAGTATTATAATAGTATCTCATCTATAGCTCACAAGTTCACCACACAACAATAGGCTTACCAATGCATATATTACCTGTGAATCTAATTTGTAACCGATGTAGCACAGTTGAACCTCTATGATCACATTATGATATACACTGTATGTGTAGATATTGGTGAAATAATTTTGACATTTGAAAGAAAGCCTGTATAAGCTAATCATGTCTAGAACCAAAGTATATACATGTAGTGGACATTGCTGTTATGAACATCCATATTTATTTTGTATGTTTTGTATATTACAGATATATAAGACTAAATGTCAACGTTGTATTGAAACAATAGCTGATTCCAAAGATACCCAAGTGTCTATAATTAATCCATTGTTTTACATGATGTAAACCCTAGGGTCCGTATGCGCAAAACAACTTAGACATGGTCTAATTAAAGAATAGCCTTCCCCGAAAGGATCTTTGTATGCTTAGATGAGCTCATTCTTAATGACCGAATAAGGGACAATATGCGTTAGTCTTATAATAGCCTTATTAGGTTAGTCCAATTGTATACTTCTGGACTTTCTTAGGGAATATACAATGAATATGAAAGAATTAAAGGGTTCTTCAATAAGGACTTACTATACTTCATTTAGACCCGTTCTAACTAGTTGTGTGCATAGCGACCCTGATGATTAGATTGGAATGTAGTTAGGCTGAACCCAGGGGTAGACATTTGAGGAGAATCCAAGAATCCATTCTGGCAAAAATTCTTAGCACTATGTGAATACTGTAAAAGTGGACATTTTTGTGCTGCGTTTATTTTCGCACTTGACACAGCTACTGTGAAAATAATAACACACAGATGTATTCTTTTGCGTATAGGTGTATGTGATGAAGCTACAAATCGTGAATTAAAAAAAAAAATTAAAAAAGTCCAAAATGGCAGAGTGTGAACATTTAATTGCGTGAAAATCACCACTTTTACATTAGAGGAGAATAAGATTCTCACAAAATTCTTTGCTAGAATGTAATCGTTTTTCTCCCACCTTGTGAAAACTTCTGAACCCTGAAACACTCACTTATATATCGTAAAAGTATGGTACTTGAATCTGTAGTTATGTACACCTCATGAAAGGTTTTGAGCCTTACTATGAAGAAAATATCTGACATGATTCAGTGGCGTGCGCAGGATATTGTGAGTGGGGGGGCCACATGGCTATAAATGAAATTCCCCCGACTATTTGAGTAAAGAACTGCGCGCGAAAATTTTCGAATTAACACCTTTTTTTGCACGATTGAGCTACATTTTGGCTCTAAACAAGCTTGTACCAAAGAATATTGCATTTTGGGAAGACATGCGCGCGTAACGCGCGAAAATTTTTCATCTGTGTTTTTGACTATCATAATTCCATGATGCCACTGACCTAGCCTCCTCAATTCCCCCGACTGGCCTAAGTTTCCCCCGACTGACTCAATAGTGGGGGGGTCGCGGCCCCCCGGCCCCCCCTTTGCGCACGCCACTGACATGATTATTGATATCAGGTTCCCAAGTGGTACAATATTAAAACCATTTTTTTTTAATATTGCAAACAACATTGAAATTATGTATGTATAGATTATGTGTAAGCAAACATTGTTTTGCTAACTGGTTTGGTTTTATTTATTTATTCTTATCAATGTAGTCAGTTAAATTTGAATTATTTTTATGTGACACAAGGATATATTACAGAGTTAATATTAAAGATGTATTCCTGAATCACACTCAAATTTGGTCGATATTTAATTTTGAAATGGTGTACCTTATACAATCAGTTTCAATGATTTTTGATATTTTCCTCCTAGTTATGCACAATACTTTTCACTTCCCCTCAAAATTGCTGGTATGTATAACATCTACTTAGATTAACACCAACCACCAATTGAGATTTGTAAAGCATATAAATATGTTAAATACTAGTATTGTGCCCATTATACATACATATTGAAGAATATAATGATCAAAAACCTAATTGTTTGTTTGTTTGTTGGTATTTATTGTCTGTTGCCATTTGTTATTTTAACTTTCTGGGTAAATATTATAATTGAATCAATATATTTTACATTCTACCCATTTATGAAGTCTGTCTGCAGGACTGAGTTAATGTACAGGGTATCCCAGACGGATATATGAAGAGCTTTGTTGCAAAAGGGCTATGGTCCTTTTTTCAAAAATGAGTTTGATATAGAAATGTATAGGGCACAATCATATGTTTCAAGGAAACAAAGTCATTCCCCCCCCCCCCCCCCCCCCAAAAAAAAGACCTACATCTCATTGTATACAGCCATTGAAGTTGTTTTGTTGTTGCAAAAGGGCTTGTATCCAGAATTAATTATGGATACAAGCCCTTTCGCAACAAAACAACAACTTCAATGGCTGTATACTGGTCTTTTTGAAGAAAAAAATGACTTTTGTTTCCTTGAAACATGACTGTGCCCTATACATTTCTATATCAAACTCATTTTTTGAAAAATGATTAAAATAAATGATTTGTTTTGTGTGGTATTTTCTCTATCTACAAACAGATGGAGTTTTGTTTAAAAGGCCTTACATCCAAATTTTCAAAAAAATTAAACATGATTTTAAAAAATATTAAAAACGAGCACATTTGAAATTTATTCCAATTTAAGTTAGTATGGGGTGTACCTCTTTCATAATCCATTCAGTTTTTCAATTGCTCAACTTGAATAATTAGAAACAGCCAAAGTGGATGTAGGCCCTTTTGCAAAATACCTCTTCATATACTGGGAAAGTTTTATTTATGCTATGAATATCATTAGGTAAAACAAATTGTTGTTTGCCCCACAGATGCTGACATAAAGATAGGGTCGGTCGGTCGGTGTCGGATCTTTTCTTTATGGCTAGTGGTTGTTCTGGTCCTGTCCTACCAACACAATTTAAGCAAGCACGCCAAATTCTGAACCGTGTCAGTGTTGCATTTTTTTCCATCCATAACATGACCTTGAATGACCCATATCTGACCCCATGACCCAGCATAGCACTGGTAACTTATAAGTTACAACTTTGATCCTATTACTAAAATATTTAATTTATTCTGATCAAAGTATGACTTTTGAGGACAATTTTCTGTGTAAAAAAAGTAATTATTTCTAAAGCAACATATGTACTTTATTTACAAATATAGCGAGCGCTAGAAGTGTTGCTTGTCATATGATATAACATTATAAAGTGTTATAATTATTTGTACAATTTATTTTGATTTGTTGCCTTATTATATGATAATTTACTGGATTTATGTCTCTGTTGTTTAGAAAAATGAAACTATTTCTGAATTATTTTGGAGACACTACTTATTCAGTAGTAGGAGACATGCCCACAAATATATTGCATTAAACATGGTATAAATCAACCTGGGACACCCTGTATATTGTAAAAATTGCACCGTAGAGTTTCTATCTGTACCAAACAGCAACATCCCTGTACACTCTAAGAAATTAAAGAACCCTTTTCCCCTCTATTTAGAACCCTAAATGGTTCTTGAGGAAAACCAAAATGGGGGTGTCAGACACCTTACAGAACAATTTTGGTCTCTTTAGAACCTTTATTGGTCCTACAAATGGTTCTCAAATTTTCAAGAAATTTTTTCGAAGGTTCAAGAGATAGAACCTTCAAAAAAATTAAGAACCTTTTGGAGAACCTTTTATGGTTCTATAGAGACAAAAAAATGGTTCTGCAAGGTGTCTGAAGAACCATTTTTGGTTTCATTCAAGAAACTTTGAGGGTTTTAAATAGAGGACAGATTTAGTACCTTTTTTCTGAGAGTGTATCTGTTTGAACACATTTGTGTGTGCCAACTGTTTTCAATTTGGGACCCTTATGTGTCCATGTCCCACCCATCTGCCTACCAAATTGTTATATAGGTGATATATGTAACTATATAGTTATTATAGTTTTATGTGGAAGTAAAAGAAAATATATTATTAATTTATATTGAAATGTGGAAAATGAAGGTATACTGATATAAATACTCGATAGAACTGATAATGCTTGCAGACTTGTTGAATCATTTCTGTTTTCTCATTGAACCATCTCAAATCTGCCTTAAACATTTCATATTATGAGAGGTTTTTTCAGTTAAAATCAATAAGTGTTAGTTACAAATGATATTCAAATTAGATGACAAAAAATACAAACATGGTTCTACCATGGACTTATCCACGATTCTACGATGGGGGGACCTTTCAAAAATCTTAATGTGCACTTCTAAGGTTAGAAAATTTAAACAACAAAAAACACAACAAAAACAGTTTCGTTTGGACATTAAAGGCACATTAAGTGGTGTTGAAATTTTTAAATGTTTAAAAATTTACTTCAGAATTCAAGATGAACATTAAAAATGGCCATTACTGTTGTTTCTACTAGCATAAACACAGCAAAACTTGATTAAAACAATATCATCGCTATTTATTGAAAAACGCCCTCTATGCAAATATGGTTCGCGTTATGTATCACGCGTACGTACTGCAGGGGATACTGTCGGACGTAAAATGCTCGTCCCGCGGGCAGTGGCGGCACCAGCCTCATAATTTTTTGGGGGCATTTGGGGGGGCAAAAATGTTGTAGGGGGGGCAAAAATAAATGTTGCGCGCAAAGCAAAATGTAGCTGTTTTATGCTAAAATAGAAAAAATTTGGTCTAATTTAACCTAATTAAGTACGAAAATGTGCGCACAGCGCGAAAAAAAAATTGCCTTTTTATGCTTAAACTGTCTATTTTGTTCTTATTTTAAAAAATTAGAAAAATGTTGGGGGGGGCAAGAATTTTTTTCTGGGGGGGGGGGGGGAAATGCCCCCCATGCCCCCCCCCCCCCCCCCCGTGGTGCCGCCACTGCCCGCGGGACGAGCATTTTTGAATCGACGTTTTCTTGTACATAGAGGGCTGATTTTTCTTAATCCTTATAGGTGTAAGTTCATACATGTAATACAATTATACAAATATACTAATCCCAGTTTTTATCACAATTGAGGGCGCATCCTCCAACACATCTCTTAGTGCCCCTTTAATAAAAAGTCAATAACTGGGGAAGGTGAAGCATAATTGTAAAGAAAGCAGTGGTCTTTGAATATAAAGTTCATCTGGATTGTTTGTTTCTTTGTGTACAAATCTAAAAGAAGTGAAAGTTACTACTCGCTGTTTAATGATGTTTCACTACCACGCTAGTAGCTTCATCAGACTGGCAACTCTTATTCCTGCTTCTTGGGGTTTTATGGCTACTGTTCCCGTCGAGCCTCGCGTTAAACGTCAAACAGCGAACAATTTGAATCTGCTATCACCGAACATGTAGTGGCCAACATATACATTGGAGGAGGGACATGTAATAGATCGGGAACAGTGGTGTAACCAGCAGGGGGCAGGGTGGGGTGGAGCCCCCCACCCCCACTTTGAACCCTTGCCCCCCCCCCCCCCCCCAAATGAATCGACATGGAATAATGATGGTACAAATTACACAGATGAAAAATTATGCGCGCATATGTCTTCCCAAAATGCAATATTCTATGGTACGAGCTTGTTTAGAGCCGAAATGTAGCTCAATCGTGCAAAAAGTAGGTGTAAAGTCGAAAATTTTCGCGCACTATGCGCACATTTCTTGACACTGGAATGGAGCCCACCCATTAGGAGCCCCCCCCCCCCCCCCCCCCCCCCCCCATTTCAAGTCATTGCCCCTTCTTGCCCCCCCCCCATATGAAAAAGTCTAGTTACGCCACTGATCGGGAAGCGTACAAGACCACTAGATAGCTAAAGGAAGCTGTCTGGAGACTCCTGCTGGAGAGACAAGAAAACGCTTAACAAGGACGAGGGGACCTACCAATGGCATACCATCTATGAGTGTGCACACCACCATGCACCATTACCTTCCGCGGGCCAGGGTGCAGTACTAAATTCCCTAAAAAACTTTGATTGCTGCTTCAAATGTGAATATTTTGACCAGATTTTCGCCATAGGTCTTAGATTTTATTTTATTAAAAAGTTGAAACCTTCACGATACTAAATCTGAACTTGAATGTAAAGTCACGAATTATTCTTGGGCGAAGTCTTGATCACACGTGTGAAGCGGCCCGAAACTCTGATCCTGTTTTTTACGCACTATAAAGGCGAGTCGCTTCCATTGAAACGCGTGTTAGAAACCCGGTGTTCAATCGCTTCTCCTGGGGTCCCCCTCCTTACTTGGGATTCATTTTTGTTGTAAAATCTTCGTCTTTTTGTTTTCTTCAATATCATCAACATTTCATGATCGACAGTCCCAGTTTTTCAGTATTGATTTCGCAAAGCACTATGGATACCCATGATCAACTCATCCTGCCCACGCCCTCTACGACGGGTAACAGTAGCCATAAAAACCCAGAGAGCAGGAGTTAGAGTTGCCACATCCGGGTAATTTGAGTGAAACGCTATGGGAAAACATACAATTTCTTGGTGGCATTTTTATGAAAAAATGCCGCATATTTCATCCATAAAATACATAACACTTCTTTCTTCACTACATTATAATATGGCATACCATAGGAATAGTAGAGCTACAGAAGGAATACCAATGACCCATGATTAAAGCACTAATCACATTACCGATCTTTAACATGATTGTTATTTAAATCCTATTACACTCTTAGACAAAAGGGTGCTTTGGGGGTTCTTGGCTGTCCCGTACATGGAACCCTTTATTATAGCACCTTAAAAGGTTCCAAAAAGAACAGTTTAAAGGTTCAAAATGGGCAAAGAATGGGCCTTTAGAACCTCTAAAGGTTCTCTACAGAACCTTTATGGGTCCTTTAAAATCAAAGAACCTTTATCCCTTAGGGTTCCATATACGGGACAGCCAAGAACCCATGAAGCACCCTTTTTCTAACAGTGTAGAGACCATCCTACCTTAGCGTAATGCGATAATGCCACTTTTGCATAGCCACGGAAATAGTCTCATGTCTGGCGTGCGTTTTTAATGCCTATTAATAACATTGTTGAATCTGAATAGAGTATGCAATGAACCAACCGGAACGAGAAGTAACCACTAACTGGTCCATGCAACACATAGATGATCAGACAACGAGTCTCCAGTCGCCTATTGCTTTACACGTTATGCATAAGTCTGTTGAATTTCGCGGGTTCGTTTTATTTGTCCTCCACAAACTTTGTAAATAATAAATAATAATAACGTATTACATTTGTTAAGCGCATAATACAAAAGTTTACTGTTCACTCTGTGTATGAACATTGGTAGTGACCTCACTAAAGTAACATAGGGCACAATGACATAATTGTATGTGGTCTATGCCCTGATTGTGCTAAACAAATGTTGTGGACACATAGGTTACGTTCTTATGTTTTTAGTATATTTATACGCACTGCCCTCAATAGTCGAGAAATGGTAATAATGTTGCTGTTCATTGCCACATCCGGGTAATTTTGAGTGTAACGCTATGGGAAAACATACAATTTCTTGGTGGCTTTTTTATGAAAAAATGCCGGACATTTCGTCCATAAAATGCATAACACTTTGAAGAGTGGGACTAAGGCTACCGGCTAGCTGGCATACTTTGGGGATAGCATACCTTTTAAAAGGTCAGTAAGGTGGGGAACACCGATGTCATGCGAAATACGTGAAACTTCGTACTTGCAGATGGCATTTCTCAAAGAGAGTAGTTTTAATCACAGAATAAGTCAAGGTAGCTGATAAAATGTGTTTCAAGCTTTCCATTGATATCAAATATGTGGTATTTACCAGCCAAATAATGTGTTAAAAAAGCAAAAAAAGGTATACCTTTAGATTTGACCTTTAGTAAGGGATGTACAGCAATGTACAGTCTCATAGTAATCTTATAGGTACATGTACTTTTCCATGCATTCTTTCTTTACTACATTATAATATGGCATGTACCATAGGAATAGTAGCCTACAGAAGGGATGATCCATGATTAAAGCACTAATCACATTGCCGATCTTTAACATGATTGTTATTTAAATTCTAGTATAGAGACCAGTCGCCTATTGCTTTACATGTTATGCATAAGTCTGTTGAATTTCGCGGGTTCGTTTTATTTGTCCTCCACAAACTTTGTTCACTCTGTGTATGAACATTGGTACGTGACGTGACCTTACTAAAGTAACATAGGGCACAATGACATACTGTATATGGTCAATGCCCTGATTGTGCTAAACAAATGTTGTGG